>CANSZD010001252.1:70000-1270000 GCA_947648045.1 Beta corolliflora | reverse complement strand
CACTACTAGGCGCGGCAGTAGGGGCCAAGCCCGAATCAGATGACCGAAGGACCAGGTCAGTGGCAGCAGCCTCAACGCACGTGGGCTGGGCCGCGGCAGCAGTGAGCTGGGCGGCAGCAGCAAGCTCAGTTTCGGCAGCAGGCGTGGGGGGTTCTTGGGCCCTTGGAGGCTCAGGCGCCCCTAAAACCTCCTCCAAATCGTCCAAAAAATCCAAATCCATACCCTCATCAACAGTGGAACCCGAGACAGTAGTAGAAGCAAATGGAAATTCATTCTCACAAAATTGAACATCTCGAGAAACAAAAATCTCATGAGTTTCCATATCATATAATTTCCATCCCTTCTTGTGGTTAGGATACCCAACAAAAATGCAACGACGACTACGGGAAGCAAATTTGTCCCCCTTTGCCTTTTGATTATGAGCAAAACAAAGGGAGCCAAACACTTTGAGCTCATCAAAATTAGGAGCAACACCAAACAAAATTTCATAGGGAGTTTTATTTTGCAATAAGCGAGACGGGGTACGATTAATTAAATACACGGCACCAAGAACACATTCACCCCAAAAAGAAATAGGAAGATTAGCTTGAAACATCAAAGCACGACTCACATTCAATATATGGCGATGTTTTCGCTCCACACGTCCATTTTGTTGAGGAGTGCCAACACAAGTGGTTTGGAAAATAATTCCATGGGTGTTAAAATAATCAAGCATGCAGTTAAATTCCGTGCCATTGTCACTACGCACCATTTTCACAGTCACCGCAAATTGTCGTTCAATCATAGCAAAGAAAGAACAAAAAAATTGATGCACCTCAGTTTTGCACTTTAATAAATAAACCCAAGTAGCACGAGTAAAATCATCCACTAAAGTCAAAAAATAATGTGCACCACAAGAAGACGGAGTCTTATAAGGGCCCCAAAGATCACAATGAATCAATTCAAACATCCGGCTTGCTTTATTATAACTAATAGGAAAGCTAGGACGAGATTGTTTAGCTTGGGGACAAACAAGACAAGTCTGAGACAAATGTTTCCTACAACTACTATTACTAATAGCAGGCAAAAGCTTGACAATCTTATCTGATGGATGACCCAATCGCCGATGCCACAACTCAAAGTCACTGATGTCAGAAACTGTCACTGCGCAGACGGTCGGAATGCCACGATAATAATAAAGTCCATCTTTACGTTCACCGGCTCCAATCAGGCTCCCCGAGCGAAGGTCCTGAATAGCACATAATGAATCAATGAAACGGACAAAACAATGAGAATCATCAATTAATTGCGACACAGAGATTAAATTGCAATGCAACTGAGGGACAAAAAGAACATTTTTGAGGATTAAACCACCAAAGCAAGTTTAACACTCCTGTCTTAGTAGCAATAACGGATCGCCCATCAGGTAAGCCCACGGGGTGAGCCGAGGTAGAAAGAGCATCAATCAAATAAAGATCATTGCCGGTGACGTGATGAGACGCGCCGGTATCAAGTAACCAAGAGGAAGAAAGTGACTCACCCATCATATGTTCGGAGGAGTTGTCATTAACCAAGTTCAAGAGGACTTGCACCTGGGCAGGGGATAAAGAAGCCAATGGATGACTTCCGTCGGCAGCAGCAGAGGTGCCGAGGCACCGGACTACGGGGCCAGTGATGGCGTGAGCCCGCACGAGAGAGGAGGGTCGAGCAAGAGCGTCGGCGAGACGACGCATGAGACGAGCCGGCAGCGGCGTCGGCGGACAAGGCGCGAGACGAGCCGGCGAGCGAGCAGACTTCGAGGTCTTCCCAAATTTTTCTTCATACCACGGGGGTCCGCCATGAAGTTTAAAACATGAAGAAACTTCGTGACCCTTCTTCTTGCAATAGGAACACGAAGTTTAGACTTATACGGACCGGTCGACGAAGCTTTTAACCGCGAACACATGAGTGTCGTCGAGGGCGCCTTGTCGCGAGCCATGCCGCGGACCCGTTCTTCTTGGATAAAAGCGTGATAGGCACGACTCAAATCGGGAGAAGGTTGCTTGAGACAATAAATTGGATCGAACGGTGGCATATAAATCATCGTCGACGCCAATAAAAAATTGATGGAGCTTCTCTTCCTCGCGGTCGGCGTGAAGCCGACCCGCCACATCACACGTGCACTTGCCACAGGTGCAACCATGGAGGGGTTTAAGTCTCGCAAGGTCATCAAACCAACCCCATCAATTGATTGTAATAATCCTCCATGGACATGGATTTGAGTTGTTTGCGAGGTAGTGATATTGGCTCGCAATTGTTGAAGTCGTGGACCGTCGGCGACACAGAACCGAGACTCGAGGTAGAGCCAAAGAGATCGTGCCTCATCATGGTAGGGAATGGAAGCAGCGACTTTGGGATCCATGCTTCTCAACATCCACGAGACAAGCATTGAATTCACTGTTTCCCAATCCAACATCTTGTTCTTGGCAGTAGGTTTGTGAAGCGTGCCATCAACAAACCCGAATTTCCGACGAGCTTTGAGCGACAAAGTAATGGCTCTAACCCATGCTAAATAATTATCTCCCTTCAAGATTACGTGAGTAATCAAATTCCCCGATTGATCACCGGATCCTAAGTAAAAAGGTGAAGTAGGTTCGATCTTCTCGCCGTCGGTCATGGCTGCACGAGTGTGAGAGGCAGCAAGCAACCGTGAGGGAGCAGGGATGAAGAAGACGGCAGAGAGGAGTTCAAAGAAAAAAAATAGGGTAGCTCCGATACCATGTTAGATTTAGATTTTCCTTAGTTTGTATTACGTTAACTGTGAGTATTAATACAACCTAATTAATAATATTGGGCCTAAAGTAGAGCTATACATCAAAGACTAATATACAGGCTACGTAAATATACATGACCCATAAGATGGGCCTAACAGTTTTACTAGTTTTTTTCCACTAAGAAAAGAGTGATGATACGTAAAACTGTATAAGTGTACCACAGTCAACAGAGGTAGTCATTTTCTTTATCTCAGAGAGTCAATGTCTCTTGCATATTGTTTGACTTGCAATTAACCGGCCCACTATTCCATGTGCTGCATATCTATACAAATATATTAAAAGGCGTGCGAAACAAGCGCTATGTGCGCCAAGACTCTCCCTCAACTTTCTAACGCAAACTTTATGTCTACATGGCTTTCCTCACTTTAAAAAAAGAAATGTGTAAGTCTGAGGTATTGAACACGTGACCTTTGAAATGAAAAGTTAGAGCTTTTTACCATCAATACTGGTATGAATTTGTTGTCTAATGTTTCAAATAAAATATGATAAAGTCTTGTAATAAGTATACTTAACTAAAAAGACTTGAACAAGTATATACATCTCTAACACTCTTATTACGTAACTTACAAGAGAATATTGATGTCATATTCTCTTAGGGTCCGTTCTGTTCAACTTATTTTAACTTATATAAGATTTTATAGGATTAGATTAGATAAGATAAGATAAGATAAGATCAGATAAGATAAGATCATATAAGATCAGATAAGATAAAATAATATGTTAGACACACTCAATAAACTATCTTATAAGATAAGATAAGATCAGATAAGATTTTATAAGATCTTATAAGATAAGATAAAATTTGATAAGACAAAATAAGCTGAACAGAACAGACCCTTACCACAATTCCTTTTAAGGTATTGTTTTCAAACTCAAACCTTTCAATTTTTCTTTACTTATCACGTTGTGACGTGAATTTTTCAATTTTTTAATGGACAAAAAATACGAAAAGTAGCAAAATAAATTATAAAATTTAAAAATAATAACATATTAGTTTATTGTAACTGACCCGAGGCATCGCCCGGGAAAAAAAACTAGTAATATTGTTAAATTGAAGTCAATAAGTGATATAGATGAATATGATGATAGTTGACTGGTGTTTCCTGCGAATTAAAGACACTCACATTAAATTATGGTATAGTTCAAAGTAATTGGCTTACTTTCACTTTAATAGTCAAAATCAACTAGACAACTACTACATTTCTTTCTTTTTGTCATTTGTGGGAGTATAATGCTATCGTTCAAAGAAATTGGCTTACTTTCACTTTAATGATTAAATTATCAAAATCAAGTACATAATTTTTTCCTTACTATTCACTTTTTTTTTTTTTTTTTTTTTTTTAGGAAAAATAATTGGTCAGAAGACCAACCCACGGCTACTAACTTAGCGCACACCAGCCTTATCGACGGTAGTGGGGATTTATACCCACAAGCAAACATTTTAAACAAACTCCCCAAATTGGGGAGTGATGAGAGTCGAACACCCGACCTCGCGGTTGGGAGGTGGGAGCACCAACCATTGGGCTCCCACGAGGACCTCTACCTTACTATTCACATTGTATAGAACAAAAGATTATTACATAAGTGGGCCTTAGCAAGTAAAAACAAAATCATAGTAGATCGACAAGCTAGTGGCATCTAGATGATAATTTGGTCTAAATTATATGCTCAATTCACATGATACAAGCATAAAAGAATGGAGAAGTGTATAGAAATAAAGATGTATCACTTCATATGTTTACATCTTGCTTGATAATTTATCTATGCATATATATTGATATATATAATGATTTCATCATCATAGGCATCTAGATGATAATTTGGTCTAAATTATATGCTCAATTCACATGATACAAGTATAAAAGAATGGAGAAGTGTATAGAAATAAAGATGTATCACTTCATATGTTTACATCTTGCTTGATAATTTATTTATGCATATATATTGATATATATAATGATTTCATCATCATATTAGTGTTGTTATGTGTAGATCTATATTTTAATTAATACCTTATTTCAAGTAGTATTTTATGTGTGAAACCTAATTAGTTCACAAAATAGATAATTAAAAGAGTGAGGAATGAAAATTTCAAAGGTTCTGATAAAATTAGTTTTTTTATGGAAATTATTGTTATAAAGTATCTCCTCTAATATCAACTTTTATCCCATTATGAAGAATGAAAAATTATTGAAATTATAAAATAATGGGAAAGTATATTTGATTCAACTGGAATACAAAATTGTTAATTTTGACTTTCATGGAGATGTCGTATTGTTTCAACTTAATGAATTGATATTAATAACAAAAACACATGTATTATTTTATATCCAGTAGTATTGAACTTTTGTGAAGGAATTATACAAATAAGAATATGGCATATTTATGATTAATTTAATTAAAAAGTTGTTAACAACTTGATTGATACACTATTGGTATTAAAAGTGCACATGTTTTGCACGAGTTAATTAAGTTATTATACATGTAAATTAACATTAGAATAGATTTAATTGTATAATACAAAAATATATAAAAGATTATTGATTCTTTTTTTATGTAAATGGTGTTTTAACCATTCAAAGTTGCTTAAAGGAGTATATCATATTTTCAATACAATCGCGACATAAATCTACATTATTAACTACAAAATATTACTATATTGCGCCAATGTCGTCCTTAATAGTCATTATAAACAATAAGCTATCAACCAAATACATTTTTGCTCAAATCGCTAATATAATCAACTAGACAAACCAATTATCATAAGCTAATTCAATAAGTTTAAGTTATTAGGTATCGCCGTACATATCGACCAACTGCTAAGTAGGGCCTTTAATTATTGATCAAGGGGAAAAAACAAGAAGACAAGATTGAATAAAAAGTGATTATTTCTTGATATAATGATACTAATAGTCCATCTCTTCCAACTTCCAAGTCATGAGGGTAACGATGGCACTCCGCGGTTAGGTAGGACCAGGTTGGGTGTCAAAAGGGCCACGAACTACCCATGAATGAAGCGGACTGGGTTATGATATTTATGGTTGACCCATGAGCTGCTCATATTAAGTGGGTTAGGTAGGGGGTACATTGAAAGCGCACTAAGCATATTAGGCTATTTTTTTTCCTTTTTAATTAAACGGGTTGAGATAGGTGGGTCGAGATTTGGGTGAGTTTTTGACAGGGTTTGTATGGGAAGGGCTGAAAAACCTCAAACTATGACCTTATTTTTTACAGGTTGATTTGGGAGCGGGTTTTGGTGGGCTTGGTCTCTTTGGCCCTTGAGGCGGGCTACGTTGATTGGTTGGGCTAGCCAATGGCCATCTCATAAGGGTAAAAGAAAAGAAACAAAAGGCTGAATTTCTAATTTTATCATTGACTGTGTCGAACTCCAATATTCCAATACATCAACAATGATGAACCTTCAAGCTTCAGACTATTAAACTTCGTAGTAATCACCATTTTTAAGGTCCATTTTGATTGTACATGGTCTACCTAATCTATCGGGCCATATATTTCCGGCCGATTGGCTTAAATTTTTTTTTTAACGAGATTGGTTTATATACTTATATGAATTATGAGTACAAAAGATATAACCTATACTATGGATCCAGAACTACTACGAACATTGTGGCCCGAATAAATATTTATTAATATTTTTTAACTTTGTAATTTTGGTTTCACCATATATACTTTCGAGTATGTTTTTTCAACGTTTACCCCATAATAATTTTTTTATTCACCGTATACCCTTATATATTTCAAATATCACCATATACCCCTAAGTATGTCGTAGATACATCCAAATGCCCTTAATGAACAATGAATGTTAACCCTATCAAACCATGTTTCTTTCTTTTTTCTACGTTAACACTTTTTATTATTTTTATAGCCTCTAAGGCTCTAACCATTAAATCCTGTTACACAGTGGCTGCCATCTCAAACCCCCAAAATTCTCTATAAATTTGAGCCACGCCGCATCGCAAAAAAGTCTTATCTCGGGCAACACAAATTGAATTAATAAGCACAAGTAACTAAGTAAGATATGAATTTCACAACCCAATCATTTAAATTGCTAATTTCCAAAATATAACGAACTCAATAATTTTAATTCCCATGTAAATCAAGCAAACTCATTATTTTTATTCTCATGTAAGGCAAACAAACACTTAGACTGCATTAAAGATGTTGCATATAAAATCAAGGTTGACCTAGTTGGTTGGAGCTTTTTTTTTTTGAGAAGAAAAGCTTAGTGGTGCATTAATTAACGGACAAAGCATCCGAGAGTACATAGGGGTAAATTTCCCCCGGGCAATGATTCTCCCACACTTGTTCCACACCAAAAGGCACCAACTTAGCAAGGTGGTGAGCAACATAATTCCCACCCCTTTTGACATGAGACCACACTACAGAACTAAAATTGGAACTCAAAAATAAAACATCTTCTAGGATACTATCGAAATCAGACAAGAAGATAGCTGCTTTGGAAAGGCGAGTAACTAGTACTTGACTATCCGACTCAAGTACGATGTGATCATAGCCATAGCGCTTGGCTAACTTGATTGCAAGGAGAAGAGCTTTGCATTCCGCAATTTCGAGAGACCACCATGCTCGGATTCTTCGAGACTCTTCTTCCACCCTTATGATAAGGGTATCAAACTATCACCTTTTGCAAAGTAAGATTCCCAAATTCCCTTATATTCAGAAGGGACATCCATCTTACTTAAAAAGATAATGATACAATGAAAGTTTGGGTATTCCTTTTATTTTTAACCAACATATCTAGTTGACATATGTGTTTATTCCTTTGACAAAATTGTTTTATAAAAATCCATATGAAGTTAATAAACAAAACTTAAGCATTGAAAAAGATTCTAAATAAGACTAGCTATCTCCGATTAATAGATGCAACATATTCCTTTTTGCGATATTTCATAATGCTTGCAACATTTTTTTTTATTGACTTATTCTTTATACAAACAAAAATCGTTATGTTACAATTAAGCACATGGGTCGTTTCACTCTTTGTCCTAATTTTTGGTTTACGTGCCACTCACTAATGTTGTGTGTAATAAGAAATAGAGAAAGTATTACAAATGTATATTTATTAATATAGAAGCATTAAATATTCCTGTTTCACATTTCTTGATTAATGCTCCTCCGTTTTTTAAAATTGACACACTCCACTTTGAGGAGAACAAAAACAATCCAAAAGTGAGAAAGAGAAAATGAAAAGTAAAGGAAAGAAACTCTATAGCTAGGGAGAGAAATGATAAGGTGGGTTTATTATACTACCTCTGTTTCACAATACATGCACCATTTGCTTTTTTACGCACTCCAATGCTCTTCTTTCGACAATAATATCTTTAATTGTGTATAGGTAAAAATTATAAAAAGTTGATATTTGAAATCCCCGCATTGAGACGAATTTAACAATGATCCCACTCGACTATGTTTTTTCTTACATAATTTGAGAGAAAGATTGTCAAAGTTGGTTGATGAATAGTGCTCATATGAGAACTGGTGCATGTATTATGAAACGGAGGAAGTATAAAAACTAGACCATATGGGTGCTAAGTGCTAACTTGGAAGTAGCGGACAAAATAGAAAAAACAACTGTGTAGAGTTAAAATGAAACAGATGAAAGTGTATAGATTAAAAAGAATCGGGGCAATAATTTTAGTTAAAACCTTCCTCTAAAATAACAAGAAGTTCGTAACCCTAAGTCACTAACACTCAAAATTCCAATCTCTCTCTCTACGTATCACATATTACAGTCTACCTTCACATTTCTCCACTCAATTTCTCTATCTGAAAAGTTCAATTTCGTATTTCCAGCATCAATTCAAGCTACTTCTCGCAGATAAGAAGATTGAGAGGAAAGAAATCGAACGATTTATTCGACGATTCCAAATAACTGGAGGTTTGTTAGGTTTAATTTTACCATTGTAAGTTTTAAGATCTAAAATTCGTTGTTTTCCATCAAATATATGAGTAAGAATTTTTTAAGTTTATTCACTAGTATGCGAGCTCAAAAAAAGAAAAATCCAGATTTTTGAGGGTTCATTTTTTGGATAAGCCACTGTTTGGTAATTTTGAAAACCCTAATTGAAGGGTTTTGCTTCGCTGCGTCAATTGCAAAAGAGTTAAAACCCTAGCACAAACCCTAGAGTTACCATCAACTTCTTTGAGAATTTAACAATATCTAACTATCTTCTAGTAATCTAATTTAGAGATTGAAAGAGGGAATTATGTGATAGGAGATATATATAGAGAAAACATTACCAAATTAGGTAATTATGCAATTATAATGCAATGGAGTAAGTATCATCGGAATTATGGACTTTACTAAGTTCCTCTATGTATTGTATCTTATAGTTTCTTGATCAATGCTGAATTTATGTGTTTTTGTTGATGCAGGTTCTTAGTTAGTTGGTCTCCAATGCACAGGAGATTTTACTCTTTATTACATTAGTTGAAGTTTTTGGTTATTGGGTGCTGAGAGACAGTGGGGTTGCAAAATGTTGGGCACAATGTCAATATTGCCGCTTCCAGCCCCACCAGAAGATGGGGATCTTGGCCCAAGACCACCTGCTCAGTTGCCTTCTGATGACGAGAAGAAAGAAGAAGATCAAAATCAAGCTAGCAAACCAACTTCAGTGGCAACACATACAAGAACCATTGGAATTATTCACCCCCCTCCAGATATTAGAAACATCGTTGATAAGACCGCACAATTTGTGGCCAAAAATGGGCCTGAGTTTGAGAAGAGAATTATTGCTAATAATGCAGGAAATGTAAAATTTAACTTTCTTACTGCTTCGGACCCTTACCATGCTTATTATCAACATCGATTGTCTGAGTTTCGGGCGCAGAATCAATCTTCAACACAACAGCCGCCTTCTCAGCTAGGAGATCTAGTGGCCTCAGAGTCTGATTCTGCTGTCTCTGCTGATGATCTTGCCGCTGCAGCAGAGAAGCCTGACCCTTCTGCGCAATTCAGACCTGTTCGGAAGGTCCTGGAGCCTCCAGAGGCTGAACAATATACTGTAAGGCTGCCGGAGGGGATTACGGGGGAGGAGTTAGATATCATTAAGCTTACTGCACAGTTTGTTGCTCGAAATGGGAAGTCCTTTTTGACGGGGCTTACTAGTCGGGAGATGAACAACCCCCAGTTCCATTTTTTGAAGCCTACACATAGTATGTTTATGTTTTTTACTGCCCTTGCTGATGCTTATTCTAAGGTTCTGATGCCTCCAAAGGGCTTGACTGAAAAGCTAAGGAAGAGTGTTGCCGACCGTACTACAGTCCTTGAGCGGTGTTTGCATCGACTTGAATGGGAAAAGTCGCAGGAGCAAGCTAGGCAGAAAGCTGAAGATGAAATTGAGCAGGAGCGAATCCAGATGGCTATGATTGATTGGCATGATTTTGTAGTGGTTGAATCAATAGACTTTGCAGATGATGAAGACGAGTCACTGCCTATGCCAATGACTCTTGAAGAGGTCATAAGGAGGAGTAAGATCTCAACCAAGGATGAAGAGGAGATTGTTGAGCCTGGAAAGGAGGTAGAAATGGAAATGGATGAGGAAGAGATGCAGCTTCTTCAAGAGGGTATGATGGGTGCCAGCCTTGAGACGAATGGGGAGGAAAAGAAGGATGAAGTCAAGGCTCCTATGGATGAAGATGATCCTCCAATGAGAATTGTCAAAAATTGGAAACGACCTGAAGAGAGAATTCCTGCTGAAAGAGACCCAACAAAGTTCACTGTTTCTCCAATTACTGGTGAATTGATACCTATAAGTGAGATGTCAGAGCACATGAGAATCTCTCTGATTGATCCGAAGTACAAGGAGCAGAAAGAGAGGATGTTTGCCAAGATTCGGGAGACAACCCTTGCTCACGATGATGAAATTTCCAGAAACATTGTAGGACTTGCACGTACTCGTCCTGATATCTTCGGTACCACGGAGGAAGAAGTATCTAATGCCGTCAAAGCTGAGATAGAGAAGAAAAAAGATGAGCAGCCTAAGCAAGTCATATGGGATGGTCATACAGGTAGCATCGGTCGCACTGCAAACCAGGCCATGTCTCAGGGTATGGGTGGGGAAGATCAATTTGAGGGCAACAATGATGGAAGGCCTTTCCCTGGTCCAGCTGCTCCTCCTCCTCCCAGACCAGTTG
Organism: Beta corolliflora; assembly: GCA_947648045.1. Lineage (NCBI taxonomy): Eukaryota > Viridiplantae > Streptophyta > Magnoliopsida > Caryophyllales > Amaranthaceae > Beta > Beta corolliflora. Next base: position 1,259,030 of record CANSZD010001252.1, on the reverse strand, counting down.
TTCCCATGATTCGTCCACTCCCTCCCCCAGCTGGTCTAGCTGTGAATATGCCTCGTGTACCAACTAGCAATATTCAGTATTCAGCTCCAACCTCTGGCGGACTTATGGCTCCACCTCCACCTCGTCCTATGGTCCATGTAAATCAAATGGTTCCTCCGCCACCTCCTCCTATGCAAATGCCTCCTGGGCAACAGCATATGATGATGAATCGACCACCAATGCCTCTACCTGGGTCCATGAGCCAACCCGGTATGCCAGTGCCACCTGGATCTCAGTTTACACCACTTAGCGGCCACCGTCCCTTCACAGCTGGTCCACCACATGGTATGCCTCCTGTTCCACCACTGCCTATGCCTCAAGGAATGCCGCCTCCACCACCACCACCAGATGAAGCTCCTCCTCCACTTCCAGATGAACCAGAGCCTAAGAGACAGAAGTATGATGACTCAGCACTGATTCCAGAAGAGCAATTCCTTGCCCAACATCCGGTATGATGTCTGATTTTCGGCCACATTTATATCTCTTTTGCTTTCTTTGTTTTTGTTAAAATTGCTACCGTCAAACTGTCTAAGTGCATTTCTCACGATGTACACAAGTCTGCAAAATCTAAAGCTTTTGTGGTAGTACTATGCACTCTGTAGGAGCTGCTTCTTTCTCATACTAGCACAGTAGCAAGGCTCTGCGGCGTCATTGAAGCTTTGGCTTGTACTTCCTCTGTTCTTATTTACTTGCAACACTTACCATTTTGGGTTGTTTCAGTTTACTTGTAACACAACCTTTTTTGGATATTCTCTCTCTTTTTCTCTCCTCATCACATGAGTCACCTTTCTCTCTCTCTGCTCATCACATGGGTCACCTTTCTCTCTCTCTCCCTCCCCCCTTGTTGCAAGTAATTCAGAACGGAGGAAGTACATGATATGGGAGCTTGTAAGTTAGTTATGTACAATTAGTCCTCCAATATTCCTCTCGCGAAGGTAATCTCTAAGGTAGCTTTTAACTGTTGGTCCAAATACATACTGCATAGCATGAATACTTCCATTCTGCTAGTTGATGCTTAAGGCTTGAAGTTATCAGAGTTGTACGATTTACTTTTCCTTTTGAGCATGATGGTAAAGAAGTTGAGGCCTACATCAACCTTTTCCTTTTTGTAGCTGAGGGGTACATTCTAGTAATATTCCCCCTCCACCCCTCCTCCCTGCCCAGCTTGCTACTCTTCTGACTTATTGGGATGGCTCCCAACAAATTTTGGTTTAAAAGAAGAATCTGCAGCATTACAGCATAGTCTTTATTTTCCCTCAGTGGTGGGTGACTCTCTATTATGGATCCAGGGGTCAAATCTTTGTACATGCGGCTTTTTTTTTTCTCCCCCATAGTCTTTATTTTCCCTCAGTGGTGGGTGACTCTCTATTATGGATCCAGGGGTCAAATCTTTGTACATGCGGCTTTTTTTTTTTCTCCCCTCCTTTTGCTTGACCTTTTCATCATTTGTTTCCCTATTCATTGTCATTATGCTGACTCTCAGATGTGAAAGGTTGTTTAGATGGTTAAATGTATTTGACCTTACTCCAATTATGCTGAGTGACTGTTTATAGGAGAGGCATAGACTAGCTGTCCACCTTGCATTAAATAAGAAACAAAGCATTGTTCGCTGAGAGATTTGGTTTATTAAGCTATATAATATGAATTGAATTTGCCTCATATTTGAGTCTCTGTAACTGAAGTATTATCTATTCCTTTGTCAAATGGAGCTAACTGTTCTCTTTAAATGTTTTTTTCTGCAGGGACCTGTTAGGATCAACATATCTGTTCCAAATATTGATGAAGGAAACCTCAAAGGCCAAGTTTTGGAGATCACCATGTCCTTGAATGAAACTGTTGGTAGTTTGAAAGAAAAGGTATCCGGGGAAATTCAACTTCCGGCAAACAAACAGAAATTAAGCGGAAAGGCCGGTTTTCTCAAGGACAATCTCAAACTTGCTTATTACAATGTTGGAGATGGCGAGACCTTAACACTTTCGTTGAGGGAGCGTGGTGGCAGAAAGAGATGAGCAATTTACTTGAGCACCCGATGAAAGGCCCTTGTTGGAATACTTTCTAAAAACTCTCCATATATTTCTGTTCTGTCCATGATTACTCTCTTTTGAAGTGATTTCCTGGATATTTTTGTGATCATGTATCTTAAGTTCAATCTTGCAACTTGAAATTTATTGTCACTAATCTGATTCTATTTGCCTTTGCAGCTGAACCACTTGTGCTCTCAAGTAATGTCATGATTCTGACACTTTACTTTTCTTCGAGTTTAGTAGCCATCAGTAATGTAATTCTGTTGTCCACTGCTGTTTTAGTCAGTTCCTGCTTATCGTATTTTTCTATTCTACTAGTAATGCTAATAATTTTTTGGAGTGCTTTTTTCTTTTGGCGATTGGGATAATTCTTGTAGGGAAGATGACTGTTTACTCACTTGGGCAAGGTTCCTTCTCCTTTGTTGGCTGATCTGTGGTGCGCTGTACTGCTGTGTGTGCCCCGTTGTCAAAGTTAAAAATATTGCTTGGTCCGGGGCTCTTGATTAGCAGTTGTGTGGTGATTTTGTGCATGCCTTTTGAGCTTTTTAGCTCTCTTGATTAGCCAAGTGAATGAAGTGTTGAGATAAAGAGTTTTTTGATTTTTTCTTATTAATAACTTTGAACAGTGGATTAAAGGGTCTGCAGATTGGCATCTGAAGTGACTGGGCTCCTGTCCTGATTCCAGAGACAGGTAGGAAGAAGGGTTATATAGCATTTTTGCCTAATTTATGTAGATATAATTTGTTTGGCAAACCCTGAAATACAGCTTTCTTTTGCAGCAAATATGGGCTGGTTTAATGATTCCTCTTCATGGACTATGAAGGTTGATCTTAAAATGATCAAAACTCCCTAGTTTTTTCATCTTCTCTAAGTGTTTTGGTAACACAAGATGAGATTAAAATCAGAGTTGCCTGGATCAGAAAAAAAAGGAAAGAACTGGTAGTTTTCAGGATTATTTTCACCTATTTATGTGCCGACTTTCTATATTTTGCCTGGAATTATTTTCACCTATTCTTCTCTACCATAAGTGTAAGATGATATGTGAAAACTGTTGAGCTTGCTGCTGACAGTATGGTGATATTTTTAGTTCTCCACCTGAAGTTTGTTTTTTGTGATTTTGTTTTTAGGGCATAGTTGCGGTAATCGGGTTTGAATATGTGAAACCAAGCCTTTCCCCCAATTTTGTGCATTCTAGTTCAAACAGTTTTTCTTGAGTTTAATTTCGTTAGCTGGCGACGTTAATTGAGTTTGGAAAGATTGGTCTTGGGACTTTGAATAGATTAACAACTTGTTTGGATAGAGGAATTAGGAGTGAGAGGAAGAGAAGGAAAAGGAAGGGGTATGTTTTCCTTTGTTTGGATACCAAAGTATGGGAGTGATGAAATGGAGGAAAAACTTATGGTGAAAATTATCTACCTTTATTCTTTGACAATCAAATCTCTTCAAATTTGGAAAGATCCGGGAGAAAGTCGGGAAATGATATTGATTTGTTCGACTTGTAAAACTTGAAGAGATTTGTTTCTTAAAGAAAATCGGGTTGAGCGCCCTCCATATCTTCTCCTCATGTATTATTTAGATGCGAGTGATAATAAAGGAGTAGATAATTCTCACCATTAGTTATATTTATGTGTGCTTGTGTTTATGTGCATGTTGGGGCGGCTGAGGGCACATGGCCCCTAAAATATAAGGGCCTAATTTTGTTAGTTGTCCGTCCAAAGAAAAAAAAAAACTAAATTTATTTATAGATTGTTCCTTTTCAAGTGTAGTGTTGGATGTAGATTCAAAGAGGTTAATTTCTATCTGGGATTTTGCTTAGTCTCTTTCTATTCTCCAAATAAAACCCATCAATGACTCTTCTGTCTCTTCATATTCACCAAAAATTTTCAATCCTTATAATTAGCATAGGGCCTTTAAATTGTATGAGATGGCCTTGTGTGCATGCCATGCAATAAAACTGTCTACATACAAGATAAGCTTATGTATGGAGAAAGCTAAGGTGGTCTCTGATTTGAGCTTATGTACTTCTCTTGAAACAAGAATATCTATGCATTCCCCCTTCTTCCTTGTAGTGTCTTTGATAAATACTTTCTCTGTCTTGTATTCATCAACCAACTTTATTAAGTTATCTCACATCATTATACAATAAAATACATAGTCATGATGAGTCTTATTAGATTCGTCTCAATGCGAGGATTCCAAATATCAAATTGCTATAATTTTCACTTATACGCATTTAGAGACATTAACGTTCAAAAAAGCGTCTTGGCGAATGTGAAAAAGCAAATGTTGCAACAAAAAATATCATTGAAGTTTGTATTAATCAACTAAGGAAATTTGCTTACGTATTAATATTGAGCATGCTGAATGTTATATTTCTAGAGATATGAGTAGGGTTGGCAAAAGTTGACCCAACTTGATAACCCGACCTGAAACTGACCTGAAAATTCCGGGTTTGGGTTGAGATTTTCGACCTGAAATAGAAAATGGGCCGACCCAACCCGACCTGAAAATATGATGGGTTAGGTTCGGGTTGACTTTTTGAACCTGAAAATAACCCGAATAACCTGATTTAGAAGTCGGATTATTTTCAGGTCGAGTCAACCTGAAATTAACCTAGACTTTCATAAATTATACAACCTATCTTTTGTTATTCTTATTAGTATTGGGCCAATCCCATTTCTTGAATCACCTAAATTTCATTTCAGGTCATTAACTCATACTTTCATAACTTAGCGTGTATAGTTGAATTTCATTTCAGGTCATTTTGGGTTGGTTTCGGGTCAACCCGAAATCGGTAAGGTCGGGTTTGGGTTATGATTTTCGACCTGAAATTAAAATCAGGTCGGGTTCGGGTTAGGGGTAAGTGACCTGAAATATAAATCAGGTCAACCTGAAAATTGACCCAACCCAACCTGATTGCCAGCCCTAGATATGAGTGCTCAAATTTATGCATTGGGCAGTTTTTTGTATGTAGCTTAATTTTGTGGTTGCATAACTTTTTTTTTTCTCAAAGTAGGCGGATGGTTACCAGGTGATGATGAGCACCATTTCAATCTATGTCGCTATTGTTTATTTATTTATACAAACTCACTTTTGGGACATGATTCCAAGGGTCGCGAGGCAATTGCATCGCTAATGTAGTGCAACTGTGCAACAATGTAATGCATAGAAAATGTACAATTTTATCGAATATATCTTTAATTTGTGTATGATGTGAAATTTTGCCTAATGATGATCATAATAGAAGTAAAAAAACCCATATTTTGCCAAGATGGATTAACATAGCTTAGATAATTACGAGAAAAGGAAATAAAATTATCAATTCCACAACAAAGATGAAGGTGAATTCTTACACAAAATTACAGGAAAACAACTCACCAACTGACAAAAAAATAAATAGAAAAGAAGTATACAAGAGTGGAACAATAATCCTTCCAATTCATAGAGGCAAACTAAAAAATTAATTTGCTCCTCTTTCCTCAACTCATTTGACAAAGGAAAAAGGCCTAGAAAGTGTACAAGCAGCTCCCATCATCACTCCTTGCAGTTGGGTCAAAGTTTTTTGCATTTGGGTCAGTACAACCTTCAGGAATTGGTATATTTCCTTGTTGAGCTGCTTGGCCTGCAAAATCCACACACAAAAAACAGCAACATTCTTCTTAGAAATCAACTTTTATGCAACAAACATTTCTCTTATGTTTTGTCTAAAACTACCATGAAATGCCAACCTCTAAGTTAGGACACTTAACCGAAGAAAGCTCCGCTGTCAATGGAATCTTTGTTGGCATCTCCAAGAGCAGCCTCGTTCAAGTACTTGTCAGCAAGTTGTACTCTCTTCACATTCTCTTGCTCTTGCACAAGCATGTTTCCGTACTCAAGCAACTTCTCCAAGGTCATTTTGGGTTGCTCGAACACGGGTGGTCCTTCCCTTGAGTTCACGAGCTTCTTTCCAATCGCGTCTATTCCAACGCTTGAAACCCACTTCCTTACTTCGTCATCGTATACACGAGCTCTCAAGGCACCGAAAAAGTCTACAAAATTCAACCAACACCCACGTCAATGACAAAAAGACCAATTCAAGGGGTCATTTTGTTAACGGTTAGTTATTAGGTCCAATTTTAACCTGGTATCAGAGCCAAAAGTATACGATAACATCATGGACAATTGGACATACCAATGGATTGGCCAGGGAAAGAGTCAACGATTTTGACAACGTGCTCCTCAGGGACGTTGTCGGTCCTGAAGATACCAGTGCAGACACCAATACGGTCCTCACGAGTGGGTGCCCAATAGAACTTCTCCATACGACCATCACGGATGAGGGGAGCGTACAAGGTAGAGAAGTCGTTACCAGTAACGATGATGGGTACACGGGCATTATCCTGCTTGTTGTACATACCAGGGAGCTGTACATTGGTTGGGTTGTCGGCGATGTTCATGAGGGTGGCGTTAACCATCTGGTTGTTGACAGTGTATTGGGTGGTACCTCCCATACGTCCAGCACCAGCGTCGAGATCGTTGATGAATAGAGCGCACATCTTACCCTTGGCAATGATGTCTGCTGCCTCACGGTACCTTTGCCTGATCAACTTGGCGGGCTCTCCTGCATTTCCACTTTCCAATTCTCCAGCACTCATCATGATGGGGCTATAAAATAACAAAGGCATTATTTATAATAATTAGTAACATCTATATATTAAGTCTCTGCATAATAATTCAAGTTTAAATAACTAATGTAGTTTTACAAGAGAAATTTAACTCACTTGATTCCCATCTTGGCGAACACAAGTTCACATTGGAAGGATTTACCTTGACCTTTGCCTCCCCAGATACCCAAGATGAGTGGAACCTAATCACAAAACACATCACAAATGAGCTTAAACTCCCAACTTTTGTAGCAAACAAGCATCAATAACACTCTTAATTAGTGTTTTTACATGTTATTATAAGAGTATATCTTATCTAATTTATTACTTAAGATTTGTTCCACATAACTTTTATGAATTTTAGATGACATAATGTTTTCTAACTAAAAATTTCCCTTGTCTAAAAGTAGCATTATCAAATCAATCAAATTTGCGCGTCGTTTAAAAACATTCAGCCAATTGAACCATTAGTTTTGCCAATTATTTCTGTAATACAAACAATAATTTTCCACTTTTTACTTAATCTATGGTCGAAATTGTGGAAATTCTAACAGAAGAAAAGCAATTAATTCACTTAGATACCTTGATGTTGGGTAAGTTCAAGTAATTCTTGGTGACGTGAACAACAAGCTTGTCCATGAAAGCTGGGGCAATGTAGAAATCACCCAACATGTTGTCAATGTTGTACCTACATTACCAACATGTCCAATTTATAAGTTACTTAAATAGAACAACATAGTATAGTAAATTTGTATTAAGTTAATAGCTATAAGCACGGAAACAACTGTGGCCTGAGATTTCCCCTAGTCTGAAAATGTTCCATTTCGAAACTCCAGCTGTTTTCGTGTTACATAGCTTACTTAGTACTTGTGTACGTACTAGTTACTACGTAGTAAAGTAGTAGGAGTCTTACTTTCTAAGACCTTGACTTTCATACTCAAAGGTACTCTGGACTGGAATGTGGGTACCGGCATCCATAGGAGCTTGGAAGAGGGCGTCAACCATACCCTTACCGTGACGAATGTCAAGTTGGTCATCGGAGATGTCTTTAGCCAAACCAGCCCATCTGTCCTTCTTGGTCTGTTTTTCCTCGTTGTAGTCCGCGGCCTTAATGGTCATTGAAGAAGCCTTGGAGGAGCTGCTTGGGAATCTTGCACTTGTATGCTTCTTCAAGCTACTCCCCAAGAAAGCTGAGGTTGGCACTGATGCCCCAGCATTTGAGCCACTCAACTGTATATATTACACACACATACATATCTATGTCACTCCAAATTGTCACAAGGACCCGACTCAAATTGGTTACACTAAAAATTAATTCGTCTTTGTTTCTCTATGTACCATCAAACACATGTTTAATTATATGGTTTTTCTATCGAGTACTCCTATGTTTTTTAAAATTCTACGTTGTATCTCTTATGTTTTTTTGTTTCACCTAGTACCCTTCAACTTTTTAAGTTTTCTCTATGGTGCCCTTCTGTTAAGTGAACGTTAAGTTGACTATTAGTTTATTTGTTTCCCACCAAATTAGGACAAATAAGTTCATTGCTACTTCCTTAAATCTAAATATTCATAATTTCATAAGAAGATGAAAGGATCTAGAAGCAGAATTTTGGAGTTAGAGAAGAGAAATTCATAGGATTTCAAATAATAACGGTATTGGTGGGCCATTACATCTTCACATTAACGTCCGTGATGAATAATAAATAATAGGGATACCATAGACTAACCTAAAAAGTTGAAGGGTACCGTGTAGAACTAAAAAAAGATAAGGGGTACAACGTATAATTTTTAAAAAATACAAGGGTCCCCCATATAGAAACCCTTAAATTATACTACCTCTGTTTTTTTAGTTGCAACATTTGATTATCTTAACACACTCACCAAAAATTCATTTGTTGCAACTAAAAATACAGAGGAAGTATATACTACTAATACTAGTTTATTGAAAGGCCCATTCCATTTCTTTTAGTTGTAACAATTCAACTTTGAAGCTTGTGAACATTGTTTATAGTTGGATCATTTTGTACATTTCTTGAGACTTGAGTTTCAGTCAATTTTTGTTTAATGAACTATTGTTTAGTCTATCTATGTCACTCTTTTTGCTATGCCGGGTTATAAAATATACTTCTATAAATTATAAAGTGGAAAACAAAACAGGGAACTATGCAGTAAAATGCTAAGGTAGAAGCTTGAAAAGAGCCTAATTTTCCTGTTTCCACTCCTTAGTATCTAGTACTACAATAGAATGCAGAGTACACAACTTTAATTATGAAAAAGAACCTATGTACTAAGTGAATTTGATCATGTCATGTACAACAAAATCCTTATGCTCTATCATAAGATGCAGAGTACACAACTTTAATTATGAAAAAGAACCTATGTACTAAGTGAATTTGATCATGTCATGTATAACAAAATTAAATACCTCGAAACATAAGCTAAAAACCGTAAACAAAAGATTATCCCGAACCTACACCAGGTATTTATAGAGATCTTTAAATAGCACAGAAGACTTAGAAAAAAAATGAATTGAATTGAGAAGCAAGACTTACAGGTGCTCTGGTGGCAGCTCCAACGGTTGAGACAGCAGTAGCCATTTCAATCCAACGGCTAAGATCCGATGGGAAGGATGGCTTGAAGAATTAAGAGAGCAAAGAAGAGAGAACTAAGTGCTTTATTTATTTTTTTGAGTTTTGAGCTCTTGATAATTTTTGAGGATGTATGAGAGTGTAGGAAGGTAGGACTTATAGCAAGTAATCCTGTTGTGTGCACCATAAATTTTTTGAGGATTGGCTTTCTAATCTATAACTGCCACAGAATCAAGATTACTCTAGTGCCGCGTGGCGAAAGCAGATTTGTTCACCACTAGAAGCCTAAAAATTGGTTCCTTTGAGGCTGGAATTTCATCTTCTTTCCTCTCCACTTAAATTTTTGTTACTACTGGTAGCTTCTTTTTTGGGTTGGCTTAGAGGTGTGGGGTGGGGGGAGGGGTGGGATGGATAATGATTGGGTTGCAAATATACGAGCGCACACTAAGTAATGCGGGTGGGTTAGATTGCGAGTCGGGTCACAGACCAAGGTCCGTAGGTAATCAGGTTGGTTTGGGTGCCGATGGTTTAAAAAATTAGTAGAATTTAACTTAATCGAATTACATTAGGGTGGAATGTATTTGGTGGATTAAAAATTCTCCCAATCTGTGTATTAGAATTAGGTTGTTTCAAGTTCTACTCAAGTTAAGATTGGGAAATCACGCACATTCCCCTCTCTCTCTTTTTTCTCTCAAACCCTAGCCTTATCTACCCCTTTTTCATCAGTTAGGGGCTGCCATGAATGATTTCATCCATGGTAAGCCTCTTTTCCCCTTTTATTTTCAGTTTTTAGTTCATTTTCTTGTTTTGTTGAATACATTAGTCTCTCTTTATGAGATTTTTTCAAACACTGTTATGGGGATTTTAGTCTCTTTTGTGGAGATCTCCTTCTCCCCTATGGGAGTTGTGAGTATGGTTTTTTTTGTCTTTAGGTATGACAAATTGTTCTCATTATAGTTGAAGTTCAAGACTCAACATGAAGGTATTGGAATCTCGGATGCGGTCAACATGACTCGATCAAGAATGCTCTTCCCAAACTATGTCAGAATGATAGACTTAGCTTCCTCATCAATAGCTGCTTGATTCAACGAATACAAGGGGTTACACTGTATTGCTCGATCTGGTTCATTGTAGTTTCTTCGAAGACGAATTTGATTTAACCTTGTTTGATTGTATCTTGTTTTTCTTTAATATCTATTATTGTAGATGCCCTTTGACCTTCAATTAATGAAATTTCACTTAAAAGAAAAATTAAGTTTGGGAATGATTCAAGTCCAAGACTACTTTGAGTGGGCTTAGGTGAACTTCACTTAGTGGCCGTCTCTAAATTGGCTAGTTTTTTCTTCTTTAGTTTGTTTACCACAGATTTTGCTAAACGTATTATCAATATGAAAGCTTTAGTTTATTTCATTTTCGCTTTTATTTTGTATGTTAGTTTATGGAAAGAAAATTTTCACCATAAATTCTATCTATTCAGTTTTCAATCTATATCACTCTTTCTCACCCCCTTAATCCTCATCCCCTTTTCAACATAATGCAAGTGAGCTTTGTCATATTATGTAACCCATTTGTCTTTGAGGCATATATGCATGTTCTCTCAAGTTCTTTTTAAATTTAGATGGTCTATCCCACTTAATTGATGTAGTGTATATTAATGAAGTATAGAAGTGTTGAAAAGTAATACTTGTTTTATAAGCACAAATTTAATTCGTGAAATTATTTTATTGTGTTCTTATATGAAAATTATTTCAATGTTAATTACTTGCAACTATTATAGTATTTTAAGCTAGTTTAAAACCTCTTTAGCTTTCATTTTTGTACAAGTACAAGCATATAAAAGCAAAGAATTATATCTTTACTTGTCAAGTAGTGATTGATTAATTGCATTAATGGCTTGGTGATACCGATGTAGTACACCCTCTGTATGCGTTTAGTTTGTTTGTTTTGACTGTGGTTGTTTTACAATTCTTTGACCCTAATTATCTTTCATTACATATTAGTGAAAATTATAACAATTGAATATTACTCCCTCCGTCCCATATTATAATTCGTTTTTATAAGGCAATAGAATCAAGAGGAAGGTAAAAGTGTTTGTGTATGAAAATAAATTTTATGAAAAAGGATTTAGGAGAAAATGACAAAAGTAAAAAGATTAAATTAACTAATTCAACCAATAATAAACAAAAAAAACTATTTCAAAAAAAATAAATAATAAGCAATTTTTCGGAAAACATGAAAAGTGTAAATCAAAAAAGAAATAAGAATTACATTTTGGGACACTTTAAAAGGAAAGAAACACTATAATATGGGACGGAGGGAGTAATAAAGTATCCATATCATTGAAACGAATTAAATAAGACCCTATATGACAATATTTTTTCTTATACGTTGAAAAAAAATTAAAAGATCCTCTCTAATAACGAATATTGTCAAGATTCAAAGTGAGCAAACTAACAAATATATAAAGCAAGTAACTAGTATAGGTACTTGAGTGTCAGAGGTTCGAGGATAGTTTTGCTGTTTTTTTTTTTCCTTTATACTAGAACACAACCAACCTTGTAGTTTTCTTTCTCTGTCTCTCTTTTTCACCCTCTTAATCCTTATCTCTTGTTCAAAATAATGCAACTGAGGCTCCTTTTGTCATCGAGTCCTATATGTCCTCTCAAGTTCTTTTCAAGTTCTGATCCTCTAATCCAATCGGTTGATCAACTTTCTAAAATCAATATTTCCTTTATCCCATAATAATAAACTAAAGTTGATTGAAAATAATTCATTGTTTAAACTATCAATGCTCCGATCCCTAATTCTAATGTACCCATCCTATGATCAATGCATTATTTCATTAATTTTTTTTTTTATTTTTATTATTACTATTAAAAATTAATGTTATATTTAACAAAAAAAAAAATAAAGATGATAGGATTTTTTGTTAAATAACATTAATTTTTTTTTTTGTTAAATATGATATTAACAGTAATACAATAAAGATGATATACTTCTATACAATATATATTTCTTAATAAAGTTCCACATTCAACTTACAAAATGAGAAAAGAGGCCTTTTATATTGGGCAAGTTTATGATAAAAATAGGTGATTTAGTAGTATTAGTTAGAAATGATGAGTGTAGTAGAAACTATGGAAATTTAATTGTTTCCAGAAGTATATACACCTACAATTCTACGTTATATTTAACCTTCAATATAACTGCGGAAAAGGAAGAGAAGGAAAGGGGTTTGCTAGGAAGTTTAGGAAAGGGTATTGTTAAATGAACGTCCGTATTTGTTAAAACACCTCTTTTTTTTTTTTTTTTTTTTTTGTTTCTGTATTTCATATTTTTCTATTGCATTTTTTAAAATAAAAAGTAAAAAAAATTCAATACCGGGTCCGAAAATTTCGATTCCACCATGACTGAAACTTTTGAAATTTCTAATTCCACTATCGTTTTAGGATAAATTGTTTTGTAAAGAGTAGTTACTTAAATTGGTTAGTTGAGTACTATGCCCTTTTTTTTTTTTTTTGTTGAGACAAAGAGGTTCCTTAATCCTTAGTTCCTACTTTGCCAAGCAAATTACAACTTTGGACCATAATTATGTTACCACTAATTAGCTGGGCCAAGCTTGGAAACTTCTTGACCATTTAGTATGCCTGAGTTACTTCAGTCGGCCCATATATCTTCCTAAGGTACGGATCAGGGATCGTGTTTTTGGACATGATCACCTGTAAGGCCCATATGCAACTTTTAGTTTATCTAGAAAAAGTATTTGTATACTGAGCTACAAACTACAAAGCACATGCAATGCATGTAAAGTGTAAACAAGAGCAATAATGTAAATGAGATCTAGAAATTCCAATTCATTACTGACCCCAAAATTTATGGAAAATTACAAGTAAATAATGTTGAGCTGGAAGGCATTGGAATAAGTACTACGCATTTTGGCACGTAGTATGGAGGAGAGCCATCAACCATGGGTGGGGCTGGCAATCACTGACACGACACGAACCCGACTTGAAGTTACAGAGAGAAGCACGAACCCGATCTGAAGTTACTGAGAGAAACATGAACCTGATGGCCGACACGAACAAGAACACGACTGACACGAAGTCAATCCGATTAGTTACATTTATCATATTATGCAACTATTCCACTTTTTAAATTATTTTTGATACATTTGGGGCCAACCTGAAATCGACACGAAACTAAACACGAACACGACCCACTGGCACGAATTGCCATCCCTAACCATGGTCCATGGGTATTGTGAATTCGAGATGCAACGTCTTTATTTGGGCTTCTAAAAATATGAAAACTTGTACCTTATCAAAATGTGAAAGCATTACGGAGTGGTAGTATCATGCATTAACATTTTATTTGGAAAACAAGTATGGAGGAAAAGTTAGCGAAGAGGATATATATACTTCTATTGTTTTAAAATACTTGTAAAACACATAATTTTAAGAGAATGATAAAACACGATAAATAAAGACACCAACGATCAAGTAATAAATACAAAAGATAATTATGAACATTAATGCAAGGAGTGTACATGTTTGATCTAATATAGATTCATCGACAACAATAAGTTGGATCAGATAGATTTGAAGCACGAGCATGAGGCAAGCACAACTCGCATGCATGATATGCACAGGCACTTAGCACACACATTCATTATTGTTCTTGTAAAAATGGGAAAGATAGAACAAAAATATTTGAATTCAATATATATTACTATACCAAGAGAGAGAAAAGTCATTACTAACATCTATATTAATATGTTAAAACAAGGAACATTACCACGTGACACTCTCCGTTAGGGTGTTTTACTCCATGTAACTAATCCACATACAATAAAAAGAAAAAAAAAGTAAATGCACTGTATAATATTTGATCTCATGACTTCAAACAAAACTTGTATACTAAAATCTTAATCACTAAACCAAGTGGTGTTTGGTGCTATCATTTTAACGTGAAATATTAATATATGAAAAATATGATTACCTGGGGTATAGCTCGAGTCTAAAAACTAGTTATTGTTTTTATAGGGTGTTTTATTACCACGGTAGACAAGATAGAAAGTTCAGAGGAAAGCTTTTGTACAGCTATAATCAGTAAATAAGACAGTTATTTATTATTTAAGTGCTAGATGGATATACTTGGAGAGCATTACCCTACTTTTTGCAACTTAGACGCCAAAAACAATGTTCATACTTCATATGCAGATGCCAAAATTACCAATTACAAAACAAACACGACTACTAGCTAGCTAGCCAAGCATGTCACTTATGAAAACGATCTTCGCTACTAGCATAACTTCCAGCAATTGAGGTTCATTGCTTAACTAGCAGTCTAGCACCACTTCTGGAATAAACTGATAAGATTTGACAGCTATAGATACTTATATTCTCTTTGTACGGTTAAGATGAGTGTCTTAGTTTATCTTTTACTAACCCTTTTGTATACTTCATAATGTTCAAATTCAGGTAACAGTAACGATTTCATGTGTAATTTTATATTAAGGCCCTCTTCTTTTGGATTGAACCTTCTTGCGAACCGAACCGAACCGAATCGAATGAAAACCAGCGAAAGCTAACCGAATCGAACCGAAATTAACTGAACTGAACTGAAAATAAGTCCAAAAGAACAGGGCCTAAATCATACGCAGAGATACTTCTATGTGGTAATGGTAATACTAATGCATATCACTTTTTTCCCCTTATAAATTAGTATTGTGTTAGGAATATTAAGGTAAAACAAAGATATGATAACATTTTTAGGATATATTAGTATCTTAGGATATACTATTATCTTAGGGAAATATTATCTTAGGAATATCTTTAATAAGTGTTTAATAATTACAGTATTTTACCTTCATATTCCTAACATATTGCCATTTATTATTAATATATAAGAGATAAAAGTTATATCTTATAGAGTGAAGATAATACTTCAAAATTTTTACTTGCAACATTTTTCATTTTCGAAAGTTTCACATATATTACTTGCAACATTGACATTTTTGGCGATATATATATATATTATCCCTTTATCTCTCCTAGCACATGAGGTCCTTTTTTTCTCTCTCTACCTCTATCCTCTCCATGTTTCAATGTTGCAAGTTAAAACAGAGGAAACATCATAACTCACAGTTATATGTAACATTATATACTTTCTTCGTTCTAAAGTAAATGAAACACTTATCAGTTATCATGATTTTAGGCCGTTTCAAACTAAAAAAAATATTATTTTATTTGGCATTTACTTCTCTCTATCTCTCGGCCATATTCTAAATCCTCTTGCCTCCTCCATACGTTTCATTTATTTTAACACGACGGAGCAAATATAAAAAAGGATTATTATGATTGTGTACATACGCGCACTCAACATGTGTAGCATGTTAGCACATTCATTTTTTTGGTGTGAAATGACTAAATGAGCAACTAAGCACAGTGATGTAGACGTAATTCGATCCTAGATCTTAGGTACTACTACCACTTCCACAACACTTTACCAGATAAGTTAGATGGCATCTACATGTTAGCACGATCATTATACTGGCGCACAACATGCCTAAATTGCATGTCATGCATGCATGCACCATTAAATATAGGTATTCTGTATGTAGAGTGCAAGATATCATTAGATTAAAGTAACAATTAGTAACACACAAAAAGAAGAACCCCGCCACCAATTTATGGCGTCTCTTCTTACAAGATTCTATGCATTCATAATTGATGAAGAGTACTTTGAACCGAGAACAATAAAAATCGATCGAAATAAAGCTTTTAACAACTTTGAAAGGACAGAAAGTGAAAACCTTTTATGGGAGTAAATTAGGCAGATGTCTCCTTTTGCTGTCTTTATTTCTTATTCCAGGGTATGTAACTTATAAAAATTACTCTCAACTCAAGCGCATGATAAAGTATTGGCAACATTATATAAATTGTTTCCCATTTTTCAAACGTTCAAGTATGTATTTGTGATCATTTGATTAGCGAAAACAGCCAAACAGTATTTGTTTGTACTTAATTACAAATGTATAAATATTAAAAGTTATATTAATTTGGACTATTATTGTAGAATATTAT
Source organism: Beta corolliflora (assembly GCA_947648045.1). Classification (NCBI taxonomy): domain Eukaryota; kingdom Viridiplantae; phylum Streptophyta; class Magnoliopsida; order Caryophyllales; family Amaranthaceae; genus Beta; species Beta corolliflora. The sequence goes on along the minus strand of CANSZD010001252.1, from coordinate 1,242,648 downwards.
TTGAAAATGTGATCAAAATATAATTTATTATAATTTCTTTGTGTAGCACTTCTTGAGCCTTTACTCTTTTAACATGTAGAGCAAATAGTGTAGAGCACTCAAAATTGATGCCAAATACTGTGAAGATTTAATGCTTATTCCCTTTTGTTGTCTAGAAATGATAGTGACATTCTTGGTATAAGATAATATTGGTGAGCTTAATTATTGAGAATAATGAACACAAATATAGACAAATTACATGATGAGTCATGAATCTATATAAGTATATAACTAACCTCTAAACCTAGTAAATGTGCATATTAGACTAAATTTTCCTGTTTGCTAGCTAAAAATAGTGTTTAAAATGTAAAATATAGCCGCCATGCACTGAGTTTATCTTTGATGAAGACAATATAACATGACAGCATCTTTATGTTAAAACTTAAGCCAATCAAGGCAACGTTTTACAACAAAAGGGTTGATTTCGGGTATGATTGTGTGCAAAGGTAGGTAAAAAGGACCTTAAATTTTGTAGAGCATGATGAACTGTGATGTTGCCAGACATTATACATGCACCATTTTCATATTCGGGTGTTTGGTTGAGAGAGTTTTGGGGTAAAAAGAGAGGTTTGAGATGAATAGAGAGGTTTGACTAGTCTAAACCTCTAATGAGAGTGTTTGATTGAGAGAGGATTGAAAGAGAGGTTTGAGCCCAAATAGCTAATTTTGAAAAAGCTACTATAGAGGTTTGTCAATTTAGTTGTGTAATGACTGATATATCCTAAAGTTGATCAAATTTACTACGTTTTACTAAAAAAAAACCACCAATAGATTATTCCAATATCCTTATTGGTCATTTCACTTAATAAAGTATCAATCAACTAATAGCTATCTACCAAGCACTTTCACACAAACAGCTAATAAAAACAACTAGTCAAATCAACTAATACAATCAGCTAACCGCTAATAGCTAATGCAAACAGATAACCGCTAATAGCTAACCTCAAGTTGCCAAACAGGTCCAATATCATATTTAACTTTCAAAACTCTCTAATGAAACGTAGAGGAAGTATTACTTAAACCATTAATATCTTTAGTATATTACATATTAGTAAGAATTATCAGACTTTCATACTTATAAATTCTACTTTAAGACTAATCTAGTAAGAGCTAACTCGTAATACTTTGATACTTATATATTTATAAGAATCTATGAACAAAATTTTATAAATACTATGTCCCAAAAACTCTAAACTTACATTGGTATTTGTAATGCACGCCCAAAGGCACATGTCCAAGGAAAACCCTATAGAAAATGATGTGAATATGGGAAGACTTAGACCTGGGCATGGGCCGGGCCGGGCCTGTTCATGGGCTCGGCCCGCGGGCTTTAGGAAATGTCGGGTCGGGCCCGAGCCCGTGAATGGCGGGGCGTGTCGTGCCGGACCTGAAATTTCCAGATTCTGTCCCAGGCCCACGGCCCGCGGGCCAGGCTCGTGCCTCCTGCGGGCCTGGCCCGTGTTTTATGTTTTTTTTTGGATTTTTGGTAGTTTTAGGCTAAAAAACAAAGAAAAGGGGTGTATAGGCGGGCTCGTGCCGGTGTGGGCCTGAAATAAAATTTATTGATCGTGCTGCCCCGGCCCATGCCCACGGAAGAGTATGCAAGAAGGAAAAGTCTTTGTATTATATAGTATTTGAATGTAACTTTCTATATCCATCCTGAACAATTTGTGTAAAAGATAATCTATATATTAGGTCATTTTGGTAAAATATTTTAGACACTCATATGATAAGGTGTTCAAAAATTTGAGGTACATACTTTGATACAATAATGGAGTTTTGCGACCGTAAATTCATTAAGTATCTTTGCTTTTTAACGGGATGACCTAATAGAGTATTACAAATTCGAGGTGATATTAAGATTGTAGTATTAATCAATAATAAACAAGATAAGTACATAACGATGCTTGCCAAGTATATTAGGATAACCCACAAATTGTAGCTTTAAAAATGCACATCCCTAAAGAAATACTCCCTCCGGTCTTTATTAGTTTACCCGTTTCTTTTGCACAGAGTTTTAGGAGAAATGATGTTGCGGGACATAGAAAGAAAGAGAAAAGATTAATTTATATTAAAGTTGAATGTGTATGTGATGGAAAGTTAGTGGTCCCATTCCAAAAATAGAAACAAAAGAAATGGGTAAACTAATAAGGGACATCCCAAAAAGGAATACGGGTAAACTAATAAAGACCGGAGGGAGTATATAAATAACAATTTGTCAAACTAATAAAAATTCTTATATGAATATATCGTACAATTGGTTTATGCCAACTGTCAAAACCACTAAGCCAATCATAATGATGAGTACGCAACTTGATTCCATTAAAACAACACACTAAAACATATTCTAGTGGTGCTTTAGTTTCTAAACGGATTGTATACATTAACTAAGCAAACCTACCAAATTGAGTAAGTAGTGCAAGATTATATTAGGAGTTTTAGCATAGAAAATTTCTTAAAATGCATGCTACTATCAAAAGAATAATACTTATGTAGCCCATAAAGGAGACCTAAAAGAGGATATCCTTTTAAAAATAAAAGGATTTAGCTCCCCTAAATTAATTATCCATAAATGATCACTATAAAAAGGCAATCTTTGCATGGCCAAATTTACCAATCGAGGTGAACTAATTTTCTTAGATTTGGAGCATCAAGAAGAAATCAACCAAAAAAAGTGAGTTGGAGAGAAAATTGTCTAAGTAATAAAAATTGTGTAGGGGAAAATGACAGGAGTGAGTACCTCATGTGGAGCATGCAAATTTCTAAGGAGGAAATGTACAAGTGAATGTGTATTTGCACCTTATTTTAGCTATGATGAGGCAGTTGCTCATTTTGCTGCGGTTCACAAAGTGTTTGGTGCAAGTAACGTTTCAAGGTTGCTTTTTCATCTCCCTGAACAATTTAGGGGTGAAGCTGCCATAACCATTTCTTTTGAAGCTCTTGCTCGCATGAGAGATCCTGTTTATGGTTGTGTTGGCTATATCTATTCCCTTCAACAAGAGGTTTGCTTTCTTGACTAAATTAAAAACTCTTCTTTCAACCTTACAATACCCCACCATCCAATACTACTCTAGGGGAATAAAAGTGTAGGCTCACAAAGTATGAATGCATTATATTGCAAGAACTACGATCATTAATTTGTCATACTGAAAAAGGTAATTGATGACGATCTCTTCAGTTTAATTGACATTAGGAAAAAAATAGAAGGCATGTTAAAAAGCAAAAATCGGATTTTCTCTCTTCCCCTCTTAATTTGGCAAGATTCGAATGGTCTAGTCATTAGAGAGGATCCAGTTCGGTCTATTAGATTACACCAGGTAGAATTTATCATGACCCTTTTCATACCCAGTACTCATACTTGCTTCTTTTGCCTCGTATGAACCATAAAAGCGAAGCTGATAATATAAATAAGGGTTTTTGTCAGAAATGACCTAATAAAATACAAGTTTTGTAGGGAAGGACCTAATAGAAAAAATTTGTCTAAAAGGACCTATTAAATACTTCCGATTGTTAAAAGGAACCAGTTTATAAATTTCAAGCCAAAATTACCATGTTTTGTTTTTGGGTGCCTTAGGTTTGAAAAAACCAAGTTGTAACAACTCATTTTGTAATCTGTAAGTAATTAATGGAATTGTAACCCCTTCTATTGCAATCTATGAAATATATTTGAGCCACAAACTATGCACATGAATACTTTTTTGTTGTCCAAATGTATTATCCATGAGCATCAACAAGTGGAATTGGCATACATATACGTAAGTTTCGCCATTGCTAATCCAAAAGAAGTTGAAACAACAACTGTGGTGCCACTAAGATGCCACTTACAACAACTACACTAAACACCTGCATCTTGACTACACTAAACACCAACTATACTAAAGTGGCAGTTACAATAACAAACCTAAGGCACCCAAAAACAAAACATGATAATTTTGGTCTGAAATTCATAAACTGGTTCCTTTTAACAATCGGAATTATTTTAATAGGTCCTTTTAGACAAAATAAAATTTATTAGGTCCTTCCCTAAAAAACTTGTATTTTATTAGGTCCTTTCTGACAAAAAATCCTATAAATAAATCATAAAGACTTAAACCATCGTATGAAAACCATCATTTGAAGACTCAATTATCAACCTCACCATAATTAGTGTGTTTGCTATGTGTCTAAAAATATGATAGTATTGTTAGTACTTCTTATGTACAATGTTGTTAGCAAATCACACCTATTAATCAAAACTGGTACCACTAAGCCCTAGGACAAGACAATGAGATCATTTTCATATATATACTTAGTGTGCTTCTTCAAGTACCATGATGTTATTTGATAGCTTTTAATATATTAAAAAAAATCCATTTGGATATCAACTAGTTAAATTTCCTGAGAAAGTCGTTAGGGAGTTGCAAAATAGAGTTAGGTTTAAAATTAAACCACCTTAAACTGATCATGTATATGTTAATATGTATGTGAGTTAAATTTGCCGAAGTCTATGAAGTGTTGCAATAAACACTAAGGTTCGAAATCAACCCACGTTAACTGGTCATGTATATGCATGTAAACACAAAACCGTACTCATAAATATTGTGATTTTGAATATTCACGATAACACGTCTCCTTTGACAATGGCACGCAGGTAGCAAATTTACAAGAAGAGATAGAAGTTCTTGGCAACAATATAGCCAATAATTTGAGCATTGGGGTTGCTAGTAGTGATTGTGAAGGTTCTCAAGAAACTAATAGCAATCTTATAATCTATGATTCATTATTGCCCTTAATTTCTTCACAAGAAGATGAAATGATCAATAATCTACCAGAATTTTGGAGTAGTTATAGTACAAATTACCAAGTGGAACCAGTAGTACTACCGACACATGATCATGTAGAAAATGGATCATGCAGCAGCAATCAAATGAGCTTGAGCAATCATATGACGGACTTACCATTATCTTTATGTGAATGGGAAGGACAAAATCTTTTTACTGGAAGTGGACCCCAAGAATGTCTTATGGAAGGGTTACTACACCAAGAAACTTTTTTCGATAATTCTTCCCTTTTTGGCTGGTTACCTCAATATGCTAGTTACTAGCTAGGCCAGGCATATAACGAAAGAATATGCTAGATGTACAAGTATGTTTGCATATATTAGAAGACTTCTTCTGTTTATTTTTCCACTTTTGTAGTTGTATTTCATCAGTGCATGTCCTTGGTATCCGGATGGCAATCCAGTCCGGATCCGACCCTAGTCCGCTTTGATCCGAATGAAAAAATTCGAGTCGAATCCGACAAAAAAGTAATCCAATTCCGACTCCGTTTAAAAAGTCCGACTCCGAGTCGGAGGAGGGTCGGAGTCGGATCTCATAAAATAATCCGAATCCGACTCCGACTTTAAGTCAATTAATCCTTTTTTCTTATTTATGTTAATGTATTATTTATGTATAACCTGACTTCGACTTTCAGCCAATTGTATTATATAAGATTTTCCCATTGAAGAAATGATTGTTAAAAATAATAGTATTATTTAGATTATTTGTACTATATAAGATTTCCATATGATTATTAGAAAAAAATGTAATGATTAGATTATTGTATTATAGAAGACTTTTCTATTATAAAAAATGGGCGAAAAAATAAGTCGGATCGGGTTCGGAGTCAGATGTTCGGATTTAAAGTCGGATTCGGAGTCGGATGTTCGGATTTTAAGTCGGTTTGGAGTCGGATTTTCGAAGCCGGATGTCGGAGTCGGACTTGAACTCGGATTTAAAATCCGACTTCTTGTAGGGTCGGAGTCGGATTATGCATAATCCGATCCAAGTCCGACCCGTTGTCATCCCTAATCCTTGGTGCAAATTTGGTTTGGATGCATTATTGTATGTATAATGTATGTACAAGCTACCTAGCAAGCACAAATATGGTAAGGTATAGTCTTCTATTGTAGCCAGCTTGTCTGTCCCGCAATTGTCTGGCTTCTTTGCTAATTATTCTCATGCTATGATGCTAACATAAAGTTGCACACTTATAATAATAATTATCACACGCTTCTTCCAATTCGTGAAGGTGTATGTCTCCTGTTTAACTTATTGTTGTCTAGAGTCTGGACCTATAAGCTTCTATTCAATTTATAAGTTAAAGATAAGTTCAATTGATCATAATTATAATAATTCTGAGTAAATTTAAGATAGTCAAATTCATATTAATAGAACACACTCTTGCTTGCTACATGGAAAGAGTTGTGCACATAATTTTAGGAGATCCATGGATAGATGAAGAGATCAAATGTATTTATAATTTGTGATATAATTAATACTAGAGTTCTTTCATTTCCAAATACTTGCAACACTTTGACTTTAATTCGAAATTTTAGATAAATTTATTTTATATAAAAACAGTGAATGTAGTCTTAATGTATATTTTTTTTAATTATCAACTTTTCCTAATTTACTTAGTTCAATATTACTTTGTGTGTTTTTTTAGTTCACTTTCCTTAGTGGGACAACGTAATTTTACAACCAATGAAAATTAAGAGGAGAAAAAAATAAAAAGTTTACTTCATCTCAATTTAAAAGTATGAGAAAGAAAGATTCGTGCTACCAAACATGAGATTATTTTTTGTTAGGCATTTAATCGGCCCTTAAGAAAGATCTTATATTTATGGCTTTTCCATGACATTTACTATCCATGAAAAACGTCGTCAGAAATGACTCGGATGCCAGTGATAATCATTTTTGCTTGTGTTTGGTGAGATCGTTTATGACTTCATGAATTTTGCCAAGCGAAAACGTGGATTATTCCACAGTAAATTGACTAAAGAAACGTGGTGGAATCACAATTCTGATCAAGTCATAAAGATTGCAGCATGTGTTTGAACAATAATCCTTGTAATAAATTTATAGTGATATTTTTTTAACCAATTGAATTAATATAAAAAACATATTTAAATCATAAAATATTGTCATTAAGGAGTTAAGGGCATGCGCATTTCTAAAAAAAAATTATTGGAAGATCGAAAATTTTAGTGATGGTGGACTGAGTATTGGCCCATAAAAGTAAAAATCTGCTCAATCCATCACTTAATAGATTTTCCATTTTTAATTTGAGCATTATTTATAGGTAACAAAATCATCAAAAAAAAAAATTCCAATATATAAGAAAAACATAGTCGTGTAGGTTCTTGTTTGATTCGTCTCATTGTGTACATTAGGAAAACCAAACTTTTATACTTTTACTAATATGTAATTGAAGATATTATTAACGATACAAAACGTATATTGGAGAAATGAGAAATCTATTGGGGGGATGGAGGGAGTAGTTCGGATCTAAAATATCACCTTCAGTGCAAGTTTGAAATGCTTGACCTAATTTCCTGAATCTGTAATGCAAAATTGCCCTTTTCTGTGTGGTTTTTTTTTCTTTTTCCCAAGGTGTGCATATTGGCAATTAGTATCCTTAAACTTGTGTGAGTATTAATTAATATATCGTATTTTTCTAAATGCATGTTATAAATGTCATATCACTTTCAATCAACGAAACTTTCTTTTCCCTACAAAAATGTTTTCAAGCAATAATAGATTCATTGGCGACAAATGTCTAATTATCTGAAGTTCGCGAATTGTGTATGTCCCCCTCTTCTCCCTGAACCTACTTCTCTATCGTCGCCTCCTCTTCTCCCCTTAAATTTCCCTCTTCATCAGGCTAGGGCTGCCATGGATAATTTCATCCATAATAAGCCCATTTTTCCTCTCTTGTTTTCATTTTCTAGTTTGTTCTCTTGTTTTGTTGAATAAGTTTCTTTCTTTATGAGACTTTCTCGTGCCCTGCTATGGAAAGTTTAGTCTTCTCTGTTGTGTAGGTCTCCTTCTCCCCTATAAGAGTTGTGAGCCTAGTTTCTTTGTTTGTAGGAATGAAAATTATTTTGATTCATTGAAGTTCAAGACTATCAACAAGATGGTATTGGAAGCTCGGATGTGGTCAGCATGGTTAGATCAAGAATGTTCTTCTCCAAATTATATCGTAATGATTGACAGCTCCATTATTAGCAGCTTGATTCATAAATACAAGCTAGGGGCTTGCGCCACATTATTCGATCTGATTAGTTGTAGTTTCATCGAAGATGAAGTTGATTTGATCTTATTCGATTGTATTTTGTTTTTCTTTAATACGTATTATGGATGCCATTTCACCTTCTACTAATGAAAATTTCCTTCACAAAAAATGTCCCCGAATCGTATTTTGATAGTATTGCTCTCTTATACAGTACTATTATAAAAAGGTAAAGTCACTTAGAGGAGCTCGGCATGCATAGTTGAGGTGTGATGTTTTTTTTTTCCTGTCAAAAAAAAACATCACACCTCAACTATGCCGAGCTCCTCTAAGTCCGACGAATTGATCAAAGATGTTCACTCTAATCGTCAATAATATATTAGTAGGAGACTAGGAGTACTTGTATTAACTATTACGACCCGTTTGGTTAGAGGGCATAAATGGTTGGAATGGTAATACATTATAGTGTAAATTTATGCTAGAAATCCAATGTCATTACCTATGGTAATGGTACTCATCCCAAGATATCCATTTTCTTCCTAAAATCTCATCACTATCCATTACCACTTAGGAATGTGTTATTGGGTGGTAATGAAAATTTATAAAGGAAAACCCGTGTTTTGTGATAAAGTTTCATTTCCATGGTCATTGACAAGGGAATTTCTTTACAAATTTATACTAAATTTCATTATCATTACCATTATTTATTACCACTAACCAAACGGGCCATGGTGTACTCCTATATGCTAACTTGATATTTCGATGCAATCAAAGCCAGCCAACTATAGAGTTATTATGTTTTAATCACGATAATTGCGCTAACGTTAATTGGACTTGTTCAAATTCTATCCTGCCCCTTGATATTGTATTCCAAAATTATATTTGGTAAAAAGCATCTTACACCATAAAATAAACCTAATTAATGTATGTTCTTATCTCTTACAAGCTAGTAACACCAAAGTTTAACAATATTGTAGTAAAAGTCTACACAATAGTAGAGCTAGATAGCATAACTAGCCCCCAAAGAAATGGAGTTACGCTGCTAGCATTCACATGGAAGCTAGTAAAACATCACACGACGTTGACACTACATTTTCTGTTACAAATTAGGTTTGCTCATATAAGTCATAAGGAAGCCGATCGCAACAAGGGGGGAGACGTCAAAAGAAATCGGAAAGAACAGTTAATCATGGAGAGGGAGTTTTATGATGCTGCATTAAAAGGCGACGTCAACTTATTGAAGGAAGCACAAAGCAAAGCTGTGGAAGAAGAATATTTGCTCCAACAGACGATGGAGAAGAATAATGTTATTCACATAGCCATTCGACGTGGGCAATACAATTTTATAGAAACAGCTCTCACCACCCTGCCTGAACAAGTTGTACCAAAGCTCATATGTTGTCTTAATTAATTAAGACGGAGTTGTCTTATTATTTGTTGTGACTTAATAGGTAATGAAGAATTGGTGTATGGGTATAACCCAAGTACGTTAGCGGACCTGTTCATGAGTCCGCGAACATCATACCAGGACGCGACATGTTCAACGTCATCTACAGCTCTAACAATCAGTTCACTACAGTTGTCCGACAACGCCGTTCTTTGACGGACTCTTCTCAAGACCGCCAACCGTTTTATAACTGGAACAATTGGTATTCACCACAATGAAATTGCTGGTGAATAAGAGCGAAGCAGTTTTGACAACCAAACATTTTGCGACTGGTGATGATTTATTGCCTATAATAGAATTGTTGCTAGAGAAAGATAGCTCCATAGCATGTTGGCGTGATGCAAAAGGCTTGACTCCTCTTCTCAGAGCATCATCTGTGCATAAAACTGCTTATCTAACAATTACACAAGCCATACTTAAGCAATGTCCGCAGTGTGCAGAGATGCGAAATCGATCAGGCAAGACCATATTACACTTGCTAAATGGGATTTCCAGCTACCAACAAGTCAAGGACTTGCTAAGAATTCCAGAAATATATGACTTGAGAAATCATCAAAATTGTGAAAGAAATACTCCAGCACATATAGCTGCTGTGAATAAAGACATTATTATGGTGCAAGTTTTGTTGGAACTATCAGCATACCTTAATATCAAAAACAAAGAGGGTATTTCAGCTACATCTATGATTCACCAACATGTAATATCTAAGGTATGGTCAGTTCATGCATGTTTTATTAATCAGATAAGTAGTAATTTAAGACAGGGAAACTACTACATATGAAGCCTTTTAATTTGGTGGCTATCTAAGTTCTTTATTTCAGGCTTGAAACATTATTTATTGGGAACAGTTTTAGGCTTTTAGCATGTTGGCGAGGCATAAACAAAAGTACAAGAAGAATGAGAGAACATGGCATTTTGGTAAAGTATACAAGTTGAAGTATCACCTTAGAGTTAAGTTGGAAATATACCAACTTGACTTTGATTTGGTGATCAGCTTTACTCTGATTTAGTACCAACTTGGAGTCCTCTAAGGACTCCAACACTTAGACGCCAATCTAAGCTCTCTTATGCATTAGACCATCCTATTGTGTATACACTTAGCAACACTTATCTGAACCCCAAAACCTGACTCAGAACCAAATCTTTAACCGAATTGATAATAAAAACAGTAATCAAAACATGTAACAACTCGAACAAAACCGATCCAGAACTAACAATATCCCATGACGACTTGAACTTGAAAGATCCAATTGTGAGTAGACTTGGCAAAATTCGTGTTATGCATTTCTATCAATTCACATTCTCTCCACTAGAAGAATAAATTAAATCATTTCACATTGAAAATGAGACTTTCTCTTCAAAGCGTACGTGTAGTTGGAACTTTGGAAGTTGGAACTCAAATCTTTAGTTCTACAATATGTGTGTCTTGTGCTAGCCATTTATTCTTATTGGTTGATGATAATATGTTTTTTCAAAACTTTAATTAGAAGTGTTAGGTCACATCCCCTCCAAAAAAAATGATGGGTCACATAAATAATAGTACCAGTCAATAAAACAATATGACAAACAAATGTTATATGATCTCTCTTTTTTTTTTATAAGGAGAACAAGCTTAGACTAACACCCTAGTCCGGGGGCCAGCCTAAAATATTCTTTCGGATGATAAGTGAGAAATCCATACAATAAGGAGGAAACTAGTATAACAAGGAAGGGTATTCATGCGCCTTCCTTCCTTGCCATGAAATCAGCAGTCTTGTTAGCTTCGCGAAAGCAGTGACGAAACTCGCACACCTGGAACCGAAGAGCATCCACACCTGCATCTTTAACAATGTCAAAAATCTCCCACGAAATACGCCAAGAATTCTTCATAGAATTAATGACCCCTAAATTATCGCCTTCTACAATAAGATGAGAGATGTTAAGGAAAGAGGCTCCCTTAATGCTTTCACTAAGAGCCCAAGCCTCTGCTTGAATAATAGAAACATGAGAACCCATAGACTTTGCACCAGCTAAAAGAACTTCTCCATCACTATTTCTAATCACAAAGCCTGAGGAAGCATTACCATTACTAAGTTTAGAGCCATCAAAATTTAGCTTGCAATAATTGGAAGGAGGGGGGACCAAATGAGATTAGTACCCGCTCGAGAAATCGGGGGAAGATTATTCTTGAGAGAAGAAGAAGAAGCAGAGGATAAGTCACCTACCTCACAGTCCACTTTAGACCACTGAGCAAAAAAAACTATTAATTTGAAAACTAGCACGACGAGGGAAAATGCCTTCATCATTGAAAATCATTGTATTCCTATAGAACCAGATAAACCACCACACAAAAGAAAACTTTTTGATTACTTCCAAAGAGAGCTCAGAATGACAACAATATATCCAATAACGAAAGAAAACTGACTAGAAAAATTGACCTCTTGAGGGAGTTTTGGCCAAGCACCATTGTCATGAAGACATTCAAACACATCTAAAGTGAAGGGACATTCAAAACAAAGGTGAGAAAGAGATTCAGGAGCATTACTACATAAAACGCATTGCTGAGGAAGAAAGACCTTACATTTTTCAAGTCTATATTTTGTAGGAAGCCCACAATGACAAGCTTTCTATAAAACGTTTTTGATTTTGGGAGGAACATGAAGACCCTGAGCCAACATGGACCCTGACTTGACTGAATGCTCCCCATCAGCCGTCAGGCCCCACACAAGAGTATCAGGCTGAGGGTTAGAAGGAAGAAAAGAAGAAAAAATAATTGAAGCTATATGAGGAGGGACAAGAGAAGCAATTTTCTCCCGATCCCAAAGGCCATGATCATCAATCACATCACTCACTTTGAAGTGCTCCGACTCATAAGTGGGAATAATAATTTTTCTAAGGGGATATTGGAAAATCCAATTATCATCCCAAAATTTGATCTTTTTCCCGTCCCCTACTTGCCATCTCAACCCCTGCCTAAACAGGGATCTAAGAGACATAAGTTTTTCCCACTGCCAAGAGGCTACTGAAGAGACTTTATGAGATAGAATATCCTGACTTTTACTATACTTTTTCTGAACTAAATTACCTATAGATTGTTTTTGTGTTTAACAATTTTCCAAAGAAGTTTTATTTGAAGAGCAATATTACTAACATCTGTCTTCCGAATTCCTAAACCCCCGTACTGTTTTGGTAAACAAATTTTGTCCCAACCTATCAAATTAGTTGTGTCTTATTAATTAGATTATCTTTATTCCAAAAGAAATTTCTATAGGTTTTATCTAAACTTGAAAGGATTTGCTTGGGAAGATAAAAACTTTGCATCTGGTAATTGGCTTTAGTAGCCAGATTAGCTTAATTGAATTAAAACCGTTCTACCAGCTTGCGAAAGAGAGTTGGCTTTCCATTTAGGGAGTTGATTAACAACCATACAATAGACTTTCCCAAAAGTTTCTTTGGTAACCCTTGAATCTATAATTAGACAACCCAAATAATCCCCTAAATTGAAGTTTCACTCATGCCTAAAAGCCTAGAAAAATTAGCTTTAGTAAGATTTGAAACATTAGGACAACATTGGAAAGCAGACTTATGGAAATTGACTAATTGACCTAGACATTGAACAATATTTATCCAAAATCGCCTTAAAGTGGAGCAACTCTGATCAGTTGCCTTGGCAAATATCATTGTATCATCCGCAAAAGTAAGAAATGAGATTCTCACTCCAGATTTACCAATATCCAATAGATTTATCTTTTTGCAAATTTGCAAAGGAGAGTTGTCTAGCAAACAACTCAGCACAAAGAATAAAAAGATACGGGGATAGAGGGTCACCTTGGCGGATGCCTCTCGAAGGAAAAAAAAACTATCCCCTAGGACACCATTGACTAGAATCGAGAAAGACGGAGTAGAAATACAGCTTTTAATCCACTCAATCCATTGAGGACAAAAACCCAACTATCTAAGAGAAACTAAAATATAGTCTCATTCTAGCCTATCATATGTTTTTTCCATATCTAACTTGATTGCAATCCAGCCTTCTCCACCTGATTTTTCCTAGACCTTTTAAAAGTTGGAAGTGTTGCTACTGTTCATATGAACAGTATTCTGAGTGACAAAAGCCGGTAATTTACTGTTCATAAGCTTCCCATGTGTTGTGCACATGGTCTGCAATCTCACTCCTCCATCTGAGCCTTCATCTCAGCCGTACAATGTTTTCTTTCTATCCTCTTACTATCTTTCGTCTGCTGCGTGAGGTTTCTATCTTCTCTCTCTTCTTCCAGTCTCAGCCCCCCTTCCTCCATTCTAACCTTCACTCCACTTTCTCTCTCCTCAAAAAACCAAAAAAAAGCTTCAACCTTTAACTTTAATGGCGGATTTAACAACAACCCATTTCCTCAAACAATGAAGATCACCCCAAACACCGATCTTTCTGCTCTCCTTTCCTCAAAAAACCCACCTCAACCTCAAAAATCCCAAGATCTTCCCAAAAAAAAAAACTACTGTTCATATGAACAGTATTCTGAGTGACAAAAGCCGGTAATTTACTGTTCATAAGCTTCCCATGTGTTGTGCACATGGTCTGCAATCTCACTCCTCCATCCCGAGCCTTCATCTCAGCCGTACAATGTTTTCTTTCTATCCTCTTACTATCTTTCGTCTGCTGCGTGAGGTTTCTATCTTCTCTCTCTTCTTCCAGTCTCAGCCCCCCTTCCTCCATTCTAACCTTCACTCCACTTTCTCTCTCCTCAAAAAACCAAAAAAAAGCTTCAACCTTTAACTTTAATGGCGGATTTAACAACAACCCATTTCCTCAAACAATGAAGATCACCCCAAACACCGATCTTTCTGCTCTCCTTTCCTCAAAAAACCCACCTCAACCTCAAAAATCCCAAGATCTTCCCAAAAAAAAAAACTACTGTTCATATGAACAGTATTCTGAGTGACAAAAGCCGGTAATTTACTGTTCATAAGCTTCCCATGTGTTGTGCACATGGTCTGCAATCTCACTCCTCCATCTGAGCCTTCATCTCAGCCGTACAATGTTTTCTTTCTATCCTCTTACTATCTTTCGTCTGCTGCGTGAGGTTTCTATCTTCTCTCTCTTCTTCCAGTCTCAGCCCCCCTTCCTCCATTCTAACCTTCACTCCACTTTCTCTCCCTCAAAAAACCAAAAAAAAAGCTTCAACCTTTAACTTTAATGGCGGATTTAACAACAACCCATTTCCTCAAACAATGAAGATCACCCCAAACACCGATCTTTCTGCTCTCCTTTCCTCAAAAAACCCACCTCAACCTCAAAAATCCCAAGATCTTCCCAAAAAAAAAAAACCGTTAAACTTCCCGAAATACCTCTCGTCTTTCCAAGAAATCCGGCCCTCCTACCCTTCTTCTCCGCTGGAAGTTTCACGAGGAGAGAGAAAATACCACCACTGCCTTTTCTGGGGATGTGAAACATAACTACGGCAATGTCGCCGGAGAAAAGTCGCCGGAAATCGAGGAGAGAGAAAGTGGGTCCCCCTGTTTCAGCTAGGAAGCTTGGTGCTACTCTATGGAAGATGCAGTTGGTGGGCCCAGAAAATGATGTTAATGTGAAGAAAGAGAATGAAGATCGGTTGGGGTTTAAGGTGTGTTTTGACTCCTTGTTTGAGACTCAAGATCTCAACTTCAATTTTTCCAAGGTTTGATTAATTTAATTTGTTTTTTTTGTTCTCTTGTGAAAAAGATGTATAATTTTTTTTGGGAGGGAAAATATGATGTTACAAAAATTATGATGTTGAAAATTAATTAACTGTTGTATAGGTGTTAATTTGTAATGTTGGTGGAGCTTGTAACAAATGCTTGTAACCATTTTCGTTTCATCAAAGGGGATGCAAACTCCTCTCTCCTCACTTTTTCTCTTTTATTTCCATCTTTAATTATTCAATTAATGCCAAAAACCATCTATATTCATTATAATTTTAGTGTGTTTTAATTTTCATTGTTGAATCATCATCTAATTTTGTCAGGTGTCAAATTGCAGGAACAATGACACAAGTTTGATTTCTTCTATAGGATTACTCCTACAAAAAGCAATGGTAGTACTATCAACTGAACTTTGTATGTACAATAACATTTTTTTTGCCCTTATACCTGCTTGTTCATCCTCAACATTGAAGTGAAGATTTTTATTGGCAGGGATTTGTCATTTAACAATCTTACTGGTCCTATGCTAAGGATTTTAGCACAAACATACAGGTATACCCTTTCTACTCCTAAAACTATTCATAACTCTTTAGTCTTTTCTCCAACCTTGTAACTTTTGTTTATGCTGTTGGTCTTCGTTTTTCAGTTTGCTTATGTGATTTGGAAAATTACAAAGTTTTAGTTTCATTGCCTTATTTTAACTGAACCACCTTCTTAATTTTGTTATAGTAAGACAAAAAAATAGGCATATATTATTAGGGATCTATTTTACAGTCGGCGTTGATTATGGTGCAAAGTTTGAAATATGCTATCATTAAATTCAAGTTGTTGGTTCGGTTGATTATTTCGATAAGAGCATACCCAGTTAGGTCAATTCTAACAATTATTTACCTATTATGCTTTGCACTTGATTATCCTGCTCAATAAAACAGTCTTTCTTTCGTAGGATGTAGGTCTTTTGCCAACATAGCACTACTCTTTCACTTTAGAAGGCAGTAATGGTTTGTAGATCGAACTTTGATGGTTTTAAAATCAAATTTATCTATTCATATTATGAAAACTATATTGTTAGATTTGTAGTCAATGAGATTCCAGAATCTGTGCAATAGAATTTCAAAATTCTGCTAACATAGCTGGTACTCTATGCTTCATCTGCCTTGATTATGGAGTCGGTTGCGGTGCAACATGGGGGATTATGGCTGCACATGGATTTTGGGCGCGTGGCAATTCAGTGGTTGCTCAAGCACATCCTCCATTTAATTCAGCTTGTATTGCAAGTGGCGATGATTACAAAGGTTGATGAATTGGTGGCCAGGTGAGATGGCGCTTTCCCTGTTTTTTTTTTTGGGTAATTTCTGCAATTTCTATCTAATTGATTGGAAATTGGTTACAGTCTTCTATTTCAAATTCAAGTTCTATCTGCAACTTCTATCTAATTTATTGGAAATTGGATACCGTCTATTTTTTCAAATTCAAGTTCTAATCCATAATATTTGATAATTTACAGTTTTTATACATAGATCTAATTGATTAGGTGTTCTATGTGTGGTTTAATTTGTTCTTGCAATATTGTCTCTTGAGTTATTATTATTATTATTATTATTATTATTATTATTATTATTATTATTATTATTATTATTATTATTGTTGTTGTTATTAATAATTAATAATAATAATTTAGTAAACAACCAAGTTCAAATTTTGGTTAGGTTTGATGGATTCCCAATTAGGGTCATCTGGTGACAAATGCACCTTAGTTCCAGGGAGTAGAAAGATGTCCAACAGGGTTATGATGTGTATTATAATATTTCAAAGCTTTCCCCAGAAGTACAGTTATTGTTCTAACCATTGAAGGAGGTATGCATCCTGGTTTTAAGGCTCATTCTGAATGAAAAAGAAGGGCTGGGGTCCAATAGGGCGTCATTTTAATTTAAAATTCAGGAAATTGTGTCTCTGCCACTGTACATCCCATCTAGGGTTTGAGTTCCCTTCCCATATAACCTTATGGTATAAATACTCCTAATAGAAAGTACCTCTCTCTGTTCATGTGCTTTTGAGCTTGAGCTTCAAATATAAAAAATTGGTAGGTCATTGCTCCATGCCCTTCTTGTGTTAGGCAGTGGCTTGCCTTTAATCATCCAGATAAATTGAACTTGCCATAAATTAATTTCTAAAGAAACGTGCAAAGATAACTACCCATAAATATCTGCACACCAAATCTAACTTGACAATTATGAACTTGTGACAAATATACCTCGACAATTATGAACTCTGAGAAAAAAAGAGAGTCAAGTTGCTGTTTATATTGTGTGGATTGCTTATAGTTCTCTTTGTGCCTTTGTTTTTGAGATATAAATGGAGATTCATGTTGTTTGAACTTCACTTTTAAGCCTGCTACATGTTTTCCCTTGAAAGCATGGATATTTTGATTTGAAGCTTATAGTTTAATTTTAAGTGCCAAACTTTAATATGATGTTGTTGATGGTGTTCCCACTGTAGGCTGTAAATTTTTTGGGAGGTTTAGTAATAATAAAATCTAAAAGTTCAGCCTAAAAGCATATCTTCTAAAAGCATGTTTTTTTTTGATGTGCTGTCTCTGAACTCTTGTACTCATCTTAATATTGTTCAAATGGCTTGTGTGTTGTGCCTAATGTTTATGAGACTTGGTAATTAATTTGGTCTGGTATCTGCTGAGTTATCTGGAATATTAGGATCTAGGTTTTTTTTGCTGCTAATCCTTTGGATTTGTTGATAGATTAGGTTATCCACAAAAGTTGCCAGACTTACTAATTTTTTGTTACCCCCTGTAGGATTCCTGTACATCCGCATTAATCACCTCTTAGCACTCTGCAAACCAGTCCATGGTAATCCTAATTTTTGATTTCCTGTTGTAGCCTACTTAGTCATCTGTTTGTGATATGCTTGCTTAGTCATGCTTAGCCTGAAAATTTGTTTGTCCTCTGCTGTGTTTGTGGTTTGCTTACTGTTCTTTGCTCATTATTCAAGCCTTATTTCAGTATCCATAGATACTTGCTCTTTAAAAACCAGCTGTACTAATCTCTACTTTTTTTAAAAAAGTTGTCTTCTATGGGTTGGGGAAATGAATGGTTTTCCCACTTATGAGATGTTTGCTTGTTGTTTTACCCAATAATAGGTAGACCTTGTTTTTAGGCATCAATCTATTTAATAGCTATGTGATCTGTAGTATGGGATCCCTTCTTCAGAAGGAATTCATTTTGGGGAAAACTACACATTAGCCTGTGTTTTTTGGAAAAAAAACAATGGAATAGCTTATTTGGAAAGATCGTCCTTCAACTGATGTGTTGTCAAGTTGCTGTTTATATTGTGTGGATTGCTTAATGTTCTCTTTGTGCCTTTGTTTTTGAGATTTAAATGGAGATCCATGCTGGTTGAACTTCACTTTTAAGCCTTGCTACATGTTTTCCCTTGAAAGCATGGATGCTTTCATTTGAAGCTTATAGTTTAATTTTAAGTGCCAAACTTTCATATTATGTTGTTGATTGTGTTCCCACTGTAGGCTGTAAATTTTTTAAGAAGTTTAGTGATAATGAAATCTAGAAGTTCAGCCTAAAAGCATATATCTTCTAAAAGCATGTTTTTTTTCGCTGTGCTGTCTCTGAACTCTTGAACTCATCTTCCAATTCTGATTCTGAATTCGTGAGGTCAGAATTCATGAGCACGATTTCTCTCACTCAAAGCTTGCTCTGTTTTCCATATCTCATCTTTTGCCTTAATTTAATTCTCATTATCTTTTTTTTGTTTCATTTTGATTTTAAGTGTGTAAAGTTCCCCAAAATTTACTATGGGTTTGTTGAATTTGAAGGATGAATCAACGCTTGAGAAGATCGCCCAGAAAAATCACCAATGCGACTCTCCCAGTTCTGATTCAGCATTCGTACGGTCAGTTAATAGTTCCTTTTCAAATCATCATCGTTCGTTTCCTTTTTTTTTTTCAGGTTCAGCTTATTATGAATTTTTTTCCATATGCTTTTTAGCTCCCCTTTGCTTGCTTTCCTCACTCCTCTGCTGTTTGCTTACACCCTCCAACAGGTCCCACAAATTATGTGTTGCAAGCTCCTTTCTCTAAGCAAGAGGTTAGGTTACAACTTTTAACTCTCTAAATCTCCTTTTTTTTTTTATCTAAATTAACAGATCGATATTATATTTGTTTAAAATTTTGGATTGGAATCATGTAACTCTACTTTCTTATTTTTCCTTATAGCTACTATAAATATGGTAATTGTTCAGCTTAGGAGTTTTAGTGGATTCTCCGTCAAGTATTGGGTTGGTCTTTCTTTTATAATTTTAGGTTATTGAATTTTGTAGGTGTTTCAATTATACATGGTCATTTGAGTGCTTTCTATTGAATCTTTGCCTTTTAGTTTGCACCATAGGCCCTTTTCAGTTTGATTAAATCTCCTTTCATTTTTCGAAATAATTACCATGTAATTTGAGTGTTCTTCAATTATACATGGCACTGCTAAGGAGGACGAGGAAGAGGACCATCAAAATCAGAACAGACTTGGCCGAAGTGTGAAGAATGCATACCATAGATTTACCAGTAGTGAATACAAAACATAAAAGGAAGACGAATATTACCAGTAATGAGGGTGGTAATGAGGGATTTAACAACGGAACCCATAGATTTAGCAACAGTTTGCATCTTAGCCTTTTAGTTTGCACCATGGGCCCTTTTCAGTTTGACTTTCTTTATGCGAAATCAAATTACCTTTTAGATGTTTTAGGGAGAAAGTGCTTAAATCCTCTAATTGTTTTGCTTTTCTTTGCAGAACTGGATCTCATTCATGAATCATGGCCTGAGATGAAAGAAAACAAAAGCGAATGAGGCATCCATGGAGCAGAATACTTCTCAACATGTTGACAACAACGCGGCCACGAAGCTTGCTGCTGCTGCTGCTGTTGCTGCAAGGAAAGGTGTAGCCTCTGTTTAGAGTGAGGTTATTGCTAATCTCATGATTGGGTTGTTTTAATCACGTCATCATTTCTATTATTTGTATAGTTGATTATCTTTGTAGGAATCCCTAGATTACATACGTTGGTATCGAGTTTCTAATTGCTTTATTTTTCGATTTCTATGTAAAAGTGAGGTGTCATAAGCTTCGAACTGTTTTAATTTGCGATCTCGAGTATTTTACTCAGTTTCCTCCGTAACCTTCTAAAAGTGACGTCAATCAAGTTTCTAATTGCTTTCTTTTACTGTTGAACGTTTACTCACCGCCATTGACGTCCCTTCCAAATTTCTACTTTACGAATTCCGAATTTCTGCTTAATCCTTTCGTCTTTCTTTGTTGATTGTTGATGCAAATCTATACTGTGCTATTACTAATCTGCAAAGGCCGACCGAATTCCTGCTAAATCCTTTCTTTTTCTTCTTTCTTTGTTGATGCAAATCTATATTGTGCGATTAACTAATCTACAAAGGCCGATCACCAAAGAAAATTTGTTCCTTTCTTCTTCTTCTTGAACTAAAGATTGGGTGCCTTGGAATTAACTAGCGTCCCTATTTGCGGATGGATCTTGAAGGAGGGGCAATTCAGCTGCTTCTTGAGCAAACTCTCCAATTTGTTCAATCAATTATCCATGCTTCGGAGGTTGATGCAGCTGCTTGCCAGTGGCCAAATTGGTGACCAGGCAGCCTGAGTGCAGGTGAGCTATCGAATTGCAAATTAGATTGAGCTCGGTCCATATTAAAGATATATTCTAAATTGATGATCATGAGTAATTACAGTTTTCATCCATAAATTTACTTGATTAGCCTTGCTATTTGTGGTTTGGATTTGCTCTCCTATCTACCCTTCTCAATGATTAGGAAATATCTAGGTAGGATTCCTTTTGTACTTAGTTTCATTAGATTATCCATGGGGAATTTAAATCGTTTGTGCATATTATTACATTGTTGCAAACTATATTAGGTTTATGTGGGGGCCATTGGTGCTAGATGTTCATTAGCTACTGAGGGTTGTTTGGTTTTCCTGGTTTAAAATACAACAAAAAAGTTCAAATACTATTTGAGCCAGTTAGGGAGTTGCTCACTCCGGTTTTGAAGCTCATTTAGTTCCACAAAGAGGACTGAGAGTACAATATCCACTTACTTTAACCTATGTTTATTCACCTTCTCGGCTTTCCACCAAATTCAAAACATTTTCTAAGCACGAATGTTTGTATTTGCAGGGGGTGGGGTGAAGGAACTTATATGTGAATTACATAAATTTATAGTGTTGTGTTTTGATGGCTTTTCATGGTTGTTGGGATTTCATTCTTAGCCTTTTGGATTTCTTGCCCTGTACCTTTAGGATTTCATGTAACGAATTTCCAAAAATGCCCTAAACCTTTTGGACTGCATGCTAAATAGCTAGGAAACTTGGTTGCTGGTTTGCATCTGTTACTGATGTTTTTTGTAGAATGAATTCCATGCTAAATAGCTTAAAAACTTTACGTATGTGTTCAAACTATATCCAAATGCACAATTGATTCTAAATCCTTGTGTATTTGCACTCTCTGCCCAGGAATTTGCCAGCATCTTTCATGAATTGAAGACAACAACTTTTTAAATCCAAGTCACACCAAGTGCATCATTTTCCAGAAATAGGGTGCTACAGTGGGACGCTATAAACATCTTGTGGTAATAGGCCAAGGCTCCACATCACAAATACTTCAAAGATATGTTGGAAGCCTCCAAGTTACCAAGTTCCACATTTTATTACTATCGAGAATTGCTAAATGAGACGTCCAAATTGTACTTTAGACAACCAATAACATGTATTTCTTTTCACCGTTGTGTAGACATGTAGACAGTTTTAGTACAGGCACCTACCCTCCGTGGTTTGCCTAATGCAGTTCAAACAAAGAATGTGATTACCACCTATTCAAAACCAATTGAAAAGATGGCATTGTACTAATTACACCCAACAAAGTCGCGATATGCAATTCGTCACAAAATATATTTATATCTATCTATTATCAAAATAATAAGATCATAGATGTCTCTATGCATTTTTTATAATAGATAGATATCCATAGAGCTAACACTAAAAAAACATATTAAAAGCACTAATATATTCATATTTGGTTAAATATATTGCATGTGTTGCTTGCGGCAAACGCGTTCTGATAGCAAGCAATGTACCATATGGTAGTTTAAATTGTTTAAGAGAAAGTTTATCTGTGCTAAGGTATGCAATTCCTCACATAACTAATCGAAGTTGTTTTAAAAAGAACAAAATGACAATCCCTTTATTCCTGGGCTCTGTTTCCAAATCAAAACGCCCGATGTCACTGATTCAATGTTTCTTATGGCTTACATTGAACAGTGTGAAGCTCTTTTCATGCCAGCCGAACATATTAGTAATCTGCCTACTAATGTTAACATCTTTAAAACTTTACATTTATTCTCACTTTACATTCGTACTCATACTAATTTCATATAGACCATTAATTCCAAGTCCTTGTACATTTACATTCTCTTGCTAGCCCTTTACCACCATCTTCGATGAATTGATTGCAACAAACTTTTATCCAAATCACACCAGGTACATCTATTTCCAGAAATAGGATCCTGCGGTGGGACCTTATATCCATCTTGAGGGAGTTGAACAAGGCTCCATTTCAAAAACTCTTCAAATACATGTGGAATACCTACCAGTCAGCAACAAGTCTCATTTTACATAACTATTTGGAATTGCTAGGTTTAACGCTCAAATTACACTGCAAACAACCACTATCATGCATTTTGTTTGCACCATAATATGGGAGTACAAATAAACAGTGTATGTACACCTAACTTACGCGCTTTGCCCAATGCACATCAAACAACGAGTGGAACTAACACCTGTTTGAGGCCAACTACAAAACGATCATCTTGCTAATTAAATCTAGCATACTTCAGATATCGTAATTACACTATTTTGGGGTGCCGCGCGCGTAGGCGCGCGGTGCAACAACTAGTTTTACTAAATGAATGGAAAACCTCATGCGCTATTAAAATGTTATCCTGAATGAGTCGCCCAGGAACAAAGACACCTTAGAGGGGATGGATAAGCTTCCCCATAAATTAATTTAACACTTTATAAATGAAAAATATTTACCCACACATGAGATTACTCAAACTACACAACTTATCTCTAGAAATATGTCCTTTCCTCATCTGTCAAACGAACTCCAGTGGTGATACACCCCTTCATGTACTTGAAAAATGCCACATTATCTTCGAATATCGACAAGTAGATCAGAATGGTAAGTTTATGGACCCAGAAATTAATAAAGAAGAGGCCAACTTGATAGTGAACATGTTTAATAATTACTTCAATAAAGCTCAAAAATTGGCTGGAACCGAAGATTTTTATCACCCGCCGTGGAGGGTGAAGAATGAGAAAGGCAACACACCTCTCCATGAAGCAGTATTGGCCAATGATATTGATATGGTGAGAAAATTACTAAACCTTGAAGAGGAATTAGCTGGGTATGTGAATAATTCAGATGAGACAGCTTTTCATCTGCTCTCCAAAACTGATTGTAAGTTAGACGATTTCGATCTACCATCTACGTACTTTCTGGATATATATTCATTGCAATTGCATGCATCAACTAGGTTGCTTGAATCTTATGCAGTTGATTCAGAGCTTTGGACTGGGGCAAACAAAACGATCATAACCCGTAAGTGTCATAGTGCCGAATATATCTGTGACAAGGATGGTCTTACCCCCTTCCTGAGAGCAGCTCGAGACTGCTCGAACTTTTAGGCGTCCACCACCCACAAGTTGAAATCTGCGACTATAGTGGGAAGACGTTTTGGCACCTCCTTGCGGATCGAGCAGCCAGTAAGGACCCATATAATGATCTGCTTGTACCCTCCATACGGAACTTGCTTTACGCGGAATTAATCAACAATAGCAAAACCTTGTATCTAGCGGACAATGATGGAGATACGCCATTGCATCTGGCCATCAAGAACAATCACTTTATGCTTGCAACAGTTTTCCTTCAATATCCACTACCTCGGCCTGAACTTTTGTATATACCAAACACGAAAGGTGTCACGCCTAGAGATTTAATTACAGCCGCACATCATCTTCCTGCCGATGTAAGTAGTTATCTTGTTGCTGCATGCATTTCCCTGTTATCCTACCATACCATATAATTAATTGCAGTTTCATTGCCTATATATGATCGCCACTTAATTTCATAGTTCAAGAAGTTCCTGTGGAAACAAGGTAGTTTTCTAGGCACTCGAAGCTCCTACGGCATCCCTACCACAGAATTGAACAATTATGCTGGCACTCTTGGTTTAGTTGCTGCTCTTTTGGCAACAATAACATTCACAGCAGGATTCACAGTGCCGGGTGGATTAAACCAAGATAACGGGATTCCAGTGTATCTGAGGGAAGCAGCATTCCAAGTGTTTATGGTATCATACATACTTGCATTATGCCTTTCAGTGATGGTTCTGTTTTGCCTCTTGTGGATCTTGACTACTGGCAATGAAGAGGAATCAGTGAAGCTGGTGGGTTCGAGTGTGTTCTTGTTACAATCATCTTTCTACACGACTCTTTTGGCTTTCATGATGGGTGTGTATGTGACCACCTTTGCTACTATCCCTTGGATTGCTATCTTCAGCTGCGCGCTTTGCTCTTTGCTAGTAGTACTCATGCGTAAACGTTTTGTTATGAAGCTTCTCGTCCCGTGTTATACAAAAATACTCATAGTATGTTTATGAAGTCATGTCGTACCAAAGATATAATCGCAACTTTTGTAGCAGCACCACACTGAGGGCTATCTTTTGTTGCTGATTCTTTGTTCCTTCTAAGTTATAAGCCCCTAAGGAGTAAGCTATAGCCAAGATACTACAGCAAATGCTCGTCTATCTCTATGACTACAACAACAATGCTATGTGCTACTACTGCTCATCATTTATATACTACATTGAGGTACCAGCTTCCTGGGATGTGATTAGAAAGGACAAACAATCTGTGTTTTCTTTCTTTAGTGGAAAGAAACAAAGACTTTTATCAACAATAAGAAACATGGAGTGTCTATCGTGTAAACCTTATTTGATCTTTCGCCATTGTTGTTTGGATAGGATTTTTTGTTATCTAGTGCAATTTTTAGCCATACTATCTTTTGTGATAGTTCTACTTCCAACAAATGATAGTATATAGTATTAAGGGAATAATAGTATCTTTTGTGCTAGTTCGAACAACTAATAGAAAAGTTCAGTTCAGCAAATATGAGTTAAAACAATAAGAGAAAAAAAGTTTAGTTTAGCAAAAATAAGTTAACGAAATTAGATACGTTACAAAAGAAAAAGGCAGTAGATCGATGATTCCTGTCAATCACCTTGGCTCTACGTTTCATCCACCATAGGGTACAGTAATGATCTACTATTACTATAGTATTAGCTACTAAAGCTAAATGGTACCCTCCTAATAAAGGAATTAGAAGTGTTCTAACTTCTAAGAGACAATAATCACAACACTAGTGAGTGATGACTGATGAGACATCACAATTTCACAACATGCAAAAGATGCTTTGACATAATGCCATGGTCACATGTATAGCAAACATACTGTGGCAGGAAATTGAAAACAAATGAGGAAGGAATATGACAATATGTCTATGATGATGGGAATTTTTGTCTCTTTAACTTCAAGACTCACCATAAATAGATTAAATACTGAATTGTATAAAAAATAGAACAATCCTAAAAAGGAAAGGGGAAGGATTAAAGATTAATTAGAATGCTTACCTTTTAAGTATTCATCTTGGTAGAGCCTAAGATGCCTTTTGACTAAAATATGCTTATGAATAATGAAGGGTTAAAAAACTAATGTTTTTTTTTTTTTGTTTTTTATAGAACTAGAAACATAAATATGAAAACCAAAATAAATAGTAGCTCATTATTTAAAAACCAAAGAAAGGAAAATGGCAGTGATATGGAACAAACATGAACAATTAACTACTAATAAAGTAGAAGAGCAACAAATTAAATAATGAGATTGGAACATCTTAAACCCCAAAAGAAATTATAATTAATATCACAAAGATCATCAAGCTGAGCTTTTAACATACACCTAAATTGATTAATCATCCATCCATCCGCTAAATAAAGGGCAAAAAGAAGTCCTAATTAAGCTTACTATATTACCACCACTGAAATCTAGCTAATTCTTACAAGAGCTAACCCACAAATAAAAGCAATTCTAGTATGTTTTTGACAAAATCTTGTTAGTCCAAACTCCAAACTCCAAAGCTAACAACAATATTATGAACCATAAAATTCAAAATTTGTCACCCTTAATTTCTAATAAGGAGGAGGACGAGGAGGAGGTGCCCAAAACATATCATGAGGCAACTGGCCATTAGGGAGCAAATTAGGAGGCAGATTATATATAGGCATTGGCATTGAAGACGTACTTGGATCAGGTGCTGCAGCAGCTCCTCCTCCTGTCAAACCACTCCCATGTGATTGTTGAGATGCCGAACCTCCACCGCTTGTCGGCCCCGCCTGCTGTGCTCCTTCAGGGGTTCCGGTTCCGGTTCCGGTTCCGGTCCCGCCTCCAGCATCCCCCTCGGGCATTGCATTGGACTCTTGATCTTGATCAACTGGAAGTCGCTCATAAGTGGCATTGCTAAAGGTGGCAGCAATGACTAGCACAGGACCTGATGCGATCAGCGGTCCTACAACACCACCCCCAACAACCTGACCTTGACCACCAGCTAAATACACCGTTAACCCAGTTGCACCAGGTGGGGAGGGTGAGGGGAGAAACGCACCCGAAAGCGAGAGGATCTCAAATCGGCCATGAAGGGTTACAACCCCACCTGGTGCAGCTGGTTGGCGGAGTGTCACATTAGTGACAATCCCACTTCCACTCAGCACCGACACACCGCGGTGTCGGCGCTGAGCAAAAGTAGCTAAACTATCAGCAATATCAGCACCAGTTGTAACCTCCAATACATGACTTCTCAAAGCATTGGGGCTTTCTTTAGTGATCACAATTGGTGGTTTTGGCTTATTTTTCGATCCCGGAGGACGGCCTCTCGGCCTCCTCCCACTACTACCACCACTATTACCACCACTACCAAACTCCACCATCTCAAGCCCACCACCACCACCACCACCAGGATTCTGATTGTCTTCTGACTCAGGGTCATCCGATTCCGGGTTCGGATCACCGTTGTTGTTGTTGTTGATGTTATTGTTGTTGTCATTGTTTTGTTGGTCACCCTTATTTTGGTCACAAGACAATTGTTCAACCCCTCTCATGGCTACATTACCAGCCCACCACCTGTTTGACATCTTTTTCAATAAATCCAACAAACTCCACACCAAATATTACACCCAATACGCCACTATTTCTTTCTCTCTCCTGTCTTTTCTTTAGATTTAGATTTTCTTACCAAACAAAGGCCAATTTGATAAGGTAACTTGAACTTGGAATTAAGTCAAGGATAAAAGCTAAGTGGAGCCACCTCTTTTAGTAAAAATTGGTTTTTGTCAAAAATCTACTCTCTACTAGAGTTGTGTATGAGTTTGTTTGTTGAGCTTGCATTGAATTCGAATTGCTCCTCAAAAACACAACTTCTTTTTCTCTCTCTCCTAGATTCTAGTGCTTTTGCTTCTTTTGAGTTAAACAGGTAAAACAATACAAGCAACCCCAACTCCAACTTCAAATTTCAATTTTTTCTTAATTTTCATTCCCCAAATCAAAAAAAAAAAAAAAAAAAAACTTATCTGAGATAATTTTACAAGGAAAAAGAAAAAGAACTTACAAAAGAGCTGCTTCAACACAGAAATGAAATGAACCCACTTCTGAGAATCTGAAACTTTGACATGCAAACTCAATAAAAAAACAAAACCCAGAAGCTGAAATCTTTCAAATGAGGGGTCAAAATTTCCTTTTTTTTGTATTTTTTTTTTATAATATAGTACTATAAAAGAGTGACCCACAAGAAAATCTCTTTCTCCCCTTAAATAATCTATATATATAAATATAAATATACTAGTAATAGTTTGTACTATGTACCTTGTTCCAAAAAAAAGAGAAGTAGGGTAAAGAAGAAGAGATAGAAAAGAAAGAAAAGCTGGAAAAAATCAGTGGTGAGGGGAGTAAGTAAGAAGTAAGAAAGCAAAGGCGGTTAGTTAGTACGGCTTGTTGAGGAAGAAGAAGTATAGTAGTAGGGAGGGTGTGGAAGGGGTTTTTTGGGTTTAGGATGATTTCCTTAAAGGGAGGGTCTGCTAACTTTGTAGTTTGTTCTTACCCCTTTTTTCTACTTTTCTCTAGGTGTGCAACTATGCTGCTGAGTGTCTGTGTGGGGTTTCTCTGCTCCTCTTTGCTTTTTATTTTTAGGGTATTTGATTGTCCTTGCAAAATCTTATATGCCTTTATATAGGGATAGCGACAAATGTTCTTAGCAACTACTATTTGTACCAATTTAGGCTCGGGCTATGCCCTAGGTTAGAGTATGTAATTATGTATAATGGATTCTTCAACTAGCTTTTCCAAATTTGGAGAAAATAGAGAAGACTATTCGTTACCCAACCATTTCTTGTGTGTGTGTTTGGATGTATCTCCATGGAGACACTTTGTAAAGTGTCTCTTGGAGGAGATATCATTTGGGTTAAATGAGAGATGGCTCTCCAATGTGTGGGGCCAACAAAACCAAAACATACCATTAAAGGTGCGTTCTCTTCACCTTAATAAATTAAGTTTCAGGTCCAATAAGTTAAGTTCAGTTCAGTTCAGATAAGTTCAATTCAGTTCAGATAAGTTTCAATCAGGTCCAATCAGGGCAATAAGTTCCAATCAGGTGTAATAAGTTTCAATCAGGTCCAATAAGGTCCAAATAGTCAATGATCAATAAACATTTGTATTATTGTCCATTATTTTATTATTCATATCACTATTAGCTGATTATGTTATTATTAGAATTTTAATTAAAGTACCACAATGATTATATCGTATTATACTTGTATTATTGTCTATTATTTTATTAAATGTTTGTATTATTGTCTATTATTTTATTATTCATATTACTATTAGCTAATTATGTTATTATTAACAATTTTAATTAAAGTACCACAATGTATAGTATTATACTTGTATTATTGTCTATTATTTTATTATTCATATTACTATTAGCTGATTATATTATTATTAAAAGATATTATAATCATGGTCAAATAAGATTAATAATAATAATCATCATAATTATAGTATTTTGCTTTAGGGTTTAGGGTTTAAGGTCAAATAGTACCGCAATTTCTCACTTGTTAGCAATAAATGTTAATCAACTTTTGGTTTTCTACTAGTGCTTTATGAAATCAAAACAAGACTATTAGATATATTAGTGGTGAAAGTTGTGTATAGGCAAGTATATAAATAGTATATTTTTTTGTTAAATTGTTTATCATAAGAGATAATTAATAATTATTTTTTTTTTAAAGGGCAAATTTTAATAATTATAGTATTTCATAATAAATTCTGAGGGGTAGTATTTACGTTAGGGGTAATATACTAATATTTATGTTATTACTCATCAATTTTTTTTGTCTAATAAGGTCAAATAAGTTCCAATTAGGTCCGATAAGGTCTAATAAGTTTCAATCAGGTCCAATAAGGTCTAATAAGTTTCAATCAGGTTCAATATGGTCTAATAAGTTCCAATCAGGTCAATAAGTTTCAATCAGGTGCAATAAGTTCCAATCAGGTTTAATCAGGTCCAATAAGTTGAATCAGGTCCAATCAGGTCTAATAAGTTCAGTTCAGTTCAGTTCAGATAAGTTCAGTTCAGTTCAGGGTTATTCAGGTGATGAGAACGCACCCTAAGTTTTATTTTCTTCGTGAAACTATTTAATGATCTTTTAATAAAAATTTAAAAAAAATGATAATAATTACTATCCCAACAACTATAAGTTTTCTTTATCTATAAAATGAGCCTAATATTGGATATATTTCATACACAAAATCTACTATATTTTTTTAATTTATGAAATTAAATATTAGCATTCAAAATAAATATTTTTTTAAGAAAAAAAATTCTACATTACATAAATTAAGAAAAAGATTAAAAAAATTTGTAATTATATTTAATTTATATGAATAGCTTTATTTATATAACTTTGATCATAATATGAAATGAGGTTCATTTATTGACATGAGACTACCGAACATATGAGAGAGAATATATGAGAGAGAGTAGGGAGCTAGTTGGAGAGTCCTGTACAATTGTACGTGCTCTAAGGAAAATTTTCATTTGTTAATATTTTACTTTGATATGATAACACTAAATGTCACTTGGTTTAGAGGTTAAGACTTTAGTATATAAACTTCAAATCACGGGATCGAACCATATACTATGCAATTTCTATTTTTTTATTGTATGGATTACATGGAGTAAAATATCTTTAAGGAAAGCGCCACGTGGCACGATATAAGTAACATTTTGACTTTTACGTTTGGCAATACATAACTTTGACTATTAATATTGGATAACTATTTGTTTGTGAAAATTATAAAAACTTGAAATCTTGTAAGTAAAACCATTGCAAAAGCCAAAACGTCACAACTATTAAAAAATAGAGGAAGTAATAAAAGTTTATGTATAGTAATATAGAATCTTTTTTTTTTAATTTACCACATTTTACTCTTCAATTTATAAAAGTTTCCACATATTGGCCATGTTTGGTAAATGGTTTTTTCATTGGCTTTAGGCTATTGGCTTTTCAATTTGGTCAAAAGTCAAAAAAAGCTATTTTTTAATTCCACACAAACTCTCTAATAAAATGTACCAAATAATTTTACCAAACACTTTTGAACAATTTCTTAAATGAACAACTTAAAAAGCCAATATATACAACCAATGCTTCCAAAACTAAACAAGCCAACTAAACAAATGACAAAAACAACCCCATTATCTTTTGATTGTTAATTGTTTATTGCAAATAGAATGCAAAAGTCTATGAAAAAACTATTTAAAAATGAAAATTACCTTTTCAGGGTGCATTTTCTTCACTTGAAAAAACCATAACTTATCTGAACTAAATTGAACTTATTAGATCTGATTGACCTTGATTAACTCTTATTGGAAATTACCTTTGAGTGTTATGTTAGACGATGACAGCTAACTTATTGACCCGAAACTTATTTGATAAGGTAAAGAGAACACACCCCAACTATCCGAATTTTAATCAATGAGAGTCTACTTTACTATTTCACCATGTGAAAAAAACAACTATTTATCAAATACCCCCAATGTCTAAGGGACCCCCACTTGGAAGGAGGCATGTGGATATCAAAAGGCATACCCCATCATAAAATAGTGGATTGTTGGTGGATTTGTTAGCTTATCCACCTTATATCCACCTATTACCCTCATAAATATTAGTATTCGCCTCCGTTTTTTATAGATGCTCCATTTTAACTCGCACATTTGCCGATGCACAACATTAACCATTAATATATCTAACATTAAGATTGCACATTTGTCGTATATATAACTAAGAGCTTTTCAAATTCGTTACCTCCCACATTTTCGAATGATCACTTTTTAGGATTTGCTTCTAAGACTTTAGCTATTTAGCAAATAGTTTATTAAAAAAGTATCCAATGATCAATGTTAGGTGAATTTAAGGCAGGAATAATATAAGTGAATAGCGGTTATCTAATACTACTAGAATAATAGCGTGGATATGAATTTTAGATTTGTACGCACGTAAGCGGTCAGATAATGATATTGAATACTTTCAATTTTCAAATGAGCCCTAAGTAGTAAAGACCCTGTTCGTTAGGCTAAGAAAACCGAACCGGCAGAAACCGAAATGTAAAGAAAGAATTAAACTGAAAATAAATTCAAAAGAATATAGCCTAATACTTTTTTAAAAAACTGAACTCATTAATTCAGTCCAAGAAAACAAGGCCTAAGCAGCAGATCGATAAGATTGGGACTTAAAATGTATGGGTGGGGTGGCACCCACATCCACCCTCGTCCATTAGTAACCTAAATGGAAGAGGCAAGGCTCGATGGTATGGTGGGGTAATGTGCAACGTGCGCATGAGGTGAACCAACAACATTAAACAAGTCCCGACAAGTTATCAAATCACACCATTTACAGGCACAAAACACAGGCCACAGCACAGTAATTAACAACATTAAGGGGAAAATGCCATGCTACCCGCCCTTAGTTAGCACTGCAGATGAGAGCACTCGCAGAGCAGCACCTAGAAACTACCAGCCACAATCTCTTTCCTGCCTGTGCCTGTGTTTGTATAATTGTGGATTCGTATGGCTGCAGCCTGCAGCAGAAACCACCTTCATGAACTTCGCGCAAAAGTATTGCGGCTCCCAAGGTTACAGGGAAGCCTCAAAGCTAGTACCCTATTCAACTTGCTAAACTTTACCTTCTGACACCCATTCTCATCTTTCCATACTCTTCTTTTTTTTTCCACAATTAATTCCCCATAAATAAATACGACAATTCCTCCCACGAGTATGAACTGTAAAACATTGTTGTTTATTGTTTTTTTTTTATAATTTTTTGAGAATTTTAGTTTAAGTTCAATGTTTATAGTATCTTGTGTTAAGTGTGACTTTTGTTTTGTTTTGTTGCATTCTTTTTTAATTCTACTCCTTTGATTAATTGATTGAATACTCCTACTTCCCACAAGGCCACAATACAATCTTTGTTCAATAAGAGGATTAATATAATGTTTTTTTAGGAGGGATAAATATAATGTTCAAAGGGCCTGTTCTATTCTTTTTTTCAGATTGTTTTTTCACAATTTTGCAATGGGAGTGTTTGGCAATTAGGTCCTATTTGGCAAATAAAATTTAGAGTTTAGCTAATAGAGTTTAGAGTTTTACCTTTTTGTTTAACATATTTGACTGCAGATTTGACTAACTTTTCACATAAATGTGTTTGGTAAAACTTAGCTGATTGCTAAAAGTTGATTACCCTTTGTAGGGGTGAAAGTTCGGTGTACGGTTTGGATTAGGGCCTAATCCAATACGATCCGAACAAAATTTGGATTTTAATTTTCCAATCCGAATCCAAACCAATTAGAGTTTGAATCCGATCCAATCCAATCCGAATTTTGATACTCTAGATTGGATTCGATCCGAAAATCCGATTTTTTAAAACTCTAGTTTTTCGATGAAATAAATTAAGCACAATGAAATGACAATTCAGATTTAGGAAATGAGGAATTAAGTGATGTTAGGGTTTTAGGGAAAGGGTTGAAGTGTTACGCCTATTGGGCTATGGACTAGGCATTTAAAAAAAAATTAGTTAAGCACTTAAGCCCAATCCATATACATAATACAAGACATATTACTATTCGGTTATATTGGATTTTTGGATCCAATTACCCTCAAGCCAATCTGATCCGAAAATCCAATTTTTCAAAAAATCTTAATTCGAATCCAATTCGAAGACCGTTTGAATCCGATCCGAATTACTAATTCGGATTGGATTGGATTGGATTTTGGATTTTATCCGAATAACTTTCACCCCTAACCCTTTGTTTGTATAAAATGACATTTATGGACATATCAACTAATATGTTAGTATTATAATTATGGGCAAAAAAGTCATTCACATATTCTCTCACCTAATCCTCTAAAGAGGAGCTTTTTCATTTTGAGAGTTTTCACCCCAAAACTCTCTCTTGAAACTCTCTTACCAAACACCCCATAGAGTTTTTGACTAGTTAAAAACTCTAAAAGTGGTCAAAAACTCTCTTTTTACCCAAAAAATCTAAGCCCTTTTTTGGTAAAGAGAGAGGTTGGAGAAAAATTAGAGGTTTGAAGTCATATTAGAGGATTTGACTAGTCAATCATTTGATTTGAGTATTTGGTAAAGAGAGGTTTAAGTTAGCTTATTGAGCCCAAAAAGCTCTTATTAAAAAAGTTGGGATGAGGAGCTTTTTTACATTAGAGGGTTGGGAGTGAGTGTATCAATTAATTTAGGTCCTAAAGTTGTTGAAAATTACATTAATCAATAATAAAAGGTACAACAACATATTATGCACATGTCTTTATTAGTCATTTTACACAACTATGTAGCAATCAACTATTAACAACTTACCAGACACTTTTATACAAATAGCTAATTCAAACAACTAGTCAAATCAGCTAATATAAACAGCTATCAGCTATCAGCTAATACAATTAGCTAACTGCTAACAACTATCCTCTAATTGCCAAACAAGGCCATTACTTCCTCCGTTCTTTTTTAATTGCAACATTTTGTACTTTTCTACTATTTATCGTTCATAATTTAACTGTGTATGATAATCTATACACAATGATAAATATAGTCATATGAAATCTTATTTGATTCATGTGTAGTTTTTTAATATCTCATTTGCATAATTTTTACAAATACATTACCAAAGTTATTAATGGTCAAAATTGTGTCTCGACAAGAGTGAAAATGCAAATGTTACAATTAAAATAGAACGGAGGAAGTATATTTATAAAAACTATGCACAACTGATCATATTCTAAAAAAACACGTTTAAATAAATCAGAAAAATTCTCACATGATAATATTGTGTTTATTATGAGTATGTTCTGTTTACTTTATTTTTAGTCATTATAAAAAAAAGTTAAGATAAGTTCAGATACGTTCAAATAAGGTCTAAGGACTATTAAGGTCTAATATGTTTAATTTAACAAAAATAAGGTCTGACACTCTCATAAAATAAGGTCTAATAGGTTCAATTCAGCAAAAATAAGTAATGACACTCTCATAATATAAGGCCTGATAAGTTTAGATAAGGTCTAATAAAGTCTAATAAATTTAAATTAGTTAAGTTAACTTTAGATAAGCAAAAATAAGTTTGTCCATGTTCATCGATTCGGTTCGCCCGTTCATTAGTTGCTCATTTCATTTCGGTTTATTTATTTTCGCAATTCGGTTTTCTCAATTCAATTTAATTTAGTTCGATCATCTCAAGTTTAAAAAACGGGACCTTAAATAGAATAGGACCTATATACTAGAGGGAATTTATATTTAATTTTGATATTTCTAAAAAGGGTCATTTCTGTTTTTGGCAGCTTAGGGTCATTTTCTAAATCGTTATGGATATATCAATACATAAACAAATTTTTGTTTAAAAAAAAAAAATCCATATGTTGTAGACTTTTAGCCCAAAAAAAGGTGTGGTGTTGCTTGTTTGGCAATAACAATTAACAATGGCAGCACTCAACGTCTCCTTCAGTCTGAAAATCCCTCCAAAATCTTTCGTTTCTCTTCCAAAACCTCATCTCCTCTCTTCTTCTTCTTCATTTTCTCTCTCATCCCCATCTCATCCTCCTCATATTGTATGACCCTTTATGCTCTTCATTCTCAATCATTTTCATACATTTTTTTTCTCTAAAAAAAATGGTTTCTTTTTCTCTTCTTAATATTCTTTCTTTTTCATTGATTAACAGGAACTTAAAATTTTACAAGCATCTGATAATAACAAAAATGGGTCTATATTATCCAATTTGAGAAACCCAATTGCTTCAGCAAGTTTGCTTCTTTTGCTATCTGCTTCACTTTGCTTCTCCAACCCTGCTCTTGCATTCAAGGTATAATTTTTTTTATTTTTGCCCTGAATTTTAATTTCTTGTATTTTATTTATTTTGTAAAAATTAGTGGATAATGTGGAATTAAAATAAAAAGGGTGGAGGACCATATGGGCAAGGAGTAACAAGAGGTCAAGATTTATCTGGGAAGGACTTTAGTGGAAAAACCTTAATCAAGCAAGACTTTAAAACGGTAACATTTCTCCTTATTATCTTTGTTTTAATGGGTGAAATTTTTTGGCAATTTTGTTGTTGTTGTTTTGATCATAATAATAATGGGTTATTTTGGATATTAATGTTGATGCAGTCGATATTACGAATGGCTAATTTTAAGGGAGCGAAATTGTTGGGTGCTAGCTTCTTTGATGCTGATTTAACAGGTTTTTTCTACATTATTAGCTCAATTTAGCAAATGTTGATCAAAATCCTTAATTGGGTTGGCTAATTTTGTTGTAATCTTTGTTAATTGAAGCAGGATGTTGTTGTTTCTTGTTGTTAATCAAAATTAGTTCTTTGAGAATGTTGTAGACTTGTACTATATGTCATCATAAGACCTAGAGTTTGTAAATTGCAGGACTCTATACTAGGATACGAAAGTTCATTACTAATTAAGTAAAAATCCACTAAAATGATCTCATTAAAGTTGGATCCTAATGTAAACCATTAGGATGATATTATGGGGGTTAATAATCATGAAACTTATGACATTTAGCAATTTTTGGTGGGTGGGACTTGGTGAAGTTTTTCGTTTGGAGATCAAATGCTTATAATTTCCATAGGGAGAATGGCGAATTTGAGTAAATAATTTAGGGTTCAAGATTAAATCCATTGACGAGATCACCTGTCG
Organism: Beta corolliflora; assembly: GCA_947648045.1. Taxonomy (NCBI): domain Eukaryota; kingdom Viridiplantae; phylum Streptophyta; class Magnoliopsida; order Caryophyllales; family Amaranthaceae; genus Beta; species Beta corolliflora. The sequence goes on along the minus strand of CANSZD010001252.1, from coordinate 1,206,010 downwards.
GAATAGAGTTTTGCCACAGGGCAATACAATTTCTTAGGTGTTCTGGGAAGCAATAGGTTCCCTCTCAGGCTCTCACGTGGGAACTTAAAACTAGCTAACTGGATTAGGGAATGTGTTTCCAATTCTACATTATATAAGATGCCCAACATGGGCAATGGTAGCTCATGGAAGATTAGATGTGCCAAATAGTAAGAATGCCTTTAAACCCGCTTCATGGATAAGACATTACTTAATACTACTTGTGAGTTGTATTTCCTAGTTCTAGTCTTCATGAGAAAGGCAATTGGTAGACCTGGTGGTTGCAGCATTACACTTAATATTTGACAATCTACCTCTTAAAATCTTGCACCTCATACAAAATTCATCACACGTAAATGTCAAGCTGTAACCATGTAAGAGCATATCAAAAAGTTTGGGTGTAATGTTCGAGGGATTTTTCATAACCCGAGGTACGTAATTCATATCAGGATGAGCATCATTGGGTTGCCCACCGAGTCCATTGTAATTGTATACAATGGAGTTCACAAAGTTGCTCATGTCTTCATCTATATTTTACATAATTTTTATTTGATTGCTGCTCAGAGAGATCTCCATGAAGTATTTTGCTGCTAGACATACAAACTTAAGTTTATGTGAATGTTGTGTATTTTTTGGTGCGATTTAGGGGCTGATCTTTCGGATGCTGATCTCAGAGGGGCAGATTTTTCCCTGGCAAATGTTACGAAGGTAAATCTTGGTCGAATTGTTGAATTAAAGACATTTTGTAATTGAGAATAAAATCAAACAGAGGCTTATGCCTTTCCTAAGTTTCAAGGGATTCCTAATCTATAGTTTTGATATGCAAATAGTTGCGCATCACAATAGCATTTATTAAATCTTGTGGGGATGGCACCCAAGACCAGGGACCGAATCCCGTCTACATTCACTGTGCTTAGTCGCGCTCAGTGGCGGATCTAGAATTTATGAATAGTTGGTCACTACCGACTAGGTTGCACAGAGACGGATACGGGTACGAGTACGGGTTCGAATACGCGTATCCATATAAGATAATCCATGAATTTAAAAAAAAACTACTTCAAATAAAATCAATTTATGACTAATAATAGTTCATATTACAATAAAATAGTACCTAAAAATAGTACTTAATTATTACAACCAAATAGTACTTAGCAAATATTACAATTGTTCTCGACGAGTTTTCATATTTTGATATCGATTTATAATATCATCCTTGCTAACCTTCAAAAACATTTCTTTCTCTACATAAGTAATCAAGCAATCATTCAACATTTGATCTCCCAGGCTTGAGGTGGTGAAAGATTTGGAGGAGGAGAAGGTGGAGGAGATGGAGGAGGAGATGGAGGAGGAGAAGGTGGAGGTGGATTTTGAGTTGGCGTTCTTTAACAAAAAAACTTGAAATATCCTTCGTTTTTTTCCTTTTCATTCTGAAAATTAAATTAATAATTTGAATGAGATTAAATAAGTCGATTGAAAAGGCCAACACAATACAATCAAGCACATAATACATGATACATCATACAAAAATGATTTCTAAAACATTCTAATTTCTAACCTTAGTAACATAATTCATAAATCACAAATTCACAACACAATCATTTGTCAATTTCGCATCCTAATCTAATTCCTAAATCACAACACAATCGTAATGAAATCCAATTGACAAAAATACACAAATACACAATCATTTGTCAATTTCGCATCCTAATATAACTCCCAAATCACAACACAATCGTTATGAAATCCAATTGACAAAAATACATAAATACACAATCATTTGTCAATTTGGCATCCTAATCTAATTCCCAAATCACAACACAATCGTAATGAAATCCTAATGAAATCCAATTGACAAAAATACACAAATACACAATCAATTTTCAGCAACAAGCCAACAATGATTCAATGAAGAATAATTGAAGAAGCGATTAAGCGAAGATTAAGAAGGTTGAATTAGAAGAATACCTGTCACCTGAAGCTTGGCGCCGCTGCCGCCGTGTCGCTCCGCCCGCTGCCGCCTATAGATTCTCTGCGACAATCAGACGTGAAGAAGTGAAGATGTGAAACAATCAGACAAACAAGTGAACAACTACCATAGATTCTTTGAGACAAAAAGAATAGATCGAACAAAACCCTAACAAAATCAAACCAAACAATTTCCAGAATAGATCGAACAAAACCCTAACAAAATCAAACAAAAAGAATAGATCGAACATTGAACAAAACCCTAACAAAATCTATAGGCGACAGAAACTCACCGGCGAGTCGAACAAAAATGATAAAAAAACTGAAAGAATTACAAACAAAGACGGAAAGAATAACAAACTCACCAGTCACCGGCGAGTCAGCGACGAGTCGCAAGTGTGAAGTGTCGCCTGAAGATCTACGTCGCCTGAAGATCTACGTCGCCTGAACTGCGTCGCTGCTACTGGGTTAGTTCGCGACTTCGCGTGTGAAGAATGAAGATCTCCGTCGAGCCGTCGCCTGAAGTTGGATTCGCGAAGGAGAACGAGAGAGAAAGAGGAAACTGGGTGAGGGTCAGTTCGCGTGTGAGAGAAACTTATGCTTCAAATGAATTTTTTTTTTTTTCTTTCCAGAAATAATAGTTGGTCACGTGACCAACAGTGACCCTAAGTAAATCCGCCACTGGTCGTGCTCTAACACCAAATTAAGAAAAACAATAGTCTTTTTTGTTATTTTGGGAAATAGCAATGGACATTTCAGGGATATTGCAGGAAAATTGGGTGTTAGTTTATAAATTCATAGAATAGCATAACCCCTCCCCGCAAATTATCCTCAATTTAGTCATAATGCCACTGTATCTGTATATAAAGTTGTAAATTAGGAGAGTCTGCATTTTCTAATAGAAATTACTTTGGACTACTATTGATCTGCTGGCCTAGCTGTTGTGGATTTTACTTGTGATAACTCGATAGTTTTTAAAAAATTACAGACCATAACCCACAGCAACACCTAATAAAGGTCTTGAATGAATACAGAGTCTTATTTTAGATGTTCAAAATACTTTTGGTTATCTTCCTTTTGGTTTTGATGATTGTTTTCTATAGTATTGTTAAAATATTTTTCTGTCCCCTTTATCAGGTAAATTTAACCAATGCTAACTTGGAAGGTGCTACAGCGACTGGCAATACATCATTTAGAGGATCAGTCATCACAGGAGCAGGTTCATACAGTTAATGCCTTTACTTTAATTCTATGCTTTATTTGGAAGACAAACTCATTATTGTCACCAAACAGATTTTACTGATGTGCCTTTGAGAGAAGATCAAAGGGAATATCTTTGCAAAGTTGCTGATGGGTAAGATAGTTTTTACCAATTCAGTAACTTATAGCGTAATTCATCATGACAGTCGAAAACTTCTGAAACTTATCTTAATTTTCAGGGTAAATCCAACAACAGGAAATGATACACGAGAAACACTTCTTTGCAACTAAATTTGTGGTACGTTAATTTGTTTGTGGCAGTTCTGTATAGCATGGATCATAGCATATGACTTATATCTGGCACTATTAATCACACAAACTTCTGTAATTTGAATATATATACAGTTGCTAAACATTTTCTGGGTATATCCTGCATTTCATGGTGTATGTATTTCGTTTCACTTTCATTTTTGATTGTTTTATAATTTCTATTATAGATCTTCCTGAACTAATGCTGATTCTTGTACATAGTTTCAAGTTCAACAGAAGACCAAACCAATTAGTTTATGGATTTTTTTTTAAAAATCGTGTCATTTTTCATCTTTGTGTGCACGATCATTAACATTAGCACAAAACCACCATTTTTTAGACCGCAAGAAAATACACACAAGAAATCAAGTAAAGAAAAATTGCCTACAAAGCTTTTGATTGTATTGATATCAGGAGCTCAGAAACTGCATTCATTTACTGCACTATTATGCTGTAAAGAATCTGCAAAAATAGAACGGACTAAGAAATCTATTTTAATGGTTCGGTGCCTTTCCATTTTTATATAATGGATCCTTAATTCAGAAAATATGAAAAACTAGAGGAATTATTCGGGGGCAAAATGGCGAAAGCTAGTGAAGTAGCTGAGCTCAATTGTTCATGCCAGTGGCGTTCTTGACAGCTTCAGCAGCATCGCCTGCCTTGGCCTTCATCTGTGAACCAGCCTGCATGCATTTTTTTGATGTGTTAGTCTTTTGGAAATCATTCATAATATGATGATTTATCAGAGGAAAAAAATGTGAAGTGAAACCTCTTGGACTGATTCCTTAGCAGACTGAAGCATGTCTCCGGCCTTCTCTGTCATCTGGCTGGTCTTTTCCTGTGGTTGGAGGGGAAGCAAGAAATCAGAGTTATAGAAAATTTCTAAATTATATCTGATGAAATTTATGTACTTCACAAGCATAAATGATATCCGTGTTATATTTGACATTAGATGAGACACATGATCTCAACCCACATTAGATGTAGTTGTATTCTAAAGTGACTAGTAATATTACATAATATTGTAAAACATTATGAGACTTGATAAATAAATAACAAAGGAGGCTAAAACAACTTATGATTGGAGATAGAGGGTAAGTAATGCAAGGTGAAACTTCATACTTCCATTATACTTATTGTATAGGTTGAGCAAATAAATTTAATAGTGGTGCGTTCAACAGTTTTTTCAAAAAAAAAATAATGTTCATACCTATATATATTTTTTTTGACAACGGGGAAAATGTGCATTAATTAAAAAAGGAAGTACAGCCTAACGCTAATACAACCCTACAAACACAAAGAAATTAAACTGAGCGATATTTTAGAAAATGTGGTATGTGTATTTTCTATAGTCGAAATAAAAATCTGAGAAATTTGGATATACTCGCTTTGTCTCAAATACACAGATAATTGCCTATTCAATTTTTGAATATTACCCACTAACCTTTTTGAGCTGTCTCAAATATTACATATTTATATTATATGTAACCCTTTTTAATTTACTTTTTGAACACAATCAAATATTACATATCTATGGAGGGGAAAAAGGCAGCATAGCATTGTAAAATAATTACCTCGGCTTGAGCCTTGGTCTCACCAGCTTTGTAGCTTGCATTCTGGGTGTTATTCATTTTTGGATATTAATTAACGTAGTGTAAAGGTAAAAGAGATTATGAAAGAGATTAATGACAAAGAAAATACTTCAAATTCAATTATTTGTTGATGTTAATGAACAATGTACTTGTGTAATTTATAGTGTTTGGAACTCTGCTATGAACTTGACATGTGTTTGTTTATCCGACAATTAATATTAGCCATATTTTTTTGTTTACTCCACAATCTGTGGAGATCTTGACTCATTCTGTTTTTTTTTTTTTTCATTAGAATTTTGTGGTTTGCACTTACTCTAAACATATTGTAAGGTAATTGCATCCTTTTTTCTCTCCCTTCCTCTTGTTGTAGAAAAAACGATATTTTATTGATGTGCCTTTGAGAGAAGATCAAAATGAATATCTTTGCAGAGTTGTTTATTTTTTTTTTAAAGTAAGATGAAGTCCCTTGTAAGGAAGGGGGAAAATTGGGGATCTCTCCTTGCAAGGGGTGAGACTCGATCCCAGGATTTATGGGATCGGAGGTGATGCCAACACTACTAGGCTATCACCCGCTGGTCTTGCAGAGTTGTTTATGGGTGAGATAGATTTTACCAATCCAGTAAATGATACTTTTAGTTCATGCATCTCCCTGTAGTCCAGACCTCTTAATATTATCTTGATCCTTCCCAGTAAATCTATTTTGTTTATTGCAGTTTTGTATGGAATTTATTTTTTTATTTTCAGGGTAGATTCATTTGTTTGTATGGATCTGATAAATATGGGTCAGCGAACAATGACCTGTGTCGGAGGAGAGTCTAACCATATATAAGTCCATCTCACTTATATGGTTATATTATATGTTAGTCATCTTCCTTGTGTATATTTTCCGAACACTCCTCACATGTGAGCCTGTCTTAATGGCCCAGGCTTGAGGCTATCGCTTCTTTTGAGTTTCGTGTTCCACACAAATCTTTAAATCCTCTTAGTCCTGCATTCTTCTCCTTTTTGGGATTGCTAATGGTAATGGGCTACCAGACTTATATGTTAATCATCCTCCCTCTTTTTCAATGTGAGACAATGGGTTTTTCTTAACAACATCATAATTCATAGCGTATGAATTGGATCTGGCACTACTAAGTTGAAGAACGTCATAAACTTCCGTAATTTAAATATATTCATAGTTGCTGAACACCTAAACCATATTCTAGGTCCATTCTGCATTTCAAGGTGTCTAATTTTTTTTCACTTTCATATTTGCATGAATTTTATAGTATGATCATATATTTTCATGACTTTTACTAAGGTTTTCTAACAGGGGTTTAAAGTGAACCACATCATAGGGCTCCCAAAAGTGTCGAGATGAATTAAGATACGTTACTCTATTCTATATCTTTTTACTGGGGATATTGGCATCGATTATGTTATGGAATAGTTTTATTTCAGATTGAGTCATTTCTTTTCTTCCGTAAGCCAGATTACTAACATCAGCACATAACCACCATTTTCTTGTTTTCATATAGAAGTAGCTTGTAGAATTAGACACGAGAAATCAAGTAAAAGAGAAAGCGTTTATAAAGCTTTTGATTCAATTGATTAGAAAGGGAAACAAGCTAATATCAGGAGTCCAGAAACTGCAAATTTTTACAGCTTTTACACTGTTAAGACTTACAAGATTGCAAATAAAAACAGACTAAGAATCTATTTTGAAGTTTCGGCTCCTTAATTCAGAATAAACAGAAGAAAAACGAATGAAATTTTTCGAAAGCGAGTGGTGTAGCTAGGTTCATTTGTTCATGCCAGTGGCCTTCTTGACAGCTTCAGTAGCTTCCCCTGCCTTAGTCTTCACCTGTTCACCAGCCTGCATTACATTTTATGATGTGTTATTTTCTTGATGATTAAATTCATAGTAATTATGAATGATTAGGAAATAAAAACGAAGTCGAACCCCTATAACTGATTCCTTAGCAGATTGAAACATGCCTCCGGCCTTGTCTGTCACCGTGCTGGCTGTGTTCTGTGGTTGGAGGAAGATAAGAATTCAGTGATTTTGTGGCAAAGCAATGATAATAATTTATGAAAATTTAGTATTTATGTAAACTTAGTAAAATTCAAACTTAAGTCGTATTCAAATTCTAAAGTGACTAGTATGTAAAACCACGTACTTACTCCGACTCACATTATATTAACCCGCTTTTCTTTTTGAGTTGTCTTTGATTATATTACTCACTTATTTTGCACAAAAACATTAAAAAGTAGGTAGGAAAATTTGTAGAATAATGAGTAATGACCTGGGCTTGATCCTTGGCCTCACCAACTTTGTCACCTGCACTCTTGGAATTATTCATCTTTGGATATCAAAAATTGTAGTGCAAAGCTAAAAGAATGTATATATGCAGGAGATTAATCACAAAGAATATGCACTCAAATTCAATTGTTGATGTTAATGAACAACTTACTTGTGCTATTTATAATGTTTTGAAATCAGCTATGTACAATTCATGTGTTTTGCTACCCGACAATTAATATATTGGCCATGTCTTTCTTTAGTCCACAAGTTTTGTGCAGAATTTGACTCATTTGTTTTTTTTCTTAAATTTTTGTGGTTTCCATTTACTCTAAGCAATTGCATCCCCTCAAAAAAAAAAAAAATGATGTTGTATTCTTCTTATCGTTCTCTTCTTACCTCTTATTGGCTTTACCGACATGCATATAGTTATCAATAATAAATGTTGCTTAACGCAACTCCTATAACCCTCAAACTCCATAATATCTCCATTCATAAAATATCCTATACCCCTTTTCTTTTTCTCCTCTCACCTTCTATAATCAAGGGATAAATTTTCTTTCTTGAGACAATATCACATTAATCCGATATGAAAATGAATTGGACAATAATTTGATCCAAGTAAACTTAGAAGCACATATTACAGTCTCGAATTTTTTCGGGTTCATCCCAAGTTTATGTATGCAAATTGAACAAATCAATATACACTACGGCTATTTTGTTAGTACTCAATGAAATAATTAGGAATAATTCGTATGAATTGGATAAAACAATTATACAAGAAAAATCATAGTAATTATAAATTAGTTCCCTCATTTGGATCCTTACAAGTTAGGAAGAAAAGAAAATTAAAATGGAGGATGAGGAAAAGAAAACCATAAGGAAGAAAATGTTTCCTTTCTAGGGAGACCGGAGAACTACTAAGTAACTAAGATATATTCTTCTTATTGTTCTTTCTTTCTACAGAGAACTACTAAGATATATTTTTCTTATCGTCCTTTCTATCTAGGGAGAACTACTAATTTTCATGCATTACAAAATAAACAAAGAAGAACAGAAAAATAAAATAAAGATTAACAATCTATCTCTTATGAATAAATTACCCAAGAAGTCTATGTAGCATTCTCCAAAAAATATATAACTTTTATATAGAATTAATATACATGAAGTAGCTTTAGATAACTCTTATAGTTATAACAAGGAAAAGAAATTGTGCAACCCTGAGAGAGCTCCTTTTATAAACTACTAGCAATTCTATCTTTTTTGGACATAAAGACTAACCACGGTAAAATTTGAATATTAGACATACTTGTTTTTTTGGCTAGTAAAAATTTCGTTGATTAAGCCTATATCACTTAACCAGTTAACCCGTTTTTTATTTTTCATCTCATTCATACTTTCTTTAAGGTTTTTAAAATTAAAACTGATGAGCGATAAAATAATGTTACGTAGATTTACTTAGGATTTCTTATATTTTTATCAACAAAGTATTTTGTGTTAATTACATCATTTCACTTTGTTAATTGATTGTATTTTCCTTTTTGATGTAATGCTTGATTGTGTATTGCTTGATTAAATATTTAATTGATATTTTACTTTTTCTCAACATGAATGTACTAAGTCTTTTGCCTCGTCCATATACAAAGTCTTGTGCTCAATTGTTTTTTTTTTTTTTTTTTTGGCTCAATTATTATTTACTTGCCTCCCAACATTTTAGTTAATTTTTTTATGCTATATTTGACTTTAACTTTCTTTTATTTTTTTTGGTAGAGTAGTTGATTTACTAATGGTCTAATGGGTAATTAAGTAAAATTTATAACGGGACACCATAGCTCCTCCCTTTCCTTATACGCCTTATACTCCTTTTTTTAGTATAATAGAGATGATGTAGTTCTCTCCTTATCAACCCAAAAAAAGAAGTCTTTGATGTAGGCTTTAGTTAATACCGGCACATGCCCTGAATTTCGAGCAACTATCGCCAACGTCAGGCAAACCCTATCACAAAAACAAACCTTTTCTTCTCATGAGTCGTGCGTTCTCTTCAATTCACTGTCGAGTTAAAGCAGTGATATGTTCAAGACTTCGTTGAACACGGCCTAAAAATATAAAGTAGTGTGGTGACTGACTGACTGTGGTCTGATGGTGAGAGCAAATGTCAAGGAAGTCATCCAGTTTTGGGATATCTGATATCATATCTACATTCGAAATGATACGAGTAGTTTTCACATCTTTAATCAAAGAGGATATGTCCTGTATAAGTACACAAAAAAACCAACCTTGCACAGTTAAATCCTACACCAAAGGTAAAGACGATAACATTAAACCCCAAGGACTAATGTTGTTTTGTTGAATTTGCTCTCCTTTATGTTAGTATTATGTCAACTTATTAGTGCGGCGAAACAGGTTCAAATCAGTTTAGATAAACATGATAGTAAATTTCAATAAGCTTAATAAGTTCTAACAAATTCCAAGAAGTTTAAAAAAGATAGTCTGTCCGTCTCACGATAAGTTTTAACATTTGGAGTTGCGCAAAAAAAAAAAAAGTAGAGAGAGACAAATAGAAAGAAAAAAGTAGCCACATGCCGTGAGAGGGAGTGAATACAAAACCTCAAATAACGTAAATATGCAAATGATAAGGTTAATCTAAAACATCGCCATTTCATTAAGTGTTAAGCTGATAGCGAAATATAAATAGTACTTGATTGGACTAAGAGAAGAAAGGAGCTTATTGGCTAATACACACTCGAACAGAACTGTTTTTGTTACATTGTCATCCCCTCATAATGGAGCATATGGCACAATTACTTAAAAGACCTTCGCAATTCTCATACTCTCCCCTCTAAACAATCTTAGTAAAGACATACCAACAAATCAGTTACAACCCATATTTTAGAGAATACAAAATTATTCTACAAACCCTAATCTACTAAGTACAAGTATTTATAAATTAGGGAGTAAAGAAAGGTAAGAAAAAACTATTAGCTAACCTTTACATAGTAATGGTCTCCCTCGGTTTACAGCTTCTAATCTGTATTCTCATGTTACTGTTCCTAGTTTGGCTTTCTTTAATGTTGCAGCACTCCCTTCGCGATGCCTGTTCATGCAATCACATCAAACCTGTTAGTAACTTAAACCATGGTGGGTGGTGAACTAGTGATTGCAAAACAGAATTTCACAATTAAAATAAAAAAGCCAACATAAAACGTCTATATTTACTTGGTATATTTGATGAACCAACAAACAGTAATTGACGAGCAGGAAATGTAGCAAGTAATGTAGACGGAGGGAATAGTGCATAGACTAGTCCTTTTATTGAAGCTGCTCATTAGCAATTTCACAGTTGCATAGTCAAGTCGACTCACATACTGAAGTATATTGTACAAAAAATCTCCAAATCTTTTGGTCTGAAATGAAGTACCAAGTTGTAAATAGTAACCAATAGGCAAAAAGGGAGGACCAAAAACTAACCAAGATATTAACAATTATACTAGCTATACAACAGATGATTGATTCATTCATAATAAACTCCACAATAATACTCAATCAAGAGCTTTTTTTTTCTTGTATATTATGGAGAAAAGAGTGAGGAACCAAACCTTGGTCCACTTCTCAGGGTCCGTTTTTGAAGCAGATACAGTAATATTCTCCACCAACACTGCATCCTTGTAAGCTTCTTGCATACATTCTTTCCCATCGGCAGCAGCAGCCCTCATGTAAGTACTTATGGTTTTACCATCACCAGTCTCCTTAACTTGGTCCAGGTAATATATGATGGGCATCTCGCAAGGATCATCCCTCATAGGACGGGTATTGAACACGAAAGGCCCCTCACTACCGCTACGCCAGGTACGAAATGTCTGCAAAGGCATACCGAGGACTTTGGATGAGATAAGGGACGGATATAACTGCACGGTGTACCCCCAAGATATGGATACCGACCATTTACGGCTGTGATCGTAGCAGATACTTTGCTGGATGGTGAGGCCCGGGTCAACATGGTATGCACGCAACAGTCTTCTCAAGGAGTCCAACTGATTTTCACCAGGAAACAATGGCTTCGCACCAACAAGATGATGGAGAGACACCAAGGGAGCCACAGGATGTGCAGCTAGGAAACCATAGGGGTCTCCTCTAATGTCAAGCTGAGGATAGAAAACAAATCAAGATTAGCACAAGTTAATATATCCACTAACAAAAACAGAGTAAAACTCAAGCATCTTATATGCATCAGTTAGGCTTGCAATGCCATCTAAAAATGAAAAAAAAGTTTCTTTTTTTCTTGATTCTTTACACTCTTCTTTTGACAATTTCAGGTGATTGTTTTATGATTTTGCATAGTTTCCGAGGTACTCACATTCAACCTAGTATGTCATTATTCTTATCCGATGTCGGGGTCTCCCCCCCCCTCACCTACAGAGATGATCTTTTGATCCAAGAGTATGGCTAGGCAATAAAGATTATCGTCTAGCATATCAACAAATGTAGTTAGCTATTTTTCCCATCATCTGATCAATAACAGAAGTAGATTATCGTCTATATAACTATTAAGTTTTTCTCTGGCAACCAATACCAATCACAATATTGATCACACCTTTTCTCATTAATCGATCACGTATTTATACTACAAGGTTAGGAAACCTTACAAAACACTAACTCCTAAAATATATCTAACTAGACTCTACTTGTATAATAGATAAATAAACTATATTTTCCAATTCTATCTTATTAACTTTAATCATATCTCCTAGTACTAGACTTCAATTATCATAATAATAATAATATCATATGCGATGTTCTATCAATTAGGATAACTACATTATCCTCAACAATAACCTATTATAATTAAGGATATAACATGAGTTTATAAAAAGTACCCTTAGCCCTTAGGGCATGCTTGGATTGGAGGTAATGGATTAGGGGAGTAATAAAAGTCAAACCACCTTAATAAAAGGAAAATGAAGGTGAGTTCAGGACTTCAGGTGGTTGCAAGGGGATGAACTAGTGTTATTGTGATGAGAAGGGAGGGAGAAAGAAGCTATTACCCCCAAATGAGGGTAACAATTATCCTAAGGGGGTGGTAGGTAACTATTACCTCTATAATGAAGGTAACAATTTCCCCCTTCATTCCCTTTTCTTCCTACCAATACTAGTTTATCCTCTTTATCACCACTTCTTCCCATCACCTCTAACCACCTTAATTTTCCTTAGTTTGATTTTTATTACCCCCTTAATGCAACACCCTCAATCCAAACATGTCCTTATAGTAGATGTGTTATTAGTGACTATTACAATCCTAACTCATAAACCAAGGATGTCTTGGCCTAGTGGTTAAGATTGAGGTGCTGTGAACGATAGGTCACAAGTTCAAATCCCCCCTCCTCCTTCTTTGTACTGCCTTCGTGGCTCATATGGATAAAAAAAAACAATCCTAACCCATCAATGTATTCAAGTAAAAAGGTATCAGAAAATTGAATTTAGGCACTACATTGAATTTAACACATAAAGCAAATGTAAACCATTAGAATTGGACTAAAAAATAAAGCAATGTTGAACTGTAGCACTGGCACACATCTCCTTGTCCCTTGTTTCACCAAAAAAAAAACTTCCTATTTTCTTTTTCATTGAAGATCATGTTTTATACCAAATATTTGACTAAGTATCTAAAAAGTAATTCAAGTATTCAAACTTGTTCAATAGCATGGCTTCTTTATATCCTATAAGAACAAACACAAAAGGTGGAAAAAGAAAAAACTTAAGAATCAATTCCTTTCCTAAATCCACCAAATCCGGAGCATTTTAATCCTAAACTTTCAAAAGTTCAAAAGCACTTGACCAGGTCCATATGAAACTTAACAGTTTTACGCACATACCGGATAAAAGTTAACAAGGTGTTATATACATATTAGACAGGTAATCAATGCACCAACACCTGAAAGCAACAAAAGTTTGTCATATATACTCACATGAAATCATAAATTACCAGCACCGTCCAAAGAGGATCATTAAAGTAAATAGTACTATGGAAGTGGGGTTAGGTACTTAGGTGTCTCTTAAAAACACACACATAATAAACTTGACTCACAAGCACCAAGGGTAAACCTAATTTGTCGAGCTTGTGACACCAAGGCATGTCACCGACTCACATGTTGTACTCTTTCTATGTTGCAAAAGAGAGAGAGAAAAAATCAACCTTAGGGAGCTCTAGAATTTGCACTCCTAGGAAATTGTAAGAAAATATACCTTTATGTTACATACTTATACATTTATGTTACATACTTATACAGTTATATTTCCTCCGTTTCTTTTTACTTACAACGGTTTGACTTTTACACTATTCACCAACTTTACTTTGTTTATCTTTGGTGGTTCATAGTTAAGGAAATTCATGTGGAATCTTGTTAGAATCGTCTCAATGTATATTTTCCGAATATTTACTTTTCATAATTTTTAATTATCGGTAATTAAAGATATTAATGATTGAAGTTATATATTGACAAGCGTAAAAGTCAAACCGTTGCAAGTAAAAAGAACCAGAGGAAGTACTTCCCTACAATAACACATATACTTATATATCCATTTCATTCTAATGTTCGTATGAGAAGAAACCAAAATGAATTCGGTTATAATAATAAAACGTTGGATAGATGGAGTTAATGGAGTAAGTGGAATCTATAAAATGAAGCATACAAGGGTAAAAAACAAAAAGTGAGTGGTAGGAGTTAGTGGGGAAGTGAGACTCCAACCCATCATATGTGCATTTGTGGGTAAAACAATAGAAATGTAGGCCAACAAAGGGAATATTTCAAAAGTGAGAATGTCCGAATGACACGATGAGAATATTCTAATATTTCTAAGTCTGTTTTCCCCAACTTATTTTCAGTTCAGTTCCTATTATTATTACTATTAATTAGTTATAATTTAATTCAATTCAGTTCAGTTGAATTGTTTTATGCCGAAGAGAATAGACACTAGTCCTATTTGTTCTCTTTCATTTTTCAATTCTTTCTTATTTGAAACTTTTTTAAGAGGTAAAAAATAGTCAAATTAAGAAGAATAAAAGAGAACAAAGCCTTAATTTCAAGGTTCTATAGTATGATTTGTCAGCTTATTATGCAATTTACGCATTTAGACATTAACAGACTCTTTAGGCTTCCCGCTTCAGATACATCAACAAATTACAAGGAGATCAATACCCACACTATTTTTTTTTTTTTATAAAGAAAAGAAAAAACTAAGGAGGTTGCCAGAAAATAAGCCATCCTAAAAGCATCCTTTCGGATGATCAATACCCACACTATTTTAACATAGTTTCCTTTTACATTACCGCTCACTATTATCTACCATACCAAATTAAGAAATGTAGCAAGAAAAAAGAACGAGGAAGAAATAATATTTAACTACACTATAAAATAAAGTCCCCCAACGTGTTGGGACTCCAAAAGGGACACATGTGATCTTGGACACTTGGCATCAATTGAAAAGATTGTCTGTCATATAGAATTCGGTAAACGACTTTGTCCTTAAGCTGGTTCGATGAGTCACTCTCCTAACTCCTAAGAGTTAAGACTTGTTCCATTTTAATTATGACAAACACAAACCTAGTTTACTTTATTAACTACTTTAATTAAATACATGATTATAAATATTCAACCAAGAACGAAGTTCTTAAGACGTGCACTTTAGCGCTAAGCCCAAAAGTTATATAAATGGCCTCGCTCTGACATGCGACACTTTCTTAATTTCTTTAGACACAGTCATTTATAAAGATACTTCTAAAAAAGAAAGAAAGAAAGAGTCTTCCAAATATTTTGAAGTATGTTTTCAGATCTCATATGAGTAGAAACTCAGGGGTAGATGAGGGTGTGCAAGGAGCCCAACAACACAGGGCCCCAATAATATAAGGGCCTCCAAATATATCATTTTAAAAAAATTTACTTCATATTTGAGGAAATCACTCTTGTTTTCCACCTTTAATAAATTTCTCAACCTGTGAATATAAGGGCCTAATTTTCATTTTAGAACAGGGGCCTCCAAATCTTCAAGACGGCCCTGTAGAAACTTCAATAGGGTCGACCAAATGGTTTTTCTCCTTACATTTGGGGTTACTAAAAATTTAATAGAATATCATTGCCTTAATTTCAGGGTTCTATAGTCTGATTTGTCAGCTTATTATGACATTAACAGACTGTTTAAGCAATTAAGCTTAAGATACATCAACAAATCAGAAGGGAAAATGATACAGTCCTAGGAGTACAGGGAAATGTTCAAAATCTTTGAACCCCTTTTTAAAAGTGTCACTTGTGGAAGAAACTTTTAGTAACCAGCTTTTATCAATAAGTCGAGTAAATGCATATAAGAAATTACTAGTGAATTAGTATAAATCCCTTTTGATGAACATATATTAGTTGAATTTAAATATTTAAAATGTATATCACAATACCCCATCGTGTAATCGAGGTTGAGGTGGTGTTATGGTGGACTAATGGCATCAATTTCCACGTCATATCTCTAAGGTTTAGGGATCAAAACTCATAGGACTCATAAATAAGGGATATGAGACTTAAAACAAAAAACTGAAAAAGGACTAGACTACACTATGAATATGAATATGAGTAAAAAAAATTATGCCTAAACTGTGAATGTCAATCACAAATAGAGATGGCAATTATCCATGGAATAGGTGATCACCCGCGGAGAAGCGGGTGACTATCGGGTGATGGATGGATCGGGGCGTGGGTCGGATATGGATGCAATTTTTTGGATCCATCACCCGCTCCATCCATTAATATATTCATCCATCCACCTACATATATATATATATATAATATAAAAAAAAAATTACTACCACGTGTCATTTAAGGTAATAAAAAAAAATACTTAATTTTTTTAAGAGATATAAAAATACTTATAATTACTTTTCGGTGTGTAATAAGTTTGATATTTGTCACTTTATTGTTAATCTATGAGACTATGATTAATTTTTCATATATTAATTTATTTGAAATTGTTAAGTTAAAAAAATAGTTTTTGTTCCTAGTATCACTCGTTTCCCACCTGCTCTACCCGACCCACCCGCGGATGATGGGTGGAGCGGATATGGGTGAAATTTTTGGCAGGTGATGGATGGTGTGGATGGAGTTTTGGGTCGCGGGTGATGAGGCGGATGGAGCTCTACCCGACCCATCTCTGATCCATTGTCATCCCTAATCACAAACTCACCTAATTGCACCCAATTCTATTAGTTGTCAGCCGAAAATATAAAAAGTTAAACTAAATCTAATTACAGGTTGTTCCTTTCTAATTTATCAAGTGTAATGTTGGATGCAGATTTAAAAAGCGTAATTTATATTTGATGTTTTGCTTCTTCTCTTCCTATTCTCCAAAAAAATCCTCATTAATGACTCTTCCTATTCACCAAAAAGTTTCAATTGTACGAGATGGCCTGCATATGGCCATATTAGTGGATGAAGCGAAGCATTACCATAATCTTGAGAAAGCTTCAATTTCTGGTTTCATAAAATTAAATGCACTCAACACCTACATTAGACATGTAGCATTACACTTACACACAATATGTTTCATGGAGTAACACCAACACGTGGAACATCCTCCCACTAAACAGGAAAGTTTTGTCACAACAACCCACAACTCTGGTTCTTGACTTCTTTCTAGGCCAGACACAGACACAGAGAGACTTCAACTTCACAACTAGAACTTCAATTTTACGACATCTCACAATTAACAATTCACTCAGTTCTTCAATGATGAACATTAAATTCCTAAATTCATTATTTAACACGAATTCAACACAACACCCACCTACATTAGAGAGGGAAAAAAATATTCTCATTCCCACTCTCTACTATGTTAGTCAAAATCATCATCTAAATTAGAATAAATTTCAACTTAAACTACAACACTAATTCACAAACCCAATTCAAATCTCACACATCACAATCTATACCTCATTTCCCAATTTCAGTCACATTCAAGTCATAACTAGTCAATCAAACAACAAAAAAATGATACTCATATATTATGCATTTCTAAAATAAGCTAAAAGTGGAAACCGTAAGCAATAACTAAACATTAATAACACCAATCGACAACTAAACATTAATAACACCAATCGACGACGTAAAAAAAATATATACCTGATGGAAGCCAGGTTCTCTAGTAAGAGGAACACCAAGTTCAGCAACACAAGCAGAAACTTTCTCATCAGACCCATAAAAATTATGATATCTTTTTATACACCCATCTAAAATCCTAACAACTTCACAAGCTAACCCATAACTCACGGCAAATCCACCACCACCAAAAGCAGTTTCATACCCGTGCATCACATCTTGCTCCACACTCTCACTCGATCCTCCGATGTAATACATCTCACGGTGATCATACTTCGACAAAACCTTCACCAAATTCTCCGGAAAAAACACCGTGTCATCATCCCCCATTACAAACCACCTCACATCGGTCAACCCCAACTCAAAGCTCTCCTTTAAAATCCGGGCCATCCTGTTCGAGTCCGTGTGTTTCCGGCCCGACCCGATATTGAACCAGGCCCGGCTCGAGACCCGGTACGGAGGGAAAGTGGGTCCAATTCCGGGAGGTTCGTCGTCGAGGTAGACGTACCCTCGGGTTAGGTTCGGGTCCCACCATAGCTGGGAGTAGGCCCGACGGGCTTCCCATGTCTTGGAGGACCCGCCGAGCCCGAATACGATGTGGGTGAGTTGGGTCGGGCCTGGGTTCGGGCTTGAGAGGTTGTTGTTGTTGTTGTTGTTGTTGCAGGTGGAGGAGGAGGGGATGAAGGAGGAGAGAGAAGAGAAGAGGTGGGTTGGGGAAGGAGGGTTGTTGGAGGAAGAAGAGAGGAAAGCAGTTAAGATGAAAATGGAGAGGAAAAGGAGGAGAGAGAAAATAAGAGTGGATTTGATTAAGCGGAAGAGATTGTTTTCTTGAAATGACGAAGTTTTTGCTGGATTATTATTATGATTGTTGTTGTTAATATGATGTTGGTTCATTTTGTGTGGGATGAATTTTGAGTTCTGGGGAAGTTTGGGAGTTGCAGAAGTGGGGTAATAATGGCGGTTTATTTGATGGTGGAGGTTTGAGATTTAAAGTGGGTGTGGGTTTTTGATTTTTGAAAGGATGATTTGTTTGGAGTTAAAAAAGGGTTGGAAATCTGAGATGTGTGTCAAATTTAGTCGTTGGTGGAACTTGGAAGTCAACTAAAGCTAGAAATTTTTGTTTCAATCATAAAATGGAAATCTTGAAGTATTTTGGGGGTATTTGCAACGGGGTTTGTCATTTGTATGAGTTTATCTTGAGATTAATGAGTGTGGGTGTTAAACAATAATGTGAGTGATAATTGGCTTGCCTTCTCAAGGTGCGTTCTCTTCAACTTATTGGACCTGAACTGAACTGAACTTATCTGAACTGAACTTATGGGCCCGAACCGAACCGACGGGAACTTATTAAACCCGATGGGCTCGATTCAACTTATGGGCCCGATTGACAACCCGATTGAACTTATTGGACCCGATTGAAACTTATTGACTCGATTGGAACTTATAAGACTTTTAGTGGCCCTGATTGAAACTTATTAGACCTGATTGAAACTTATTAGACCTTATTGGACCTAATTGGAACTTATTTGACCTTATTAGAAAAAAAAATTAATGAGTAATAACATAAATATTACCCCTAACGTAAATACTACCCCTCAAAATTTATTATGAAGTAATAATTATTAAAATTCGCCCTTTAAAAAAATAATAATTATTAATTATCTCTTATGATAAACAATTTAACAAAAAAAAAATACTATTTATATACTTGCATATACATAACTTTCACCACTAATATATCTAATAGTCTTGTTTTGATTTCATAAAGCACTAGTAGAAAACCAAAAGTTGATTAACATTTATTGCTAACAAGTGAGAAATTGCCACATATGGAAAAATTTATCTATCACTCCACTTAGTTTTATGACTAAAGTAGTAGAACTCATTGTTATTAGTAACGAAAACATGTTATCTCTAGTTATTTAAAAACGAATTGCAAAATATTGTAATTATGATATTATTATTGTTAACCTTATTTAACCATGATTATAATATTTTTTAATAATAATATAATCAGCTAATTGTAATATGAATAATAAAATAATAGACAATAATACAAGTATAATACGATATAATCATTGTGGTACTTTATTTAAAATTCTAATAATAACATAATCAGCTAATAGTGATATGAATAATAAAATAATGGACAATAATACAAATATTTATTGATCATTGACTATTTGGACCTTATTGGAACTTATTGGACCTGATTAGACCTGATTGAAACTTATTGCACCTGATTAGAACTTATTGGACCTTATTAGACCTGATTGGAACTTATTGCACCGGATTGGAACTTATTGGACCTTATTAGACCTGATTGGAACTTATTGCCCTGATTGGACCTGATTGAAACTTATCTGAACTGAACTGAACTTATTGGACCTAAAACTTATTTTTTTAAGGTGAAGAGAACGCACCCTCATTAATAAAAAAATGCAATATGTATACTTCATCCGTTCCGAATTAAATACAACAAATCCACTTTTTCATTATTCACACTTTTCACTTTGACTAAGATTTGTGATTTATACGTAATGAAAACATAGCCAAGTGGGGGATCTTATTAGATTTGTCTCGTGCCGTACTTTCATAAAATGTAATTTTTATAATTTTTATTTCTATGTAATTATAGATATTTGTGGTCAAAATAATGTATCGGCATGCGTAAAAGTGGATTTGTTGCATTTAATTCGGAACGGAGGAAGTACAAGAATTTCCTTAGGCAAGGTTCACTATCTTTAGTACTCCCTCTTTCCCATAATATAAGTCATGTTTCCTTATAAGGTGTCCCAAAATATAAGTCTTATTTCTATTTTCAATCAATAATTATGCCCAAAATACCCTCATGAAAATAATTTAATCCCTAAATGTCCTCCTAATTTCATATTCCAATGCACCATTATTAATGATAAAAGGGAATCTTTTACCCTATTGAACTCCTCTACATAGAGGTGAGAGTTATTTGGATAAAAATTGAATTCCAATCCAATCCAATCCGAATTAGTAATTCTGATTGGATTTGAACTGTGTTCGTATTGGGTTCGGATTGATATTTTTTTTAAAAAAATGGATTTTTCGAATCGGATTGGCTTGAGGTATAACCGAATAGTAATATGCCTTGTATTATGTATTATGGATTGGGCTTAAGTGCCTAACTGATTGATTTAAATAAAAAAAGCCCAGTGCTTAAGTGCTGCTGATGTATTCTTTATTGTTGAACTGAACCTACTGTATTCTTTGTTGTTGTACTGAACCTCATGTATTCTGTTGCGTTCCGTTGTAATGAATTATTGCATATATATGGCTTTGTTATTAGTTTATTAATGGTCTATGGGGTTTGTAATGAATTATTAATTTGTAAATTGTAAATCTATTAGGTTGTTGTTGTCGGCTTGTCGCGTCTAATTTATTTCATAAAAAAACAGAGTTTTGAAAAATCGGACTTTCGGATTGGATCCAATCTAAAATTTGAAAAACCGGATTGGATTGGATTCAAACTCTAATTGGTTTGGATTCGGATTGGAAAATTTAAATCCAAATTTTGTTCTGATCGGGTTGGATTAGACCCAAATCCAAACCGTACTCCGAACTTTCACCCCTACCTCTACACATTAAACCATGCAACATTAAATGTTCAGTTTTTATTTTTTGTTAAAAAGAAAAAAACAATGTAAGTGTTTCCCAATAAAATGAATCTTTTTATTTAAATAAAACAAGATTCCACTTTACCTTAATTCCCGTGTAAAAATGGAAGCAGGACTAATATTATGGGACGGAGGGAATATAAGATTTTATCCCATCACTTCAAACTTATATACTAAAGTATTAACCACTAAACCAAATAATGTTTGTTGTATAACTTTAAAGTCAAAAATATTAATAAATGAAAATTATAATTACCCGGGCCATAACTCAGGACTAAAAACTAATTAAATATATGAGATGCATATCTTGACATCATCTTCAAGTTGGAGCATGGGGATTAAGAATGTTCAACTTGTTAAGTAAAGAATCAAATTGCGTGTTTTTTAGAGACTTTGTAAATATATTTGCTAACTGAGCATAAGTGGAAACATAAGAAGGGACAATAAGATCATAATGGCAGTCCACCTCACTATGTTTCGTGGGACTTTTTTAACCTATGCCTTAAAATTTTAAAATTTCATTAAAATAAAAATAATCCAACAAGATTATATTTGGGGATAATTAATAAGGATGCATACTGAAGATAAAGGTAATCATATAAGATTTTTAGGCTCTGTTCTTTTGGACTGAATTAATGAAAATTCAGTTCAGTTCAGTTCAGACAAATTCAATTCAGTTGAGACAAATTCAATTCAGTTCAGTTCAGTTTAGTTAAGGTTTATTCAGTTCAATTCAGTTAGTTTCCTCTCACAGTTTTCATTCACTTCAGTTCAGTTCAGACAAATTAAGTTCAGTTCAGTTCAATTCAATTCAGTCCAAAAGAACAGAGCCTTAGTGTGATTGAATTTTGAAATGGAAATTTTTTATATAATGATATCTTATATATGAATTTTGATACTCTTACGTATGCCTTGTGGTATAGATTAGAACTTAGAACTTAGAATAGCAGACTGACTATCACAGAAGAAAATTTATAAAAAGTTGATATTATAAGAATACATATCGAGACGAATCTAATAAGATATCAATTAAGTTTGATCTTTTGTATATATCAATGAGAATATTTTAGTCAAAGGTTTTAAAGTTTGACCATGAAACAAGAAATATACTTTGGGTAAAAATGTAACTAGATAATCAAATATACGTGTTGGAGACTGTGAAAAAAATGGGCACTAGATTTTGGGACGGGGGGAGTAGTAAACAACTATTAGAAGAAAGAACTATACAAAAGAGGTAAGAGAGTAGTTGAAGATACAAGAACATTTCAGGCTATCTTACCAGGCAAAAAGTTAACTAAATCTTGAATTTTTTGATTAAATAAAATGGAAATCTTGAAGTATTTGGGAGGTTTTTCTTTTTGAGGCATTTGGGAGGGCGAGGGGGTTTGAGTTGATCCTTAACCAGGGTGGGGGTATTTGAGAGAAATTAATCAATTATTAACAATAAGGAATTATTAACATTTTTTTAATACTCATAAGAGGAAAAGATCCAAGATAAAGACAAAACAACAAAAAGAAAACTATGGGGGGATTAGGCATGGAAATGCCACACCTTTACCATCCTCCTCTAAAGTACGATCAAGATCAACATGAACACTATCTATGATATGAAGTCTACTTTTATTAAGGGCCTGTTCTCCCCAACTTATTTTCGGCCCGCCCGCCCAATCGGTCGGTTCGATTCAATTCGGTTCCTTCTAAATTATTATCATTACTATTAATTAGCTTATAATTTAGTTGATTCGATTCATTCGGTCCAATTCGATTCAGTCAATTGGTTCATTCAATCGGCCGCCGATTCGTTGGCCTTCGATTCGATTGCTTTTATGCCGAAGAAAGCGCCCTAAGCGCTTACCTTTGCTAGAACTTAAAAGCTTAGAATGCATTGAATTGTCATAGTTCATGGGCTTGAGCGCTACTCAAGAGCAGTCATTTTGTGTCCGTCGCTTCATGGGCTTAGCACTGTAAATTAACAGTAGAATTAGCATAAATCAGTGGTCTGGCCCAGCCAGGCCATATATTGTTATATACCCTCTTCAAATAATTTACTATTGTGTTTGTGTAGATGAAATTCTTGTTAGTTTACTTCATTCCCACCATCCCATATTATCTGCAACAAACACTTGCTTGGTTTGGATCTTTTAGTATGCATGCTTGGTTTGTAAACGGTGGTTTAATTAATATTTAATTTCTCCTTTTCGTTTTAAAAATAAAAATAAAAACACTTCATTTTTTATGTGAATGAAAGTGAAAATTTTGAGAAATAGTGTATGAGTATGACGCTCAATATAGAGAAATTAATTAACCGTTTTCTAATGTAATATTGTAAAATAATTCGTTTTCTAACACAACCCCATTCTAACCCCTTCTTGTAGTAACCTCTAACTATAAAAATCTCATCCAATTGGGAGAGCACTAATTGTACACTCAAGGCTTTTATTGCTCATTTGAAGCTCTTTCTAGCTATTGTGCGAAATTTGCTTGTTTAGAGAGTAAAAAATTATCTTAGGTGTAATATGCTCATGGTACACCCAGGTGTATAATACAAGTTGTATTCAATTCTAAGAAAAATGTAATGGTGTTAAATAATTTATAAAATGTTTTGTTAAAAAAATTAATATTAAATCTAATGATCCAATAATAATAAAGGGGATAAACAAAATCAAAACTCATCCCTCATTTTCGCTGTTATATATAAACCTCCCTTTCAAAAGCGAACACCTTGTGACCGTGTCCATTTATTTTCAATCATCTGAAATGAATATATTAAACAATTCATACATGCTTGAACCATTTGGGAAAAGTTGATTTTTTTTATAAAAAAAAACCAACACTTTTTAAACTTTGTGTATTTTACATTACCAAAGAAAAAAGCTTGAAGCTATTCGGATACAAAAAGGTTTTGGAAATCGAATTATGTTAAACTTTTGTCGTTGTTCTATAATTGGTACAAATAATATAAAAATTATATAATATTATTTGTACGAAACTTATAATATTTTTTTTATTCTAAATAAGCAAACTAGCATATAAATTACTAAGCCCTACCTTGGAGGACGGGGTTTGAGGCTTAATAAGGGGCATCCCACGTCTTATTTTATAGGATGTGATTCAAAATCCTAACATGAAAGATTTGAATATATCTTCAATCACTTAAATGAACTCACATGTAAATATAAATTAATATTAGTAATATTTAGGATTTCCAAAATGTTGACTCGAACTAATTCATATTATTTCAAATTCATAAATTCTTCGAAGAGAAAATTAAAGGTGTTATATAATTCTAATCCTTCATGACACTTATTGAGCACTTTCAAGAAATAAAATAATAATAAAAAAGAAACATATTGATAGTAATTGTAGTAAGCGTGTGAGACAGTGAGACACTACCAGAAGTTCATCCCTAAATAGGGAGGTCTGTGGATGAAGAAAGCAAAAGTCATAGTCACGGGTGAGAGTCATTTTCACGTGGACAAAATTTGCTCAATAACAGGAATTATAATACTAATAATTTATAATACTTCATGCAATAATCCGCCTTATAGATTCAAATATTCAAATGTGGACCGTTGGACGTATCTTTGGAGAAGAAGACCCTAATTTTGTTAACACGTTCATCAGCCAACTAATCAGAGAACCCAGCTAAGATTATGATTGATTGTGGTACGTAACATACCGAGTTTTCAAGTTGTTTAAAAAATGATGCATGCTTGACATAAGATTCTATATACTATATAATTGAAGCTAAATTCCTTCCTAAGTGCACAAAAGTGAACTTGACAGCATATCCTAATAATCTACTAGTTTGACACCTAATTGTTAAAGTTTTAGGAGATCAAATCCTATAGAAAAAATTCAGTAATATTTTTGAGGCAACTTAAGAAGTTGAGGTTATGTTATGGAAATGTAAGAAACTACTCCAATATAGTGTTTTTGTCTGAAATTTTACCAATCTAATAACAACTATCGTAACTCAACATTAATATTTTGACGTAAATCAATGAGTGGCAATAATATGTCGAATTATATCGGATTTATCAAACCGTTTATTTGATCATCCACTATTTGAATTCAGTTTTATTTTTTACATCATATCTTAGATTTATTTTTCATATTCGAAATATATTCTTTTTCCACAAATCTGGTTGGATTCAAGTCAGATTCAAACTATGTTTTCAAACCATTAATGCAAAATTGCAAACACTATTATCATGATCACATGGTAATCTAACTTTAATCTATTTGTTGATAATGTGACACGTAGAAGAAGCTCTTGGTTTCAGGTCGTTGAATATCAGGCTACCTCCTATTGATTTCAGATTGAATTTTCATTTTCTCGGATATGGATGAAGTTGGATTCAAATCGCATTATTTGGACTAAATTATCATCCTAGATATAACTAACTAGTGGCAAGACATACTCCCTCAGCTCTCCTCTTATACTATTGATGAAATGTAGCAAAGTATACCGCTTCTGTGGTTCTATTTTTATTACTTGTCGCACCATTGAAGTCTCCTAAAAAAACCATTATGTGTTTAGCCCATGTTATAAAGTTATATATATTATCCTCGATCTGGCTTCACCATATAACTAACCTTTAGCAGCTACCATTTAACAACACTACTACTCTACTAGCTATATGTATCACTATTGAGGAACATGACCTAGAGAAACTTCAGTTCACTAGTTTTGAAAAGTGTGAATTGTAATATATCATGCATCTTTAGTGCTTCCAAATTATAACATGAAAACCTAGATTATAAATTGTTGCTTTCATAGAAAGAGCAAGTGAAGATGCAAAAACATTGTGAATATAAACATAGATTTAAAACAAAAGTCTCAATCAATTAAAATTCCAGAACTAAAAATGGCCTTTAATTTCAGAGTTCAGACCAATTGTCTTCTTTCATTTGAGCTATTTTAACCATTGGGGAGCTCAGTTAGGTACCTTGAAAGGTATGACAGTTGCATAAAATCCTTCTTATGGGACCATCCAAATAAACTTTGCTAAATATAGCAACTTGCACACATTTCAAGGCCCCCTTAAACAGTATATCACTTCTAGGAAATAACCCAAATAAGAGTTTCAGCTTCTCATCTACCAGAAACATTAAACTTCTTTTTTCTTCCAAAATTACCTCTGTACAAAAAGTCACTCCATTGACTTTTTACCCCCTGGCCTCCTCTTATAAATTTCTCCTCTTGTCCTATTTAATTCTCAAGTTACTTTCATGCCTTAAATTTCTAATTAAAACATACTAACCAAACCATTGATAATATAATATATACTTCATCTTTCATCTATACATATCTAGCTAGCTTAGCTAAGGTCTTGTATTACAAGGCATCAGCATCATATTATATAGTATAATTATATATATATATATCAATGGAGCAAGCAAAATGTTTGAATATTTTGTTGAAAGCAAAAAACATGAAGAAACTTAATCAAAAGTCACGTTCTTCATGGGAAGATTATCAAGAAGAAGAAGCCTTTGCTAACGACGCGATTCGCGGGGTCCAAGGAGGATCAGTTTGGCCTCCAAGATCATATTCATGTAGTTTCTGCAAGAGGGAGTTTAGGTCAGCTCAAGCTCTTGGAGGTCACATGAATGTTCATAGAAGAGATAGAGCTTTACTCAAGCAAGTCATCACCACCCATATTGATGATGATGATGATGATGATGATCATCATCATCATCATCATCATCATCATCCTCATCTTCATCATAGTCATCATGATCATGATCATATGACCATCACATCCAAATCGATGCTTCCTCAAAACCCATCTCAGGTTTGTGGCCCTAAGACCAGTGTAGCACATCCTTCCTTATCTAGGGTTTCTTTCAATTCTACTAATAGTGGATTTAAGAAAGTGATTAGTAGTACTAATGATGTTGTCTTTCAAGCTAATATGTCTATGGGGTTAGATTTAGCTATTGGAACATACCAAAAAAAGAGGATCATCAAGAGGAAATTTTGAAGTTTAATAATAAGAGGTACAAGAAAAATGAAGATTATAATGTTGCTTTGTTTCCATTCTTTGATCAAGAGATTAAGTGTTCCACTAATGTCAAAGATGGCGATTCACGAGTACCGGAATTTTTGAATCTTAGAGCTAGTAAATCTATGGAGGAGTTAGATCTTGAGCTCAGACTTGGTAATCCACCTCATAAGGTAAAGTAGCAATCATATATTCATATATACTTCGATTTAAGGTGGACTTAATTAGCATGTAATACCCTTTTTAATCTATTCAATTTGAAAAGGTTAGATACTATTGTACTAGATTAGATGTTCTAATCACATGTTTATGTCGGATTGTATTAGCAAATTTAATATATACAAGCAATGAGGTGGTTGTGCCTCTCCGTAAATTATTGCAAGTTAATGAAGTTCTTCATTATTGTAATTTGCTAAAGTTCTTGAGTATGTAACTTTAAGTATATGATCTTAACAGAAAAGTTGAACTTTCCAGATTACAAGTAGGTGTATGTAATTGAATTAAATAGTGTCGAGAACGTACACCTTGTTAATAATGATATATCATTATTGTTTTTGTCATATGTATGAATAATTTTGATCTGGATTCAAGCTAGAAAGTGACATGCAATGACAATGGCACTAGTATACATGCGTGAAGCTTGAAAGCTCATTATTCATACTACGGTACTACCAATCAAATGTGTCCAAATCCATCATCAAGTAAAACAAAATTGCCCTAATGCCCTAATGCAAATTATGCAATTTATTGTAAAGATATTAATCATGTTATTTTCTGGAGTTGTACTCCTACTAAATTAGGTTTGTACACTTTATATATGAGAATCCTCTGACTTGAAGAGAGTTACACAATTCTACATGGTATCAGAATCATCTAAAATACCCTGTCAACCTTCGATCACCCTAGATTCGACCTTCTTACTCAATCAATGACTCGGTGAGGATTATATAATTCTACAATTCTATTTTATCTTTTTGTATTCTTTCTATCCAATTACTAATTTTTTTTTGGAGGATCGTGCTCTTTTGATAGCTAACTAACTCTACCTTTTTTTTTGGTAACAACTAACTTCTACCTTAATAGTCTTCATTCAATACACAACACTATTATCACACAACATACATGCCACATACTGATATACATATGAAGATGCATATTGTTATTGGGCCCGAGTGTAGTACAATACCTCTTTAATGTGAGGAAGTAAAATAAACTTATTATTGATAAATAATCCTATCACCTCGTGTTAAGTATATAATATTTCAAGTTATCCCTCGATCGAAATCTTAAGTAGAACTTAGCTCCAAATAAACCAATGATACTAGCAAATCCATATGAAGGACAAACCAACTTGTCAAATTAAGATAAAACAAAGTTTGTCATAGTCGATAAGAATGTTACTTGTGCATTTGGTTAATCATAAGGAAGCTTAGAATATGTGTACATAGGCAATGTTTACGGGGTCCTTGTCTCTATATAAATTTCTTTGACTTGTGTAGATTTTGTAGATACAATATATACTTAGGCTGAGATCTTAATTAGGAGTTTCGGTCGAATGATTTTTTTGGATATGTTTACAAGACAAACACTTAATTATGAGAATTTTTATCATATACCCAGGTGTACCATGCTCATAATCACATAATAGGTAGAGTTCTAAATGAGCAAAAAATAACTTTAGGTGTACTATGCACATGGTACACTCGGGTGTATGATGGATGCACTCTTTAATTAGTCCCTACAGTTTGTGATTAGATAGCCCTAATCGTAGATGGCTAGATTCCTAGTTGTAAACACGTGTATATGCCCCATAATTCCAAAGCGTGGATTATGCACTAGGGTGCACAATGCTCATTGTGCACCCAAAATGAACATACCATTTATATAAAAAGAACACGAGTTTTTTTCAACAACTTTTCTACTTTAAAAAAGAACACACGACTTAAATTAAAAGAACATGTAAATCTATATTTATAAAAAGAACATAGGTTTATAATGAAAAAAACATATAGTAAATGAACATCTACGCTTAAGGTAAAAGAACATTATGTACCTTTTAAATTTAAATTTGAAAAAAGGAATCTTTAGTTGCAAAATTTAAGGAAACAAATAACAACAAATTTTTAAAATTATAGGCTAAAAATGATAAAACGACGTAGTTTAGAAGGGTCTGCAATGCCTTCGGCTCTGGGTGCATGTACTTATTTGCGCCATAATTCTACGCGAAAGTTGTTGATAACTCTACTATCATGTTCGTGGTAAAAGACTAAAAATGAGCGAGAATAGTAGATCTAGTGTAGCGATGGTGAGGGGAGGGGACTTTTTTTGCTTCAATTTTTCTTTCAAAATTTAAAGTAAAGTAATTAGAAATTTGGTTTTCAACGCAAAAGAAAAAATGGGTTCAGCATTTTGAGAAAATATATTATGATTGATGTATGTATAGAAGTATGACACAGAAATAAAAAGTATAATATTTTATCAAAAAAGTGCTACTTTTTGTAATAATAATGGTCAAGCATAATTGCGTAACACAAATATCAAACAAAAATGTTAAATTTGCTTAACTCAAAGTGTACACAAGGGTACATACGTGTCCCTTTCCTCACTTTCGACAGAAATTTCCTATTACAATAACCGTTGTAAATTTTTCTTTTTATTAGAAAAGATAATTGGTCCGACGACCAACCCCCGCTAGGCTACCAGCTCAGAGGCTGGGTACAAGGCTAGACAACCCAGAAGTAAATGCGTCAACATATTGTTGGGATGAGGATTCGAACCCTGGGCAATGACCTGAAATTCGAGGTGTTACTCCAATGAGCTACCACCTCTCCCTCAGTAACCGTTGTAAATGACAAGTGGTACAACAATCTAAAACCAATTCTTTCTTTTATCTAATTTCCAAAAAGAAAAGTTAACTCACATATTGTATTGCTTCAGATGAAGTTTTTTATTAAGGCTATTGTTGATCGAATCTGCGATGTAATTAGTTCTAAGGTGTTATGTATTTGTGCTGGAATTTTAGATTTCTTAGGAAATATATGTAAGTGCCGTATGACTTTATATTATCAATGATTCCCTATTTTTGTCTAAAAAAAACAAATCCAAAAAGAAAACCCTAGTTTTCTCCATGATAAATCCAAGTGCAGGCCCAACTATAACTATTGTACTAGAAAACTCCACTTTGACAAAAAATTTCGCCTTAAGTCGGTGTACTAATTGACTTGTGAATTATGTTGTCCAGTAAGATCTTTTAATTTTTTTTTTAATGTCGTGTACAAGCATTGATTTTGAAATTGACAAATGACAATCATATCAACTGGGTTAACTCATAAAATAGAACCATATATATATGCATGCAAATGCAACCACGAACAAGAGCCAGTAGTTGACAAAGATGGTTCATGCATGCAGTAAACAACAATAAGTATCCCATTCTTCCTTTTTTCCTCTTCTTTCAAAAGTATATTCATGAAACATCGCTTTTTTAGTCTTAAATAGACTTATTCTACAGATTTATTCACCCTTTAATATATTTTTCTCTCCTTTCTTTGACAAGTAATGTATTT
Source organism: Beta corolliflora (assembly GCA_947648045.1). Classification (NCBI taxonomy): domain Eukaryota; kingdom Viridiplantae; phylum Streptophyta; class Magnoliopsida; order Caryophyllales; family Amaranthaceae; genus Beta; species Beta corolliflora. The sequence continues at coordinate 1,175,285 of CANSZD010001252.1, read as the reverse complement.
GAACTGAGATATAAAGAATGGTTTCATACATGATAATACTGAAAATTCAGCTTTCCAGAAAAAGGAATACGATTTATCCCTTTACCCATAAACTGTCATCCCTTTATAGACAGGAAAGAGGTGAATTACTTCGTGGGTTTTCAATTTTCTAGGGGATATTGTGACAGAGGAGAGAGAAAACCAAGAAAACATAGCAAAACAGGCTAAATTAGTACATACACATGTCCGTAGGAAGAGAACCATATTCACGATGAACATTAAGGACTATATTATGTACATAGAGACCAATACCGATGAACACGAACCAACTAGAGATGTACATATGTTCATTTGGCTTGTTATCCATGTACATGTGCGCACCATGCTCTATGTACTAGCGTGTGCACCATCTAAGCTTTGCAAAAACATAGAAAATGGCAAACGATTTTTACTTAGATATGAAGGAAGTGTCCACAGACCCCAAACACCTATATTACTCTGACTCTTAATTTTAACTCATCGTACGAACCCATATTGGTCGACGCTCCTATATGGAAACACTTGGTTTTGAACATAATTCATGGAAACTTTTTATAAAGTAGGCAAGTCAGACACTTGAATATATACCTGTGTCCGACTGCAGTACTTGAGTCTAAGTAGCATAGTTTGAGCCTAGAAGAAAAATAAAAGAGAATTATTTGGAATATTATTTGGTGCAAAACAGTTGATTATAAATAGAGTCTGACTTTATATTAACTAGCTGAAACTGATGAAGGATGATTTAAGGGGAGGAATTTTGATGCACAGGAGAGACAGGGGTTAGCACATGGGTGTATTTACACGCATGAGATGCAAAGTTTCAAGAGAATAATTATGTGATTCAGAAACAGGGAGCATGAAATTAATACACTCAAGTAATGTAGATGGTTACTATAATTGGGTTGCTTTGAGAATCGCCAATGCAATGGTTGTAGACTTGTAGTATGAATGTATGATGTACTGATGTTTATATATCTACTTCTCTTAGGGCATTTGGTAACTCCAGCTAGTGGCATGTTGAAAAAGAAGTTGAGTTGGTATAATGGTCCATCATTCTCTTTGGTTACTACTTTCTACCCTAGTTTATTTTTTTTTTTTTTTTACAACGTCGAAAACGTACAGAAATTAAACCATCAAACAAAACATAAAAACATCAATGCGTAAGAAAAGGGAAACAAGAGTTCTTGTAGGCTTGAGCTAGGTTGTGGGCTGGCGCAACATCCTGACGAGAAACCTTCATGATTTTGCACCATAGAAAGGTAATTGCAATGCTTTGAATGTCCATGATGGTATGCTGAACAGAGATATCTCTTGTTGTCTTCGAGCCCAAAAGTTGAACGAGGAGTTCCGAATCAGTGTAAATCAGGAACCCAGAAAATAAAGAAGTACGAGCCCACTTAAGGGGCCTGCAGACAAGCTCTAGCTTCAACTTGGAGCGCGGAATCAGCCCTCAGGACCTGGCCCTGATGTCTATCATTAGAAGACTGCCCAATATCTGCTATAGCCGGCAAAACAAACCCGTACCCGTTGACCCGATCCGAGACTCGTTTCTACAGGAAAATAATGACCCGAAATGGAACTGAAACCCGAAAACCCGATCCGGCCCAAACCCGACTCGAAAGCAAACAGACCCGAATCTACCCGACCCGAAGTGACCCGGCCCGGAATGACCCGATAATGATGACCCGAACCGACCCGAAAAGTTGTCATATTAGTTATTTTTTAAACAAATTTAAGGAAAAAAATTATCGTGAGATACTATATGTTACTTAACCACTTCCCATTAACTATTTAACTTAGTTTTATTAGTCTTATATGTGCTTTATTTATTTGCTAGAATAAAAACCCGACCCGTTTTAACCCGACCCGATCTAACCCGACCCGATGTGACCCGATATGTAATGGACTCGAAACTAACCCGTATCTCGAACGGACCCGACCCGAACGTAACCCGAATACAAAGTTGACCCGATTATGACCCGACCCGTAATGACCCGACCCGAACCCGACCCGTTTGACCCGTTTGCCACCTCTATTATCTGCTACCCACGGTGCCAGCCTGCCACTGCCAAATGGGTGCTTTTATCCCAAGCCCCATCAATCCTAATAATAACCTCGGGCGTAGCTTGATTAAGGTGACCAAACTGAACACTACTAAATCCCGGGGGCGGCCCATTGTTTATGATGTGATTGTGAGGATCTTGGGTCTGATGGAAAAATATCAAGTGTTGAAATTTGACCTTCCTCAAAATGGCGCTTGAGGGCCTCAATTGTAGCTCGAGAATGTCTGAAAACCTCATCGTATCGAGTTCGCCAAATAGCCCATAAAATACCAACAAAAACTGGTAAATGAGTACTATGAAGACCTTATGTGGATTTGTAATGTAAGATTGCTTCCACCAACCAGGTCTTAAAATGAAACGGATATAACGAGAGAGGAGCAGTACCACAAGCCTCCAAATGCCAAGCTTCCAACGCAAGGGGGCAATCACTAAAAAGATGTTGACAAGTTTATGCTTTTTCAAGACAAATAGGGCAATCCTCTTCTCTTACTAGATTTCTTCTAAAGAGATTAGCTGAAGTTGCGATGCTATTATGCCACAACTTCCAAATAAATAATTTTCATTTAGGCATAATGTTCAAGTTCCATAGGGCACGAAAAAAAAGCACCTCCTGCAGACTAGTCATGCTACAAATATCATTTTGCTAAGTGAGTAAACTAAAGACGTAACCAGTTTTAGTTGAATATTCTCCAGATTTCATAAGAGGCCAGACTCGAGCATCCTCAGGAGTAGAATGCACCGGAAGTTCAATCTCAGAAATTTGCCGAGCACTAGAAGGAACAAATAATCTGTGAAGTTTCCTCAAATCCCAACTATGACTCTACTGACAAATGAGATCTGCTACAGACAAATTAGCAGCCTCCCTCAGAGTAATGTCATTTCTCATAATCGGAGTTGTACCTTTAACCCATTTATCTTTGGAAACGTTGATGAGTTGACCATTTCCAACCTTCGAGACACAGTGATTCAACAGACTGTTAGACGCCTGCATTAACCCTTTTGCTCCCCAGGATAAGTTCCTGTATCTGACAGGGGTAGACGAATGAGCAAAACGTCGCTTATCATAGGTCTGTGACAGCAACAGTTGCGGATGGTGAGAAATACGCCAAGCCTTTTTCATTAAAAGTGCTTCATTCATAGCACTAATTATGCGGATTTCCAGACCACCAAGACTTTTTGGAAGATGCAAGAGATCTTTCTTTCTCCAGTGTATTCCTTTTCCATGCTGATTGGACCAGAAGAACCTAGCCAACATCCCATCTAGTTTATTGGCAATAGTAGAGGGGATGCGGAAACCAGCCAAATAATGCATAATAGAAGCAACCAGGATTGAATTAATAATAATGAGTTTAGTTGGTTGACTCAAGTTCTTGTGCCTCCATTGAGAAATCCGCTTAGAGATAGTATCCAGAAGAGGAGTAAAATGATGAACTTTATTCTCTTGGATGTCAACAGTTACACCTAAATAGACTCCCATAGAGGGTTTAACTTCCATTATGAGGATAGATTTAAATAGTTGCTGCTTTTTCGAAGGAATGTTTAGACTGAATTTGATAAAAGATTTCGGGAGGTTTAGAATCTGCCCTGAAATAGAACAAAATCTCTCAATCATATGCTTGTTAGTTGTACAAGCTTCTTCAGAAGCCCAGAAGAAAAAGAGGGAATCACCTGCAAAGAAGATGTAGGAGATAATAGGCCCCTGCTTGCGAACTTGGATTCCTTGAAAATTACGAATATCCACAGCCAGCAAAGTCATACGAGAAAAAATATCCATGCAAAAAGAAACAAATACGGAGACAGAGGGTCACCCTATCTCAAACCACATTGGGGAACAAAGGGTTTTGAAGCAGCTCCGTTGATGAGGATTCTGTAAGACACTGTTGACATACATTGGTGGACAAGGCGAACCCAATGAGCCGGGAAACCATTTAGAGTCGATCATTTGTCGCTTGTTGGGTCGAGTTAAAATCAGAATTGTCGAGTAGGCTCTATAGAGTTCCACATGATAGGTTAGTTTTTATTTTTTAACGATATGAAAATTAAACCGCTTAAATAGTTTTCGATTTATGCTATTATATTTTAAAATAAAATATGATCAGAATGAGTATGACTAAAATGATGTATTCTCTTCACCTAAATTTATTTAAACATAACTTATTAGACCTAATTGCACTTAATCAGCCCCTGATTTTACCTTATGTTTATACCTTATTAGACTTGATCAAACATAATTGCACTTAATTAGACCTTAATCTTATTTTTTTATGTGAGAAGAACGCATCTTGAGTTTGAATTCACTATACCATCTATTATCATAAATTTGTAAAATCTTAGAACAAACAATTGAAAACCCGACAATAATATTAACGAACGTCCAACGAGCCCTTAGGACAAATTGAGTAATAGAGTACGAGTACCCATCTCAAATTCTCAACTAGTTTTGCAACATGCTCAACGAAAATAACCAAGAGAGCCCATGCCCATGTAAGAGCATGTACAATGGGGCTCTCCAACTAGTTCTACAACTAGCTCTCCAAGGAGAGAGAAAATGGAGAGCCACCTCTTACCCAATAATGGGGCTTTTGGGTGTGTCTTGGGTGTCTCTCCATGAAGACACTTTGCAAAGTGGCTCTTGGGGGAGATACCATTTGGGTTGAAGGAGAGATGGCTCTCCAATGTGTGGCGCCCACATACTATTGCAATTACTTAAGTTTTCTTTTCTTCTTGCAACCATTTAATGATCTTTTCTATAAAAATAAAACAAAAGATGGTAATAATTACCATCCCAACAACTATAATTTTTCTTTATCTATAAAATGAGCCTAATATTGGATATATTTCATACACAAAATGTACTATCTTTTTTTTTATTTATGAAATTAAATATTAGCATTCAAAATTAATATCTTTTAAAAAAAAATCCACATTACATAAATTATGAAAAAGATAATTTTTTTTTGTAATTATATTTAATTTACATGAATAAGGCCCTATTCATTTGAACTTATTTTGACTGAACTGGTCTGAACTTATTTTATTTTTGCTGAACTGAACTTATTTTTGTTGAACTAAACTGTATTAACATAATATTATCAATACTTATTATTATAATAATCAATAAATATTAACATAATATTATCAATATTTATTATTATTATTTTATTATTTTATAATAATAAATAATAAATAATAAATAATAATAATAATAACAATAATAATAAATAAATAATAAATAATAATAAATAATAATAATAATAATAATAAAATAATAAATAATAATAATAATTAATAATAATAATAAATAATATTAAATAATAATAATTAATAATAATAAATAATTAATAATTAATAATTAATAATAATAATAATAATAATAAATAATAATAATAATAAAATAATTAATAATAATAAATAATAAATAATAATAATAAATAACAATAATAAATAATAATAATAATAAATAATAATAATAATAATAATAATAATAATAATAATAATAATAATAAATAGTAAATAATTAATAATAATAAATAATAATAATAACAATAATAAATAATAAATAATAAATAATAAATAATAAATAATAATAAATAATAATAATAATAATAATAATAATAATTAATAATAATAAATAATAATAATATAAAAAATAAAAAATAAAAAAAAATAATAAATAATAATAATAATAATTAATAATCATAAATAATAATAATATAAAAAATAAAAAATAATAAAAAATAATAAATAATAAATAAATAATAATAATAATAAATAATAATAAATAATAAATAATAATAATAATAATAATATAAATAATAATAAATAATAATAATAATTTAAAAATATATATAAAAAAATAAAAAAAATAAATTCATCGTTATTATAATTATAATATTAATAATAAAAAAAATATTAATAGTAATATTGAGAACAAAAATAATAATTACAACATTAGCCAAGACTGAACTTATTTTTGCTGAACTGAACTTATTTTTACTTATTTTTGCTGAAAATAAGTCGAAAAGAACAGGGCCACTTTATTTATATAACTTTGATCATAATATGAAATGAGGTTTATTTATTGATATGGGGACCACAAAACAATGAAAAGTTGAATGGAGAGCTATATAAAGAGTTTTATTATTGTTGGGTGTTTTTAGACATAGTTCTTGATAGTAGCTTGAAGAGAGAGAATAGATGAGAGAGAGTGGAGAGCTTGTTGGAGAGCAATGTACCATTGTACACTCTCTAAGTAACATTTCTATGGGACTAAGGCTATGTTCAGTTCACCTTATTTTTGCTTATTTCAGATCAAATCAGATCGGATCGGATCGGACGGCATCGATCGAAAAAAATAAGTTCAGATCAGATCAGATCAGATCAGATCAGATAAGTTCAGATCAGATCAGATAAGTTCAAATTGTGCTTATATTTAAAAACTTATTATTATTATTATTATTATTATTATTATTATTATTATTATTATTATTATTATTATTATCATCATCATGATTATTATGATTATTAGTATTACTAATGCTATTATTGTTATTGTAATAATTATTATTATTGTTGTTGTTATTATTATTATTATTATTATTATTATTATTATTATTATTATTATTATTATTATTATTATTATTATTATTATTATTATTACTATATACAATTACTATTACTATTAATATTACTATTTACTAGTACATTTGTTCAAAAAGATTATTATTATTGTCGTTGTTGTACTTATTAATTATTAATATTGGTAATTATTATTAGGGTTAATTGGCTAGAACAACACAAACTTGGGCTCAGTGCAAAAAAACACAAACCTTTAACGGGTAATGAGTAGCAGACCAACTTAAACACGAGGTGCGCGAGAATAACAGTAAATGACGCCCCGAGATCGGAGATTCCACCTGAGCTAGGGAATCTTCAATATTTTGGAATTTTCTTTTAATTCCCACCCCTTTTATTATTATAGTCACGTGCCCCCAAATCTTTTCTAATTCTCTCTCTTGTCTTCTTCTTTTTTCTCCACTTGAACTTCAAACATCATCTCTGCCACTTGAGCCAAGGAAAACGAAGAAGATAGTCAACATCTGCACGCGAAGCATAATCTGAACTGGAACTTGGTTAGTTTGCCTACATTGAATTTTATTTTTTTGGTAATTCTATAATATGCGATGCGATGTGAGAATTAGGGTTTAGTTAGATGAAATTAAAGATTTTTGTTTGATTGCTGGAAATAAATGTGATATCATTGCTATCAGTGAATGTGTGTGATGAATGTGTTTGATTTTGCTATTTTGTACTTGCAATGAATGTTGATTTTGCTATGAATGTGTTTTTTCCAAAGTAGGTGATGGCGGCCCTCTTCGATTATCAAATTGAACCATGGAGGGATTTTGACTAATAAATGGGAATATGTAGGAGGGGATGTACATTATTGGGATAATGTTGATCCAGATTACATGAGTTACTTTGAGTTTATTGATATGTTGAAGGATGAAGGGGTTAAATACAACTCAAACTCAACATTTTATTACATGTTGCCTGGGCTAGACTTAAAAACTGGTTTGGTTAGGGTATACAAGGATGTTGAGGTATTGGATATGTGTCAAATTGGGATGAAAAATGGGATTGTTGAAGTCTTTGTGGTCCATGGCATTGATGTACCTGAAATTATTCCACAATTGGAATGTGGAAGTACTGGTCCCAACCCCACAAATGACCCAATAAATGATCCCCAACCCAATACAGAGGAACCCCAGCCCACAAATGACCCAATAAATGAGGCCCAACCCAACACAGAGGAACCCCAGCCCACTAATGACCCAAAAAATGAGGCCCAACCCAATACAGAGGAACCCCAGCCCACTAATGACCCAATAAATGAGGTCCAGCCCAATACACATTTTGATGACAACCTCTCACAAGCTACTAATGATACTACCTCAACTGTGCACCAAAATTTGCAGGCCACACCTCATAAAATCCCACCCAAGCCACCCATTTCTAAACATTTGCAAACACCAAGAAAGAAAATGTCAGCCAGGAAGAGGGTAGCTTGGCCCAATGTTGTAATGAAGATAAGGCCCAGTGCAACAGATATAAGTGACCCAGAACCACAACCTAGTCAGCCCACTCCCCAAGCAACTGACCCAAATCCACAGCTAACACAACCCACTTCCCAAACAACTGACCCAAATCCACAGAAAACACACCCCACTTCCCAAACAACTGACCCAAATCCACAGAAAACACACCCTCCTTCCCAAACAACTGACCCAAATCCACATAAAACACACCCCACTTCCCAAACAACTGACCCAAATCCACAGAAAACACACCCCACTTCCCAAACAACTGACCCAAATCCACAGAAAATACACCCCACTTCCCAAAAAACAAACTAAGTACCACAGCCTAGTCAGCCCACTTCCCAAACAACTGACCCACAAGAGGATGATGTTGAACTGTCATGTAGTTCAACAGATTTTGATGACAGTGAAGATGAGGACTATGGGGGTGGGGGAGAATCAGAACCCACAAGAAGTTCTAGTGATGAAGAGCTTGTTGATGTTAGGAGGAAGGTAAAAGAAAGTAAGAAAAGGGTGAAGTTTGATACTTGAGGGCCTTTGAAAAAAATGGAGGACATGAGCATTCCATTGGGTTGTGGGTGGGAAAGTGAGTATGAGGAAGAAGATATGTTGCCTAATTCAGATAGTGAATGTGAGAAGTATGACATGCCAAGTGGAAGTGATGGTTCTGCTTATTATAGGAGGTTTGTATGGAGGGTTGGCATGCAGTTTCCATCACCTGAAATTTTCAAAGAGATGGTAAACAAGTATGCTGTGTATGCTGGCTATAGTCTTAGGTGGATTAGAAGTGAAAACAAAAAGAAAATGGAAGCAAAATGCAAGAAAGGTTGTGAGTGGAAGGTCTATGCTTCCTGGGATGGGCAGAAGAAATCTTTCATGGTGAAGTTAGTTCACCCAGAACACACTTGTGACAGGACTGATTATGAAAACTTGCAAGCAAAAGGTAGATGGTTGGCAAGAGAATTTTTGGACAAATTTAGGGAGGAACCCAACTGGCCTAGGAAGTCTTTGGAGAAAGAAGTGTTCAATAGGTTTGGGGTGAAGCTTAGCAAGTGGAACTGTTACAGAGTTAAAAAGAATGCACATAGGCTTTTACATGGAAATTTGAAGGATCACTATTCAAAGATTGTTGCATACTTACATGAATTGAAGAGGGTGGATGGGGAATGCAGATTTCAGTTGCAAACAGATGCAATTGAAGATGATGCTGAAAATGTTGAACATCAGTTTAAGAGGTTGTACATTAGTTTCCCGGGGGTTGACAACGGTTTTCATGACCGGTCGTAGGAAGGTTGTTTGTATAGATGGCTTGCTTTTTGAAAACCTTTTAGGTGGGCGGCTATTATGTGCAATTAGCAGAGATGGGAACAATCAAATGTGCCCCATCTGTTGGGCTGTTGTTGAGGCTGAGAACAATGAGTCCTGGGAGTGATTTTTGGAGAACTTGAAGAATGATCTACCTGGTTTTGGGGGTGAACATTGCACAATCATATCAGATCAACATAAGGTCACAAAACTTTTGCCTTTCATGCCACATTTTTTCTTCTTTTAACAACTGCCTTTCATGCCTTTAATTTATATACTAACATTGCTTCTAATGTTATTTACAGTCAATAATGCATACTGTGAAAACTATATTCCCTGATGTGGAACATAGGAACTGTGCTAGACACATCTGGCCTCCATGGCACAAAAAGCATAAGGGAGATGGTTTGAAAGAGAAATTTTGGCAAGCTGTGTATGCATATAACAAGGCTGATTTTGATCTAGCCCTGCAGGAAATGGTTGTGCTATCAACAGCAGCAGTAGAGGATTTCAAGGCTTTGAAACCACAAACTTTTTGTAGGTTTGGTTTTAGGATTACAAAGTGCAACCTTGTGGTGAATAATCTTGCTGAAACATTTAATGGCTGGATTTTGAAATCTAGGTCAAAGCCTATTTTGGGGATGTTAGAAGATATTAAGAGGGCAGTTATGGAGAGATTGTTCATGAAGAGAACATTGATGGAGAGAGCAAAGGATGATATTTGTCCTAGAATAAGAAAGAAGCTAGAAACAAACAAAGATTATGCTAAGACATGTCATGTTCTTGCATCTGATAAAATGGAGTTTGAAGTGTTATGTGGTATGGAGGTTCTAATTGTCAACCTTGAAAACAAGACTTGTACATGCAGGAGATGGGACTTAACAGGAATACCTTGCTCTCATGTTATTGCTTGTAGCAATTGGCTTAGAATGCCATGTGAAGAGTTGGTGGATGAAAAGTTGAAAAGGGGTGTGTTTACTTAGCTGCTTACAGTGGGTCAATCAAGCCAATAAGAGGAGAGAGGCACTGGGATAATGTTGAATTCCCACTGCTACCTCCTAACATCAAGGTTGGAGCCGGTAGACCTAGGAAAATGTGGAAGAAAGCCCCACATGAGAGGGAGGACAAGGCTGGAAAATTAAGCAAACATGGCATGCAAATGACATGTAGCTTGTGCAAAGGCAAAAACCACAACAAACGAGGCTGCCCTACAACCAAAAACAAAGGCCTTGCCACTGCATCAACCTCTAGGGAAGTCAACAACATCTCCAACAAAAGGCAAAAAAAGCAAGAGCTCCTCCTAAGGCAGTTGCACCACCCCAACCCGGTTGCACCAAAGAGAGGCGAGGTAGGCCCGGAAAAGGCACCAATACCATCCTCAATGATTACGGGGGTAAGTGTTAGTTCTTCACTTATCTTCCCTTCAATTCTAATCTTTGAAATGGTTCCTAACTTATACATTTTCTCCTGTTTTCGAGTCGCCACAAGTGACATTTGTGGAACTCGAAGCAATCTACAAGAATGGGTCCAATGAACAACCATTAAGCTAGGGTTTTATTTTGAATTTTGGTGGAGGAAATGTGGGGTTAAGGAAAGAAATTGCATTGATAAGGTTTAAGGGAGATTTTTGTAATTGAAATGTGGGACAAACTTTACCACTTTTTGCACATGTTGTACACTGTTGGCAGCATGCCTTTTGGAATCTAATGCAAAGCAATGTTTTGGAATCACAAAGCATCTGTTTAATCTAATATATTAATGCAACTTGTTCAATCAATATACTCAAAAGCCAATCAATATACTGAAAAGCCAAATTTCATTGAATAATAAACAGTGAAGGATACAAAGTCATTGTAGGATACCTAAACTACCTACTTACTAAAATACAAGTACACAAACATCCATGAAATCAAGAGTACTGCAATACAAGTGGTTTGTTGTTGTTTCAGTAATTTGTTTTCAGCCTTCAATCCTCGACTTCAATTTTCAACCCTTGAATTTTCCTTTCAAAGACGGCTTTTGCTTCAATTCCGTTCTTCAATCTCTTGCTTTCGATTCTAGGGCATCATTAGTGGATACAAGAGCTAGGATAACCTCACTAGCACGTTGCCCATATGCTTCCTTGTCAATCCACTCAAAGAATTCACAATCATCATCCTATTGCAAATGAAAAGAAAATCAATCAAGTTACATAAAAAGGGTTAATACATATTGCAATGCAATTCAACCTAACCTTCCACTTTGAACACCCATAAAATCGTCTGCCATGGTTCCCATTTCTCTTGCTCACAATTTGCGCCATGGTCGGGCAACCCATGGTGGCAAAGAAACTTTCCCAAGCCTTCGAACCATGATGAAGGTTGATGGTAGAATTGCAAACTTAGGGTTTATGTTAATTGAGAATTGGGGATTTTTTGTTAGAAAGGGTTAATGGCGGTTCAAATAGAATAAAAGAGGGGAAAAAAAAATTTAAAATGGGGGGGGGCACGTGACTATAATAATAAAAGGGAGGGAATTAAAAGAAAATTCCAAAATATTAAAGATTCCTAGCTCTCCGGTGGAATCTCCGATCTCGGGCGTCATTTATCTTTATTCTTGCGCCTCGTGTTTAAGTTGGTGCTACGCATTGCACCCGTTAAAGGTTGTCTTTGTTTCAATGCACCGTGAGCCCAAGGTTGTCTTTGTTAAAACCAATTAACCCTTATTATTAATGTCGTTGCTATTATTATAAATGTCATTGATATCATTATTTGAAGCTATTTGTGTTCAAGAAGAAGAATGTTAACTTTTTGGCGTTTGTAAGTGTTCTTTTTTTTTATTTATTCTAATTAATAATTTTGATATGTGATGTTCTTTTTTGATGTTGTACATGTAAAGAACATGACAATAGTTTATGATGTTTATTTTTTAAAACAATTTTGGTAGAATAATATAAATTATATATTACTAGTTTATATAAAATATGAATAGCGTGGGATAACACAATGGTGTTGTCATCACGTTCAAAATTTTCCCTACAAAGGATTTCAACTTATCTTTAAAAACAAAGTTTATATAGAAAGAAACAACGATATAAGAAGAATATTTAACCATTTTGTTCAAGATCATATGATTATATATATTTATAGGTTTATTTATAATAAAAAAGAACAATTTATTGATATAACAAAGAACATGTTGTTAGTTAAATCCAAACAGTCATCAATATAAAATAACATCTATATTTTATTTTAAAAATGTGTTCTTTTTTAATATCATTATATGTTCTTTTAATTCTTAAATAAATTCTTATTATTAACGGACGCGAATACGAGTGTTCTTTTATTTTTAATTTTTTTTGGGCCCTTTCTGGAATCCCGAGTGGTAAGATGAATTTTCTTTGCAACGCTTCGCACACGTGTCACTCACCTAAAGACCCAACAATCCCCAACCCCCCTTCCCCACCCACAACAATATTGAAATATATCTTCCACCAAAATTTGAGCGGCAGTGCTTTCATGTGGGAGGTAAGTAAGCATACCATCGAGTGCCAAGAAGTCCTTAGTCTTTTATTTTAATTGTATGTTCATATATACTAATGTGCTCTTTTTTTCAAAAAAAAAACTAATTATGCTATAATAATAATAATAATAATAATAATAATAATAATAATAATAATAATTATTATTATTATTATTATTATTATTATTATTATTATTGTTATTGTTATTATTATTATAATATTATTTATATTATTATTATAAAATTATTATTATTATTATTATTATTGAAAGTTGTGCATAGTAATAAAATGATAGTAATAGTAATACTAGTAATGAAATACAAAGTAATAATAATATTAGTAATAATATGTTTTTTAAAAGATAAGATCAGATAAGATCAGATCAGATCAGATCAGATAAGTTCAGATAAGTTCAGATAAGATCAGATCAGATCAGATAAGTTCAGATAAGTTCAGATAAGATCAGATCAGATCAGATAAGTACAGATCAGCAAATTTTAGGTGAACTAAACATAGCCTAAGAACTTGCAAATTCGAGGCCCAATCAGAACGTAAAGTTATTTATCCGAATTTACTAATCCTAATTCACAGTTCACTAATAATTGCTTAATTTTATTCCTCAAGTTTCAAGAAATTTCATCAAATCTGCATTTGTGAGGAACAACAATGGCTAATCCTCTGCATGGTGGCACTAAATCTCAAAGATGGTCACTTTCTGGGATGACTGCTCTTGTCACAGGCGGTACACGTGGCATTGGGTCTCTCTCTTTCTCCCCAAAATATTTTCTTTCCTTCCAAAATGATAAAAAGATGCAATTTTGGGTGTTTGATTTTTCTGGGTTTTCTCTAATATTTATTCTAGTTTCAATGATTTTAGATTTTGGGTCTTGATTTATACTTTATAGGAATGCAGTGGTGGAAGAATTAGGTGGGTTTGGAGCAAAAATCCATCTTTGTTCAAGAAATGAAGTTGAATTAAACAAATGTTTGGAAGAATGGAAGATTAAGGGTTTTCAAGTATCTGGTTCTGTTTGTGATGTTACTTCTCGGGAACAACGGCAAAAGCTCATGCAAGATGTTGCTTCAATTTTTGATGGGAAGCTCAATATTCTTGTAAGTTTTATTTTTGGTTCTGAAATTATGTGTGTTGGACTGGTAATCTTGACTAATCTTAACAGTTGGTTTAGAATATAGGGTTTTGAAATATTGTTTTTGTGCCAATTGTTCTTCATGAGCACAAAGTTGTAAGAAATTGAGTATTTTAGAGTTAAGACTATCTAACTTTTGGAACTTTGTGGCTTATTAATCTTGTCATGCATCATTGAGGTTGTTCAGTAAACCTCTTTGCTTCAAAAGAAGTATTTATACCTTGTGCTTAGGTAGCAGGAGATGATTTGCTTATGGAACTTTGAATTTAAGTAAATGGGACGTCCGCTGAATTTACAGAATCACTTGAACTTCTCTCTAAATCAGAAACAATTCAATTAGAATTGAGAACTCAACATGATTAGAAGATTGGCCGGAAAAGTTTGAGAAAGGAGCTTGAGGTCTAAGGATAGTATCTCTAGTTTCTCCGAGCATATTTGCGTAGCAAAAGCCGGTACAATATAGCCAATTGCTTCTCTAACAAAGTAAGTCTGATAACCTAAATGTTAACCACTTTGAAACGCCTAAGTAATCAACTCGCATACCTGATTGATAACAGAAATGTAGTAAAATGGTAGGACATTTGGACATCACCGCGCTCTTATGCACCCTTGCCCCCTAAGCTGCACTTGGAAGCTTGAAGATGATGATGCTGTTCAGCCAAAAAGGTTAAGTTACATATCTGCTTACATTGAGATTGCACATGAGCTGTCTGTAGAAACCCATGTGTAACAATCTCAATCCAGCTTCAGGTGCTTTGTTTTCTGATAGCATAATTAGGTGGACTACTACGTGGCTCTGTTGGTAGATTGTTGTGTTAGAATGAAGTGTTTGTTTTTCTCTTTCTAAAATCACATACAGTATATGAGTTGGTTCATGGTTGTGTAAAAGTTTCGTGATGTTTTTATGTCTATAATTTTGGAGTGGGTGGGTTGTTTATAAACCTATTCTTAGTAAAGAATTTAAGTGATGTCCTCAGTTGATAATTTTTCAAGCACATACATAATAATTTATAGTTCTTTATCTTTGTTCTGATTTTACTGTCGAATTTATAGAAAATTATATAATTACAGATGGAAATAAACAAACATGTCAAGGAGGTGGAATAATACGTTCAATGAAAACAAGAATCAGATTGATTTTATACAAGCGGTCAATATGAAACTTCTGAGTTTGCAAAAATTTGATTTACATCACAATAAAACATATACTGAGGTTGGCTATTTCCTTATACAAATGAGTATATATCTTTGATCTAGGACAACATCATCTTGTTTGATTGCCCTTTGTTTGCCAATTGTCTCAGCATATAGTTGTAAGTATTCCCAAAACATCTAACTAGCGATCATACATATATAGATAGTGAAAAGTAGAAAGATAAATGAAATATTGTGCTTGTCGCTAACAATTTTTGGCAGCATGCAAGAATGAATAATACCTATTGATTAAAAATTTCTCTGAATACACCTTATAACCCCTCTAAGGCTCTAACTATAGTAACTCACTGGATAGCCATCAATATCTTTAGTGCCTTTTAACAATCTTCATCTTCTAAGTAACATTTAGTTGTTGTTGATTTGAAGCAATTCTACACTTTTCATCAGCTCGAATGACATAGACTTTCGAGAGTGTATAATGCCTTTTAAAGTCAGTAATTATACAAGTCAACAATATGTGGATTTATTATCTGTTGCATTGGTTCCCCCCGATATCTGAAAAAGAAGAACAAGATAATATCAGGTGATGTATAAATCTAGTTAGAAATCATGATACTGTGTACATATGTTTCGGAAGATGGTTTTGGTTGATGCAAATGTACTTATGTATAGTATTTGGGCATTTGCCTTAGAGTTTTCAGTTATAAGTACATTTGTTGACTTTTGCAGCCTATAACCTAAACTATCTGACGAATTATTCCTTTAATGAGGGTTGATGCCAATGGAGTACCTGCACATGTGAGAGAAAGAGGTTAAGTGGTTAACCATAAGGATTTGTTGACATCTGGGGAACTTTTTACTTCATTGTTTGCAATTGCCGCCATTTTCGAATTCTGACTGAAGAAAAATTCTACCTCAGTCAAAATGATTGAACAAAAACTTCCAAAGCAAATTCAAATGTTAGTGCTAAATTGAGGAAACCAAATTTTCTTTTCATTTCGATTGCAGTGAATTTCTCTGTAAATCAGAAATATTTAATGAGATTTGAGGAGTCAGCAACCCGAGAACATTGTAAGAAGAAAACAAGTATTTATGTGTAATTCAAACAACCTTATGCCACCTCAGGATACCTATTGAACTTACTCGACTTGCTGATAACAGGATATGTATGAGTAACAAAAACTGCTGAAAGTAATTTGGGTCAACCTCTAGTATCAGCACGTGATATCTGTTCTTAAGCTTGAAACTAACATAGCACTGACTTGCCTTTAGAATGCATTTTGGCGATTTGTTGGACAAAGGAAGAAAAAATTTCAGTTGAAGAGATTTTGTATGACAAACCTTGGGTATAAATTCTCGCTGTGTATAAAACTATAGTCATTTTGCACCTCCAGGTAAACAATGCGGGTACAAACATAAGAAGGTCAACTGTTGAGGTTTCTTCTGAAGAATATGCAAAAATTATGGCCACCAATTTGGAATCTGTGTATCATCTCTGTCAGCTTGCGCACCCTCTTTTAAAAGATTCTGGAGCTGGAAGCATTGTGTTCATATCATCTGTTGCAGGGGTTACACATTTGGGTAGTGGATCTGTTTATGGAACTAGTAAAGGTGGGTTATTAGAGTTTTTTTTTTTTCTCTTAGCCTTTCTACCTCTAAATAAGATGAACATACATCTAAACTATATTGTGCTTGCTTTTTTCAGCTGCAATTAATCAGCTTACCAGAAACCTGGCATGTGAATGGGCTAAAGACAATATCAGGAGTAACGCTGTTGCGCCTTGGTATACCAGAACCTCACTTGTGACGCATGTAAGACCCTTATATTTCTACGACTCTCTACTTACATGTCTTTGCTGGTTAATTGGCCATATTTCTTGTTTCACCTTCTATACACATATCATTTTAAGGACATCGGCATGAGTGGAGCAAAAATACAGGTCATGGACAGAGCAAATTATTGTAGTCACTATGTAGTGAAGTTTTGGTGTTCAGCCTCTGAGGCTCGGATAATATCTTAGTGAGTGCAGTAGAAGTTCTTAATTTGGGAACTAATTGAAGTTTTCCGATTAAATAAGGTTTTGTAGTTGAATACAGGAGTATGCCTTTAGGAATGTCTCTCTTTTGGAGAATAGGATAAGCTATACAGAATATATTTCTTATTACTCTTACCAACTTGCTAATAGGCCTGTACTATGTCCATGTGGAAGGAAGAATAAGCGTTCACATTGATAACTCTTTTGAAGGGAGAGAAATTTAGAAAAGAAGATTTTTTTTTTCTAGGAAAATCCGCTGTGTAGAAGACCACTCATAGTGAGTAATTTTGCCTATATAAATACATGGAAATCTCTCCTTAATATTATGAATATGGGAAAGCCGAAACTACCACGTGATATATTTTCGAATGACTTTACCGTTATCTTACCTGGCTGCTACTTATTCAGTGAATGAAGTTTAGCCACTCATGCTCTGCAGTCTGCACTATAGGGGAAGGACAGTTTTGTCTATACGAAGATGAATATCTCACCTGTCTTTCCTCGAGACTCGAGACAGATACTTTTCTCAAATGACCATCCTCGAGCATCTTTTATTCCGTATAACCCTTTTTTTAGACTTGTAGACAGCTAAATATTTGGAAGGTTTACAAGATATGCATGGTATTCCCTCCCTCCCTAATCATGTGCTCTATTTCCTTTTTGGGAGTTGAAGTATACCCAACTTTGATCATATAATCCATTCAATTTACAGGAAAAGTAATATGATCTTGGATTTTAGTATATTCATCATGACGTACAGTTGCAAAATATCAATTTTCTATAATTTTTACTAATGCGTACTTGAAGATATTAATAGTCAAACATCTACCTTGAACACCACAATAAAGCAAATGGAGCATATAACTAGGGACACAAGGAGTACTTTAGTATTCATGTCTTTTTTATTTCTGCATCATGCATAACTAGAATATACTATTATGATGTAGCGCACTGCTAAGTTTCCACTGCTTATGTTGTAAAATTTCCATGATGTATGTAAATTACTGTTTTCTGGTGGTTGAGTTGGCAATGGATGATTCGTCTAGTGTAATAGCCTCATGTTACCGTCACCTGCATGCCTGTGATTTCATTAATGAACCATTCTAGGAGCTGGATTTTTTATTGGCACAAAGATGGATACATACTTTCTTAGATCATGCATTCTTCTCCTTTCAGAACTTCATATGCCTTCATGCCCTGTTATTTCGTGAATATTGGCAATATATACAAGTCGTTATTATAGGCCACACAGAATGGGATAAGGTTTTTTTTGCTGGATAAATCATACATTCTTTATGACCTTTTTAGAATTTCATGTTTGCTATATCTTGTAAATGAACGAAGAAATCGTGAGCCTTTGAAATGTCTACCTCTTATCTTATTTCTTTGTAATGAAGGTGTTAATTGTAGGATCATTTTGCTTGAAATCTCTAAAATTGGTCTAATCTATCAAAGCTTTAAGCATGAAGTTTCTTGTTCACATACCAAATGAATTGTCAAGATATAATAGGTTACATTCATAGTCTCTTAAACTCCCACTTAATCTTTCCCCCTCTTTCCACGAAGACTATTGGACTTCTAGAGATCTGTCATCTTGAGGACTACAATGATCTTATCTGTTAAATTTTCTTGTTGAAAAAGGAGCATAAGAATTGGACACTTAGTGGGGCTTGGCCCATGATGGTGATGGTTAATATTGTTTCAATTTTTTGGATAAGCCATGTACCCTCCATAATGAACCAACCACCTGATCTGCATAAGTTGGAAGGATCACTTGCTCGAGCGCTCAATTGCGAGGAAGGTTTGGGTTTTAGGCCGTTTGGGTATTAAGTGATTCCGGACTCAGGCTTGAGCGAGCATGCTAGCTGGGGCCAGCTTGCCACCTCCACCCCCTAGAAAAGAAAAAGACCACCCTTTTTGAATTGGTGATGATTGCAGTAGAGAGATTGTTTAGTTCAGGTTTTCAGATCCCTCTACTTCCGGTGTTATTATCACAGTGTCTGTTGCCCCACTGTGAGCCTCTTGCTTCTCCCACTTTATCTCTTATCTTAGACATTTCTCTTCCACTCTTTTGACCTTTTGGGACCAATTTAGTAAAAGTGTTGAGAGTTATCCAAATCATTGTCCTACTCAAGTTTCTTTTTTCTTTTGAGGGAAGGCCTACTTAAGTTTCTATACGTGCTTGATCATTTTCAACATGTGTGCTTTGATTTCGAAACCTATCCTTCTCGAAATATATGTATGCATTTTAATGATAGTAATACGTATGAATTTATAGGTAATAAGAAAAATTCACTTTAATTGTTCTAATATGGTTATAGTGGTATCGTTTATTTTGGTATAGTGCAATTTCTACCGAAAGAAATTCTGGAGCCACGAAAGATAGGAATAAGGTCCTGTTCTTTTGAACTATTTTCGCTTTGGTTTGTTCTTCTCTCCCGCTCAGGTTCGGTTTTTCTTTCTCCCGCCTAAAAGAACGGGCCTAACTCTTTTTTTTTTTGGTGAAAAGGAATAACTCTTCTTTGATAATGTTGTGTAACTAATATTCGGGAACTGACATAAATACCCTTACGGCCCGTTTGGTAGTCGTTAATAAATTGCGGTAATGGGAATGAATTTTAAGTGTAATGTTATTAGGGAAGCACCCTTAAAATCTCCATGGGGAAGCGTTTTTTTCTCCATGGGCAAGCAATCTCAACCCTAAACTTGTGTTTTTTGTCTCCAGGAAGCAATTTTCATTATCACTCATTACCACCTACAGAGGTGGTATTGGATGGGAATGAAAATTCAAGAAAAAAGTAGACACTTTAGGATAAATTAAGATTACCATGAATTGAATGACGATGATATTCTTCACAAATTTACACACAAATTTATTCCTATTACCACCATTTATAACCAACTATCAAACGGGCCGTTAATGTTGAACCACAATGAAGTGTATTTATTTATGATGATTGGGGGGTATTGTTGTCTTCGTAATGTTGTTATGCAGATAGCATTTAGGTCTTTAGACCAACTCAAAGATAGTGATGCTAAATTAGTCTTACCTATTGCCTATTGGTATAGCCCACCAAGCCACCAACTAGGTGTAAATTATCAAGTTGAATTGGCATTACTTCCCTCATATACTAACTAGTCTTATATGTTATATGCACGCGATGCGTGCGTTAATTTCAAAACTTGTTATTATATACTTCATCTGTACTATAGTTATGATTACTCTTAAAATGTGAAAGATTAATAGTTAGATGAATCTAGATATATTAATTCGCTGATGCAAAACTAACAAAGGTTGTGAGTGATTTTTAATATTAATCTTTTGTAAATGAATTTAGATATATTAATTCTTAAGATTTACTGAACATAAAACTTCACACATACTTTTATTTTCAATAACGAACTGCGTACCTGATTAACAGTAAAGTATCTGTAAATTTGAGAATGTCTTTTTTTGAGAGTGTCGTGAAGCTCCAATCTATGAAGAGAACTGTTTTTTTTGTTTGGAGTTTGTGTTTGTTAATTGTGTTTGTGTTATGGAAAAATTATTTTGAGTTTGAATTGAGTTGTCTATGTAATGAGAATGTCATGTATTTTTTTGTTATTGTTTGTGGTATTAATGTTTGGTAAGTTCTTGATTATGAATCTTTTTTATTGGCAAGTTTATGTGATTGAGCTTTTATATGAGTTGATTGGGTTTAATAGAGATTTGATTGTTTTTTTGGGCAAGTTTATGCATTAAATTGGTTTTGATTAACTATTAGAAGTGTGTGTGGAAATTTGGAATCTAATATTTATGTTGTGGAGGGACAATTAAGTAAATTCCAAGGTTCTTCCAAAAAAAAAAAAAGTAAATTCCAAGGGGACACCATTGCTCCCTCTTGGCTTATATAATAGAGATATTTGCCTTTATTGTCAAAAGCTTGAACCATAAATTTAATGTTAATCTACTTAATAATATGTACAAATCATTAAGCGACGACGTGTGTAAAATCTATAGTAGCTTTTATTGATGATTTAATGGTCAAAATTAATTAAGTTTGACTATAAAAGTCAGCCATTACTTTGAAAGAAATGGAGTTATGTAATATTGTTGATTCTATCGTTTTCCCACAGCAAAAGCTTGTAATTAAAATGCGAAAATGTCTCCTCATGTTACATTGAATTTGGTTCTAGTTTCATATATACAAACTATGTAGGCGCCTTAATTGCTGAGGTAACCTAGTAACCTACTAACTGTAACTCTTTTCTTTGGTTTGGTTATAATTTCCAGTTGCTTGCTGACGAGAGCTTCGTGGACAAGGTCATTTCGCGCACTCCCCTTGGCCGTATAGCAGAAGCCGAGGAGGTGGCGTCAATGGTGGCATTTCTCTGCCTTCCTGCAGCTTCTTACATCACCGGCCAAGTTATTTGTGTTGATGGTGGTATGACTGTTCTTGGTTTTAATCCTGGCCTTTTCTAGTAATTGTCTGATTGATTATTTCACTATCACTTTCTGTCTCTCTCGGCTTTTAGTGGACACGGTACTACTAGCCTTTTCTTGGTTGTTTTCTTACATATTTCAATGCAAAGTTCGACTATTAATATATTACTTCCTCCGTTTCATAATAAAAGAAAAGACTTATTTTAGAACGTTTGAAAATAAGTGAAACATACCTTAAAAGGATATTTATCTAATTTTCTTTTGAGGTGATGTTTATTAAATCTTTTTTTAAAATCATGTTTTTTTTTTTTTAAGAAATGGGGAAGTTTTTAATTGCGTGTACTTGTAAAGTTCATACTTTTACAAAATGAAATGAATCAATCAAAATTCTACATGAGAGTGTATTTTATCATAGATTGACGAGAATTTGTGGTCATATACCACATATTTTAGAGGTATGATAAACCTCTGACAGGTAGATGTGTTAGGCACAAGTTTTCGTGTAACAAATATTATTTGTGTATATAACAAATATTGTTTGTGTATGTAAAAAAATTGTTTGTGTTGTTGTCCACTTATTTGTTATACGAAACACAAACAATATTTTACATACACAAACAATATCTGTTACACGAAAACTTGTGTTAGAGATTTATCAAACCTCCATATTTTAAAGAGAAAGTTTCACAAGAATATATTTCTCACATGCAAAAAGTCAATAAGGACAATTTAATCATAATTCATATACATCTATACTCTTTCTTAAGTCACTCTCAATATTCTTTTGAGATATATTTTTTTCTCCATTTATTGCTTTCGCAGAGCTGAAAAGTAAATATTGTACCAGTTCTTATTCAATAATACTGTCCGGTTTTTATTGGATACGTTTCGTTGCATATTTTCTTGTCAAAATAACATAATTTTATTTTCGGAATGATATTTGTTTTCATGGGCCTTCGCGTTGAATTGTTAGTCCAAGACCAAATGATATTAGACAAAGCCACAACTGTTTTTTTAATAATGTACGTAAGCAACTTGGACCTCATTACTCGTGACTGTTAGCCAAATATCTAATTTTTCTTTTATATTTAACCGCCCATCTATATTAAGTATCATTAAACGAATAGCGTGTCTATTCCCACTCCTCCTATTGTATAATATATCCAATCGAGTGCATTCATCATGTATCCAGGGTGTGTCGTATGCGATAGTGACATTCAAAGTTATTTTTTCGCTTCATTTACTCATTTAGAATTCTAACCTTTTATGTGATTATGCTTTCATTTGGAGTTTGAAATGAAGAATGAAGAAAAAATAGCGCTTGGGTGTATCAGCCTTCATAGACTTGACAGTGTATGATAAAAATTCTCGTATCGAATCTATTAAAATTCTAATTTTATATAGTTATAAAACTAGAGATGATTCAAGGGAATTATAAAAAGACTTATATCATTATATGTTTATATGGAATGGTAGTAAACAAAAAGCCATCTCATGCAACGTTAGTAATTGGGCACGTAAGAAATAAGATGACATAAGTTTTCGAATAAAATATTTTATATAGGAAAAAATGATAGGAAAATGGTTGGATAAAAACCTCCTGCATATTAAAGTCAGTCCAATTTTGCAGTATGTGAGGAAATACAAGGAAAATCTCACACACAAGGACCCTAATTTCATACAAGGAAAAACATATGAAAAATTCCCATTCGTAAGGTAGGTATCAAGTAACCTTGGTTAACCAATCAAAAAGGGGGGGAAATAAAAAAGATATAAGAGTGCGTCTTGGGTCTAATATTTTACACCATAACTTATTGTGTAATATGCATAATGGCGTAAATTTCAACAAGAATGGCGTAGTTAACTATACAAATATGACACGTGAATCTCACGTCGTTTTGTCATTTATTTCACAAGCATTTGAATTATACATACAAAAAAAGTCGTGGTTTGTAGGCATTGTTACACCATAACAATTACATACAAGAATTTGTGAAGATGTAATTATTCTATAATATAATTCATGCTTACACAAAAATTGAGCAAACCTAGATGAAATTATAGCGACTCTTGCTTCTTCTTTTTACTACAAGAAATATCTAGGTTTCTCCATTTTTTGAAGTTTCGTGCTGATGATCACTTTGTATTCTGTTACTCGACCGTACTCCATTATATAAAATGTAATTCTTGTCTAATAGTTACTCCGATCCATATTGACATAAACACTCAGCCAATTTATAACTTTCACTAATAATATCTCTAGTGATCCATAAATAAAGAAAATTATTAAAATTGATATTTTGATGATATACGTTTGGGACAAATTCAACATGTATGTTAAAATTGGATTTTATACATGTGCATAAAAATATGGTCTTAGTAAAGTCCGCGAATAGAGCAAAAGCCAAAGTGAAACATTTAAAAATAATGAGTATTATCATATCATTGGTTATATCTCCACGAGTCCATTCTCCAATCTCCGCCCTTTCCCCATGAAAAAATAATACTTCCTCCTTTTTTTTTTACATGTTACATTTTGATATTTTACACTATTTACAAATTTCACTTTAACCATCGTTTGTGATTTGTACGTGAATAAAAATATAGTCATGTGTGATCTTGTTAGATTCTTCTTAATATATATTTTTTAATATGTACTTTTTATAATTTTTACAAATATTAAATTAGAGATATATGTCCTTAAAGTTTTGCATTAACATGCGTGAAAAGTGAAAGTGTAACATGTAAAAAAACGGAGGAAGTTAAGTTTTGTAAATCCTCGTAGGCATAGCATTGCTAATTTTATTTTTGTTTATCCTCGTTTTAGAAATTTGTATTTTAAAATGGTCAGCAATCAGCATCAATTAGCATATGAATTACCCTACCACGTGGACATGTGGTTACGATGCGGTCACAAGTCACACCTAATTTTTTAAATCTTAACCAACTCGCTGTTGTATGCAATCTCGCACAGTACCAAGTTACCGAACCCAGATTTTCACGTATGAATTATGATGATGGGATAAAGAATGAATCTTCTTAAACCACCAAAAAAGAAGGATGAAGAAAAGAAGCTTCTTGTTTAAGGAGTTGTTTGGCAATCGGTTGTTGGCTTTTGGCAGTTTTAGTTGGCTTGTTTGACTGGCTGGAAGCATTGGTTGTATGTATTGGCTTTTTAAGTTAGGCTTGTTTAAAGCTGAATTTGTTTCGAAAGTGTTTAAGCGAAATTAATTATGGTTGTTGGCTGTTTATTAGAGAGTTTGTGGGTCAACAAGCCAAAAGCCAATCCAAAAACCTACTCCATGCAACTTTTTCATTTTGGCTTAAAGCCAGCTTTTCGGCCAACCAAAAAGCCAATAACTAAACACTTTTTTTTACTGTTCGACCAAATTAAAAAGCCAAAAGCCAATGAAAAAGCCATTTACCAAACATGGCTTATAGGAGTGCAAAACTTTTGTTCCTTTTTCTTAAACAAATAAAAAAGGTATACAAATAATCAAATATACTACATATCATGGGATTGTTGGGCGATCGTTTGTTGTTTGAGTGGCTTTTTGGTTTTAGTTGGGCTTGTTTGACTAATTTGAAGCGTTAATTGTATGTATTGCGCTTTTTAAGTTGGTACATTTAAGCAATATTTGGAAAAGTGTTTGGCAAAATTAATTGTGGTTGTTGGTACATTTTATTAGAGATTTGTGGTAACGAAGCCAAAAGCCAAATCCAAAAATTCGCTCAGCGACTTTTTCATTTTGGCTTAAAAGCCGAACTTCATTAACCAAAAAGCCAATAACCAGACCAAATTGAAAAGCCAAAAGCCAATGAAAAAACCATTTACCAAACAGGGCCATGAGCTAGAAGCTCGTTTCTCAAAAACATAAGTAGTTAAAATTTGTTTAGTTAATTTCTGCCTCTATATTATGGTTTTAGTTTGCATAACATGAATTAAAAAAAAGCTCAACATATAGATAATGCTATCAAGCACGTTATTTACATATATACTCCCTCCTATAAAAACCATCTCATAGCATTCAAGCGGTCTAATTATTACTCCCTCCGTCCCATAATATAGTGCTCACATTCCTTTTTTGGTGTCCCAAAATGTTGTGCCTATTTTCTTTTTTGTCAATTTATTTGGACTAAATTATCCTTAATTTCTACACAAACTTTCCAAAATACCCCTACTTTTCTCTCAAAACATGTGACCTCATTTATTGCTTTACACCATTCCAATGAATATTTATTGCCTTTTGATTTTGTGTAAAGGAAAAAGAAAATAAATAACTAGTTTCAATACAAAAGTATCAAAAAAGCACTTCATTAAATATATTTTTTTGGAAATCCTACCACTCATTCCATTTTCCTTAATTCTCGTGAAAAATGAGAAATAAGCACTATATTATGGGACGGAGGGAGTAATTAGTAAAGTAGAATGTATCCAATATTACAAGTTTAAGGTAAAACCCTAAGAAGCTGAATAGTCGTACTAATTATACAATTATGTTTACAAACTAAATAGTTATCAGGATAATGGTCCAAAGTTAAGTGAAAAAAATCAGCAATTAATGGTCGAGTGCATAGAGATAATACACACAAATGTGACTAAAAAATGGTTACATGCTCAAAATTGAAATGTATTTTACAAATTAAAAAAATGTTGATTATATGAACAATTCTTAAAAAATCATCTTCCACAAAAAAATATTTTTTCCTTCTAAAATAAATGAAATACTTACTATTTTAACAGTTTTAAAATAAATAAAATGTTACTTTATTTGGTAATCACTTCTCTTTATCTCTCTCCTCATCGTATAGGTCTATCTTTATCTTTATCTTTATCTTTATCTCTATCTCTCTCCTCTCTTAAATTCCGTTAATAAGTCCTATGTTTCATTAAAACATGAGAACAGACGAAGTATAAAATCAACTAAAAATCGCTTCAGCATACAAGTTTAGATAAGGGGCGAAGCGGACATGGTTTTCAGATTCACAAATCACAAGTCGTAAACATGGATTTAGACATGATGCAACACTGCCTTTAATTTGCGCCCTAAAAGCATCAGATGAAATTGATAGCTCAAAGAAATTGTAGATTTGTAGGGACTACAAGTCTAAAACTATCCGATCCCTTTGTACATGACCTCATTTCAGACAACTTTGTTATATTTGAAGTACCTTTTATATTTCATTTGGTTTTTTATATAGTTTATATAATTACTCTTGAACCAATAATAATAATTGTATGAAATTATATGTCCTACTCCCTCAGTCCCTCCCTTTCAAGAGGATGCTTCTCCTTAGAGCATTCTTCACCATAAACCCAAATAAATGGTTCATCCTTCTCTCTTCTCTTTTCTCTCTCCTCCACACCATTTTCTCAAACCATTCCCAATTTCACTCTTAACTATGAACAATTCAATAATGGTTCATCACTCTCTCTCATCTTTTTTTCCTACCCCATTACATTTTCTCTCTCTTCAATTAATTCCATGGAGTTGTATTGATTAGTGTAAAACCAACTTACGCTAATTAATTGTAATTAACCCTTATAATTATTAATTAGTAGTAATTACTAATTAACAAAAGAATGTTCAAGGTCAGACCATTTGTTACAATACTTTTCCGTTCACTTTTAGCTAGCAACGTTTTTATATTTTTAAGCGTTTTAGTTTAGTTGCAATATTACTTATTTTGGATATTCTCTTTTCACTCTCTCAATATCTCTCCTCTATATATGTGTTCTTTTTTTTGTCTCTCTCTATGTCTCTCCTAGGACCTCGCCTTAATTAATGTATACTCATCCACCAGGTGCGACTGCAACTGGAAAAAAAATTATGTTTCAAATGTCTGATTTAATAAATATTTCTTTGTCTGGTTTAATATTGTGTATGATTTAGTTTAGACCATTTTTCATGTCAATCTTTAAAAAAAAAATGTATTCATGTATGATCTTGTTACATTTGTCTCAAAATATAATTTTTTTTATAAATTATATTTGTAATTTTTCCAATTCTTCCATCCAACAATTGCGACACTTTTTATATCCGATCGTTCCATATTGATTGCAACACTTCTATTTTAGACATGAGTCCACTATTAAATTTAATCATTTCCCACACTACAGTTATATCTCACATATTTATTGAACAACAAAAAAATAATTCTCACTTCACTCACCCGACCCTATTCCCAATTAGAGGACACACACGTATAATAAAATTGTATGCACATTGCTCAAGTTAAAATTTGGTAAGATAAATTACATTAACGCCCTCTCACAGGGCACCTAAATACAACCTACCCTAAAGCCCTCCAACCCCTTGATGAGAATCGAACCTATAACCTGCGGTTGGAAGATGAAAGGACTTACCACCCTTCCACTTCCTCATTCTCATGCACATTGTACAAGTATGTGTTGTAATTATTATGGGACCGCGGGACGGGTGGAGTAATATGAAATTAAGTATTTGGTAATTTAGTAAACGGCATTAAAAAGGTTCGATCTAGTATGTTGGTTTGATTTTTTCGGTTAATGTGATTCTAATTGGAATAACTGATATTTAAGTAATAACTTTCATAAAGTGAGATGAGCAAAACCTAACCTAAATTGGAAAAACTAGGGTGTAACTTGTCCTTTTCTCACCCCATTAATTAAGACTTAAGAATAATCGTTTCCCTTTATTTAATTTGACTATATATTTAACTCACTTTTTAAATTTGTTTCATTAATAGCATTACTATTTTAAACCTCGCTCATGCACACTCCACCCAAATAAGATAAAGATTTTAAAATTGTTTTTATTGCTGTTGGAACATTTATATTTAAATGTGTCCGTTGGTGATGTGTGATGATATTACGTTTTGGAGTTGTGGCGTTTGATAAAACGTGTTGAAAAGAAGGAAAACGAACGAAGCGAAACAGGGAGTTTGGTGCGCCTGCACCAAGCACAACGGTGCGCCCTCACCAAACCTTCTACCAAGCATTTCTGAATTGCATGTGCTTGGTGCACCCGTACCATACTGGGTCTGACGCGATTCTTCGCGGATCCTTTTGTGCCTCTCTTCGTGTGAAGGAACACATGCTTTCGTTCATTTCTTTTGTAAATCTTCCGATGGTATATAAAGTTGGATGTCATATTTGGAATGAGTTAGATTCATTCACATACTTGTTTAGGAAAATTATTTATAGATATCTCTTATTGTTCTTGAGAAAACACATCCTTCAAACACATTGTAGTAGAAAAAGTTTGTCATCAACCAATCTCTATTGTTTTTCTTCTTCGTATCTCATAGCTATCTACCGTGAACTTGTTGATCATAGTGGGTCTGTAAAATACTTGTAGGAAAGCGTATCCTTACGTGCTTAGAAGATCCATCCGGTTTCCCACACAAAGTTCATCTCATATATAACAATTGCTATATAACAAGTCTATATTGGAGTTTCTAATAAGTTGAGTACTAAAAGTTGAAACTAGGACAAAAAATGAGAACTTAAATTATCTAATACTGATGGTTTATTACTTCCTTTGTTTTTTCTAAATGACCCGTTCTGATTTTTAACACCTCCTTTTACATATATGATTTTGACTATATATTATAATTTAAACTTAAGGAAAAACATAATCATGTGAAGTATTGTTAGATTTGTCTCAATGTATATTTTCCAAATAATAACTTTTTGGTAGTTTTTTAAATTTATTAATAATTAGAAATTTTAAGTTTTAAATTAGTGTCTCGACAAATATGCCTAAAGAATGATCAATTAAAAAACATAACAACTATCTCAAACTCAATTTCGAGCCTTTAAAAAAGGATCTTCATTTACATGCGAAACAAAAATCTGTAGAAGAATATGATTATTAATTTATTATGAGCCATGGAAAATTGGAAATATGGAATACTATGAATCTTTTATAGTAGTAGAAGTAGAAGTGATAGACGTCACGTGGCACTGTGATTAGTCTCGTCATTTATAATGCTTGCCAGTTGCCACTTGCCAGCTTACATAAATTAAACGTGGCAATGTTTAAGTGGAAGATGTTTGTTTCATGTTAGGTCCGTTTAGGATTCGGGTGATCTTCCTTTGGGTCCCACCATTTTTCCCCAGCTCACTGAAAATGACCCTACACGTGTCGCTTTCTAACACGCCCTTTCCTTTTAGGTCAATCCACCTTTGGCCTTTTATTTCCGATGTTCTCAAGCAACGTACACAAATAGCAAGTGCATTATGCATTTACTCCTAATTTTTTACTACCACGGGCCCATGGCCTGTTTTTTTTTTTTGATTCATTGGAGCCACGAAGACAGTACAAAGTATAAAGAAGGGGAGGAGGGATTCGAACTTGTAACCTATCTTTCACAGCACCTTAATTTTAACCACTCGGCCAAGACATCCTTGGTTAGCCCATGGCCTCTTTAGTTCTACCTTTTTGCCTTTTTTTGGTACTATTTACAAATTCTAATTTAAACATCTGGTATTATTTATACATAAGAAAAAAGTAGTTATGTGAGATATTGTTGGATTTGTCTTGATATATAATTTCAAACTATCAATTTTTATAAATTTTATTTATACCTAATTAAAGATATAATTGATCAAGGTTGTGCTTTAGCAAACATGCATAGAGCAAAGGATAGAACTAAAGAAACGAATGAGGTATTAATTTATGGCATAATCACGTGTCAATAGATGTTATTAATGCTTATTTATTACTCCCTCCGTCCCATAATATAGTGCTCACATTCCTTTTTTGGTGTCCCAAAATGTTGTGCCTATTTTCTTTTTTGTCAATTTATTTGGACTAAATTATCCTTAATTTCTACACAAACTTTCCAAAATACCCCTACTTTTCTCTCAAAACATGCCTATTTATTCGTTCTTACACCATTCCAAGGAATATTTATTGCCTTTTGATTTTGTTTAAAGGAAAAAAAAAAATAACTAGTTTCAATACAAAAGTATCAAAAAAGCACTTCATTAAATATATTTTTTTGAAAATCCTACCACTCATTCCATTTTCCTTAATTCCTGTGAAAAATGAGAAGTAAGCACTATATTATGGGACGGAGGGAGTAATTAATATTTTCATTTGTAGCTTCTTACATTATTTTTCTTAAATATTTTACACTTAATTTTTAGATCCACGTAAAATGAAATATTAGTAAATGATGATGCTTAATTATTTAATTTCCAAGTTTGGAGCCCATAATTGGGTTCGAATTTTTCTAGTTTTTCAAGTTTCAAGAACGTAGGTAGTCAACTTTCCTCGTCCATGTGCATGCCCTTGAGGCCTTGACTCATGCCTTTGACCACTTTCTCATTTGGTTTTAAATTTCTCTTAATATTTACCTCAAATTCTTTGTTTATTTAATCAAATGTCAATAGTAGCTCATGAGCTTGTGATTAGTGATTTCCGAGAAAATAAGTGTTGTGGACGTAGGAATGCATCGATCATGGTATTACAAAGCAATTATATTCGTGATCTTTCTAGGATTGAAAAGAAATGGTATATAATTACATATGTGATTACCTTGTGAATGTCGTGAGAAGAAATTGTGATCTTGCAAAAATAGAGCGAGAAAAACCCTTCAATATAGTTTTTTTTTACATTGGCTACATCTAAAGTTAGAAAAACGAAAATAAACAGAATATAGTTGATAATGTCTAACTAGTACTTAACTCATCAAGTTTTAGAACAAAGCTTTTCTACGTATGTAATTTTTATATATTTTTAGCTCTGCATACATCTAATTCGCTCTCTCTCTCAACCCCTAAAATGTAACTTCTTCCCCCACAGTCACCCACCCCCTTAGGCTCGTCGGCGGCTGGGCTCTCAGCCTCGTCGCCGGCGAGCCTAGCCCTATCGTTTTTTCCCCCTGTCGCATCTTCTCGCTGGTCCACTCCCCCACCCCTGTCGTCGTGTAGGTTCCCTCCCCCCCGTAGTGCGTCGGTCCCCACCCCCTTCCCCGGTGTTCGTTCCCCTCTCCTGTAGCGCCTCGGTATCCCTGCCCCTCCCCCGTCCTCATGGTAGCCTCCATGAAGTGGCTCCGAGGCTTCCCTTTCCTCCTCCTTCCCCCGTTTTGTGTCGGGCCTCCCTATCCCTCCCCCCCGTTTGTGCTCGGGCCTCCCCGTCCCCTCCCCCGGTTGTGTCCGGGACTCCCTGTCCCCTCCCCTCCCCTTGTTTGTGTTGGGCTTCCCTTTCCCCTCCCCCCTTGTCTTCGGGCTTCCCCCCTGGTTGTTGGTTTTCTACCTAAGTATGTTCTTTGTCAGTATGTTGGTCTTTTTATTAGTAGGTGTGGTGTATCTTACAAGTGTAGGAGTACGTTGTTTTTTTCCGAATTGTTAAACTGTTGCTCGTGGCTGGTTGTGGCCATCGACTAGTGTCTGTCAGTTGGATAAGGATTGGGGGATCATAACAGCAGCATATGTGTTTTTTTTGGAATATGTGATGAAGGAAAAGGTGAATCAAGAGCATGGTGCGCGTGGACGAGGCGATGAACGGTTGTCATTGTTGGGACGTGTGTTTTCCTAAGCCACAAACCGGGAGGTGTGTTCGAGAGCTCAATTTGTTTAGCTCTCTTTTTAGCTTGGCATTGATCTTCATGATCTTATTGCCTTGACAAATTCAAATCTGAAGGCGCCACCCCAGTTGCATCTGGTGGTTTTCAGCACACCCACTCAACTGAGTTTCTCCTACTTCATGGAGAAACCTGAAATACTCTCGAGAGAGAGAGTAATGAGTCACAAAGGAACGTGACTCTTCCCAAGACCATGATCCTAGAATCCCAAACGATAGCAGATTGTTGGGATTGCTCATGCGGTGAGATGCAACGCTCGCCGTTGATTGTTCGTTGTCCTACTCGTGATCGTCATTCGCTTCCCTTACCACTGCCATCAGCCATCAGAGTTTTCACTCACCATCACAAGCGTTGACCAGCGACGCCCTCCTTCACATGCGACTCTTTATCGTTTTTGCTTATTTTAGTTTTATATGACATGTAAGAGCTCATAAAGTTCGTTTAGGTTTGTTTGTTTGGATTAGATTTGGTTGTATTAGCATTAGGTTGTACTTCCTCTTTTAATTAATGTAAGTTTTCCCCGTTGTCAACAAAAATAATACTATATATTTTTATGCTAACTTATGAAATTCAATATATATACCAAGTACTATATAACTTCCTAATATTGGTCAAATTATTGATATATAATCTCTACAACAAAAAGTGTGGATAAATTATCAAAGTCAGTATTAAAGGAGAGGCATTAACATTTCACATTTAGAGCTTTAAGTATGTACTAGTATCTAAATATATAAAAAGTATTCAGAATATTGTCATTGTTTCATTGAGTTGATCTTACATGATAAAGTTTTCTTCAATAAAAGTGGGAAATAATTGCAAATTTTTAGCTTTGGAATAGAATTCTTGTAGAAAGAACAAAAATGGTTAGAGAGAAATACTCAAGCTTTTACTCTAACAATGTTTAGTTTATTGTAATTACTTTGTTCGTTAATTAGTTACCTTATCCCATCTTTTCCTTAAACTGCTTACTCAATCTTAATTATGCCAAGTAATAAAACATAGACAAGAGGAAACATATATTCCTATATTTTTATATATCTTCCGTTCTGAAATACTTGCAACATTTCAACTTGATACAATCTCTTTGGGCCATCTAGTATGATTAATATGTAAGGTTAAACATAGTCATGTGGGGTCTTGTTAGATTTATCTCATTGTATACTTTAAAAAATATACACTTTTTGTAATTTTACTTATAGATAATATAATATATTAATGGTTAAAGTTGTACATGTATTGAAAGTTTGGAACAAAGGTTGTATGGATTTGTAAGAATGTTGAAAACTTGAAATATATGTGACTTACTAAGGTTATCCTATAATACCTCCCTCAAACGTCATGTACCCATGCAATGCATGCTGAACTACCATATGATAAATTACATAAATATTTTACTCTACAAAAAAAATTATACGTACTTACGTGTTAGGGTATTCAAATGAAAAATAAACTTATCATTATATTTGTGTTACGAATTTACGGTCATATAATGATATACGACCATTTTTATTTTGCTTTTCTAATGGCTACTTCCTTTATTTTGTTAACTTGTTATTTTAATTATAATAACTAAGTTTCTTTTTCATCGTCTATGTTACATGACTTATATATTTGAAAATAACTTGTGCGTTATATGCTCATCCCATATTACACGTAAACAAAACGGAGGAATTAAGTTACAATAACACCTGCTCTAATATGTCACAAGCCTCCAATATATGAGGTTGGTGTTGGACCCCCTGGCCTTTAGATTTAAAATATTGTAGTTTCTATCTAGATAAAAACTCTTAGTGGTTGTTTTATTCACATTAGAAATAGAAATTTCAATGATATTTCATTTTATAGGAATTTCCAAAATTAGCGTAACTTATCTTGAAAACGTTTTTCACCTTCTATTTGTCAACCAAATAATTCAACTGACTTTGGATATCTTCAAAAGTCCCACACTTTCCATATCTCTATTATATAAGGGAAGAGAGAAGGAAGATGGTGTCCCCCTCTAAAAATACCAAATTACCCTTAATGATCTAAATATCTAATGTAATAAAAAAAATTATAAAATAAAACAATTTAAGAACCCTTTATCATTTCAACTTGTCATTCCAAACAAGTTTAAAATGGTATATGCATCAAATATTTCAATCAGAAAATTAAATGGACAAAATATCTTGACCTTGTTTTAATAAGAGAAGATGGTATACATGACGTACACATGAAAAGTCTGAAACACTCACTACCTTTGATACTCTTTATTTCAGTCAAACCAACTCATCATGTCTATTCTTTTTGTTCAAAATTCATTCACAAAAAAATAATATTACAAATAACTAACCACCTTTGTTAGTTTTTTTACGTACATTAGTGAGCTAATATATATAAATTTATCTTTAATCTTTCAAATTTTAAGTGTAATCATAACTATAGTACGGATGAAGTGTATAATAAAATAACAAGTTTTGAAATTAACGCACGCATCGCGTGCATATAAGACTAATATCCTTATGAGTTATGTCCACCAAATAACCACTTAATGATCAATCTAAATGGTTGATATCTCCTTTTAATTAAGATCCCAATATATACCTCATTTTAGAGCAAATGTAATCCTGTGAAATTTGTGGCTAGTTAGTTAGTTAGAGTAATAAAAGTTTTTTTTGTATGAAAACTATAAAATTTGAGTCATTGAAGAGTATATATTCTTTTACTATCTATGATTTCAAACGTCAAAAATGTTATTCCAAATCAACGATAAAACATGAACCTAACCACGTGGCAGCAGATTAGAAGTGAATATTTATAAGTAATAAAATTAGAGTATCTCATCACAAAACGATTATTCGCGACTTCGCGTGAATATTATTAAAATATTTTGATGCCCTGTTGCACAAAAGACACGTACACAAATACAGCTGCGGATCGGAATACTTGAAAGTGATAACTGATAAGAGGAGTCAGTCTACGTCCTGCGTCCATTTACTTCCACCGTTTTTATTACCTGCAACACTTTTAGGAAAATAATTAATTACTTGTAATACTTATTATTTTTATTTTTCCTTTCTTTTTATCTCTCTCTAATCACATGGACCCTTTTTTTTTTCTTTTCTACTTCTCTCTTACCCAAAAATTGCATTGGAGTTGATGAAAAGAAATGTGCTGCGAGTAAAAAAAACGGAGGAAGTACTTTTTAATCTTTTGTTTATTTTTATTCCCCAAGTAGTAATTTCCATTTAATATTTCCATATTAGACGTTGATTCCCTTTTAAAATAAGGTTTAAAGTAAAATAATAAAAAATAAAAAACAAGAATGAATGTTACTATAGTGGAGGAATTTGATTGGATGAGTCTAATTCTCAACTAATTTATACTCGTATATGTTTTGTTTGAGCTAATTCTGACATTAGTATTAAGAAAAAGAAAGGAGGTAAGAAGGTGACAGTTAATTAAATTTGTTAAAACATCAGTCAGCGCCATTTGCATGAAAAAAGCCAATAAGGGAAAGGATGACACTAATTATATTTATGGACGGCAAAACCAACTTCAAACATCGTTGATTAATTAACACCTTATTTGTCATATATGGTCCAATATTGATTTAATTGATTAAACACCTTTTTTTGTGAAGGGGAAAGTTTATGAAACTATAGATTCTAAGTTGTTGTGACTTGTCACACGATAAATTTATTATTAGAAAAGATGTATGTCACCTTAAATTATAAGGGTTTTTGTCAGAAAGTACCTAATAAAATACAAATTTTGTTGGAAATGACCTAATAATTTTTTTTTGTCTAAAAAGATATATTAAAATACTTCCGATCGTTAATAGGAACCAGTTTATGAATTTCAGGCTATAAAATTACCATATTCCGGCGTTGACTTTTTGCAATTGGGACACCACAACTACATTTGACAGGAATTTTATTGCTTGACGATGATTTCGCAGACATTTTCCTTCAATTTATGAAAAAAAAAAATAGGGTTTTTTGGCCTGAAATTCATAAACTGGTTCCTATTAACAATTGAAAGTATTTTAATTGGTCTTTTTAGACAAAAAAAAATTATTAGGTCCTTCCCTACAAAACTTGTATTTTATTAGGTACTTTCTGACAAAAACTTGTATTTTAAGATTGAGTGTGTCTTGGGTGTAACATGCCTCACAATATTTTTTTTGTGTAATGTGCATATATAATGACATAAACTCTAACAAAAATGACATGGACTATACAAATAATGATATGAATCTATACAAATAATTACATGAATCTCATGTCATTATGTAATTTATTTAATGTCATTTGAGTTCTTTTAGCAAAAAAAGCGGTGGTTTGTAGGTTGTTACACCACAAATTATGATGTAACAGTTGCATCCAAGAATTTGTGATTCTTTTTATCTTTCTCACTTGAAATTTTGACATTATAAACAATTAGATATAGTCTTCTAAACATTTCACAATTTATTAGAAAAAGGATATATAGTCATGTTGGATATTGTTTGATTCATCTTAATGATTGGCTGATTGCTTTATTAATATTCAATAATTATAACTTTTACTATTATGAAAGATATTTAAGAGTAAGGAGGTGCATTGACAAACACGCACAATGAAAGTATGAAACATTAAAAAAATATAGAGTACATAGATGTGTGCAATAATAGGTGATCAAACGCAAATATACCTTATTAAGGAAATAAACATATTTATATTGAACTGTAATTGTGTAAGCTAAATGTCACTTAATGTGGAATATTTACCTAAAAATTAGGTAAGTAAAATATCAAAAATCTGACCCGCGCGAGGAAAAATCTTACTATATGTTTTACTAATACTATTTAATGCACTTTTCTTCATATAGTCGATAGTTTTGTATAAATTGGAACATCTTTTTTTTTTTTTTTTTATCAGGAAAGAAAACTAGGAGGTGTCTCTATAATGAAACACCACCTAAAACATCCCGGAGGATGTTACAAGTTACAAACAACAAGTAACCAGAAAGAAGAGAAAGGAGCACAAAATAACACAAATGGAAGCTTCACCGCGGCAAAAGAGCCTTCTCCCCAGGCTCGAAGACGCCTTCTTGAACCCGACACGGAGGCAAAACAAACTCCACTGTATTGGCACCCTCAAACTCCAATGAAACAAACCCAACTTACTTACAAACAACAGGCTAAGGGAAGGAAATCAGAATAGGAGCCCGAAGCCCCGAACCTGAAGCCCGCCGCCCGAAGCCCTTGCCCGTAGCCCGAAGCACGATCACCGCCACACCAGCGACGAAAACCACCACGAGAACAAACTAAACACGAGCAAAGAACCCGAACTGGAAGACGAAAATTCAGGAGGAGCCCGAATCCGAAGCCCGAAACCACAGAAGCTTCGGCCATGAACGGCAGCCAATCAGCCACCACCCACACCGCGAGCAACCAATCCCAAGCTGACTAAATCCGATCTATCTCGAACAAAGTGGAACGAAAACATCGGCGACGAGAAACGAAATAAGGGGCTAGAGAGAACAAAGTCCGACTGAGGACAGAGAAATTTGACTAAAATGAAAATAAATAAGTCATAGCAATGGCTACATCTAAGAAGAAGATGAAGAAAGGGGAGGCTAGGGTTACAATTTCTTTAGAAATTTATTTGGGGCTTTTTTTTTGTTAGGGTTTGTTTTAGGAGGAATTTCTAGAGAGAAGGCAGAGCCTCTCTCTCTAGAATTTTCCTTTTAACAACGTTTCATTGGAACATCTTTTTAGTAGGGTGTATATCTATTCACATATCACACTTTATTTCGTTTACTAATAAAAAAGTAATGCGAATTCAACATCTCAATCGCGTAATTAAGGACACGTGTCTAAGGTAGCAAGGACATGTTAGTGAAATCGTTTTTTTTTTTTTTCTGAAAGGAATGTGAGCGAAAAGAAGTGTGACTTATGGACGAATATAAGTCAAAATTAAGTTAAGTTAAAATAAGGGATACATGTCTAAGCCAAAGGTAGCAATTTAGTTTTTTTTTGTAAGGCAGAACGTAGCCAAAATTGAGCGAAGGGAGTATATATGGATCAAAATTCACCAACTTTGACTTCATAGTATATACGCCGCTTGTGTTATTAAGTTGTTCCACTTTAATCTTTTCACTATTCACATAACCTACTTTGAATTTAACTTTACTCTTCTATTAGTATATAAGAATAAGAGTGCATTTTGGGTGTAACATGTTGCACCATAATTATATTTATTGTGTAACATGCGTAATGACATAAACTCCAACAAGAATGACATTGATTATATAAATAATAACTTGAATCTCATGTCATTTTTTCATTGATTTTGTGTCAATTAAGTTTTTTTTTTTTTACAAAAACAACGGTGATTTGTGGATTGTTACACCATATAAGGTGTAACAGTTACACTGCCTTGTCGGATTCTTTTATGTTTATATATATTCATTACGGATTTTAAACCAAACACCCCTATACCTCTTGTATTTTCAAATTCATCATGTTTTTTTTTACTTTTTAAAAATGCATTAAAATATCTTTAATGACCAAGGCAATTAACATCCTTTAGCCCAATGACTAAGTATGGATTATCTTATGCTCCCTTGGTCTACTTCTTGTACTTTTGTTTGCCTCATTGAGATGAGACATTTTATTAATTTTTGGTTGGACGGAGTTGATGAGAGAGAAAAGCGATAGAACCTAGAACAGTAGGTGTAAGAGTGAAATTATGGTCTCCTACTATTATTTGCAATATAGGGCAAATTCAAATAGAAAAACGAAAAGAAAAGCAAATCTCTATTATATAAGCCAAGGGGGGAGCTATGGTGTCCCCCTTGGAAAAGCCTAAATTACCCTCATCATCATATCATATCATATCATTATCAATTTAAGCTTGGCAATTTTGGCATTCCATACAAAATTAAAAGAGTTGAAAACAAAAAAGGAACTAATATGGAAATAAAATAATTCACCAACATAGCATTCCAAAAATACTCATTAACGGTTAAAACCAAAACAAGAAATGGTCAATCATTAATTAAGGCTGCAAATTTCTGACAAATTATTCACTAACCAAAACAATGAATTGTTAATTAAGGCTTAAATAATGCTGCAAATTTTTGACAAAATACTCACTAACAATTACAAAATATTCTGACAAAATAAAGAACTAATATGGAAATAAAATAATTCACCAACATAATTACTGCTTTGATAAACTCACCGCTGTGATGCTACATAAATATTTATTATCTTTATACTATAAAGGAAGGGGTGTATCCCCTATGATATTATATTTTTACCTCTTAGTACATTATTTTCAAAAAAAAAAAAACCACATTCTCAAATTAGTTAAAGTCACACAATTAGTATAAGTGTATATATAGCCCAAAACACATCAATGCAAATTTGATAAGATAATTTTTAAAAAGGAAATTCCACCATTAATTTTCCAATCAATTATAGTTATTGACATTAATTTATCAAAATCATAATTAGTAATCAAAATAGCAATGTTAATTGACATTAAATTTCATAAAAGATGCAAAATTAAAATCATTGTCATTATATGCCAATCAATCATAATAGAACAGTTAATTTGATTGGACACTATTCATGATAATATTGTTAAATTAATAGTTTGCAAACTATACTATATAAACACAATTTTCTCCCAATTCTAAAATACATTATAAAAATTATGCATGTACGCATGGCGTGCACCAAACTATCCTTAAATTTTTTCTACAAACCAATTCAAAAAAGTAAAAACTAATAGGAATTAGCCCACAAATATAGAAGATATCTTACAAACATAAATTGATTAAAATATTTGTAATAAACTTGAATCAGCAATAAAAATGAAAAAAATAAAAAGTCAATCAAATCGTAAAAGAAATAAATAAAATAAAATATAATATAAACTTGACAAATTAAAATATGATGTGTTCTTATGTCCATTTTTCAAATGATACTAGCTACCTATGCACGCTATGCGTGCGACAATATTTTTTCTGGTCGAACTTCCGTATTCTCAAATAACTAACTTTATGTGCGTCCAATACATGTGCGGCGAAAATTTTTATAATAGTGTAAGTTGATAATTGTTTTTCAATGTGATAAACAAAGTATGCACTTACAATTAATATATCATTAAAAAATGGACATAAGAAAACCGCGTATTTTAATTTGTTAAGTTTGAATTTTATTTTATTTATTTCTTTTTCGAGTTGATTAATTTTTTATTTCTTCATTTTTATTGCTAATTCAAGTTTATTACAAATATTTTAATCAATTTATGTTTCCAAGATACCTTTTATATTTGTGGGCTAATTCCTATTAGTTTTGACTTTTTGAATTGGTTTGTAGAAAAATTTTAAAGTTAGTTTTATTTTTGTTAAATTATTTAATGTGTGTTGTGAATATTAAGGGGTATATTTTAAATTATAAAAAATCATGAGGGCTTTTGAGTAATTTAATAGGGGGACACCATAGCCTCCCCTTCCCTTATATAATAGAGATATTAATTGTAAATGCATACTTTGATTATCATATTGAAAAACAATTGTCAACTTACACTATTTTAAAAAGTTTTCGCCACATGTATCGCACGCATATAAAGTTAGTTGTTTAAGAATACAGAAGGCCGACTAGAGTAAATGTTGTTGCACGCATCGCGTGCATAAAAATCTAGTATTTAAAGATGGAGGGAGTAGTGAGTACATGATCTTTGCCCAATTCCTTTTTCGGGAGGAACATAAAAGTGGTCATATCATGTTCAAACTTAAATCCCTTTTTTCAACATTCATAATTTTTTTAATACAAACATCTATTATTTGTTACACAACATTAATAGTTTGTATAAAGCACTTGTCATTAATTG
Organism: Beta corolliflora; assembly: GCA_947648045.1. Lineage (NCBI taxonomy): Eukaryota > Viridiplantae > Streptophyta > Magnoliopsida > Caryophyllales > Amaranthaceae > Beta > Beta corolliflora. The sequence goes on along the minus strand of CANSZD010001252.1, from coordinate 1,134,086 downwards.
TACTCCATCCGTCCTAAATTAATTTTCGCAATGTCACGTTTAGGGAATGAAAACAAATAAGGGAGCATTATTTATTATGTTGTTTCCCACTTTTTATATTACTGTTGACCAATAGAATTTGATTTTATTTTTGTTAATTTTTATGATTGGAAATTTGACACCTAAGGAACATTTACGGCTCGCTTGGTATTTGTTAATAAATGGTGGTAATGGGAATTAATTTCAAGTATAATTTAACAAGAAACACACCATTAAAATCTCTATGGAGAAGCAATCTCTCACCCGCAAGCTTGTGTTTTTTCTCCACGTGGAGCAAATTCACCCAAGCTTGTGTTTTTTCATGTATTTTCATTACCACCCATTACCATTTGGGGGAGTGGTATTAAGCGGGAATGAAAACTTAAGAAGAAAAATTGGACACTTTGAGATGAATTAGCATTACCATGGGAATTGACATTGATTTTTTTCACAAATTTACATTAAATTAATTCATCCCATTATCATTATTTATAACCAACTACCTAGGGGTGTCAATGTGACAACTCGCGACCTACTCGAGATCGACTCAGTGAAAGCTCGACTCGAGTGAGCTCGAATAATCAAACTCGAGCTCGATTCGAGATGTTGGTGAGTCGAGTCGAGCAAATCGATACTCGACTCGAAAACTCATGAGAAGCTCGAATATCCGATTATCAATAACAAAATACTTAAATTCAACATTTTTCTACCTTATTGTTGCTTTTAACATGAGACACTTACAAACAACTCAAAATGTACTCGAATCGAGTAAGCTCAACTGAACTCGATCTCGACTCGAAATACTAACGAGTCGAGTCGAGTCGAGCTAGCTCAAACTCGAACTCGACTCGCATCAGTGACACCCCTACAACTACCAAACGACCTAATAAAGTTTTATTTTGTTTCATTATATATATATATATATATATATATATATATATATATATATATATATATATTTTAAATTCATTAATATAAAAAAAACCCATCATAAGAATTTTAGGCATTTCTTGGGACAACATAACAATTTTGTAATTTTTTTTAAAAAAATCCTATAAAAATCTTACATTCATGAATGAAGAGAAAATATCACCCCCAAAAAAACAATTTTTAAAAAAACAAAAACAAGATTCATATCATATAAACAAAAAAGTGAGTGTGAGAGCAAGGTTGGGTACGGCTGCAGCTGCTCAAAGGACCACATGCGTGTCAGAAAAGGAAGGCCGGTTGAACTATTCGTGTTTAACTCTCATTGGTCCACGTTTTTCTCCTAATTCCCTACCTCCCACCCGTCAAAAGGTATCTCCACCTGTTCCATCTTTCCCATCTTTCTCTCTCTTCTCATCCAACGGTCTACATTCCACGTCTCTTTACTCTACGTCACTCCATCTCATACGTGTCATCTTTCCTTCACTGCCCGCTTAATTCACGGTCACGGTCACCCCACTCTTTTTCTCTGCCCGCTTTTTCGTCTTCTATTTTTTAAACCCCTTCTCCTCCCCTCCTTCTTTTCTCTCTCCATTGTTTTCTCTCTCTTTTTTTTCTCCTCTTATTCAAATCAAATCAAATATTCATTCTCTATTTACTCCGGTTCAAACCGGGTTTATTTTTTTTGTAACGAAGATTTTTTCATCAATGGCGGGAATGTGCTGCGGAATTAAAGTCGGTGAAAATGAACCGACGAGTCCGGTTGAACCGTCGACGAGAACAGCTCGTCGTCGGCGAATGGAACTCCGGCAGATTAAGCTTATCTCCGACATCGCTGAAAGTACTCGTATGAAGCGTCGGAAAGTTGAAGATCATGAAGAGAGAGATGATCAATTGCAGTTATTTCAGGCTGATTTTTTGACGTCGAAAATTTGTGAAGCTTCGGTGAAGGTTGAAGATTTTCCGAAGTTCGGTGTTACGTCTGTTTGTGGTAGGAGGAGAGATATGGAAGATTCGGTTACTGTTCGTCCTTCGTTTTGCAGTAATAACAATAACAATGGCGGATTTCACTTCTATGGCGTCTACGACGGCCATGGATGCTCTCATGTAATCATCAATCCATCAATCACTTGAAATAAATCTCGATTTTCGCGTCTGATTCGTGAAATTTAAGCGCGTGAATTGACTTTTTTTTGGTGTTTTTTTATAGGTAGCAAAGAGGTGTAAAGAGAGGATGCACACGATAATCAAGGAACAGATCGAGAAGAATGAAGGTGAAGAGTGGACAGAAACGATGTCTCAGAGCTTCAAAAGGATGGATAGAGAAGTAGGAGAGAGAGTTACGACGACGAATAACGGCGTCGTTTCGACCTCTACGAGTTGTCGTTGTGAGCTTCAAACACCTCAGTGCGACGCTGTTGGATCTACTGCTGTCGTCGCTGTCGTTTCATCGGAGAAAATTGTCGTTTCGAACTGCGGCGATTCTCGCGCTGTTCTTTGCCGTAACGGCGTCGCCATCCCTCTTTCCTCCGATCACAAGGTAATTTAATTTTATTTTGATATAGTATGTCGCTCTTAGGGTTGCAAATAAGCATTAAATAAATTTCTTACGTATAATAGTATTAAAGTATATGACAAAATCACGCGTCAATCACCTTCGATTCCAGAGATCTTGGGATCGAGTCTCACCCTTTGCAACGAATACTTATATATATTAAATTGATTGATTTGTGCAGCCGGATAGACCGGACGAGTTGAACCGGATAGAGGAAGCGGGCGGGCGGGTAATATATTGGGATGGTGCAAGAGTGCTTGGAATGTTGGCAATGTCAAGAGCAATAGGAGATAATTATCTAAAACCATATGTGATACCCGACCCGGAAGTAACGATAACGGATCGTGCACCCGATGACGAATGTTTGATATTAGCGAGTGACGGGTTATGGGATGTGGTATCGAATGAAACGGCAACAGCGGTGGCTAGGATGTGCTTGATTAATGCTGAGAAGCCGCAATCGCCGCCTCGTTCACCAGGGAACAAGACGGTGGTGGCGGCTCAAAGGGAGAGCTCCGATAAGGCGTGTTCGGATGCTTCTATATTGCTGACGAAGTTGGCTTTGGCGAGGCAAAGTGCTGATAATGTTAGTGTGGTTGTAGTTGATCTTAGGAGATGATAATTAATTAATTTAAAAGGAAGTATAATTAGGTACTATTTTGTTCTTTAGGAAATTTGTTTTTAAATGTTTATTTTTAGGAAGGTTTCCTCGTATTGGAAGGTTAAGAAAATGACCAAATGTATGGAGGAAAGGGCAAGAGGCAATAGTATATTTTACTAGTATGGACTTATGGTATAGGAGAATTAATTAGGGGTTTCCACGGTGATGTTAGAATTAAAAATTGTATAAAGAAAGTCGTGGTGACTGATTTGTATCAAGATCTATTTTAAACTAATTGGAGTTTATATTGCTCTTTTGTTTCTTTCTTTCCTGAAAAATTGTTTTGGGGGATAGAATTGTTGAACATACTTTGCTAACAATTAAGAATTAACATACTTGAGGTAATTTTGGTTGTGTAATCTCATACCTGACTAAGTAGCGCCGGACGACTTGTTCATTGGGAAACAAAGCGTTATATATCTCGAGTTTGTTTTAAATCTCGAGTTTGATCTGTCTTAATTCTGCCCTTTATTCGAGTAGTTTTATCTTCGCCAAATTATCTGTTTTATCTTCGCCAAATTACCTGAGGCCAGATTTAACTATTTACGGTATTTTTAGCATGAAGAAGATGGAAGGGATTTTCAGAACAATAAAAGGGAATCTCAAGTCTCTTAAGGTTTTTATGCCTGATGAGTGATGCCCATAAGTGATTTGTTTTCATTTGAGTCTCATATTCAGTTACCCTTTTACGTTTAGATCTCTATAGCTATATTAGTATTGGATTTTAGATCTGTAGATTTCCATTGAAGCCCAATGAGATTGCCCGTATTACAATTTACATAGACATTTCCGTAACTGCGCAACTCTTTATTACTTGTTGCTATTAGTTAAGGATGACAATCCAGTCCGGATCCGACAACCCTAGTTCGTTCCGATTCAAAGGAAAAAATCCGAGCCGATTTCGACAAAAAATAATTCGAATTCGACTCTGAGTCGGAGGAGTGTCGGAGTCGGATCTCATAAAATAATCCGACATTCGAATCCGACTGCGACTTTAAGTCAATTAATCTTTTTTTCTTATTTATGTTAATGTATTATTTATGTATAATCTAACTTCGACTTTCAGCCAATTGTATTATATAAGATTTTTCCATTGAAGAAATGATTGTTAAAAATAATAGTAATATTTATATTATTTGTACAATATAAGATCTCCATATGATTATTACAATAAATTGTAATGATTAGATTATTGTATTATAGAAAACTTTAATGGACGGAAAAATTCCCTTCAAAAAAAATAAAATAATAATGGGCGGAAAAATAAGTTGGATCGGGTTCGGAGTCAGATGTTCAAATTTTAAGTCGGATTAGATTTGGATTCGGATGTTCGGATTTTAAGTCAGATCGGAGTCGGATAGTCGGACTCGGTTTTAAAATCCGGCTTCTTGTAGGGTTGGAGTTGGATTATGCATAATCCGATTTAAGTCTGATCCGTTGTCATCCCTACTATTAGTACTGGATTCAAAACCCTATACTCTGTATGAACCGAACAACTAGTAGTGGAATTCACAGGATTGGACATTTTCATGCAATAATATTCTAGTCATTCGATTTAAGCATTTCCTTAGTATTCTATGTGACTGGACAGAGATAAATTTTCATTGGATGAGAAACTTTCCATCACTAAAGAAGTTATATCTGTATCTACTGTATATGTATATGAAACAAAGGAAAACGAGAAAAGAAACTACTAGCACAAAAAGAAAATACTTTCGGCCACACTTCGGTTCTCATTGCCGAAGCCACTGCACTACAACAAGGTATCAAGATCGCTTTGCAATTGGGTATTCACATCATCATTGAAGGAGATAACCTCTTGGTCATCAACGCCATTAATAATCTTTGCTCTACTCCATGGAAGATTGCTAATATTCTTGCTGATTGTAAGCTCATGCTCACTCAATTTGTCTCTTGCTAAGTAAGACATATGTTCAGGGAAGCAAATTGCGCTGCTGATTGGATAGCCAAGTATGAAACCTAGTAATGTCTAGTTTTGATATTTTTCCTTGTAATAACTCTTCTCTTACTTCCATTCTTGTATCCAACACATTAGGTATTAAAACCAAGGAAGGTAGCGCAATAACGTTCTTTTCTTACCTTTAAAAAAAACTTTCTAAATACTATATCATTGGTAAAAAGAATCCATGAAAAACAATAATGACAAAGAAAAACTAAAAAGCAGAGAAACTCAAAAACGACATGAATAATAAGTAGGAAAGATATTTTGCTATCCCCACAAAATATTTATAATAATATATAGTGCTTTCTATAAGATAATCGGCGTGATTTGAAAGTAAAGACTATAGGTGTATGTTTTGATCGTTATCCTGATTTGCGGATATTTCATCAATTTGTTTCAAGACATGAAAATAATTTTTTTTTTTTTTTGTGAACCATACCCGGTTTCCGAAATCCATTTTTGGATCCCGACTAATTCGGATTCGAGCCGGGTCAGGCCCCAATTGGGGGGAAAACTCTCCCAACACACTCTGCTGCGTTCCCAGGGCTCGAACCCGAGACCTCTAGTTAAGCTAGAACAACTCTCTTACCAGTTGATCTAAGCATGTGTTGGTGAAAATAAGTTTGCTTATCTTAATACTAAGAACATGTGGCAACATCTATCAAGTGGATGTTAGCAAGTTGACAGTCTTAAATGATTTAGTTCCAGCTTGAAATTTTGGTACAGGCTTTATAACAACAACGACATGCATGATGTATTACCAATCAATTGGCTAGGCTAGGGTAGTTTTTACAAGTTATCTGAATTGTTAGTTATAACATTATGATTGAGTCATACACTGAATTTAATCTTAAAAGGTGAAATCATAGCCTTACTTCTCACACTGTTTGTATTTAGAATTTATGAGAAATTCTTCTAAATTCAGTGTCTCGGATCCGAGATTGGTCCCATTGTATAGCTTAAGAGGAAACATAATGAACTCATAGTTACTCTCATTCATAAATCCTGTCTTAATTTGACTGTTCAAGTGTAGTGATGTTAGGGGCCTTGTGAAAGAACACATATATAATTGTATATTGAGATTAAAGGTTGTCGTATGTAAATTTCTCAAAGATATTTGGGATGCTAAGGGATTGACAACGGTAGTTGAATAGTTTTTGATGGATTAAGCACAATACATGTGTTAGTTCTTTGTTGACTATCGCTCAATTAATTATCTGGCCAGGATTAATTTCTACCTCCATATTCAGTAATCGGTATTCTTTCTCCTAAACCCAATAAATGCGTCCTCCCCGTTGCGTGGACGTACTTACACGATTGTTAGTAAAACCACGTTAAATTCTTGTGTCGATTGTTCTTCAATTCTTTGTTGCTTTATTTGCGTTCGCTACAACAATTGTAGTGGACATAGCATCGACTATGTGGTAGTGAGTCCTATAGGTAATCAAAAGTCATATACTACATGTCGTAAGTAGTGGCTAGGTGCATGGTGAATTAAAAATCTTATCAATTTTATTTCCAGTCGCCCATAATTTGTGCATTTGACCTAGTATCTTATTAATTAGCTTTAGTTTAGAAAATTATTTTAAAGTTTTGTTTAGCTTCGAGGGGTAATAAGATTTCTAATTTGCAACTAGCGACAATTATTATTTGTTTAATTTATCTATGTTTATTTTAAATTTGTTCACTTATTTTCATAATCTCTAATGTCATCAACAAAATTGCAAAAATGTTTGATTTTTATTTGGAAGCACACATTGAAAAAAATTTAAAAAGATCATTTGTACCTGATAGATCTATTTAAATTTTTGTTGGGATTGAAAGCAACAAAGCACTCCTTGATTCGCAAGCTAGTCCGCCACACTCCTTGATTAATGATTGGCGCTCTTTGAGATTTTCTTTAGAAAAGAATTGAGTCCAAATTTTGAGAACTTCGTTAATTAATTTGCATTTCTAAAAATCTTATTAGCTCAATTGTCTATATCATCTACGCCTGCACTTGGACTTTATTCTTTCCAACTTTTGCAAAAAAAAAAAAAAAAATGCAAACTGAAGGTTTAGTCCGAAATATCCTATGAAACCTTGGCTTGATCGAATAATCAAATATGTATGATTTATGAAAAGGAGCAACTAATAGCTGTTGCGAATCTATATTGGTGGCTCATTATAACATTATTATTTCTAGCTGTCTGATCAAACCAGGTACCTAAAACGAAAGGTGAAAGCATATATTTAATGTTGCTTTCTTGCCTTATTGGGTTGGATTAATTGCTCGTTGAACTGAACGTCCACATAGGTCCGACTATGTCAAATATCTAGACTCGACATTAACCAAGATTTAGTAGGGTTGTGCTAATTACGATCAAGTACGTTATAAAAGGTAGTTTTTTGAAAGAAAATTTTTAAAAGGTAGTTTTTTGAAAAAAGTTGATTATAAAAGGTAGTTTTATGAAATTAAAGCCTAATTATAAAGGAAAATGGGTTAATTAACAAGAAGGTGAGGGTTACATGCCTATCTAAACAGAGATGAGCATGGTGTTTCTACGGAACTTTACCGTAGTCTCCCTCATGATTGTTTTAATTAAAGGGATTTACATTTAGCAGGCTACTCATACTATCAATATGCATCTTTATTTTAGAAAGCGCATTCACTAAGTTACTTCAAAGTTAAGCGTGTTTGGTTGAGAGTACTCTTGAGATGGATGACCTCCACAAAATGATGCGTCGTCCGAAGAACTTGTATTGGTTTGTGAGGACAATGTTGGCTCTAGATGCGCATTGGTGACAATCAACTTGACTCCATCACAAGTTGGGGTGTTACACTTACTTGAAAACAAATCCTTCATTCAAAGGCGACCTTAAATTGAAAACTCGTTATTTGTTTTGTCTTAAACTCTCATGGTTCAAAAGTTTTTTGTAAAAATAACATCTATTTTTCTTAGAAAATTAATCTTAATTCTCAATATGGAAATCTTACTAAATATTTAATAAATTATGTATTATATCTTTATTCTTATTTGTCCAAATTTTGTAATTTTGGATTTTTTTCATATTGCACCTTTTATTCTTTTTTTAATTTATTTTAAAAATAGCACCTTATGTGATTTTTTTTTGAAATACCGCTTCTAACCATGTTTTCTTTGAATGACACCTTTTAGGCCGAATTTCGACGGAAATTCATACCAAAGGTTCTCCCCTTTTGGATGAGATTAGGAATAGGAAGAGCAGGCGGCGAGATTTTTAGGGAAAAAGAAGAACTTGGATGCATTTTATTAGATTAGTTGTTGTCAATTTGTATTGATTGTTGTCATTTTATAAAAGCTGCTATCTGACAAAAAAATCTTATCATTTTATAAAATAGTTTCAATACATTTAAATTGACCTAACCATAATGTTTTAGTTGGTATCATAGATATCATGACCTAATATTGAATAACGTTGTACAATTGCATTACTCACATTCACATACATTATCTTCTCCAAAGAGAAACATAGAATCATTCATGGTGGTGGGGTTGGGGGGATGGGGGAGAAGAAGAAGAGTGTATATATCTTTTTGAATGGAAGGAAATGAAACAACTACACAAGGGCTTATCAAATTATCTTTTCCCAGGAGAAAAAAGTTGGGAGATAAATATAAGAAGATATGGGAAAGGATTTGATTCCTAGTTGAAAGGCCTTTGACAGGTTTGAAGAGGTACAAGTTGCCAAAATCATCTTAATTTATTATGTGGATACACGTATGCACACCAATGCATTTTACGGATCAGCAATTGGGTAAAAACCAAAGATGTTGATGGCCAATATACCTATTGATTGGTAATTTTTGGACTAGGGTCCAGGGGTTATAATTAAAGCATATCGTGAGGGCAATAACTTCATCATGCTACCATGGTTTATATGCAATAATGTTATCGTGGTAATGGAATTATGGAATAATGATGGGATGACTAATTATTGGGGGAGTAGTATTTATCAAATGTTGGACGTTTGACATAACGACTTTATGACAATTTTATTTTACTAATACATATAATTCTTCTGATGTCTTAATAACAAAGTTTAACGCTATTGTTCTAACTAATATATTTATATGTCAAAGCAATTTTATGTGGTATTCGGTTAAATTTGTTTAAACACTAAAAATGTATTATTTAAATATTAATTTAAGGTAGTACTGACCTTTTATAAAAAGGAAATGTATTAATTGAATGTGTACATGTAATCTATGAGAAAACAAAAGTTACAATTATTATGAAACAGATGGAGTAATATTTTTGGCGGAAAGAGGGAGAAAGCTGACTAAAAATCGAATCTTTTAATTTTTTAATTTTGGGTGGGTTGCAACATCTTTTACTTCACACAATGCATATTGATTTGTATGTACTATACAGTTTGGTTTTTAATGAAATATTCTAGAATACTGGAGATCACTTTTCTATGTGTTATGAAGCAAGTATTACAATTTATAAATATACATCTCAACAATGTCAATTTTTTCTCTCTCTAATAGCCTGTTTGGATGCTAGTATCTCATTTTGAGTTATGGAATTGGAAGGAATGTTTCGTTGTTTGGATCCATCGTTTAGATAGCAAAAAATGAAAATAGATTGGCCCAAATCTTAGGATTACTAAGAAAGCCCATATGTGAAGATTGAAAACACATAGTTGAAAAAGGCTATCCTAATACTATTAGCCATTGAAATCCATCATTTCACATTTCATAATCGAATTTAAATGCTTGACTTTATTGAGGCGAGTGATAAATTTAGATGATAATGTAGGATTAGAACTTGCAAACCTTTGTGGAATGTAGATGTAAACATGTGTTTTGAGTTTCCAAGAGATTCATTAGTCTTAAGTCCACAAGATTAGCCAACGGCCCATAAACATATCACAGTCTCAAGCGTATCTTGTGGTCGGCCCAAGTGGTTGCTCTTGCAAATGGTATTAAGAACCTTTTTGTATGATGTTATTCAATATTCTTATAAACCGATAAGGAAGAGTACTATGCAAGGGCTCTTGAGAGTGTGGAGGAAGGATAAAGAGAATTCCACCTCCGAAAAATGCTTACTATTAGATCAATTACTACTTGGTTGTAGACTTGTAGGACATTATTCATGTAATTTCATATTTATATGATAATGAAGACTTCCTTTACGAATATCGTGGATGTAAGATGTATGCACATGTATGAAATAAGTTATCTTGTCACTTGTTGCCATATGTTGTATTTTAATAAGTGCCATCTATTAAAGTACTCTTTCATGAATAGACACTTACTTTATAGATAAACGCTTCATGCTTATAAATAAGAGTCATTGATGTCATACTTCATATGATAACAAAAAAATAAAAATATGTACTATCTCTATCTCTTGAAATCATACGTAGGCATCTTTAGCAGTTACTCTATTTAGTTTTGTTGTCAAAATTCTTATAATTACTATATTATTTTAGGATAAATTTCATGGAACTACCGCTTATAACAAATTTAAAAAAAAAAACTACCTTATAAATTTTTTTTCTTCAAAAAAACTACCTTATAAAACAAAGCCCGTTTCAAACGACCACCAATTCACAACTATCGAAGATGAAAGCACTGATTGTTACAAACCCCTTCCTCTTTTTTCATCACAACATCCTTAACTTAACAAAAAAAAAGTTAAATGTTTGAGCTAATCTTCCACTCAACCTGGGAAAAAGAAAGCATAGCCCACATAGTAAATTTATGATCTTTTTCCCGCCCCGCATAATAAATGTTACAAGTAATAGAAAAAATATTACTTTCTCCGTTCCAAAATAAGCGAAACACTTCTCCATTTACGTGAGAGCATTTGTGTTGAGTCGAAGTGTTTAACTTATTTTTGGAACCGGAGGAAGTATGATTCTTCGCATTTTTTGCTTTTTTTTAGTTGTACTACTCTGTTCACTGGTCACTGTTAACTTAGTCAGGAAGGAAGAAGAGAGAGAAGAGCAGCGACGCAAATCCACATATAATGGCGCTTTGACGATCAATTTAACGAAATCTCAATGTAAGTTTTTCTCTTTTAGTTTTTGATTGAATTATTAAAGTATTGTGATTTGTGAATGTATTATTGCCTGTTATATGTTCGATGAATTTCCTGTGTGAAAATTTTCAATTGGGTTGTGCCAATTTTGACCCAGCATATTAAAGATCCCACCATTTAATCCAATTACCATTTTTTCTTTCTTTGTTCATCTTTAAATATGTGGAATCATGGGTTAATTTGTTAGCTTATACAATGTTTGGGACTCATAAATTCTGGGTCTTTCTGACAACTGCTCAAGTTATTGCCCTAAGATTACAATCTGATCATAAGATCTTAGCTAACAAACTCTGCCAGGTGACACATATTCTAACAGAATTATAAAGCCTTTTCCCATTATCGCCATTTACTGACTTACATAGCCATCCCCTTACTAGTTACTAAGTTACTACCCTTATTGTTGCGTCTAGCGTAAGTCAGTGTGACAGGTGGCTTGGGTGGAATCATCGCACTATTGCTCTATATATCAACATTTTATGATGTCCAAGCCAGTTGGTCGGTTTGGAATGTACTCATTCTTGAAGTGTACTTAGAGCTTTAAGGTGCCGCCAAACTGTAAGAATTATGGTTTTCAAGCGTGTGATGTACGTGGTACCTTTTGATAGTGACGCGTTAACATGATGTTCTCCTCCCTTACTTTAATTTAGTTTACCAGTTTTGCGTGCTTTTAGGTCCTTAAATGGTTGTGGTCTGCCATGAGTATAGGTGTTTTGCTATTAGCATCTGGTAAATAGGAAGTGGGATGTTTGACATTCTTAAATGTTCCAATGCTTGAATTTTTTATTGGCCTGATGTACCTCTTTTCCGTTCAGCGTGTTTTAGTGCTTGAAATGGATAAACATAATATATTGGAGCTCACTCTCAATGAGATCCTTCATGTTGTCAACCCCTTGAAGGAGGATCTGGAAACAAGAATGCAGATAATTGATGGGTTAAGAGATGCTATTAGTACAGTTGATAGTTTGAGAGGTATGCCTTTGTATCTTGATGTACTGTATCAATACTGCTTCTTACTTAAATCTGTAGCTTACACAATGTTTTCAGACTCAAGAATTTGGTCAAGCTTACCTTTATTGCTCTTTTCCTCCTTGCTTTCCTTTTCTCCCCTTTTCTAAATATATTTCATCACTATCTTTGCTTGCTATGTGGACTTTAAGCCTTAGTGTTGTGGTTCTGTTTTGGTGATATGGTATTGAGTGGGCTGCTCGGGAAATCTACCTTCATCTACCTTATTGTCTCATTAGTAATGACGTTTCTATGATGTGATGCATCTTATATGTAGTAATGAGGATGCTATGGTAATTCTCAGTATGTTCAACTCTATCTACCTTCAAGAATGAACTTGTTCTTTGCATAGATACTTGACTTGCCTGAAGTTTGTTTTGGCCTATTTATTTAGCATCATGCTCGTAAAATAGTGGTCAATTTTTTTTTTTTTTTGGTTCCAGATGTCTTTGGTTTGTTCTTTTTTCCTTGATTCTCACCCTTATCATGTTCACACAAGTTGTTCTTGATATTCTTCTACAGTATAGAATTTCCTTTTTTTAGCAATATGAAAATTGGCTGAATTGATGTGCTTGCTATTAGGTGCTACCGTGGAGCCATTTGGGTCTTTCGTGTCTCAGCTCTCTACACGCTGGGGAGATCTGGATATTTCAATTGAGTTATCCAATGGATCATATATTGCAGTTGCTGCCAGGAAGCACAAGCAGACTTTATTGGAGGATGTACTGAAAGCATTGCGCAAGACAGGTTCTATGCTGTAACTTTCTCTTGATCGTTTCATGTCGTTATGAATGATAACAAGCATCTGCAAATAGGCATACTTATTTTATAGATTAGGTGCAACAGCTGCAGCAGCTGTGGCGACATGCACAGTGCAGAGAGTTAGTAACTAACTAGCAATAGAATCAGCAAAATTTGTCTCTTATGAGAAACAAATATGCAATTTGTCAATTAATTGGCAAAAAAGAGAGTATTTTCAAACAAGAAAAGTTTAGTAATTGATATTAAAACTTAATTCCTTGATATATGATGCTAAAATTGTAAAATATGACTCAACCCATGTGGTAAAGGGAACCTTGAGGCTTGTTTAGAATTACTGTAATAAGAGTAACATAGGAGTTTGTTGCTAGATATTTGACTAAGAGCGTATTTCTCAGATTTGAAAGAAAAGATGGGCAATCTTTCTTTTCGGGCGGTAGCTCAAGAAGAAAGATTGTCCATCTTTGTGTTTCAAATCCGGAGAAATACGCTCTTAGTCAAATATGTATATATATATGTATGTATATATATATATATATATATATATATATATATATATATATATATATATATATAGAGGAAGGGACCTAGGACGGGGAAGGGGCGATTGACTCTAAGTACTGACCTAGTTTGTATGGAAGATGCACAATTAAAACTAAAACTGAAACTGGAAATTAAACATGGAAATTATATTGAATTGAAACTAATATGGAAACTAATCTTGGATGAGAACATTAAGAACTTACTTGAAGAGAAGAAAGATGATTTGGAAACTTGGAATTATTATTGATAACTTGGAAACTTGGAAATATTACAAAACTTGGAATTGTAAACTTGGAAGAGAACTCTTAATATTTTTTGCTCTGCCTAAAACTGAATACAATTGAGCCTATTTATAGACTTTTGAAAAGTAAATACAGTAATTAAAGTACAATAATTGGACTAATCTAGAAAACTTACAAGGCTAAGTAATCTAGAAATAGACAATTACATATTGGACAGCTGGATACATATGTGCCATTGCTTTTGGGAGTGCGTTGTAACAGCTGGATATTTGTCTGCCACTACTTTTGGAGTGCATTGTAGCTTTTTGACAACTTTGGTGAAAATTGCACGAAAGTACTATTCATAGTACTATTCATCGGCTACTTTTCACTGTTCACTATTCATCTTTTTGACAAAGTTGGAAATTTGTTGGAAATTGCAAGGTGTAAACCTTATCTTCTGACTTGGAATGCTGAACAAACTATTGGACACCTGTCTGGACACCTGGAATCTAGAATAACCTGGAATAATGTCGCTAACTTTTGCCTAAGTGTAAAATAGTTACACTTAGCGGGATCTTTCTATTCTTTTTTTCTTTTTCATTTTTCTTTTAATTTAAAAATCAAATGGATCTTGGGCACAAGGCCCACCAAACAGATCTGGGCTGGAGGCCTCAGAAGAACTGGAACTATTAGATTAGGCTTTTTTGGTTTGGCTAATAAACTGAATGAACTGATCAAAAAGTTCAGCCTTATTTATCGAAGCCTTCTTTTTGGTTTTGGATTTTGTGGATGAGGATGGAGAATTGAATGTGTCTTGTGGAGGGGCTATTTGGAGTTGTTTATACTGCTGGAAACTCTGCTTAGTCCATTTATTATAGTCATGAAGGGCAGATAATCCATGCGGGAGGTATTGAGAAACACAATCTTGCATTTTTGGATGAATCTTAAAATTTTTCCACCATTTGACTCGATATTCTTGAACCAGGAAATAAGGTCTGGATTCAATCATTCTTCGAAGAGAATAATTCAAGCACATAATCCATGAAATTCGGAATATTTGGCAGAAATAAATAATACTAGAAAATTCATAACCTTCTGGAAATCTGGCTACTGGAAAGCGAGCTTTAGAATGATAAAGTTGGAAAGAATTTTGAAGTTCTTCTGGAAAGATATCTGGAATTGCTCCAAAACTATCCCACCATTCAATGAACCATATTGGAAATCTTTTATTGTGTTGAAGACAGTCTGAAGAACAAAGAGTGATTATAACTTTGGAGTAAAAATGCACAATACCAGGCTTGTTCATAATCATAAAAGTTATAAGTCTGTGGAAGTTTTGGATCAAGAAGATTGGAAAAGCATGTTTTAGAGTTGGAAAGAGAAGAATGGAGTGTTTTCCATTCATGACTATCTGCCCTTCATGACTATAATGAATGGACTAAGCAGAGTTTTCAGCAGTATAAACAACTCCAAATAGCCCCTCTACAAAATACATTTCATTCTCCATCTTCATCCACAAAATCCAAAACCAAAAAGAAGGCTTCGATAAATAAGGCTGAACTTTTTTTTATTAGCCAAACCAAAAAAGCCCAATCCAATAGTTCCAGTTATTCAGAGGCCTCCAGCTTAGATCTATTTGGTGGACCCTGTGCCCAGGATCCATTTGATTTTTAAACTCAAAGAAAAAATGAAAAAGAATAGAAAGATCCCGCTAAGTGTAACTGTTTTACACTTAGGCAAAAGTTAGGGACATGATTATCCAGTTTACAGGTGTTCAGTTGACAAGTGTCCAACATTTTCCAACTGTCCAGCATCCAATATCAGAAGATAAGAATTACAGCTTGCAATTTCCAATCAATTTCCAACTTTGTCAAAAAGATGAATAGTGAACAGTGAAAAGTAGCCGATGAATAGTACTTTTGTGGAATTTTTACCAAAGTTGTCAAAAAGCTACAATGCACTCCAAAAGTAGTGGCAGCCAAGTATTCAGCTGTTACAACGCACTCCCAAAAGCAATGGCACATATGTATCCTGCTGTCCAATATGTAATTGTCTTTTTCTAGATTACCTAGCCTTGTAAGTTTTCTAGATGGGATATTTCCTCAGGTACCCCTGAGGTTTGGCGTAATTCCCAAGATACCCCCCATATTTGGGGAATTCCTCAGATACCCCTCACATTTGGGGAATTTCTCAGATACCCCTGAGGTTTGTGTTTGGGCTCAAGATACCCTTACTATGGACGAAATCCTAACGCCGTTAGGTTTTCCGTCCATAGTATCCCCAATTTTCTCTCTCCTTCCATTCCCCCACCCACTACCAACTCCCCTCCCCCAGCCAGCGGCCGACGGCCGGCGACCACCACCCCTACTTTGGCGCCGGCGACCGTACCCTCTCCCTTTGCCCGCCGGAAGCGAAGACACCCGGCTTTGGCGCGGCGCCGGCGACCCCATCCTCTCCCTTTCCCCCACCTTCGACATCCCACCCTAACCCTCCCCCTTCCCGATTCTCAATTCCCCATCCCACCCCACCCCGACACCACCCCCTCCCCCCTTTCCCCTATCGGAAATGGCCCCCCCTTCCCTGTCCTCCATCGTGAGTCGACCCTTCCCCTTCCCCACCTCAGATACGTTTCCCCAAACCCTTAATCCCACCCCCGAAACCACCCTAGGGTGCTTTGTTGTCTTCTTCTTTGTTTTCTTTGCTCGGCCGGGTGCCAACGACGGGGGTGAGGAATCGGGAATGGGGAAGGGAGGGGGTAGGGTTGCCGGCGCCGGAGTGGGTGGTGGTCGCCAGCCGTCGACCGCTGGCTGGGGGAGGGGGGTTGGCAGTGGGTAGGGGTGTTCATAACCGGGTACCCGGACATGCGGGTACCCGCATAAATTTCGACCCGTGCCCCGACCCGAGAAGACCGGGTACCCGGTTTTCCCGGGCCGGGTCACAGGGTACCCGGCAAATATATTCACCGCTGTTTATTTTTCTTTTATCCACTGCCTTGAATTGATGTCATGAATTACATCCACTGACTTGTGCTAGTGGCCAGTGGGTTACAAAAAACATTAATATTTGATGAAGTTAAATAGCCACTGCTATGAATATGATGATTTTGTCATCACACCAGTGCAAATGTAGCAGTTAGTTACCGCCTTACCGGCAATAACTCGTGTGTTTTGACTTATGTTCACATTTTAAAATCACTTCCACTTTAGTTTTTTTAATCATATGCAGTGTATGATACGTGAAAAATTGCAGTTTTTTTTTGGTTGATAAATGGAAATAGAAAAACGCATAAAAATAAAAATTTAAAAGTATTTCACGGGTACCGGGTACCCGGCCCGTCAAAAATATTTTTTCAATAAAATACCTGGTTTTTTCTAACGGGTCGGCGGGTCGGGTCAACCGGGTCGGGTTTTTTTGAACACCCCTAGCATTGGGTGGGGGAATGGGAGGAGAGAGAAAATTGGGGATACTATGGACGGAAAACCTAACGGCGTTAGGGTTCCGTCCATAGTAAGGGTATCTTGAGCCCAAACACAAACCTCAGGGGTATCTGAGGAATTCCCCAAATGTGGGGGGTATCTTGGGAATTACGCCAAACCTCAGGGGTACCTGAGGAAATATCCCTTTCTAGATTAGTCAAATTATTGTACTTCAATTACTGTATTTACTTTTCAAGAGTCTATAAATAGGCCCACTTGTATTCAGTTGTAGGCAGAGCAAAAAATATTAAGAGCTCTCTTCCAAGTTTACAATTCCAAGTTTTGTAATATTTCCAAGTTTCCAAGTTATCAATAATAATTCCAAGTGGTGGTTGTTTGGGTTTGGTCAGCTGTTGGTCAGCCTGGGTTTGGTCAGCCTGTAAAGCCGTGGTGTAGATGTTCCAGGTGTGGTGGTCCCTCAGGTGGTCCCAGTGGTCCCTCAGGTGGTCCCAGTGGTCCCTCAAGCTATAACTATTGTTGTAGTGTTTATCAGTAAACATGGTGAAAGGTAAAATTAGTAGTGTTTTATTAAAGGTTTTTGGTGACATTAAGAATCCAATCCAGAAGAAACAGATTACCCAAAAGAATGATCCATTTGTTTGGGAAATGTCAATTCTTTCTAAAACTAATATTTATGATGAACAATATAGTTGGGAATACAATTTTGGTAGAGGTATCCATATAGAAGAATTTACTACTAGTATCAATCAGCGTCAAATGACTATCCAACTTCTAGATAATGAGTCTACCCATACTCCAGATGAATGGCGTCTCCAAACACCACCAATTCCAAAATCTTTGAAGGAGTAAAAGGTTGAACAAATAGTTGAAGAACTAGATGGTAGAATTCTTATTCGATTTAATTCAAGTAAGGAGTTTCCATCTTCTTCTTCCAACTATGACTTTCTTAGTGCAAGATCTTCTTGTTCTTTTGAATGATCCAGTACTTTTCCAAATACAGATGATTTTCCAAATACTTCTCAAAATTATAAAGTTTTCGAAAAATCTTCCATTCCAGAAATAGTTGATGAAAATGATTTTCCATCACCAACTAAGTTTGAAATGAGACCTCCAAATTTCTCCAGTTTGAATGTTATTACCAAAGGTGGATTCCAAATTAATAAACCAATGCTTTCAAACGATTTTGAAGCTCCAGTAAATCGTGAAAAACGACTTTGGTTTTTCTCCAATTTTGATAAACCTGCTACAGAATTTATCCGTGAAAAATACTATTCCAAATTAAATGAATTATCTGCAAATATTCCATTTTTTACCTGGCTTCCAATTTACTTAAGTAATTTAAAAATTCCTTATCCATTTTCTGATTTATGTGTTAAGTCCAATATTGCTCAAAAATGGATTCTCAAAAATGGTGAATTAGTTTCGTCTATTTATCCTCCATTAACAGGTTTACGAGTTCCTTCAGAAGAAGGTAAAACTTGTGAAGCTGCTCCATGTAAAGTAGGAAGAGATGCTGATGAAAAATCAGGTCCTACTTTAGGGGACATAAAAAAGGTTTATAAACAAAACAATTTTTCGAATACAATTTTACATACAATTTCCAAACAAGTTGATCACATTTCAAATCAAATTGATTCTTTATCTTCCAAAAATTCTGATTATGAGTCTTCCAAAGAAATTGAACCTTCCAAAGAAATTGATGCTTTATCAAAAAAGTTAAATGGAATTTCTCTTAATGAAAATCGTTCACCAATTTTTCCAAATGAGATTTCCAGACCTCTTATTCATGTTCAAATAACTTTCCAGTTTCAAAAGGTTTTGGACTTAGTAACAAAACACTCTTGAAAAGAATTTCAGCCAAATTAGACAAATGGGATTCTAGGTTTTTTTATCCGTTGCCTCCATTGGGGTAACGGATTTTTCATCCGTTACCCTGCTCTGGTGGCGCAAAAAAAAAATTCCGACAGCGTTAAATTTTTTTTTATAAAACTTACCACATTTCGTTCTGGCGTCGTTGAGGGTTCTTCCTCGGACATTTCCGGTTGTGCTCCGGTGGTTCGTCGGTGGCGGAGGTGGTGCTCCGGTGTTGTAAGTACCCCGGTGGTTTCCATAAATGTGCTAAGTTGGTTCATCGGAGGTGGTGCGTCGGAGGTGGTTGTACGGTGGTGGTGGTCCGGTGGTGGTGTTCGGAAGGTGGTGGTGTTAGTGCTTCATGGTAGAGAGAGATTAAGTTTGATGAGAGTGGAGAGGGTAAAGTGAGGTGAAAGGGGGAGGGGCATGGGGGGTATTTAAAGAAAAAAATACGAACGATTTCAAGTAAATACGGACGGTAAATAGCGATTGAGTTAGAAAAGGATAAGAAGGCAAAAGAAATTGCTGAAAACTTTTTTTCAAGTGATGAATTTCCATCTTAGATTAATCGAATTTCTAGCTGGAACCATAATCCAATGCGAAACTATTATTTTAGACCTACTCCTCCAGATCTCCAATTTAAAGAACGATGAACTTATGGTTCTAAAAATGTTTATTCTGGTGACCAACTATATGATTGGAATATATATATATATATATATATATATATATATATATATATATATATATATATATATATATATATATATATATATATATATATATATATGTCCTGTTCCTGGAGAAAATATTGTGAAATTACCTTTTCTATTCTTTCGCCGAATTTGCCACATTGTCCACCTCTATAGAACCTATAACTACAATACCGCCAAAGAGGAACAGGGTTAAGCAAAGCAATAAGGTACTTTTTATGAGATGGAAAATGAAAACTATTAGCCCCCACAAGAAGTCCGTGATAAGGTGATTGTATGATAATGATAAAGGAATAATTGTCTTTTTATTGAATTAGTAATTGATAATGAAAAACTTTACTAATGATGAACATTCTATGATAAATAAATTTATAAAAGTGACAAGATTATAATGCATTGATATGCAACACCAATTTAAATAAATGACACGAACGCTATAATAAATGAGGCCATAATTGTTAGGATGACAGAAAAAACTGAAAAATATGATGTTGATCTTGGTAAGTGATTGCAGAAGATTAAATGAGTGACATGAATTATTTACTAAGTAACGTATAAAATCTTAATAAATGACACCATACCATTGCGTGATGTGACTAGTTGCCCAATACCTTCTTTGTTGATTATTTGGATATGTCACTGCATGCAAACATAAATCATGCTTACACAATGATTTATATGTGATACTCCGTAAGGGGATCTACCTGGTGTGGGAATCGTGGTCAATGCTGTGTTGCACCTAAATTTCAATATATTTATGAAATGGTGTTTCCATTATGTGTTGATAAAATATTCTGACTGTCATGAGGCCATCCGTGAGATTCATATTGGTATGTTAAATATATGGCCATTTTATACAGCATCAGGAATTTGCTTTGCAAAATCTCATTTTCGCTAGAATATCTTTCCGCTTTGACCTATGAGGTCATAGCAGACTGGACGGATTATTATAGTTGTATCTTCTAATGAGATTTCGTCAGTAATTCAGTATATATGCTGAGTTTTCACTAGTTTTGGGTAATATTGCTCATGAATAACCAAAAGAATCATAATCAACAACTTTGAGCTTGATATAGAAAAGTTTGAAGCCTGGCTTCTGAATGTTTAGGAGAACAGACTCTGTAAGAATATTTGAGTTAGTTTGTTGTTTCTTTTACCACCATATTTATTATAGAAACTATTTTGCAGGCAGCTTTAGGAGGTTGCAGTCTGTATCTCATGCCAGAGTTCCTATTCTGACACTTGAGAGCAAATATCAGAACATCTCCTGTGACATTTCGATCAATAACATATCAGGGAAGATGAAATCTAAATTTTTGCTGTGGATCAGCCTTATTGATCGTCGTTTCCGGGATATGGTTTTGCTGGTATGCTCTGTTAACCACTCGGTAGCTGTTATCATGCATGAAGAGAACCCTAGTTTGAGGCATTAGACTTCTATTTGCAGGTCAAGGAGTGGGCAAAAGCAAACAATATTAACTGTTCAAAATCTCAGACATTTAACTCATATTCACTGTCCTTACTTATCATCTTCCATTTTCAGGTATGGTAGTTTATTGAATATCATGATTCATGAGAATGTCCTTGATCTTGAGATTCTAATTTATCTGATGTCATACTCGTGCTCCCATGCAGAATGACAAGTAATGTTTTGGAGGTTACTACTGTTTTGTGCATAACTTTTTTTATGATTGTGTACTACTCTTCTTTCAATTTTTTTATTGTCATTTAATACACATTACATCATTCAGCAGACCTCGAAACTTATTGTGGTCCCCCATTTTTCGTGCAGACGTGTCTTCCAGCAATTTTGCCTCCACTTAAAGATTTGTACCCTGGGAACATGGCTGATGAACTTATAGGTGCTAAATAGTGTGATATTTTTATTGACTGAAACCCTCATCCCAAACCCTCCAGCAACTTGAAGTTTTGAGGTCATATTGTCATCTTAGAAATGGAAATGTTTTCCCTTTTGCTTCATGGTTTGGCTTCTATGTAAAGACAAGTAACCTATGATGTTAGGATCCCTTCAGTTCTAGAACTAGAGATGCATCTTTAAGTAAAGAATAGAAGGAAAGAGAAATAACTTGATAAAATCATTGTCAGGTCGGAGTTACTGAAATCATAATAATGTACTCCTTATGTTAGGTTGCTGGTTCTTTTTCCCCCTCAAATATCATTGCTGGGTTTTCCACTTTTCCCCTCCTTAAATATCTATCATATGGTGGTTGATCCAACAGTTACAGTTTTTCCTGATGTTAATAAGTTACTATTTTATCTTTGTTTATCATTAAGTCTAAAGAGGATCTTGGAGGAAAGAGCATTTCTGGTTACTGGATGGAGTTAGACTGTTAAGAGTTGTAGAGAAAAAAATGAAATAAATAACAATAGGAAAGTTCTTTTTCCCCCCAAACCTTGTTTTCTCAAAATTCTCTCAGTAACTGGACGATCTAGTTACCAGGAAGAATTATGATCTGGCTGTTGCCTTGGACAGGGTTTTTTGGGGAAGAGGGGGGGAGGTTACATGAGTATTCCTACGCTTGCAATAAGCTGATGCCTGATAAAGGTCGTTTTGGATTGATCCTTTACGCGATGCACGAAATTGTCAATTATTTCACAACAAATAATAAGTGCACGTATTCTGTGACTTCTGTCCATTATAATCCCAAAGCCAACTAATTGTGAATGTTTGGCTTTGTTGGAAATGGATAGTATTAGTTGAGGTGACTACTGTTATGTTGGGTACTTGTGTTTAACAAAGAATATGGTGTAGGCATTTTGTTATTGGATATGTAATTGGTTTTTTTGGTATGGTTTGAAACCTATCTGCATTATTGCATGCTGTAGCTCCCCGTGAATTGAAAAGGAATATCTAACCATTAAACTAATTTCTCTGGATTTAAGTTACTTTTATCCTTTTCACAACCATAGCTCAACAAACTTATGTCCTAACATCACCTAACTTGCTCATCAAGTCTTAGTAAGTTCCTGAAGCCATCTTCAATCTGCTGTTCTGCAGGGATAAGGGCTGATGTAGAAGGACGTATTGAAGAAGTATCTCTCAGTAATATTGCTAAATTTAGAAAAGAGAGAAGAGTTAATCACAGCAGCTTGTCTGAGCTCTTTACTTCTTTCCTGGCTAAGGTTTGTTATTTCACCCTGCTGTCTTAACCTTATAAATTCTCTGATCTTTAACACTAGTTAAGTGGGATATCGAATGAGAATTCGGCACATCACATCCCTACTGTTCTACTTTGAGCAGTTCATCAGTCATTTATATATCAGGAGAAGAATTTGATCACATTAACTTAATTATAGCATTTTTCTTCAAAGCTGTTTACTTAATTACGATTTTTGCATTTTAAGATCAATCAGAACAACATTGGTTGATTTTTCTGGTGATATTTGACACTCGTGTGCAGTTCTCTGACATTAGTACAAGGGTGACAGAGCAAGGCATTTCTACATACACTGGACGATGGGAAGACATACATTCTACTACACGATGGCTTCCCAAAACATATGCAATATTTGTATGCTTACTAAAACCCTTTCTTTTTCCTCTTGTGGAGTTCATTCAACTGGGGCTTAAATCTTTTATGCTGATTTATGATCGCAGATTGAAGATCCTTTTGAGCAACCTGAAAATACTGCAAGAGCTGTTACCAACAATCAGCTGGCAAGAATAGCTGAAGTGTTCACAAACACTTACCATAAAATTGTTGCTCCAAATCAGACCCGAAATACTCTTATCCCTGCTTTAGTAAGGTATGAAATTTCCAAATTTTTCCCTGGAGTGGCATTTGGAACTCCGATGACCTATGGTGGGGCCTATTCAAGGATGAATCAAAATGTACGTAATAATTCTAGCAACTACTCCGCCACACAATCTCAGCGTCGATTTAAGAAGACAAGGCAACTGGGTCACCCGAACAATATGACTCCACAAGAGGCGAAGCAAGTTTGTCAAGGACAAGCTCTTACAAACAACCAACGGTTGCCAAAGAGTAATGCTCGAAGTCGGCGTAGAGTGGCCAGGGAAACTGCTATGCCATCTGAAGGAAAAGCTCAGAAGCCGACACATACTTTACAGCCTGGCCAAGGCAGCAATGTGGCTTCACAACAACCTGTTCAGGCAATTCAACGGCAACCTCAGCAAGCTCTTACAAACAACCAACGGTTGCCAAAGAGTAGTCCTCGAAGTCGGTCTAGAGTGGCCAGGGAAACTGCTATGCCATCTGAAGGAAATGCTCAGAAGCCGCCACATACTTTACAGCCTGGCCAAGGCAGCAATGTAGCTTCACAGCAACCTGTTCAGGCAATTCAACGGCAACCTCAGCAAGCTCTTACAAACAACCAACGGTTGCCAAAGAGTAATGCTCGAAGTCGGCGTAGAGTGGCCAGGGAAACTGCTATACCATCTGAAGGAAAAGCTCAGAAGCCGCCACATACTTTACAGCCTGGCCAAGGCAGCAATGTGGCTTCACAGCAACCTGTTCAGGCAATTCAACGGCAACCTCAGCAAGCTCTTACAAACAACCAACGGTTGCCAAAGAGTAGTCCTCGAAGTCGGCGTAGAGTGGCCAGGGAAACTGCTATGCCATCTGAAGGAAAAGCTCAGAAGCCGCCACATACTTTACAGCCTGGCCAAGGCAGCAATGTGGCTTCACAGCAACCTGTTCAGGCAATTCAACGGCAACCTCAGCAAGCTCTTACAAACAACCAACGGTTGCCAAAGAGTAATGCTCGAAGTCGGCGTAGAGTGGCCAGGGAAACTGCTATGCCATCTGAAGGAAAAGCTCAGAAGCCGCCACA
The DNA here is from genome assembly GCA_947648045.1 of Beta corolliflora. Lineage (NCBI taxonomy): Eukaryota > Viridiplantae > Streptophyta > Magnoliopsida > Caryophyllales > Amaranthaceae > Beta > Beta corolliflora. The sequence goes on along the minus strand of CANSZD010001252.1, from coordinate 1,109,544 downwards.
TACTTTACAGCCTGGCCAAGGCAGCAATGTGGCTTCACAGCAACCTGTTCAGGCAATTCAACGGCAACCTCAGCAAGCTCTTACAAACAACCAACGGTTGCCAAAGAGTAGTCCTCGAAGTCGGCGTAGAGTGGCCAGGGAAACTGCTATGCCATCTGAAGGAAAAGCTCAGAAGCCGCCACATACTTTACAGCCTGGCCAAGGCAGCAATGTGGCTTCACAGCAACCTGTTCAGGCAATTCAACGGCAACCTCAGCAAGCTCTTACAAACAACCAACGGTTGCCAAAGAGTAATGCTCGAAGTCGGCGTAGAGTGGCCAGGGAAACTGCTATGCCATCTGAAGGAAAAGCTCAGAAGCCGCCACATACTTTACAGCCTGGCCAAGGCAGCAATGTGGCTTCACAGCAACCTGTTCAGGCAATTCAACGGCAACCTCAGCAAGCTCTTACAAACAACCAACGGTTGCCAAAGAGTAATGCTCGAAGTCGGCGTAGAGTGGCCAGGGAAACTGCTATGCCATCTGAAGGAAAAGCTCAGAAGCCGCCACATACTTTACAGCCTGGCCAAGGCAGCAATGTGGCTTCACAGCAACCTGTTCAGGCAATTCAACTGCAACCTCAGCAAGTTTGGCGGCCTAAACAATCTGATAATTAGCAGTCACGAGGTGGAACTTTTTTTCAGTTTGATCTATCATAGCTTCATGAAATTTTGTGTCATTCCACATTAAAGAACTCAGTCTGAATGGACTCAGCAATGAAATAGTTTCAACATACATTGGGAATAATTCTCAGCAATGACGCAAAAAGATCAAAATGGTGGGGGTCAAACATCCCACAATGTATTAGGAAGAACTCCAACAGGTATAGTTCCTTGGGGATCTCGTCTGTAAAATGAATTATTTGCCCGGTACAAATCACTGAGTGTCAAAACATAACAAATTTCTCAAAGTTACCCTTGAGTTGAAAATGCTTTTCCTGTGGCACGTTGGTACCTCTTGTTTTTTACTTCGCACTGTTGTGCATACTACTATGACAATTACCTATCCATGCATTATCAACTTCAGGTATACTGGAATGTCACTGGAATGTCAATTGGCAAAAAATAGACCCATTTGTAATAGCTCGCACTTCCAAGTACTAGATAAACTTATTTAACATCACAAATCACAATTATCTTTTATAAATCTCAATTAAACATTCACTTGCAGCAGAACATTACTCCAAAGATCATAGACCTGTGGTTTATGGGCCTACAAATACAATATTCTTATATAAAACCTCAAATACATAACTACTCCGACTAAGATTCGAAAAAGTAATACAAACAAATATGACAAGACATTCCAATCAAACATCTAATTACACTTGGAATACACTAATACCATTATGAAAACATAAACATCTTGCTCATGCAATGATTCAAGCATGAAACGTTAGCTGTCATCTATCGTTAGAAGACAATTTCTAATATTCATTGTTTAAATTAAAAACACAATAAGAAGAATATGATTAAGGAACAGGTTATGCAAATAATTCGATAGTTACACGATAAACACCTGGGCCTGTTGCGCTTTGGGCCTCTGAGTGTTCTCATTCCTCACCATATTACAAAGAACATCCTATATAAATATAATTCCTATACACTAGCTAATACATGGAATTAATGAAATCTTTTTGTTTGTTTTATCTTCCCCTTTGGCCTTTTGTCAGCCATCACCTAGTATGACCCCTCGACAGCCCACACCAACCCCTCATTACTCATTACTCATTAGGGCTCACAGACTTGCATAGGATACCAGAACTTCCACATTTCAACAAAATTTCCTAGACTTCATATTCTACTGGCTATCTCCGCAAGAGCTGTTTATCACAAGCCAAGACCTTATAGCTAGCATGAGGTCCTTCAGACGTGTCATGAATAGCTGCTCGCCATCCCATTGCTTTTGCAATTTCTTGGAGTTCTTCCACAACAGAGATGGTATCACGGATATATGCACGCCCACCAGGCCTTAGTATCCGATGCATCTCAAGCATGATGCTAGAAACGTTGCATCTGAGACAAAAAAATGACAAATGTGTAAATAAAAAAAATAAAAATATATATATGACAGAACTAGAAACAACATTTGAACTTTGAAGTCACTATTCAAGCATTGATCTCCGAAATAGCTGACAAGGGTGTAGGAATATATAGATGCATATAGCGGAATTTCATAAAACAATTTCCTAACATCTATCATAGGATCGCAAACATAATCAAACATATGAATCATTCAATAGGGATTAAATATCAAACCTTTGTAGCTTGATTTCCCTGTTGTATGCAAACTTTGAAGATCCGAAAGTCTCAAGTGTTGCTCCTCTAATCAGTCCATGCGCACCAATTGTACACCAACGTTTGCTAGAACAAAAGAGAAAAGATCCCTTACTTTTTGGTGGTATAGGCGCCGGTTAGAGGGAATAGATTTGAGTTTCACTCTCTCTTTCTTGTGAAAAGAAACTGATTAATGAATCGATCACCTAAACCCTAATATTATATCCTATATATAATAGAGGAGTCATAGGCTAGTTAGTAGAACTAATTCTCCTCCTATTTTCCTTTGGATCGGCCCAACCCTAATCCTAAATGGATTTGGATTGCTTTGTCCAACTTGTGCTACAATATGTGACCTCATAAGATTAATCTATTTTAGTTATAGGCCCAATCAATATTGTCCTATTAATCATATTTATTCTCTAGCAAGAAAATACGATTACTAAAATAATTAACTTTATTATCTTCATAATATAAATCCTATTTATATTTAGTAATTGTCGGGATGTCTAAGGACATATTCCTTCAATCTCCCACTTGTCCGAAGACAAGAGCGCAATGTTAAATTCCTTAAGTCACTTAATTCCAAATTTGATAACACCATGTTATTCTCAAATTTATATTCCTTGATCGCCGAGTTCGAACTGCTCAAATAAGGATTAACTCTTTAATCCTATTCCGCATGGCCATGAAATTTTCTAGTTCTCGCTCATCAAGAGGCCCAGACACTATTCCTATTTAATAGGAGGACTTATCCACTCTTGTATGACCATAACTCCCACTCAATTCTTAGCCCATCTAATCACTGCCTTTATAACCTCCTTTTACGGCGCGGCGTTTAACAGTGTCAAAGTTAAACTAATTATATTGTGGTTATTAAGACATACTCATGTCTAAGGAATCCACTAAATATAGTAGTTTGATTCTACTTTTAGAATCTAATTAGGTCAAGTCTCAATGTATCAACTATACATCTAAATCAATTAGACATCTCTATGTCTCCATAGCCCATGGAATTGCGCTATCAATTAATTATATACTAGTCTTTTAATAAACCACTTATGTCCAATTTAGTAATTTAGACTAGGGACTTTAAACAAATTGTGATTTCAGTTCACTTTGTAGGGTTCCATTATCAAAACGTTTTCGATAATCCTATTTGAAAACAAATTATTTGGACATTTTATTTAATACTAAACCAAACAATTAAATATGAAAAGAATTTTTATTGATAAACATTCAAAGCATAATAAATGTCTTTACAATTGTAAACATGAAGTAAACAACCTAAAGTCATTCTCCCATATGCTTAAGCCCCATAGACCTAGTATGACACTCATGCTTAGGTTGAGCAAGCGGTTTAGTCAGAGGATCTGCAATATTATCCTCAATATGAACCTTGCTTACTTTCACATCCTCTCTTCCAACGATCTCTCGAATGAGATAGAATTTCCTGAGCACATGTTTAGACCTTTGATGCGATCTGGGTTCCGTAAACTGAGCAATGGCACCATTGTTGTCACAATACAACTCAATGTCATTCTCAATGCTAGGAACTACACCAAGCTCACCAATGAACTTTTTGATCCAAACATCCTTTCCTTTGCCGCATCACCGCAATATACTCGACCTCTGTTGTAGAATCCACGATGGTACTCTGCTTAGAGCTCTTCCAGCTCACAGCTCCTCCATTGAGACAAAATATGAAACCAGATTGAGATCGAAAATCATCTTTGTCACTCTGGAAGCTTGCATCGGTGTATCTAGTAACAACCAACTCACTATCTCCACCATAAACCAAAAAATTATCCTTAGTCCTTCGCAAGTACTTAAGGATGTTTTTCGCTGCAATCCAGTGAGCATCTCCTGGATTTGACTGGTATCTGCTGCGTATACTCAGAGCATATGCAACATTCGGTCGAGTGCATATCATGGCATACATAATGGATCCTACTGCAGAAGCATAGGGAACATTACTCATACGCTTGACCTCATCAGGACTCGAAGGACACTGAGTCTTGCCAAGTGTTATGCCATGTTGCATGGGAATGAAACCTCTCTTGGAGTTTTCCAGCTTGAACCTTGCAAGAACCTTATCAATATAAGTCTCTTGACTAATTCCAATCAGCCTTTTCGACCTATCTCTATAGATCTTTATTCCCAATATGTACTCAGCCTCTCCTAGGTCTTTCATAGAGAAACAATTTTTAAGCCATTCCTTGACTGACTCAAGCATGGTCTTATCATTTCCAATGAGAAGTATGTCATCCACATACAAGACCAGAAAAGTAATACTACTCCCACTTAACTTCTTGTATACACAATATTCCTCTTCATTTCTGAGAAAGCCAAATTTCTTGACTGCCTCATCAGATCTGAGGTTCCAACTCCTTGATGCTTGCTTTTGTAACACCCCCAAATTCCCCTCTTTTTGCAGAATATATTTTAATATAAAACACTTGAGAAACTTGAGAGTATTACCGCCACGTGATAACGTTAAAGGCTTTAATACTAACTACTAACTGAACTTGAAACCAACGCAGCGGAAATAACTTAAATAACTCCTCTTTATTATTAATATATACTTTATTGTACAACTTTAACAATGGAAATATAGAAAATAAAATAATAACTCCTTGACTAATCATGATTCCTCACTAGCTCCCCCATATGAAGTATGCATCATATCAACCTGTAAATTCTGCTCGCCAAAATAGGGTCATCACAGGGACAAAGCCATAAAACAAAACAAACAAAACGCGTGTCAGTAAAAATACTGAGTACATATATATGCGGAATATAAAATCACTTTATTTAATTAAACATTTGAAATATTTAATTTCGAAAAACCTTTCTTGGATACTTGATAATACTTGATAATTATATAACATAAAGTATTTAACTTTAATAAAAACTCCTTTTCCTTGCCTAGGTACCTTTCCTAAAGTGTGCACACCCCCCAAGTTTAGTATTCCTTACTGAGTCTATGACGAGGGGAACTACCTTGTCCACATGACTTATACAAAAAGTACATGGGTAAAATATAATAGCTACCGTTCTTGTTTATAACAAGCCGTTGCCTCTTTATAATTTGTGATCATAAAAGATCATATAACTAATAAAAAAATTCTTTCGGAAATAATCCTCTAAAAAAATGTACTTCTTTTATAAAACTTTAGCCATATAAAGGCATATAAAATATATAACTTGTTCATGAAATAATCTTGAAAAATCTTATTGATCACACATGAAATAAAAATTTCTATGATAATTTTAATGTGAATAGTAATAACAGTTATGCTAATAATAACATAGTTAAGTATTCGTACTATGCACCCTGATTCATGAACCTTGAAGATTAAATACATGCGTACCACAAAACTAAAGTAGGAAGTTTTCTACTAACAATATAATAATCCAACTCAGTACATGAATTTTGGAGACTAATAATGATAACCTTAGTAATAAGGCAACAAAACTATGACAACAGTGTTAAATAAACAACTCAACGCATGACGGCAAACGCATGGTTTACTATATCCTACAATCTACAGATTGAAAATTAATTGAACACCGGACCACTTACCGTGCTTATAATAAATTTAACAAATTCATGTAAACTCGTAAAACATGTAAAACAATAACCCTAAAAACATGATACTACGCATGCAAAACAATATTTAAAGATCTACATATACACGCACCTTGAAAATTTATAACTACTAGGGAGAAGAGAGAGAAGGTAGGCTAAGAGGGATAGAGAGTTTAAACTTGAGAAAAGAGATGTATTCCTCAAATTTGGTGTGAAGAATATGATGGGTAGAGACCCCTATTTATACTAGTTGGATAGGTAGAGTCATACTAGAACTCAAAAACTAAAAGACGGGTTTAAGAGAAAAGATAAACAAATCTAGCTAAGATCTAACAAATTTTTACGATCATCCAACTAAGATTCGGAAAAGATATAAATTATCCCATAATACATAACTACAGAAGGTAAAATAACTAAAAGATAAGAAAAAGGAAAATAATAACCAAAAGCTTTATCACGCAGAACTTCTTAGCCGCATGACATTTGTGAGCTAAAAATTTTCTTTTCTTTTTTTTTTTTTTTTTTTTGAAATTTCTTTAAATCTTTTTCCTTTTTTTTGTAAATCTTTTATGATTTTCTTTTAAGAAATATCTTCAACTACTAAACTAACTACTTGGATTATAATTTGTAAACTTAGGCCCAATATATAATTTGGGCTAGAATTTATTTGAAAACCCCATAATATATCATAAAAGCCTATTTAAAACCTTTATAATTAATAATAAACCTCTTTAATAATTAAAATCCTTTTAAAAATAATAATTAATAACTTACGAAAAATACGGAGTATTACAGACTACCCCCCTTAAAAGAAGTTTCGTCCTCGAAACTTAAAGCAAGCAAACAAAAATAAAGCATGTAATTCACATATATCACAAAATTTTGTATCAAAGTAAGTTGGCTCATTTAATAACTCATAAAATAAGTCAAAATTAGGTCAAAAATAGCATTTTAAGTTAAAAGCGCGAAACTCTATCGCATTCTACCCCTCTTAAAAGGAGTTACGCCCCCGTAACTCGCTAAGGCTTAAAATATGACTTAAAATTATTTACCAAATTTGTAATGCAAACAATTAAGAATCGTTGCTGGAAATGTAATAATAAAATCACTAGAGAGATAATAACACTTCCAAAAATAACTTTTAAGCTTTTAAAAGATAACTTCTGTTTCAAGGTATTAATAATAGAAATAATTGTCTTCAATAATAGATCAACATAATAAAGAAAGTATTTAACTAAGTCAAAAAGGATAGTTTATGACATACTGAAAAGTTTATAAAATTTGTATAGGAAAATTTTCCAAAATCAATAAAGAACTAATATTGATACTAAAACAAGTGTTACTGAAAAACAACTTGAGGTGAATGCTAATATATTAAAAAAATATTATAATATAGTGAGTAAAAGAAAATTATAAAATCTTTTGTAAGCTTTACTTGAAAATGCCATAATCAAACATGCCTTTTCTTTTATAAAAAAAAATGCTCTCTCCTCAAAAAGATTCACAAAACTCATGAAGAACTCATAATGGATATCAACAAAATAACGTTGGTCATACTTTATTACAAATCAAATGAAATCTTTTCATATGCTAAACTTGTTAACATAATAACAAAACACATACTTGAAGAAAATAGTCATCCTTACTTAGGTCCTCAAAACTAAAACTCCTCGAAATTCATCTTTAATTTTTTTTTTAAAGTACCATAATTAATACTCTCTCAAAATAGACAGTAGTACAGTAGTCAATTAGGACTTTAGACAATAAATACACAATCTTGCCTCAAAATTGATATAATCTCCATTTCAATAAAATTAACTCCTTCACATAATATATACTCAATGCTTAAATCCATAAGACAAAAATACGACTACTATTTCCAAAATCAATTACCTTGATTGACTAATTTCTTCCCGTTTCTCCTTTATTAAACTTTCGATTTTTTTCTTTTCAACAAAAAGTATATTTCTTCCATTATTAAAGTCACTTGACTCATTTGATAATTGATATACCCAATCCTTTATAACTCGTTGTAACAAACATCAAGCAAGAGTTTAAGACTACTCCCAAATATAATACTTCTCTTGACACTTAATAATCCTCCGAAATCAACTTAGCATACATTTAGAGAATTCTATTATCTTACTTCACCTTTTAAAATAAAAAAATGATCTAAAGGAACCTGCTAAAGATTCAAATATGGTCTTTCGTACTTTCTTTGCTTAACTATAACAACGATAACTCCTTTAAATATATTTGCAATTCAGCAAGTGTAAAATTCCTTAATTAAATCAAACTTCAAATATGGTATCTCATATACCTATAAGGTCCTCATAATATCCCTTCTTTTTCACCTTTTTAAGGTTATATCTATATCATAGCTAAAATGGTGTTAACTATATCCATAAACAAAATATATAACTTATCTAAATCTTGATAATTCCTCCAAGCTAGTATTAACCATTGATCTATTCCTTCTTGTTTCCACAAATCATAACCTTTCCCTTCTTTACTCATGTCACTAAACATTAAAGATCATCCAACTTCATAAAACTTCAAATGACTAATTTCACAATTCTTAGCTTAACATAAGGTAATGTCTTCTTCATGCCTATAAAAAAAAAACTACTAAGCTTCTTTCCTTCAAAGGAATAAACCAAAATAATATTCACCTTTAATGAATCTAAAACAACTAGGCTTACTTTGAAGTCATAGGTTCTTGTAACACTTATAAATCAACAAAACAAACATATAAATCACTTTGCATGAATTAGATCACATGCATACATGTCATATAAGACGTTAAATAACCAAATTCATCTCGTAGAAATATCCGTGCCAAAAAAATGCCTCAAAAGATAGTAATATCACAACTTGCAAGTAGCTTCTTAATAATATGTCATGAAAGACAGAATAATAACTCAATTCTTATAAAAAAATATAATAAACTCTTTCTTTTGCTTATGAAAAATACAAAGATTTTTCATATTAACTTGACAATAAGTCACACTTCCTTGAGATATATATATAAAAAAAAATCATATTTCTAATATAACAATGAATAACTAAATAATTTATAAAAAAAATGTAATACTTCATAAAAAAAATTCATCTTTAAAAAAAAATTCAAAGTCTATCATCTTATTCTACTTATGCACATAAAATGCTAAAACTTTTCTTGCCAAAAATTATTTTTTCAACCTTTTGTTTTTCCAAATATGTTTTATAATGAGTACTTGATTCATGACAAAGAATAGTCGGGCCAATGAATTTCCCAGGAAAGAGTTGGTTACACGCAACGTTGGTGAGAGCCCAAGCCTTTCCTTGCCAGAAACATTGCCAACCCAACTTATCCAAATCAATCGTTTTTCCTCAAATAATAAAATAGATTTTTATGCGTATTTAATATAAATATGAAAAGAATGCGAAACTCTCTAACCTATATGCCCATCCTTAAGTCTACCCATTAATTTTAGATTCCAGTTTCATATCCTAGACTTTTAAACTGATACCACTTTGTAACACCCCCAAATTTCTCTCTTTTTGAAGAATATATTTTAATATAAAACACTTGAGAAACTTGAGAGTATTACAGCTTTAGTCTATAAATGGTCTTCTTAAGCATGCATACCCTCCCTGGATTTTCTAGATCTTCAAAACCTTAAGGTTGTGTCATGTACACACCCTCTTTCAAGAACCCATTCAAGAAAGCGGTTTTGACATCCATCTGTCATATTTCATAGTCATGAAAAGTAGCAATCGCAAGGATTATCCTAATGGACTTCAGCAAGGCTACTGGTGAGAAGGTTTCATCATAGTCAATACCATGAATTTGTTTGAAACCTTTCGCCACCAACCTTGCTTTGAAAACACTAATGTTTCCATCCTTGTCTGTTTTCAACTTGAATATCCATTTGCATCTAATGGGTTTTACCCCATCAGGCAAATCAACCAAGTCCCATACTTGATTTTCAGACATGGAATCCATTTCAGATTTCATGGCCTCAAGCCATCTTTCGGAGTCTTGACTATCCAAAGCATCTTTGTAGCTAGTAGATTCTTCTGATTTTAAAATCGTTATTTCAGAACTTTCAGTCAAAAGGAAATCAATATATCTCTTTGACGGAATGATAGTCCTACTAGACTTACGTTGGGGAACAACAGAAGAAGTTTCTACCTCACTAGGTTGAGTGACTTCGCATGGAGTATTTCCAAGTGGGACGGTAGGAGGTACATGAATTGAATGCACCACCTCCTGAGCATTTTCATGTCGGGCCGCCTCTGATGAGGTGTTAACCTCATCCATTTGTTGCTCATCTCGAACTTCTTCGAGATATACATTTCTCCCACTTGTTTTTCTGGAAATAAACTCCTTTTCCAAAAAGACACCATTACGAGAAACAAACACTTTGTTTTCGCTTTGGTTGTAGAAGTAGTATCCCTTAGTCTCTTTTGGATAACCCACAAAAAGACATTTATCGGATTTGGATGAAGGCTTATCGGAAAGTAAACATTTTACATAAGCTTCACAACCCCATATCCTTAGAAAAGACAATTTTAGAACGTTTCCTGTCCACATTTCATATGGTGTCTTTTCCACTACTTTGGATGGTGCTCTGTTAAGTGTGAATGCGGCTGCTTTCAAGCGCAAATCCCGTAATGAAATAGGAAGATCGACAAGACTCATCATGGATCGAACCATATCAAGTAGAGTTTGATTCCTTCTTTCAGAAACGCCATTTAACTGTGGTGTTCCTGGTGGAGTCCATTGTGAAAGTATTCCACAATCCTTCAAATGATCACCAAATTCTTGAGATAAATATTCACCACCACGATCGGATCGTAATGCCTTAATTTTCTTCCCAAGTTGGTTTTGTACTTCATTCTGGAATTCCTTAAATTTTTCAAAGGATTCCGACTTATGCCGCATGAGGTAAACATATCCAAATCTGCTCACATCATCGGTAAAAGTAATGAAGTAACGGTACCCCCCCTAGCCAACGTACTCATAGGTCCATACACATCCGTATGTATGAGGGCTAAAAGGTCATTGGCGCTTTCACTTGAACCTGTGAAAGGAGACTTTGTCATTTTCCCCATCAAGCAAAACTCACAAGTATCAAATGATTCGAAATCAAATGATTTGAGAATTCCATCTTTATGAAGTTTCTCAATGCGCTTTGAGCTTATGTGGCCTAATCGACAATGCCACAGGTATGCAGGGTTTGAATCATTTGCTTTATGTTTCTTGATGTATATGTTATAGATGTGGGTTTCTAAGTCTAGCACATATAAACTATTTGATAACTTAGCGGAGACATAGAACATATCATTCAAATACACAGAACAACAATTGTTCTTTATTGTAAATGAATAACCTTCGGAATCTAAAACAGGTTTCGAAATAATGTTCTTTGTGTTAGCAGGAACATAATAACAATTATTAAGTTCTAAAACTAATCCTGAAGGTAAAAGTAGACTATATACTCCCACTGCCAATGTAGTAACTCGTGCTCCATTGCCAACGCGAAGATCTACTTCTCCCTTTCCCAATGTTCTACTTCTTTTGAGGCCTTGCATATTGCAAATAATATGCGAACCACAAGCGGTATCAAATACCCAAGAAGCATAAGTTGCTAAGTTAATTTCCATAACATACATATCTGAACTAGAAACTCCTTTCTTTTGATCCTTCAGATACTTGGGGCAACTACTTTTCCAATGACCAACCTTGTTACAGGTGTAACAATAGTGCTCATCAGTAACTTTTAGTTTTGGTGTAGTCTTTTACTTTTCAGAAGTTTCAGACTTGGCAACTTGTTTGCTTTCGTCCTTCTTAATAGCAATCCCAATCCTATTGAGCGATTGTCCTTTACTAACCATAAGAACATCCTCATATTCTTTTCCAGGCTGGTTAGGGATGTTTCGCTCAGTTTGAGTTAGCCTTTCATGCATCTCTTGCATCGTTGCTTCCTCCCCTTGCATGTGAAAGTTGTTGAACTTTTGAGTTCTGAGAACGATTCCCATATCCCTTTTACTTGCAATGAAACGTTCAGCATTCACTTTGTCCTTCGAAAGGACGGAGCGCAAATTACAAGTAGAATTGTTGGTGTTGATATTGTTATTACTAGACATAATTACTACAACAAATAATAAAGCAAGATTCAATCAATGTTTATCAAGAAAGCAATAATTAAACAAATTCTAATTACTACTACTCTTTATTCAAAATGAAAGTCCCCCATTAAATAAAGAAATAACCAAGATCCCCTCCCACTACAATCAAACGGAGTTTGGTCCTGCCTTCAATTTATAGTAGTTGAGGTAAGTAAACACTTTACTAATTATAACTAATTATAATTCTTGGTAGATAGGTTAACAACTCCTTGTTTACTCCTATCTCTTAGCTTCAAAACCCAAAACGTTGCCTTTTGATGATCTTGTTGAGTTAAACCAAACATTAACATGTAAGTTTCAAAAACCTACCCTACTATCCCCGGAACTATGAGCAACACCCTGCTTTGGCAGAACCTATTACTCATGATCTAAGGTTTTATAGGTGTTGTTTGGAAAAGCAATTGAACTCAATATTACTTTTGGGGACCTAAGTTTACTAATATGGTCAATTAATAGTGAACACATGAATCAATTAACCACAAACAAACTTCAAAGCAAGCATTTAAACAAAATAAATGCAAGAGAATTATAAAAGCAATAATTAAATGATCTAGTATGACCCCTATACTTAGGAAAATAACTAATCTTCATGAATCTTCCCTTGAAACTCCATGGATCACCATCCTTGAAACTCCTTGGATCCTCATGCTTGATTACATAATTTGAATTAAATAAATAACGAGAATTAAAGTTACAAAAATACAAACGATTCGCAGATCGTATTTAATTTACATTCAAATATGACGATTCGCAGATCGTATTTACTATCCTAATTTGGGCCATACTAGTCATAACATGCAAAATATAATATCATACATAATACATTAAACATACATGCATTTATAATATCATAATAAAATAAACACAAATTATTTACTTATTAACAATTAATAAGCAAATAAAACTTTCCATAATAATTATAAAACTTAACAAATTTAAGCTATAAATTATTTAGGAAACTTTATTATTTTAATTCAATTACTTATTTAAACATGGCAATAATCATTATTATTCACACATTTGCAAACTAGGAAACTTTTGGATTTATGCTCAAGTTTGGAAAATCATATTTTCCTTAAAACAATATTTTTTTTAATAAGGTTGACTTGTTGAATGTTGACCAGCAGCACAAGCTGCCAGTCAATAGCCCACCCAAACTCACCCGCTGGAAAACAACACAGCACCGCAAGGCTGCCTTCACCGCACACACAACCACCACTTGCTAGCCAGCAGGAAGAACAGGTCCGCCGGCCAGCCTCGCCTCACTGAAACGTACCCACGCCGGCAACCCAGGCTACCGAACTCGCCGGCAGCACGAGCCACCAATGTGGCAGCAGTTCGCGCGAGGAGGGAGGGGCTGCGCACGTCGCACGTGCGCCGCCCACCCTTCCCCACCTGTGCCACCTTCTGCCCCTCCAGATTCCGGTTCCTCCCGCCACCACCGTGTCTCCACCTCTTCTTGGTGGTGCAACCCAGTCATGGTGGGGTTTCCTTTTTAATTTATGTAACAATTTACATCAAAATTAAACTAATCTTTATTCAACAATTGTTTAAAGATTAAGGATTTAATTAGGTTTTTGATATCCGAAAATTTTGGCAAAATTTTTTGAATCAATCAACAGATCTTAAACAAATTTTTAGGTTTGTTGAGATTAGATTTCAATGTATAATCTATATTAAACAATAAATCTTATCAAGAATTCAAAATTAGGGCAAAAATTAAATAATATCCGAAAAATTCAGAAAATTTACAATTAAAATCTGAAAAATTCGAAAATTATTTTTAGGGTGATGCCGGTGATCTACTGAATTATCTTAACAAATAAAATCAAATATTTTAATTGTTATCCTTAAATTCTATGAATAATCAAATTACACATAAAATTTAACGAAAATTCATAAATAATATGATAAAATTCGAAAATTAGTGGGAAAAATAATCAAATTAATTTCAGCCACCATATTATTCTAGATCTATGTGGGTGATGAACATTAGATTTATTTAACAAATTAAAAATCAAATCTTTAATTGTTAACAAATTATTTCAATGATTAATCAAATTAAACATAAATAATTTTAAATCTAACAAATATATTTATAAAAATCCGAAAATTTTAGAGTAAATTAACCAATTTATTTCGTCCATAATATAAAAAATTCGGAACTTTATAAAATTATTTGAGCATAAATCACAAAAAAATCAATTATTTACAATTTCCAATTAATTAATATCAAATATCAATTATGCAAATTCAATCCATAAATAAATCCTCCCTTAATTGATTAAAGATAATAACTTTGCATACAATTACATGATCATATGAATATTATAAATTAGGCAAAACTGATACCACTGTAGGAATATATAGATGCATATAGCGGAATTTCAGGAAACAATTTCCTAACATCTATCATAGGATCGCAAACATAATCAAACATATGAATCATTCAATAGGGATTAAATATCAAACTTTGTAGCGTGATTACCCTGTTGTATGCAAACTTTGAAGATCCGAGAGCCCCAAGTGTTGCTCCTCTAGTCAGTCCACGCACACCAATTGAACACCAACGTTTGCTAGAACAGAAGAGAAAAGATTCCTTGCTTTTTGGTGGTATAGGCGCCAGTTAGAGGGAATAGATTTGAGTTTCACTTCTCTCTTTCTTGTGAAAAGAAACTGATTAATGAATCGATCAGCAAAACCCTAATATTATATCCTATATATAATAGAAGAGTCATAGGCTAGTTAGGAGAACTAATTCTCATCCTATTCCCCTTTGGACCGGCCCAACCCTAATCCTAAATGGATTTGGATTGCTTTGTCCAACTTGTGCTACAATGTGTGACCTCATAGGATTAATCTATTTTAGTTATAGGCCCAATCAATGTTGTCCTATTAATCATATTTATTCTCTAACATGAAAATACGAATACTAAAATAATTAACTTTATTATCTTCATAATATAAATCCTATTTATATTTAGTAATTGTCGGGATGTGTAATGACATATTCCTCAAAGGGAACACAAAGCAGTGAGAGCCCTGAGAGGGGAAACGATTTGCTAGCAGAGGAACTAATTACCTTCTTATTTGTGCAGGAAACATAACTAGATTACTTGAAAGTCCTAAAAGCTTGTTTGAATATTGTTATAAATAGAGAAAATGGTATCGAGTTTGCGTTGTTTGATATGCAATGACTAGGTTAATTGAAAACGATGAAGAAAAATAAATACTTGGTACTTGGCAGTAGAAACACATAAGCATGGGATATTGCATGCAACATTACATGCTGTAAACTCAACAGGTTTGCTTCATCTAGAACCTTGTACCAAACGAGCCATAAAGGTCAATAGCCTTGAAACAGCAAGAGTATTTGGGATATTCTGGTTCATTCCCAGCAGCAAATTACTGCAGCATTTAAGCAAATAAATTGGGACATACCTTTTTCGCTCGATTGCGAAGAGACCAGAGGCATGCAATAGATCATAAGTTCTTGGGTATGTGTCAAACGGTTCACACCTGCAGAAAATCATACAAGTCAGCATTTATAGTTATTGGTACCTAAGATTCAGTAACGCATGTTTAACCACAACCATTGAGATCCAACAGTACAGCCTTGCGCCCCTCATGTCATGAGAGGTGGATTTAATAAGCGAATTCTATCACTGCTGTTCCTAACTTTATAATGTTAGACAGCGAAATGTGTCGAGGCCACCTAATAGATTTCTAAATTACAATTAGCATTTAGATAGCGATTAGAACATCAGCAGTGATAACTTGTTGAAGCTATGATGTATAGCGCACACCACATGTGAGTGTCCCACATTGATTAAAGAAGAGAGATGGGTTCACTTTATAATGCAAAGGGGTTACTCCTCTTATTGCCATATGTCTTGTGAAGTGGACTCTTCCTCCTTGTGATGGGTGCGGCTCAGGCCCATATTTAACATAAATCTAAAATGAATCACGGTACTCCAATCTGAGATCTTATACTTTTCCAATGCCAAGCACGAACATAACTTCCTATAATTTCATTCCAATATTTTGATTCAGCCTTGAAGAGCTCCTTTCTGGATATGTAGGCGTCCATTTGAATACTCTGCAGCCTCTCTGGCGGGTTATGCAATCTTTTAGGCAAGTTTGTTACATTTCCACCATAACCATTCTCAGGAAGACAGAGTAATGCACGGCTTGAGAATTGAGATTAACATACCTAATTTAATTACAAGAACAAATGTCACTATTGGTAATAAAGAAAACCAAAAGAGAGATAATACAACTTTTATTTGCAAAATTTCATGGACACAAAAGGCCCATTATGTTCAGAAAGAGTCTAACCATCAAGACAATTTATGCATATTACATAATTCCTCTATTTCACTATAATTGTTGCACTTTGTACTTTATTCACATACTCTACTTTAATCATCGTTTGTGATTTTTACGTTAAAAAAATATAGTCCCGTAGGATATTGTTAGATTCGTCTCAATGTATATTTTCGAAATATCAGTTTTTTATAATTTTATAGATACATAATTAAAGAAATAATGGTCAATGTTTTACATTGGCAAGAGTGAAAGTCAAGTTGTAACAATTAAAACGAAAATACTGAAGGTGAAGTAGCACTGAGAGTGCAGAAGCAACTATTGCCTCCTTAAGACCCCTCTGCTTTCATGATCAGTAGGCTTGTTCCGGCATTCTTTCTATATTAACAAAATAGAACTCTGTACTTCTATATCTCAATACACATACATACATTTATGGTCTTATGGATTTATCTTCATTCTAGTTTGTTTGTTGACGACTCACCACAGCCCATAGCAGGAGCCAGGAATGCTTCTTTCAACATGCCTAATCTCAAGAGTACAAGGCTACTGTCATATATTTCTCCAAAACTGTTATAAAATTCATGTACTACGTTTAAGGCTCGTTAAGTAACTAGTAATATTAATAAAATTGTGTTAATGAAATAGAATTTGCATGTAATTGGCAACAAAATTCTCGTGCTCATGTGACATGTCCATGTTAATAACTCCAAAGCAATACATTTATTCTTCATAAAAGTACAAGTCAGTACCACCTCTAAAGTGGTCATGGAGATTGATTAAGAAACGGTTTTTTCACCATATACCCTTGACTAATTTTTTTTTGCACCATATACCCTTTCAACTTTCTAAATTCACCATATACCATCCACGTTTCAAAAAATACATCTACTTACTCTTTTGACTAACGGTGTTAGACTTCCGTTAGTCATTAGGCCCTAATCCTCCCCTAACCCTAATTAACTAACTTAAATCAAACCCTAATCCTAACTCTAACCCAATTCACTAACTTGGGCCCTAACCCTAACCACCCCTTACCCCCACCGCACCACCACCCCGTCACCACCACCACCCCCTCCCCCCTCCCATTCCCCGCCGCCCCCTCCCCTCCCCTTACCCCACCGACCTCCTCCCCCCGCCCTTCCCCGTCACCACCACCTCCCTTCACCTTCCCCATCGCGAACCCCCCTCTCCCCGCCCCGTCGCGAACTCCTCTCCCCTTCCCCGTCGCGAACCCCCCTCTCCTTCCCCTTCACCACGAAGCCGCCCTCCCCACATGCCCCACCCTCCCTCCCCTTCCCCCCTTCCCCTGGCCGTGCGAACCCTCTCCCCTCCCCTTCATCAACAATCATCGACCACAACACCACCCGATTCCAATCCACGACCACCACCTACGCATTATAAATCCGCCACCTCCTTCGACAACAAAATCGAAGCAAAACTAAAAAAAAAAAAAAAGAAACTGGAGTATGAATTGTGGCGGGTATTGAAGAGAATTGTGAGTTGCGGACTACGAATTATGGCAAACCTTCGATTTCTTCGAGAATAAAGGATTCGCTTTTCAACCAAAGAAATCCACCACCAAGCACTATGTACACTTCGAGATCTACAAGCAAATCTCCGGTGAGTTGCGAGTATTGATTCTCTAACGAGTATCAATCTTCGGGTTGTTGCGGGGAAGGGGAGGGGGCTTCGGGGAGTGGGGAGGGGGGATTCCGGTGGTGGGGGGAGGGGGAGGTGGGGCCGCATGGGGAGGGGTAGCTTCGGGGTGGTGGGGAAGGGGAGGGGGACTGCTGGGTGGTGGGCCACTGAGGGGAGGGGTGGTAAGGGTAAGGGTTAGGGTTAAGGTATTAGATTAGGGGTTAGGGTTAGGATTAGAGGTAGATTTAGGTTAGTTAATTAGGGTTAGAGGGGGAATTAGGGGTTAATGACTAACGGCGTTAGGTCTTGTTAGTCATAAGGGTAAGTGGATGTATTTTTTAAAACGTCGAGGGTATATGGTGAATTTGGAAACTTGCGAGGGTATATGGTGTAAAAAAAATTAGTCAGGGGTATATGGTGAAAAAACCGATTAAGAAAAGGTGACATTTGAGGGTGGACGTGCATTACTATGGACATGTCATGAGAATTTCTTCAAACAAAATACATATAAATTCATTATCCTTACCACAACCAAACAGGACCTTCGTCTCCCCATCTTGATCTCGGAAGTTCTCTACTACTCCCTCCGTCTCATAATATAGTGCTTGTTCCCATTTTTCAGGGGAATTAAGGAGAGTGAAAAAATGTTATCATTTCTGTTATTTAATGATGTACTTGTATTAGAAAGCTAATTTTTTATTTTATTTTGACATAATAATATAAGATCCATGACTAAAATAACCAAAAATATATTGAAACTAACAAGCAGCATTAAATGTTTACTAAAATTAAACATAGAGAGAAATAAGATTTGCATGAATCCAAACAAATCAAAATTAGCCAATAGGATTACATCAAATATTTGTAACAACCAATATGACTATAGCCTTAAGATCTCACAATGTCCAGCCTAAACATCTAAGTTGAAACATCTTAAAATAGAAAGTGTAACATCTAAAAAGAAACGAAGGAAGTACCGTAATTTATGGTGTAACAACCCACAAATCACAGTTCTTTGTGCTGGAGGATCTTGAAAAGGACGGAATTTTTTCCCATTAAATCGCTTAATTTTTTCACCAAATACCCCGACAAATAAATTTATTCACCAAATACCCCCACTTTTTCAAAGTTCACCGATACCCCGACCTATGAAAAAAATTCACGGATACCCCTCACTTTTAAAAAAAATTACCCAAAATGCCCTTTTGACTAATGAACGTTAGTGTTCCGTTAACTAATTAACTAATTAACCTAAAAAACCCTAATTAAACCTAATTAAACCTAACTAAACCCAAATTAAACCCTAAGTAAACCCTAAACACTCTAACTCTCTCTCCCCCTAACCAAACCCCCCCCTAAGCCCTAGACCCACTTGACCCACCACCCACCCCCGCCCCACCTCGGCCCCCTTCCCCACAACAACCACGCGAGCCCCCTCCCCCTCCCCCCCCCTCCCCCTCCCCGTGCAACCGCGCTTCCCCCTTCGTGGCGCATCCCACTCGCCGGCCAAGTCCCCTCCCACTCGCCGGCGCATCCCCCCTCCCTCACTCGATCTCGCACTAGATTCGCCATTAGCGTTTAAGAAATCCGAGTCATCGACGAGTTCGAAGGGGTGGGGGGGGCTCGGGATTCACGATTTTGCGGTGGGGAGGGGGAGGGCAACGCCGCTTTGCACGGGTGAGGGGGACGGGGGGAGGCTGCGCGTGGCAGACGGGGAGGGGGGAGGAGGGGGCTTCGTGGGAGGGGAGAGGGAGAGGGGAGGCGCGTCGAAGGGGGGGGGGGGAGGGGGAGTGATTTTCCGGTGGGGGAGGGGGAAGGGAAGGCGTGAGCTTCGAAGGGGGATAGGAGGGGGTGGTGGGGTTGGGGTTGTTGTGGGGGGTGGTGGGGTCGGGGGTGGTTTGGGGGGGGGTGGTGGGCTTTTAGGGTTTTTTAGAGTTAGGGTTTTAAGGGTTTAATTAAGGATTTTTAAGGGTTTTTCAGGGTTTTTTAGGGTTAATGACTAACGGTGTTAACCGCCGTTAGTCATTTGGGCATCTGGTGAATTTTTTAAAGGTCAGGGGTATTTGGTGAATTTTGAAAAAAGTGAGGGTATTTGGTGAATAAAATTTATTTGTCTGGGGTATTTGGTGATAAAACCGTAAACTTAATGTTCAAAAGCTTTTTTAACAATTAACTTATCATTTGAACAAAAGTTATATTTGGTTTCTTATTCAAAATTTTGAATTATAAGATATCTAATGACAATTGAATTAATAATTCACTTAATTCAATTATATGAACAAACAAAAGAAGGAAAAAATCAAATAAGAATCCACAAAAAATTTAACTTTGATGCGTAGAAGTATTCCATTTTTAAAAAAATTCAACAGTCTTTGGATTTTTTTCCAATATTTTACAAGTTAACAAATTCACTTATTCAACAAGTGTCTCCAATCCGATTGATCATTATAAATATTAGCAAAACAAATATGATTTGCGTTATATTGAATTAATTAATTCATATAGATAGTAGATTTTAAAACCAATTTCAATGTCAATTTCCTAAAAAGATATGAAAATTATAAAAAATCAAACTAGCACAAAAAAATCAATCTTCTTACAATAATTAAATTTATCATTGCAAAAAATAACCTACAAACTTACCAACTAAAAAAGAGGAATTTCAATTCTAGATTTGCTTGCAAATTGCAATAGTGAATAGACTATGAAAATCCGCCATTGCATTTCTTGATCAAGAAAGTTGAGAGGTTGAAGATGAGAAATTGAGCTTTTAGGACTCGAACCCTTGAGTTCTTCAACATCGGAAGAGACATGCAAGATGAAAAGAACTAAAATTTTCCCAAACCAAAAGTTATAACAATAGATGTGGTCGAATAATTGGATTTCATCCACATGCATGAAGTTATTCACCTCCATATTTTGGTAATTTTTTTTGTTGAGCTTTCATAATTAAAAGCTAAAAAAATCGGATGTTTTTATGTGGACCAAATCGAAAAGAATTCATGGTCAGAGTTGTATTTGAGTGAGAAGCAAAAAAGAAACAAGTATATTATGTGCATTCGTCAAATGGTCATGAAGCAAGAGTCTATTTGGAGTTTCAAAGGTTGAGAAAGTTTGATGGCATAGATGAGAAAGAGAAATGAAAGAGATAAGTGTTTGGCATAGGGAGGCAAAAAGTTTAATAAGAAATTGCAAGTGTGATTGCGTTTCATATCGATTTAATAGGCATGTGGATCATTTTTTGTAAATGCTTTTTTGTTTTTCTTTTTTTATTAAGAAGAAAACATCTAATTAATTTGAAAACTAATTAAGGATTTATAACAGTATTGTTGAAGTATATAAAGATAAGATAACCATCCATATCTTTCTTTTACATACTACTTATAAATTAACTATTTCTGACGTATACTTACAATTTATCCTTTTACTAAAGTACACTAAATATGTTTTTTTTACTATTTAATTTCATTAGATACTATATAATTCACGTCATAGATTTTTAACAGAAAGCATTAATTATACACCGGGTGTAAAATGCATGATACACCCAAAGCTTTTTTTGCTCATATGCTCATTTGGAGCTCTCCCTATTGTACGAATTTTGCTCATTTAGAGGTTTCAAATGAGCAATGAGAAAAAAAATATATCCTTGGGTATAATATGCGTGCTCATGGTACACCTATATGTATGATAAAAGTTGTAATTCATTCATTAAATTTCCAGTGAATTTTTTTTATGTAAAGTGACAATGTTGAACATTAGCATATAGTTATCATTTTATTATATAAAGCTTTGGGTGATAAAAAATAAGAATTGAAAAAGATAATGAATACAAAATGAAAAATTACATAATGTAAGATGACAAAAAACATGATGAAAAGTCATAAGTTGCTTTAAGTAGAAAGATCACTCCAACATGAAAGTGTTAATAGTACTACCTCCGTCCCAGAAAGATCTGAACACTTCTTGGGACACGTAGTTTAAGATGATAAGTTGTAGTGTGGTTATCAAATGTTATTTTATTTAAAAAGTAGATGTGATAGGAGTTGGTGGGGTATTTTTTATTAGAGGAGAGAGAAAGTTGTGTAACTTTTTATAGATAAAAGGTAGAGTGTGGGCTAAAGTAGTATAAAAGAAATAATATATTAATAGTGGGACCATGCCAAAAATGGAAGTGTTCAAACTAATTTGGGACAAACATAAAAGGAAAGTGTTCAGACTATTCTGGGACGGATGGAGTACTATATATGAGACAAAAGTGAATGAAAAGTGTTAGGATTACTCTGGAACAAGGGGAGTGTTAGAAATTAATTTACATTAATTTTGCAACGTAACATACAATGATACAAAACTATAAGACAAGTATATATAACAAAAAATATAATATGATGAGACTTTTGTGACAGTGAATTCTCATTTATGTGCAATTACTCCCTTACATGCATCGTAAAATCTGCCAAATAATTTTTTTTATAAATAACACCTGCCAAAATTCACCGTGGCGTGGTGGTCTGGTGGGTGGTGGCCAATGGGTGGCCTGGTGTAGTGCAGTGGTGGTGTAAGAAAACAAGAGAATGGGCCGGTAAGCAGGACTGCATAAAGCGGGAGCGGGAGTGGTTCTACGATTAACTGCCAGTAGTGGTATGAATTGTGATTTTATTATAATCATAAATTTATAAAACAAAAAAAAATCGTGTGCATTTTGAACGGGTCCAAAAACTTTAAATGACGAAATTATTTGTATCACCATATTCAATGTGATCATGAGTTAGGGGTTTCAAATTTACCAGTGCAACTCACGGGTTGTAAGGCATAAGTTATAAGTCATAATTGTGCAACTCACGGGTTGTAAATCAATTTCAACCTAATCAATGTAATCAATACTGATTATTACAAATAAGTCACAAGTCATAATTGCGACACTCACGGGTTGTAACTTGTAAGCCAATTTCAAATTCTTCTAAATTAAAATAGTTATTTAAAGTTAATTAACTTACCCTAAGCAAGGTGCGGGTTTTTATTTCATTAAACTATATATTGAAAATCTTTCCCTAAATTATATTACATCTTTAGTAAAATTTTATTAACATAATAAATTGTATGATATAATAAGAATATAACATGATTATATTACCTTTGCTAGCACTATTTTTTTTTTTCAATACTAAATTGTTAGTAAATAGAAGAAATCGATAAACAACATTAGCATAATATATTTTGGATGGTTTATATTGTACAATATAACAAGAATGTAGCATGGGTAATTGGGTATCATAAATCATAATTGTGCAACACATTGGTTGTGTTGTAAGTTAGTTTTTAATTATTATGAATATAATATCATAAAATTTTAAATCACTAGCTAATAATTTAATTTTACATATTATATTCTTTTAACTTTATATGGATGCATTCTAATAATAACGCGTTTAATAGTTTTGAAACAGAAAAAAGTACTTAATAAAAAAAGAAATTCCCGTGCATTATGCACGGGTCCAAAAACTAGTTATTCTATACACTCAACTATCGAAGATGAAAACAATGCATAAATGCAATTAGTCTAATTTTATACTCCTCTCCCCTATTTTCTCTCTTCTCTCTCCTCACCCACAAAACCCTAATTTTCCACCTAGGGGCTACCGCCACCCTTTTGGGCGAGTAATTTTCTCCCTTTTTTCTACTAGTTTTTTATGTTAATGTTTCTAATAAACTTCAGTCTCTCTCTAATGGAGAGTTTTTCAACCCATTTATTGGGTTATATCTACCCATATATTGGGTTTTATCTCTCTCCATGTGAGAGTTTGGAGACTTTGTTTTTGGGTTTTTATGTAATTCAAGAGGTTGATTTGTTGATTGAAATTTGTGCGGGGTTGCAACAGATGTCAGTACTTCGTTTACAATCACTTGAATTGAATCAGGTACTTCAAAACTACAAAAGATCGATAGACCCATTGCGGAAGGCTGCCGATCGACGATGTGAAAGACGAGGGTTTTCGAAGTGTTAGATCTACTCAACGATCGTGGTTTTGTCATATTAGAATTGTATTTATTTCACTTTGATATGTATTTATTTAGTTTTGGCTTCTATTGTAGATGTAGTATGACTTTGAATCAATGAATTAATTTTTAATTTAAAAAAAAAAAAACTATCGAAGATGAAAGCACTGATTGTTACAAACCCCTTCCCCTTTTTTCATCACAGCATCCTTAACTTAACAAAAAAGAATAACCCAAAAGGTTTGAGCTAATCTTCCACTCAACCTGGGAAAAAGAAAGCATAACCCACATAGTAAATTTATGATCTTTTTCCCGCCCCGCATAATAAATGTTACAAGTAATAGAAAAAATATTACTTCCTGTGTTCTAAAATAAGTGAAACACTTCTCTCATTTACGTGAGAACTTGTTGTGTTGAGTCAAGTGTTTCACTTATTTTGGAACGGAGGAAGTATGATTCTTCGCATTTTTGCTTTTTTTAGTTGTACTACTCTGTTCACTGGTCACTGTTAACTTAGTCAGGAAGGAAGAAGAGAGAGAAGAGCAGCGACGCAAACCCACATATAATGGCGCTTTGACGATCAATTTAACGAAATCTCAATGTAAGTTTTTCTCTTTTACTTTTTGATTGAATTATTAAAGTATTGTGATTTGTGAATGTATTATTGCCTGTTATATGTTCGATGAATTGGGTTGTGTCAATTTTGACCCAGCATATTAAAGATCCCACCATTTAATCCAATTACCGTTTTTTCTTTCTTTGTTCATCTTTAAATATGTTGAATCATGGGTTAATTTGTTAGCTTATACAATGTTTGGGACTCATAAATTCTGGGTCTTTCTGACAACTGCTCAAGTTATTGTTTGAAGTTTGATTGTTTCTTGCGAATTTATTCACTTTCGACTTGATTTGAGGTTGGAAAGTTTATTTTCTTTTGTATAGATGATTGAAATTTAAATGAAATCATTGGTAACTGGTAAGGAGAGGTTTCCCTTCGTTTAGGGCATGACCCAGTGAGTATTAGGCACTGGATACCGGGTGGTTTACCTAAATAAGGAAAGTCGTAAAGCCTTATCGTTTGCGTAAGTGAATAAGTGATCCAAGGTATTACTACCCATAATGTAGAGTTGTGAATGAAGGAGTGTTTGATCATAAGTGAAAGTTAAAACAATATGGCTGAGTATTTGTAATGATTTGGAAACTGATAAGCATTGAAAGTCTGGAATAGGAAGACAAGTGGTACATTGCAGGAATTAGGGTTAAATTTTGAATTTTGGGGAAAAGAAGAGGAAGACACCCTAAGCTTTTGAGTGGCCTAGTCACTCACTCCCAATAGAAGTAATGATCTAACGCATTCTGCATGTCTTTGCCCTACTGGATTACAATCTGATCATAAGATCTTAGCTAACAAACTCTGCCATGTGACACATATTCTAACTAAATTATAAAGCCTTTCCCATTACCGCCATTTACGGACTTACATAGCCATCCCCTTACTATCCTTATTGTTGCGTCTAGCATAAGTTAGTGTGACAGGTGGCTTGGGTCGAATCATCCACTATTGCTCTATATATCAACATACTATGATGTCCAAGCCAGTTGGTCGTCTTGGAACTTTGCATGTACTTCATCCCTGAAGTGTACTTGGAGCTTTAAGGTGCTGCCAACCATAAGAATTATGGTTTTAAAGCGTTGTATGTGGTACCTTTTGATAGCGAAGCATTAAAAGCGCAGCTGGCACATGATGTTCTCCTCCCTTACTCTAATTTCGTTTACCAGTTTTGCGTGCTTTTAGATCCTTAAATGGTTGTGGTCTCCCATGAGTACTGGTGTTATGCTATTTGGATCCTGGTAAATAGAACAGTGGGAGTTTGACATGCTTAAATGTTCTAATACTTGAATTGTTTTTTATTCGCCTGATGTATCTCTTTTCCATTCAGCTTGTTTTAGTGCTTTGAAATGGATAGACATAATATGTTGGAGCTCACTCTCAATGAGATCCTTCATGTTGTCAACCCCTTGAGGGAGGATCTAGAAACAAGAATGCAGATAATTGATGGGTTACGAGATGCTATTAGTACAGTTGATAGTTTGAGAGGTATGCCTTTGTATCTAGATGTGCTGTATCAATACTGCTTCTTACTTAACTCTGTAGCTTACACAATGTATTCTGACTCAAGAATTTGATCAAGCTTGCCTTTTTTGCTCTTTTCCTCCTTGCTTTCCTTTTTTCCCCCTTTTCTAAATATTTCATCGCGATCTTTGCTTGCTATGTGGACTTTAAACCTCAGTGTTGTGGTTTTGTTTTGATGATATGATATTAAGTGGGCTGCTTGGGAAATATACCTTCATCTATCTTATAGTCCCATTAGTGGTGACGTATTCTGTGATGTGATACATCTTTTATGCTGGAATGAGGATGCTATGGTAATTCTCAGTATGTTCAACTCCATCTACCTTCAAGATTGAACCTGTTCTTCCATAGATACTTGACTCGCCCGAAGTTTGTTTTGTCCTTTTATTTAGCGTCATACTCATTAAGCTTATGCTCGTAAAATAGTTGTAAAAAATACTTTCTTGGGTCCTTATGTCTTTGGTTTGTTCTGTTTTCCTTGATTCTCATCCTTATCATGTTCACACGAATTGTTCTTTATCATTCTTCTATAATTAAAATTTACTAGCAATATGAAAATCAGCTGAATTGATGTGCCTGCTATTAGGTGCTACCGTGGAACCATTTGGGTCTTTCGTGTCTCAGCTCTTCACACGCTGGGGAGATCTGGATATTTCAATCGAGTTATCGAATGGGTCATATATTGCAGTTGCTGCCAGGAAGCACAAGCAGACTTTATTGGGGGATGTACTGAAAGCATTGCGCAGGACAGGTAACTTTGTCTTGATCGTTTCATGTCGTTGTGACTGAGAACAAACATCTGCAAATTGGCGTACTTATTTTATAAATTGGGTGCAACAGCTACAGCAAGTGGCGACAAGCACAGTGCAGAGAGTTAGTCGCTAACTCGCAATAGAATCAGCAAAATATGTCTCTTATGAGTAACAAAGATGCGATTTGTCAATTATTTTGAAATAAAGAGAGTATTTTTCAAACAAGAAAATTTTATTAATTGATATTCAAACTTAATTCCATAACATATGATGCCAAAATTATAATATATGACACAACCCATGTGGTAAATGGAACCTTGAGTTGAGGCATGTTCAGAATTACTGTAAGAAGAGGAACATAGGAGTTTGTTGCTAGATATCTGACTAAGAGGATTGTCCAATCTCTACAGAACCTATAACTACAATACCTCCAAAGAGGGACAGGGTTAAGGAGAGCAACAAGGTATTTTTTATGAGACGGGAAATGAAAATTATTAGCCCCCTTAAGAAGTCCGTGAAAAGGTGATTGTGTGATAATGATAAAGGAATAATTGTCTTTTTTATTGAACTAGTAATTGATAATGAAAATCCCCTCAAAAAAAAAAGTAATTGATAATGAAAAACTTTACTAATGACAAACATTCTATAATAAGTGAATTTATAGAAGTGACAAGAATAAAATTCATTGATATGCAATACAAATTTTAACAAATGACACAGACGCTATAATAAATGATGCCATAATTATAAGGATGACACAGAACTGACAGAAGATTGAAACTTATGATGTTGATCTTGGTTAGTGATTGCAGAAGATTAATTGAGTAACATGTAATATTAAGTGACATATAAATCTTAAAAAATGACACCATTGCATGATGTGATTAGTTGCCAGTACCTTCTTTTTTGAATATGTGGATGTCACTGCATGCAAACATAAATCATGCTTACACAATGATTTATACGTGATATTCCATAACGGGATCTACCTGGTGTGGGAATTGTGGTCATTGCTTTGTGTAGCACCTAAATTTCGATATTTAAGTGACAATGGTGTTTTCGTTATGTGTTGCAAAAATATTCTGTCTGTCATGAGCCCATCAGTGGTATTCATATTGGTTTTTGTTGTCAACATAAACCTAGACCGATTTGGTGTAGCCTTATATCAAGAAAGCTATATGAGAAATAATAGGTTTGTCAAGAATATGGCCATTTTATAGAGCATCAGGAATTTGCTATGCAAAATCTCATTTTCACTAGAATATCTTTCCACTTTGACCTCTGAGGTCCTAGCAGACTGGACGGAATGTTATAGCTGTATCTCCTAATGAGAACTTGTCATTATATATGCTGAGTTTTCACTAGGTATTTTGGGTAATAATGCTCATGAATAACCAAAAGAATCATAGTCAACAACTTTGAGCTTGATATAGAAAAGTTTGAAGTCTGGCTTCTTAATGCTTAGGAGAACAGGTTCTGTAAGAATCTTTTGTCAGAGTTAGTTTGCTGTTTCTTTACCGCCATCTTTATTATAGAGGTTATTTTGCAGGCACCTTTAGGAGGTTGCAGTCTGTATCTCATGCCAGAGTTCCTATTCTGAAACTTGAGAGCAAATATCAGAACATCTCTTGTGACATTTCGATCAATAACATATCAGGGAAGATGAAATCTAAATTTTTGCTGTGGATCAGCCTTATTGATCGTCGTTTCCGGGATATGGTTTTGCTGGTATGCTCTGTTAACCACCCGGTAGCTGTTATCATGCATGAAGAGAACCCTAGTTTGAGGCATTAGACTTTTGTTTGCAGGTCAAGGAGTGGGCAAAAGCAAACAATATTAATAGTTCAAAAACTGGGACATTTAACTCATATTCACTGTCCTTACTTGTCATCTTCCATTTTCAGGTATATTCGTTTATTGAATATTATAAGAATGTCCATGATCTTGAGATTCTAATTTATCTGATGTCATATACTCATAGTCTCCCATGCAGAATAACAAGTAATGTTTGGGAGGTTACTACTGCTTTGTGCACGACTGTTTTTTTAATGATTGTGTACTACTCTTTTTTCAACTTTTTTATTGTCATTTAATACACATTACATCATTCAGCAGACCTCGAAACTTATTGTGGTCCCCTATTTTTCATGCAGACGTGTCTTCCAGCAATATTGCCTCCACTCAAAGATTTGTACCCTGGGAACATGGCTGATGAACTTATAGGTGCTAAAAAGTGATATTTTTATTGACTGAAACCCTCACCCCAACCCCTCTAGCCACTTGAAGTTTTGAGGTCATATTGGCATCTTAGAATGGAAATGTTTTCCCTTTTGCTTCATGGTTTGGCTTTTATGTAAAGACAAGCAACCTATGTTGTTAGGGTCCTTCAGTTCAATAACTAGAGATGCATCTTTAAGTAAAGAATAGAAGGAAAGAGAAAGAACTTGATAAAATCATTGTCAGGTCAATGTTACTGAAATCATAATAATTTACTCCTTACGTTAGATTGCTGGGTTTTTTCCCCTCCAAAAATCTATAATATGGTGGTTGGTCCAACAGTTACAGTATTTCTTGATGTTAATAAGTACTATTTTGTCTTTGTTAATCATTAAGTCTAAAGAGGATCTTGCGAGGAAAGAGTATTCCGGTTACTGGATGGAGTTCGAGTCATAGAGAAAAAATAAATAAATAACAATAGGGAAGTTTTTTTTCCCAAACCTCAGTTTCTCAAAATTCTCTCAGTAAGTGGACGATCTATTTACTGGGAAGAATTCTGATCTGGCTGTTGCCATGGACAGGATGGTTTGCAATAAATTGATAAAGGTCGTTTCCAATTGATCTTTTATGTGATGCACGAAATTGTAGTTCACAACAAATAAGAAGTGCACGTATTCTGTGATTTCTGTCCATCATAATCCCAAAGCCAACTAATTGTGCATGTTTGGCTTTGTTGAAAACGGATTGTATTAGTTCAGTGAGGTGACGACTGTTGTGTTGTGTACTTGTGTTTACCAAAGAATATGGTTTAGGCATTTTGTTATTGGATATGTAATTGGTTTTTTTTGGGGGACTTCGTCCCCGTGATATGGTTTGAAACCTATCTGCATTATAGTTTGAAAATACGGTTTCGGTCACGGTCGCGGTAACAGTCACGGTGATGCGGGAACGGGGATGATGCGGTTGTCGTACCGCTGAATATCGGCTTAAACCATGAAATATCCCTAAAACCCACCTAAAATGCGGATTTTTTACACCTTTACGATGCGGGTAATATCGGTTCAGTAGAATCGAAAACCTTTAAAAAACCGGGCGATACGATACGATGCGGCCTTGTTTTGATACCATGATCTGCATTATTGCATGTTGTAGCTAGCTCCCCATGAATAAAAAAGGGTTGTCTAACCATTGAACTAATTTCTCTGGATTTTAAAGTTTTTTTTTATTCTTTTCACAGCCATAGCTCAATAAACTTATGTCCTAACACCACCTAACTTGCTCATCAAGCCTTAGTAAGTTCCCTGAAGGCATCTTCAATCTGCTGTTCTGCAGGTATAAGGGCTGATGTAGAAGGACGTATAGAAGAAGTGTCTCTCAGTAATATTGCTAAATTTAGAAAAGAGAGAAGAGTTAACCGCAGCAGCTTGGCTGAGCTCTTTACTTCTTTCCTGGCTAAGGTTTGTTATTTCACCCTGCTCTTTTGACCTTGTAAATTCTCTGATCTTTAACACTAGTTAAGTGGGATCCAATAAGAATTAGGCGCATCACATCCCTATTGCTCTACTTTGAGCAGTTTGTCAGTCATTTCTATATCAGGAGAAGAATTTGATCCCATTAACTTAATGTAGCATATTCATTCAAAGCTGTTGTCTAAATTATGATTCTTGCATTTTAAGATCAATGACAAAAACATCGTTCATTTTTCTGGTGATTTTTGACACTTGTGTGCAGTTCTCTGACATTAGTACAAGGGCGACAGAGCAAGGCATTTCTACATACACTGGAAGATGGGAAGACATACACTCTACTTTACGATGGCTCCCCAAAACATATGCAATATTTGTATGCTTCTTCTTAAAACCCTTTCTCTTTCTTTTTGTTTTCATCCATTCAACTGGGGCTTATATCTTTTATACTGATTTATGATCGCAGATTGAAGATCCTTTTGAGCAACCTGAAAATACTGCAAGAGCTGTTACGACCAATCAGCTGGCAAGAATAGCTGAAGTGTTTACAAACACCTACCATAGAATTGTTGCTCCAAATCAGACCCGAAATTCTCTTATCCCTGCTTTAGTAAGGTATGAAATTTCCCAATTTTTCCCTGGAGTGGCATTTGGGACTTCGACAACCTATGGTGGGGCCTATTCAAGGGCGAATCAAAATGTACGTAACAATTCTAGCAACTATTCAGCCACACAATCTCAGCATCGATTTCAGAGGACAAGGCAACTGAGTCACCCGAACAATATGACTCCACAAAAAGCGAAGCAAATTTTTCAAGGACAAGCTCTTACAAACAACCAACAGTTGCCAAAGAGTAATCCTCGAAGTCGGCCTAGAGTGGCCAGAGAAACTGCTATGCCATCTGAAGGAGGACAAGCTCAGAAGCCGCCACATACTTTAAAGCCTGGCCAAGCCAGCAATGTGGCCTCACAGCAACCTGTTCAGGCAACTCAACGGCAACCTCAACAAGTTTGGCGCCCTAAACAATCTGATAATTAGCAGTCACGACTCACGAGGTGGAACTTTTTTCAGTTTGATCTATCATAGCTTCATGAAATTTTGTCATTCCACAGTGAAGAACTCAGTCTGAATGGATTTAGGAATGAAATAGTTTCAACATATATTGGGAGCAATTTCCAGTAATGACGCAAAAAGATCAACATAGTGGGGGTCAAACTCGACAATGTATTAGGAAAATTTCCAACAGTTATAGTCCCTCGGGGATCTCGTCTGTAAAATGAATTATTTGTCTGGTACAAATCATTGGGTGTCAAAAAATGACACATTTCTCAAAATTTTTTTTTTTTTTTTTTTTTTTTGATAAGTCACATTTCTCAAAATTATCCTTGAGTTGAAAATGCTTTTTCTGTGGCACGTTGGTACCTCTTGTTTTTTACTTTGCACTTTTGTGCATACTTCAATGACAATCACCTATCCATGCATACTTCAATGACAATCACCTATCCATGCATTATCAACTTCAGGTATAATAATGGAATATCAAATAGCAAAAATAGAGTCATTTATAATGGTCCGCACTTTCGAACTACTAGATAAACTTATATCACTTAATAGACCTCGATCAAACATTCACTTGCAGTAGAACATAACTCAAAATCTCGATCTTAGACCTGTTGGTTATGGGCCCACAAAAAAATACTCCTCATACTTTGAACCTCAAATACATAACTGCTCCGACTAAAATCCCGAATAATAATACAAACAAATATGACAAGACTATTCCAATCAAACATCTAATTACACTTTGAATCTACTAATAACATTCTGAAAACATAAACATCTTCTCGCTCATGAAATGATTTAAGCATGAAATATTAGCTGTCACTTACGTTTACAAGAAAATTTCTAGTATTCACTCTTTAGATTAAATACACAATAAGAACAATATAATTAAGGAACAGGTTATGCAAATAATTCAATAGAGTCACATAATAAAACCCTGGCCTGTTGCCCTTTGGGCTTCTATGTGTTCTCATTCCTCACCAAATTACAAAGAACAGCCTATATAAATATAATTCCTATACACTAGCTAATACATGGAATTAATGAAATCTTTTTGTTTGTTTTATCTTTCCCTTTTGGCCTTTTGTCAGCCATCACCCAGTATGATCCCTCGACAGCCCACACCAACTCCTCACTAGGTCTCACATACTTGCATACGATTAGTCATTACCAGGACTTCCACATTTCGACAAAATTTCTTAGAATTCATAGTCTACTGGCTATCTCCGCAAGAGCTGTTTATCACAAGCCAAGACCTTATAGCTAGCATGAGGTCCTTCAGACGTGTCATGAATAGCTGCTCGCCATCCCATTGCTTTTGCAATTTCTTGGAGTTCTTCCACAACAGAGATGGTATCACGGATATATGCACGCCCACCAGGCCTTAGTATCCGGTCCATCTCAAGCATGATGCTAGAAACGTTGCATCTGAGACAACAAAAAGTGACAAATGAATAAATAAAATATAAAACAGAACTAAAAACAACATTTGAGCTTTGAAGTCACTATTCAAGCATCTCCGGAATAGCTGAGAAAGGAACACAAAGTAGTGGGAGCCCTGGGAGGGGAAACCATGTGCTAGCAGAAGAACTAGTTACCTTCCTATCTTATTTATGCAGGAAACATAACATGATTACTTGAAAGTCCTAAAAGCTTGTTTGAAAATTGTTATAAACAGAGATAATGATATCGAGTTTTCGTAGTTTGATATGCAATGACTAGGTTAATTGAAAACGATGAAGAAAATCCATACTTGGTATTTGGCAGTAGAAACACATAAACATAAAAAAGTGTATGTAACATCACATGTAAACTCATTAGGTTTGCTTCATCTAGAACTTTGTACCAAACCCGCCATAAAGGTCAATAGCATTAAAACAGCAAGAGTATTTGGGATGTTCTGTTTCATTTCCACAGCAAATTGCTGCAGCATTTAAGCAAATAGATTGGCACTTACCTTTTTCGCTCGATAGCGAAGAGGCCAGAGGCATGCAATAGATCATAAGTTCTTGGGTATGTGTCAAAGGGTTCACACCTGCAGAAAATCATACAAGTCAGCATTTATCACTATTTGTTACCTAAGATTCAGTAATGCATGATTTGGTAATTTCAACCATTGATATCCAACAGTACAGCCTTGCACCCCATATGAGAGGTGGATTTAATAAGCGAATTCTATCACAGCTGTTCAAAACTTTATAATGTTTCACAGCTAAATGTGTTGAGGCTGCCAAATAGATTTCTAAATTACAATTAGCACTTAGCAATTAGAACATTAAACAAAATCTAGGCAGCAGTAATAACTGATAACACATACCAGTCATGCACGACTCCAATCAGTCCACGATCATAAATAACAGGCAGCGCATTTGGCCCACTGATAGGAACCACATTCATAACCCAACAATCTATACCATAGTCTATCAATGCAGCAGCAAATCTGCCATAATCACAGGAAAAGGGAATCACTGACATTATAATTGTAAACTAGAGGGAAAATGTATCAAGGTACTCCAATCTGAGATCTTATACAGATAAGGCCGATGTAAGATTCCTGGGGACTGGGGTTGGGGAGGGAATAGAGAGAGAGAGAGAGAGTGATGATACCCTCCATAGCCGGCCCTCATGTCCAATACATTTCTTAATCTCAAATTCTTCCAATGCCAAGCACGAACATAGCTTCCTATAATTTCATTCCAATATTTTGATTCAGCCTTGAAGAGCTCTTTTCTGGATATGTAGGCGTCCATTTGAATACTCTGCAGCCTCTCTGGCGGGCTATGCAATCTTTCAGGCCAGTTTGTTAGGTTTCCACCATAACCATTCTCAGGAAGACGAGTGATGCATGGCTTGAGATTCACATACCTAATTTAATTACAAGAACAAATGTCACTATTGGTTATGAGGAAAACCAAAAGGGGGAAAATAACACTAGAGAAAAAAACAAAAGACAAGGCAGAGTTCATACAACTTTCATATGCGGAGTTTCATACACACAAGGCCCATTATGTTCAGAACCAGTCTAACCATCAAGTATATTTATGCATATTACATACTCCCTCCATTTCATTATAATTGTTACACTTTGTACTTTGGCATTCTTCACATACTCGACTTTATCCATCGTTTGTGAGTTTTACATATAAAAAAATATAGTCATGTAGGATTTTGTTAGATTCGTCTCAATGTATATATTTTTGAAATATCAGCTTTTTCTAATTTTACAAATATATAACTAAAGATATAAGGAACAATGTCTTACATTGGCAAGCATGAAAGTCGAGCTGTAACAATTAAAAGCAAACAGAAGTAATATGATCAATTGTCTGGAAGCCCTACCCAGAGGCCAGAAGTACACCAACGGTGAGGCAAGAAGTGAACACACCATAAATTGTCTGAGAACGTTAACTAGTTGTTTATCCGCTTAAAGTAGTAAATCTACTTAAAATCAAAATCTAGTAAGTCCTTTGTATCCCGGATCCCCCCTACTCCTTCCCCCTCTATCTTCCAATTAGACCTCGTTATTGGGCGGGTGGGGTCGGTACGGGTTGGGTCATGAAAGGGTCGTCTCATAAAGGGTCAAAGCAGATGTGGCCAAAGTGGTCGCGGACTCACGGGCCAAAGTGGGTTGCGGACTCGCAGGCCAATAGCGGGTCGATGATGGACGGGTTGGTAATCGGGCAAGAAAAATAGTGGACGGAGAGAGACAAAAGTAAGTATAACTGAATACGAATCCGTAAATGTAATTATTTTTTACAATATCTATTTTATTTTTCAAAATTATTGGGATAATTTATCGGCCGTATAATGACCCTATCCATTATGCCCTGTCCAATAAAAGCCCTTTAAATTTGACCCAAACCCTTTAGCCATTGGGCTACCTTGTCCAATAATCAGGTCTACTTCCAATGCATGTAATCATTTAATATCAAATCGAAGGAAGCGCCAAATACTAAAGGTGAAGTAGCACTGAGAGTTCAAAAGCAACTACTGCCTCCTTAAGACCCCTCTGCTTTCATGATCAGTAGACTTGTTCCGACATTCTTTCTATTTTAACAAAATACTACTATAGTCTATATACTTCTACATCTCAATACACACACATAAAAGTATGAATTTATCTTCCTTCCTCTTTGTTAGTTGACGACTCACCATATCCCATAGCAGGAATGCTTCTCTCAACATGCCTAATCTCAAGAGTACAACGCTACTGTCATATCTTTCTCCAAAACTGTATTCAGATTCGTGTACTACTTTTATGGCTCGTTAAGTAGCTAGTAAAATTAATAAATTGTGTTAATGAAATAGAATCTGCATGTAATTGGCAACAAAGTTCTCATGCTCATGTCCATGTTAATAGCTCCATCTCAATACATGTGTTTTTCTTCATTAAAAGTACCAGTCAGTACTCAGTACCACCTCTAAAGTGGTGGAGATTGATTAAGAAAAGGTGACATTTGACGAATTGACGGTGTCCGGTGGGCATGCATTACTATGGACATGGCATGAGAATTTCTTCACAAAGTACATATAAATTCATTATCATTACCACAACTTGTTACCACAACCAAACAGGACCTTCGTCTCCCCATCTTGATGTGGGGAGATCTCTACTACTCCCTCCGTCCCATAATATAGAGTTTGTTCTCATTTTTGGGGAAATTAAAGAAATTGAACAATGTTATAATTTCTAATATTTAATGATATTTGTCTTTTTGATTTTGATAAAATAATATAAGATCTATGACTAAAAATAACCAAAACTACATTAAAACTAACAAGCAGCATTAAAATAGAGAGGAACAAAATTTGCATGAATCCAAACTTCCCAAAATTAACCAATAGGATTACATCAAATATTTCTAACAACCAATATGATTATAGCCTTAAGATTTGACAGCCTAAACAGTTAAAACTAGAAATATTTAAAACAAGAACAATTTTTTAGGACACCCAAAAAGAAATACAAGCAACATATTATGGGACAGAGGAAGTAATAGGAAATTGGACTGGCTGAAAATTG
Organism: Beta corolliflora; assembly: GCA_947648045.1. Lineage (NCBI taxonomy): Eukaryota > Viridiplantae > Streptophyta > Magnoliopsida > Caryophyllales > Amaranthaceae > Beta > Beta corolliflora. The sequence goes on along the minus strand of CANSZD010001252.1, from coordinate 1,072,842 downwards.
AAGCTGGGTGCAAAGAACCAACCGGTGCATGTTGAGAGAAAACTATGTAGCTACACATAGCTCTATCAGCTGTTCTAATCATGAGATTTCAGTACTAAGCTTCAGCATATATGCATCTAGATATATTTTGAAAAAGATGATCTTTAAAAAACGATCAAGATGCCTCATAAGTAGGGTAACCTTTGACAGCACACTGCCATAACTGCAGAAAATATTCTTTACGGATACATACAAGAAAAGGGTCCAACAGCAAAAAGTGGAAAAGAAGCAAGTAGGCTAAATGCAGAGATTATATAAGGACAAAGGAAGGAACAATAGCACTAACATGTGATGATCATTAACTTCTCTGTCTCCCCTCAAAAAAAAAAAAAAAAACTTCTCTGTCTCACCAATCCTGCTCTTTAACTATACTTCCTCCGTTCTATAATTATTGCAACATACCCATGGCCATCGGCTCATTTTTTAAGAAATCTATGTGAAGAGGAGAGAGATAGAGATAGATAAAAAGTGGAGCCCATGTAATAGGAGAGAGATAGAGAGAAGATATTACCAAATAAGGAAACGTTGCAATTAATATGAAACTTCCAAATAAGGGATATTTTGCAATTAAAAAAGAACATAGGAAGTATATAATAAATGATTTATCTTTCGTAGAGGCCAACTAACATAACATGTAATCGACATAATATAAGCCAAGCTGTCGTAGTTGCGACATCGTACCATGGGAAGCATCTATTAATAACTCAATACGTCACTGAGTTGCTATCATAGATAAATGTACATGCTCCACTACAGTTGTACAAAACTGCAAGGGGCTTTGTGCAATTGATTATTTCCATCTTGGGGTCCCCTTCTCCAACCACCGCTACCTCCCCTCCAGAAGTCCCCAACCAAAAACATAAGATAGAGTCCCGGTTGAGGCTCTTTTAAATCTTTGCTATTTCTCTAGGTTCCCACCTCACTTTCTCTCTCCTCCATGTCAAAAGGTCAAGGTGGAAGTTTGCTTAAGGATCTAGGGGAAGAGATCCAGTACAAGGGCTCTCCCAAACAGCTCATCAAGAGCTTCAACATCTAGTAACATTGGGGATCTCAGGGGGTTTCACTCTCCTATGATATCTCTTGGAGAACCCCTCCCAAGCACCCATTGCTCACAGCCCAAACAGCATATTAAACCCGAAGAAAATACTTCCTCCATTTTCCTTTTTACTTGCAAGGTTTCCCATTTTACGAAGTTGCATATTTCTTGCAAAGTTGACATTTTTGGCAATATATTCTCTTTCCTACCACAAGGGGTCTTTTTCTGTCTTTCTCTATCTCTCTCTCTCCTCTACTGAATACTTGTGCCACATTTCAATATTGCAAGTAAAAAACGAAGTAAGTAACGAAGTATATAGTTTCAAGAATGAGGTAAATCAAGCAGCTAAGGAGATTACATTCATAAACTCAATCAAAATGCAGCATATCAAAGATGTGCACCACAATTTTCTTGCACATGATTTTGAGGCATGAGCACCAAGGCCTAGAGATAGGCTGATAGGGCTAAAAATTTGTCAAGGCCATGAGGAAATTTTTTTCATAACATACCAAACATTATCTGGGTCATCATCTTTGTCGCAGAGAGGCGGGCTAGTTCCAGATTCGCGGCTCAGATAGCAACTGTTGTTTACGGGCTTTTGCCATATTGCAATATACCCTTCCTTTTTCACCAGCTCCCAGCAAAGACGAGTTGTAAGGTTAACCATCTCTAAAGAACAGGAGATATTAAATAAGTTTGGGTCAGATCATGGAAATCGAGAATATATGACCTGAGAACAAGAAATGACAAATTTGCTTGGTAAACCTGCTCATGCTTAATCAATATAAAAGTACTCCATATGACATTTTCACAACTTTCCCTAGATTCCTACTTTCAGGAATTACTAATAAACCAATTTTCAGAAACTCTCTGACTCTATGTACATATACACATATGTGTATGTGTGTAACAGAAAATAATATTCCCCTGAGGTTATCTGAATTCTTGTGTTATCTAACTAACAGAAAGCCTCGCTGATTCTTTAATACTTGAAACTTGATACTTCACCAACAATGTGGTATGTTTGTGGAGACAAGGATTTCTGGACTCATACCTTTCCATTGTTCTTCTAAAATTGGCTCATGCTTATAGACTGGCTGAGCGGCCCAAGCAAAGTAGCCTCCTCCACGCAGCAACCTATTGACCTCAAGTAGTAGAATTCCATCTATCATACATTAACACAAGAAAAGAAGATTAAGGACACAATTTACAAGTATCAAAGCAATGATACATGAGAAAATTTCGGTCATGAATATTTCTGCTTTCAAATCACAGTAGTTTGACTTTCACACTTGCAGACGTGCAACTTTCGCCAATATTATATTTGACAATTTCACAAAATATTTAAAAAAAAAGTTGAGATTTTGGAAATATACATCGAGAAATCCGAATATATTTTAAACAATAGTTACGTATGTTTGTGTTTGTGTGTGCGTGTATTCAACATCCCCCATCAAATATAAGCATCAATATTTAGAAAATAGAGAACGGAACCCACAAAAGCTGTACATTCGAGGCTAAGTAACCATGGAGGCATTACACATATTGACACAAGAGAATGTCACAACACAAGAAGTCATGAAGACAAGTAGTGCAACACACATCACAAATCACTTCACATGTTAAATTGAATATCAGAAAGCAAGGATGAGCTATATAATCACACTGAATCATGGAGCTGTCACTAGGTACTTATGGGGAAAAGCTTACCATCACGAGTCCAATTGATTCTGCATCTTGAACAATGTATCAAATCAAAAGCCTGACTTGGGTATAATAGACGACGAGTACTAAAGGCTGCCACCATTGCAGGCACTCCCCTTTCTAGCGCAAACTGAATTTGATTCTCATGGACGTCTTTTGGGGCAACTGATAATGTGGTGACATTTCGTGACATCAGGTAAGCGCCCGAAGCTTGCAACACCACATCCAACATCCAGTGTAACACGGGTATGTTGGCCAAATGCAATTTCAGGGATCATCTACATGTAGACAAGTGAATGAGACCAAAAGAACAATGATCTTTTCTATCAAGTGTATGTCAAGAAGTGACTGAGTAAAACACCTGAGAAATCTGATCCAAGTACTGATCTGCACCATGTATAAATTGTGTACCACCTCCAGGAAACTTAAACTTGTCCTTGTCTTTAACCATCCAGTTTTGACCTCCTTTATCTTCAACAAGACGTGTATGAGGAACGTTAAAGTACCATACCTGCATTAAAATCCACGAGTTACATCAGAACACCAAAAAGCAAAACTTTCAGATATCACAAAAGCAAATTTCCTATAAGCTCACATTATCTCATCAAGAGTAAACCAAGCTACAGAGCAATAAGATCTAAAACTGCAAGTCCAGCATGACAGATCCATATCTATAGGACACCAAAGAAAACATCCCAGACAGGCAGGCAGGCAACGACACATTGAATGATTTGACAAGCCAGGTAACAGATCCTGATCAGTTGCATCCGTATTATGTTTTCTGACTACATGTATAAAATACTTCAGTTAGACAAGGAAACACAGAACTGCGGTCATACTTGCTCACTATATTAAATGCTTCCGTAACTAAAATTGATATGAAGAACACAAGCTTGTAGACAACTATGCAGGCTTCGTTTCCCTTGCTTTTTGCAGGAAGATTGTCGACAGGACTGCTTTATGCTGCTGATATAATGGCTAACTGAACATAGACCTGTAGAATTTAATGAGATGGAGCTACGACTAAATATAGAAGTATACTCTTTCCAGATATGTGTAACATATCATCCCATGAGCATAGAGAAGCCGAATCACAAACAGAGCAAAAATGATGACATAGATTCAATCAATCCCAAAAGCCAACCCTGCCTCCTGCCATATCTCTCTCTCTCTCTCTCTCTAAACAGAAGCACAGCTAAGTGACACCTACTTCCCTACAAGTCATAGGTTCAAAAACTTCAAGTGGCAAAATGAAAAGCCTCTAGCCAAGCCTCAATAGATGCATAATAAGACTACAGTGTTTATCAGCTCGATTTCAAAGTAACATGCACAGTGTCCTTGGATCAACATTCATATCGACAATGCACTTTCTCCACAAACAAGTTCTTCTGGAGCCTACCAATGTCAAAATGAGAGTTTATATATGTCATATTACAATTTGGGGACTAGAATAATTACTCAATTAACCATTAGTTGATCTATACTGAGAGGTACTGAAGCAGTAGAAGCCTAATGCTTTCTATGCATTCATGGACACCAACGTAAACAGGCAACGAATTAAGTTTGTTGATGTACACCTTCAAAATGAAAAGAAAATCAAGGAAGATATTGCTCTCAGAACAATGTTAACTGACTTAAAGCACATTAGCACTTACAAGCCCTTAGAGATGAGACTCATTAGCAAGACATAGTTCTCAGCAAGAAAGAGCCAGATCTTCTTTTGCAATAGACATAGAAGACACCCTAACCTATGAGGTAATATATGCATTTCGCATTTTAAATTTCTAATAAGTAAACTCAAACTTAGCAATTTTTCACAACTCCTTATTTACAGTGAAGTGATAGGCAGTTGAGACCTTCTTGAACAAGGGTCTTGAAAAAACAGACTCTTAACAATTCAAGAATTAGGTAAAATCGTTGCCTGATTGGATGTGAGAGCTTATACATGCCTTCTAAATCTTGGCCACGCCTCAAGAAAACACAATCCTCCAGGTAATATTGAATAATTCCCGACTAATACCAGGTCTATCACATCCTAAGCAAACCCAGTACTAGGCTTGTGAGTTATACTAAAAGTTTGACAATCCTTATGGACTAAGACGATTCCCACCTTGTTTAATCAAAACCCTTCATTTGGATCCTTAATGTCCACCAGCTTTTGTCACTTGAGCTGAACCATCCCAATAATCCACTAACATTTGCTATTTTTTTGATAAAGAATGTCATTACTTCTATCTTAGCTCACCCCAAATAAGTATCAATTTCCTTCACAGCAATAACAATATATTCATGTGACATACCTAACTGTCTGCCCTCATTCAACTCTTCCCAACCAATCCGACGTTCACTCTCTCTACAACACACAAGCGAAAATATATCTAGAACTTATTTCCTAAAACAAGATTCTTTCTTATTCGGTCTCCTTCTATATCATATGCAATAAATGAAGTATCGCATTAATGAACAAAAAATCAGCAATTATACATTAGTAACAGACTAACAGCTAATTGTCAATCAGAAATACAGTTTAAACATATCTACTAACAAAAGTTATGCTAAATAACTATATATTAGGCACTAAAATCAGCAAAAACATGAAACGAAAAAGAATGCAAATCTGTATAACTAAAAAAAAAAAACCGAACCTCATCACGGCTTTTCGGCCATGGGATCGGAATCTTGTAATTCTTAGGAGCAGGAACCAAGCAATTCAACTCCTTTCCTTTTTCCGGACAATGCCGCTCAAACTTCTCACCTTTCTCCGTCGATTCAAGCTGTTTAATTGCCTCTTCATTATCCATGCAAGGAATATACTCTCTCATACTATCATCACAAATCGGAAACCTCGAAACTTTAACCCTAGTTTCCGATTCCACAACTTCCGAATCACTAGAATTCCTCCAATTCTCTATCACATTAGGATCATACTCTCCGATCTCAAAATCATCCGTCATCGTTCCATTCTCATCAACAATCCCGAACCTCTTCACCGGCTCCTCCTCCTCCGGCGGCGGCGGCGATGAGAGAGAAGAATCGCGAGGTTTCGACGAATCGGCGAAAGGAATCGGAAACGTAGAGTTGATTTCAGAGGAAGGAGAGGTGGAATTGATGAGAGATAGAATGTCGAAAGATTTATCGGCGTTAGGAGAGAGAGAGACGGAAGGAGAAGAGAGAGAAGATGAAGAAGTTGAAGAAAAGAAGAGGAGTTGATGGTAACCGACATCAGACCAGTGTTTACCGATGTAGAAGAAGGCGATTGAGATGAAGAGAAGAGCAGATATTTTGACGCAGAGAGGTGATTTGATTAGGTTTCCGCCATTGTTGAGAGCTCCTTTCATGGTTGGAGCTTCAGAAAGAGTGTGATCTACTCAATTTGGTTAAACGGTGATTGAAGAGAGTGGGAGTGAAGCAGGAGAGAGAGAGAGAGAGAGAGGAGAAGATGGTCCGCGAGAATTTATTACACCCGCTTAATTACAAATTGATGCGTAAAGCAACTTCTCTATCTATCCTCTAAAAACAGTTTAAACATAGAAAGTACTGTATTTGATAATCAACAATTACTACAACTTGTCTAATAGACTATGTATGGTTATTTCGGTTCTTTTAAGCACAGTTTCAGTTCTGTTTAATTCAGCTAGTTTCATTCACGATTTTAGTTCAGTTTAGCTCATTTTAATTCAGCTTAAAATAATAGGGTCTTACTGTACTCCATTAGAGATGGACTGATGGGTAATTTACCTTATATATTTGATAAATATAAACATTCAATAATCCTGTAAATTGATCATCGAACAACTGGAATTAATGGGTCTACTATGTATATCAGAATTTTTTCCTTGAATAATGCAAAATAGGGTTTTAATTCCCGAAATATGTTGGAAGGGAAATTAATTCCCTGCGTACCGTCCACGTAGGACAGCACGCGAGAAAATGTTTTTTTTTTTTATCCCAGGTAAACCGCTACTTGAAGTAGCGGTTTATTTGAAATTAAACCGCTACTTGAAGTAGCGGTTTATACACATAAACCGCTATTTCAAGTAGCGGTTTATGTACATAAACCGCTACTTGAAGTAGCGGTTTACGTGGTCAAGATCTTCCACACAAATCATACTCTATAATATGTAAACCGCTACTTGAGATAGCGGTTTATAAAAAAAAAACGCCTCTCATTGCTGCTTCCCCATATCTGGCGTAGCGGTTTATGTGTACGTGGTCAAGATCTTCCACACAAATCATACTCTATAATATGTAAACCGCTACTTGAGATAGCGGTTTTGAAAAAAAAAAAGCCTCTCATTGCTGCTTCAGGTAGCGGTTTATTTTTACTTAACCGCTACTTGAAGTAGCGGTTTTACTTAAGTACAAAAAAAAAAAAAAATCTCGCGTGCCGTCCTACGTGGACGGTACGCAGGGAATTAATTTCCCTTCCAACATATTTCGGGAATTAAAACCCTATTTTGCATTATTCAAGGAACAAATTCATGTATATCATTTGTATATTCATATAGCTCAATATGTTATAAGGGAATTAGTGAATTGCTATTAGGAAATTTCCCATACACGTGCATAGAAGATATTGTAAGGTATGATGGTTGTTGAAGATAGTTGTCATGAAGCAAGTAGATGGCGGCATAGCCGGCAAGGTAGACATGTACCCGTTGACCCGAACCGAGTCTCGTTTCCGCACGAAATATAAAAGAAACTCGGAATAAATTCGATTTGAATCTACCCAATTGAAGAACATTGAAACCCAAACCGACCTGAAAATAATAATGAAATATTAATCACAAACATTAATTTAGGTGTTTTATTTATTTGACAGGAAAGAAATGTGACCTTACCTGAATTGACCCGACCCGCCCTAATTTGAGTGGAACTGACCTGATGTTGGTCCGAGGCAGTAAAATGTTGACCCGTCGCAGCAAACCCGCGCAAGGATTGAACCGAACACAAGAATTACACGATTACAAGCCGACCCACATGATTCGTTTGCCACCTCTAGATGATGCGTTGTGTACTTGCAGTATCAATGAGCATTGTAGTGACAAGTTAGCAATGAGCATCGTCGCCTTAGTGTTAAGGAGCAAGACACTCAGTAGCAAGCAGCAAAGCAATAGCTAGGCCCTAGGTCATTGGCCTCCGGCGGGTAGAGCGTTGGATTGTTCAGTGAGTTTAATTTAGCCAGGGGGGTGACTCGTCAATGCAACATGGAAGCCTACATCTACTCTGTCTATGTTTGTGCCCTACTATAAATATGTTGACGCCATTTTATTCATTACATAACCGTAGAGATATTAAAATTCACAATAAGAGAGAAATTCATTTAAAGAGACTTCTACAAAGAGATTAGAGAATCTAGAAAGATTGAACTGTATCCTTATATGACCTTATTTGGAGCTTATTTTATAAGACGTTAAAACTTATCTAAACTTAATAATACTTGTCAGATCTTGAACTTATTTTTTTAAGGTGAAGGGAACGTACCTTTAGTTTTAATAATGCACATAATTACTTAATTATATTGTAATTTTAATCTATCAATTAATGAAATTACTTTGGGGAGAATTAGGGAATTTTGAAAAGAGTGTAAAAAATATAAAGTATTCAGTATTACTATGTTATACTTCTAAGTTATAACTTATAAGAGTTAGAAATATTGAGTTTGACTACTAGATTCGAATTGAATGACTAACCTTCCAAAATTTGCTACTCCCTGTGTTCTTTTTAATTTACTCACTTCATTTTGGGATACCAAAAAGAAAGTTCAAAAGTAAGAGGGAGAAACTAAAACATGGGAGAGGGCCATAGGAAAACTAAAAAGGTGTGTTATTATATTAAAAAGTGGACCACATGGGTGGAAAAAGAAGAGAAAGTAGATATGATTATTTTACCAAAAACATACCCCCTTCGTTTTTTTATTGTTACGCTTTCCTTTTTTGGCCGTTTTTATTTAATTGTTACACTTTTACTTTTCCCTTATATGATAACTTATCACATCAACTTTTTACATTTTTCTACCTCATATACCCACCGGCCACCACCCATTTTATTAATCTACCTAAAACCTTTTCACTACCATACTTTTCTCTCTTCTATATTAGTATTTTTTAATGCTTCTTTTACATTTCCCAAAACCAAATATTTTTTTTGGTACTTCTTCCTTGTTTTTTTGCACAATTTCTTGGTTCTACTTCTCTTCTCCCATAAATTAAAGTGTAACAATTAAATAAAAAAAATGAAAATAATAAACAATAGTGTGTAATTAAAAAAATAGATAAAATAGAAAACAGTAGATTTAAAAGAAATAGAGGGAGTAGTACTGTAGTTGTTTGCCTGTTTGTGCCCCGCACACCACTGACCACACGTCCACACCAACGCGGAAGAAAAAAATACTATGTTTGCCTGTAGTTGTCTGCCCCTTCTTTCTTCTATAAATAAACTCATAATTTGTTCTCGTAATAAAACTTCCAACAAAAGCGATTTTCGTATTTTCTACAATCTACATCACTTTCATCATTTTCACATTCACAAACCTTTTTCCCAATCCCCCAAAACTCAAAAAACCCCCCAAATTCCCCCTTTCTCTCTCCTCGATTTCACCTCAATTCTCCGTCAATCATCTAATCTCTCTCCAATTCGACGAAATTTTCCCCCAATTCAACTTAAACCCTCGAAGAATTTCTCAATTCCCCAATTTCGCATGCTAGGGTTTGATCAAAGGGTTTTACCATCGAATTTCTAGAAAGTCCATGAAATCATGGTCAATTTCGACGCCGGCGAAGTAACCACCTCTACACCAGACCTAAAACGAGCGGAAAATTTTGATATATCTTCATCGAAGTCTGTAATTGAGACCGTAAATGGGTCCCACCGTTTCGAAATCAAGGGGTATTCTCTTGCGAAAGGTATGGGTGCTGGAAAATACGTTTCTAGCGACATTTTTACTGTTGGTGGGTATGATTGGGCGATATATTTTTACCCAGATGGTAAAAACCCTGAAGATAGCTCCACATATGTTTCGGTTTTTATAGCGTTAGCTAGCGATGGCACGGATGTTAGGGCGTTGTTTGAATTGACGTTGCTTGATCAAACTGGGAGTAAGAAACACAAGGTTCATAGTCATTTCCATCGGGCTCTCGAAAGCGGGCCGTATACTTTGAAGTATAAAGGGAGTATGTGGTATGTTAATCTTTAAGTTTTTGTGATTTTGGTTGATCATTGGTTTGTTTAAAGAGGGGTTTTCTTGCATTTGTGGTTTTTGCTTTCATATTCTGTCGAACTTTATTGAAATTGTTATAGAATGTGGAACTTATGTGTTGGAATGTAGACCCCTTTTGTTGATTAAGTTCAGATTGTTAAAGAAAATTATTGGTTTAAAACTTTGCAGCCAATTGCTTAGTGCCCCATTGTGTTAGGATGCTGAAGATTTTGTAGTTCAAAAGATTAGACATGTTTGAAAGAGTTTTGAACTTGTACTTAGTAATTTTCTAAAGATAAAGATCTTAGTAAAGTTTATCTGGTTGTAATGCGCTGTTCTTGATGATAATGTCTTGCTTTGTCCTGTTTTCTGTTGCAAGGCATGTTTTCTTGCCTGACCAGTTGTCGATTTTTCATATTTTCAGGGGATACAAGCGTTTTTTCAGGAGACCAGCTTTGGAATCGTCGGAGTTTTTGAAGGAGGATTGCCTTGTGCTGGAGTGCACTGTTGGAGTTGTTAGAAGTCGTATGGAGAGACCCAAACAATATAGCTTAAACATGCCACCATCTGATATGGGTCGTTCTTTTAAAGATTTGTTTGAGAATGAAATTGGGTGCGACGTTGTCTTTAAAGTTGGAGACGAGACATTCAATGCCCATAAATTGGTTCTTGCTGCTCGCTCTCCTGTATTTAAAGCGCAGTTCTTTGGACTTGTCGGAAATCCTGATATGGATACAGTGGTGATGGAAGATGTGGAACCGTCTATATTCAGGGTATTCTTGTTGTATAATTGTCCTTTTTAACAAACTACAAACTTGAAGTTTTTTGTATCAGCCGTTTCATTCTCATTTTTGTCATTTACTAGAGTTGATGCAACTTTTGTTGCATGTTGATTGCCATAGTCTGTGTTTGGCACCAAAAATATAAGCTAGTTTATATGCATTGCTTAATTTCTCCCCTTCTCTCTAGGGGTTTATGGAAACTACCTTAGTGGCTGAGTTAACAACTTACATATGGATCCTTACTAACTTAATGCTTGTTTTGATATTACCCCAATCTCGAGAATTTGGTTTTAAAATATCAAAATTTTATGATATAGGATGTATAACGAATCTGAAATTTGTCAAACTTTACTAATTATGTTTGTATTGAGTGACAACAGGAAACATGCTGCTTAGTCACTAGCCAATGGGACATATTCTTCTGTTTTGGGGGATTTCATGTGTTTGTATTTTTATTTTTCCGACTTGTTCACTAGCCAATGGGACATATTCTTCTGTTACCTGTACATTTCTGACTCTACTTGTTGTATGATGTGCGGCTTGCATCCGAAGCCTAACTTGTGTAGTAAATAACTATATCTGTAGATAACAATATGATTCACAACCTCAGTGCATATTAATCTTCTTCAAGTAACTTATAAATAAAATTAGGTAAGATTATCAAATTCTACATAGGGAGCCTAAGCCAAATATTCCACCTTGGGGGCAGGATGGGAAGTTTTCCTAGTTTTAGCATTGTTCTTAATAGACTTTGAGGATTTATTGATTTACATATTCATCCTGCTTAGTCTGTTCCCTACTTAAGCCCTCTTTACCCTGCGTTAGGCTGAGTTTTGGGCAATAAAGTGGTATAGTTTGTACATGTATTTTGCAACTATGTAGACCAATGGTGATGATGTAGTAGCAATGCAGATCTCTTCGTATTACAATTTACAAATTGAGCCTTTGCTGTTAGGTTTTTTTTGTGATTTGTGTGTGTGTTTTCCTATGAGTCTTTGACAATCATTTCTAGTCCCACTTGAGAAAAAATATGTTCAGTTGGGTTCTTTAATGGGTAATCTAAAACCACCTTTTAGTTTGACAAAGAACAAGAGAGGTATGATTCTCCGTGCAATTGCTTTCTTTGTGAATCGATTTTTTTCCCCTTCTGGTGCTTAGTTGTGCATATGCATCCTACGAGTAACATTGCTTTTATCTTGGGCCATTATTAACTGTTTCTAATTTGACATGCTTGTCATCTGATTTGCAGGCCATGCTGCTGTATATTTACTCTGACAGCCTTCCTGATGTTCATGAAATAATGGGTTCAAACACTTCTTGTTCGTTTACAATCATGGTGCAACATTTGTTGGCTTCTGCTGACCGGTTTGGCCTAGACAGGTTGAAACTAATATGCGAATCCAAATTATGTGATGAAATAACCGTTGAAACTGTGCCTACAACCCTCTCGCTAGCTGAGCAGCACAGATGTGTGCAGCTGAAGAGTGCTTGTTTGAAATTTGCTGCAGCAAACTTGAATGGTGCGTCTACCCTGTAGAATCTGACGAACTTGTGTCAGGTTAAATCATTTAAATCTACTTTATTTGCTTGTACAATCTATGTATTTTTGCACCTTGCAGTTTTTCATGAAGAGATTGTAATACTATTAATCTCTTGGTGATGGTGCGCTACAGTATATAAAGGGAAGCTAGTTTTAGGCCCGGGCTATGCCCCGGGTAGTTATATATTTCATTTATTAATATCTTACTTTAAAATGATAACACCAACTATCATTTGGTTTAGTGGTTAAGACTTTATTATATAAGCTTTAAGTCGTGGGATCGAATCTTTATACCATGCATTTTCTAATTTTTATTTTATTGTGTGTGGATTACATGGAGTAAAACACCCCAAGGGAGAGCGCCATGTGGCACCATTCCTTGTTTAAAAACGCCTTTTAATATATTAGTATAGATAGATTGAAAGACTTGGGGTTGAATTTCAGAATTTTATTGGGTTTTTGTGGGTGCTGTTCCAGTTGTTTCTCTGGCTAGAGTTTTTGTTCTGCAAGAGGAAAACAATAGATTAGGTAATACTTCCACATAGATTTTCAGTTTTTCGTGGAGGCGAAGACAAGATTTAGGGTAAGTGATTCCCTAACAGCAAGAGAGATTTCAAGATGAGGGTGTGAAAGGTAACTGATTTAGGGGAGTGGTTAGCACTTTGTGCTTGAGTGGTATAGGGACTAGGATGGTTTCCATGGTGATTGAGTTGGCATGTAAGTGCTAGCAGATCGCATCCTCATATTAACTGATTCCTTCTCTGGAAAATGCTTTTTAAGTGATATTGTGGTTTGACACCATTGGTTACATATAGGCTACTAGCATTATTTATTATTCCTTGGTTGGTTTTTATTTAATATAATTGGTTTTCTCGAAAATAAACAATAATGGCAATTTATGGGTTTTTTTCGTGCACAAGTTTGCATTTAACTTCCCCCCTTTTTAAATTGTTTACTATTATATGTTTCTCTTTGTATTGCTGGAAAACTGAAGTTATTAACCCTTCAAAACTTGAGTGATGGACGAAATTATGGGATCGAACTCTTCTTAGTAGCCTGTTTTTCCAAATCTTTATACTACTGAAAGTGTTTCATTGTAGGTAGAGGTTGTTCTTGCAGTTGTCGCATGGTGGAATTTTGTTTAGTAAGTTTTATATATGCTGGATGCCAGTTCAATGGAGTGGGTATGATGCCTTACCTTTCCCCCTCCCCTTCCACGACCCCCAAGGAAAAAAAAGGAATTATGAGTAACCAGTTGTGAAGCACCTTTCGTTCTTAACTTAGGAGCCCATGTAAATGCTGGGAGCTTTTAACTAACTTGGCTGGAGAAGGACCTCCTAGCCTTTTGTTCCCCTTTAACTGGAGAACACTTTCGGTCTTCATGATTTTTATTCCGGAGTATTGTGATCACTGGTTCTGCAGGGTCTATGTGTTTCTGAGCTGGCTCAGTTCAAAGAGGAATGCTGCTTCAGATAGATGGATGATTGTGTTGGGTATTAAAATGGGAAGACCATGTGACTGTTTGAATTATGAGCAGAACTACGTCCGTTATCCTGGTAGAGGGTGTTTACTCTTAGGTTTTGAGCTGGTAGAAGAGGGGGTGGGGGGATGGAGACACTGGGAGATTATTATTGGGTAGAAGTTGCTGCTGTGTTCTTTTTAGGCATCGGAAGGATAACTGATCCTAGGATGCTGTGTTACTGGTTACCTGTGCAATTCTTGCCATTCTTGGCATTTATGTCACGACTGTAGAGCAGTTTCCTGCTGTTGTGTGTGTGTGTTACTTTTTTTTTGTATAATTTATATGATTCAATTTGATGTGAATTTTCTTTTCACACATTATTTATTTCATATTTTCAGCAGTGATGCATTCAGAAGGCTTCAGGTACTTGGAAGAGAGTTGTCCGTCGTTGCTGTCAGAACTACTCCAGACTGTCGCCTCAGTGGACGATTCTTCAGGTTTGCCTTCAAGCAAGAAAAGGAGCAGCAGCAGCGTGTTTGGGCTTGATCTCGCAGCAGAGACAGGATTTCCTGCAGAGTCGGTGAATCCGACTGGCAGACGTTTCAGGAGATGCCTTTAGTTTTAATCCTCCTGCCATATCAGGGCACAGTTCTAGGTACATTTAGTGCCTTTTTTTTTTTTTTTTTTTCCAACCATAGTTATGATGCAAAATCAAGGTGGTGTTAATAGCAAGCAGTTTTACTTGGATGTTGTCAATGCATGGGCTACTACAATCTCGTGCCCTGGTTTCAGTATAGAAGTTTCTCTTTTTAGTTTTCTTGTATTTCTTTTGTTCGTTGGTGGATAAAAGTAGGAGTATGTTTAAATATTTGTTGTAGATAACAAAGATAACAGTTTCTTTCTGACTGTTGACTGGATGATCTGATGAGAAAAATATGACTCGTTTCTCTGTTTAGCACATATCACTACTTGGTTATTTATAGCATTTGGATTTGTCTCCATAATTTATAATATACATCCTTCATTTTTTAATATTTACGAAAGTTGAAATGTATACAAGAACCTAGGAGAGGAGAACGATAAAAATAAAGCCCCATGTGATCGGAGAGAGAAAAGAGAGAATAAGTTGCCAAAATATCAATGTTGAATCATGAATGTAATATACTTTCTCTGTTTCAAAATACTTGACACACTTCTCTCGATACGCTTACCAATGCATATTTTTAACCATTAATAACTAATTCCCCATATATTTTTTTAACTAGAATAATACAAACTTTTGTCTGTTCTCTCACAATAATACAAACTTTTGATTATTTTTTAATAATACAAACTTTTGCCCAAAATTTCTCCAGTAGGTCATAATCGGTTCTTAACTTGGTGTAGGAGGTCCATTAGTTAACGTGCACCGATCGACCACGCGTGTTGTTATTTCATTGGTTGTTTTTTAAAAAAAATAAAAAACAAAAAAATACTTTCTTTTTTCCTCCTTCCCCTCCACTGATCTTTCCCCCTTCCCCACCATGGCCCCTGCTCTTTTTCTCCCTCCCCCACCCCACCCCACCCCACCCCTCCCCTGGCCAGACCCTCCCTCTCCCTCTCTTCCTCCTGCCTTCCAGCCCCTCCTCAACAACTAACCAAACCCCGAGTCCCCTCCCCCACCCCGAAACCACTTCCCCGTACCTCCCTCACCCCATAACCATTTCCCCAACCCCACCCACCCGAAACCAGGTCTCTCTCTTCCCTTACTCACTATCTCGTGTCCATCATCTCTCCTAAACCTAGGCTATTTTTCGCCGCCTCTTTACCGTCGCGGACTCTCCTCCTCTCAGTCGTTCTCCCCTCCGAATCGCATTCCCGAATGTCGAAAATCCCTGGCCCAATTGGTTGAGCATGAGTGATGATTTTGTGGTGGGTCGAATTTCGAAGAGGAGCAGATGTGGTGGGTTGAATTTCGAGTCAAGGTGCTGAAATTGTGGTGGGTGTTGGGTGAAGGAGCTCAGTGAGTATTAATGGCGGTCGTCCGCCATTGATGATGGCTTCCCGAGGTTCGAATTTTCTGGTTTTTCCACCATTTTTGAACTTTGATCTTCCCCATTAAAAAAGATACAATCTTTCCTTCGATTTGATGCGCGGTTACAGCCGTCTCGGGCCCAATTTCAACCCATCATCACTACCCACTTCTCCACCCTCTTCCCCCCGATTCAGGCCCACGTGTATGAAGCCCAATGGGCTGATCTCCGGCCCGAGAATCGGACGTGTTGGTGGGCCGACGAAGTTGGGTAATTTCGTTGAACGAGTGGTGTACATTGTAATTGGGACGGCTTTTAGGAGAAAGGGGTGTTGTTGTTTGCGCCATTGTTGTATATTACAGGAATGATATGGGATCTTTGAGCTTGGAGAGTAAAGTTAATGGAGGAGAGAGAATTGGGTTGGAAAAATTAAAAGGAAATGTTGTTGAGTTTAGTGGTGGTTTTTTTACCGGTTTTGTAGGTTATAGGTCATATTGACCTACTGGAGGAATTTTGGCCTAAAGTTTGTATTATTAAAAAATAATCAAAAGTTTGTATTATCATGCGAGAATCAGCAAAAAGTTTGTATTATTTCAGTTAAAAAATCCTTAAAATTATAAAAAGTTGATATTTTAAAAGTATACGTCGAGACAAGTCCTAACAAGATCTCACATGACTATATTTTTGCCTATCATGGAATCCACAAAACACGGTCAAAAGATAGTGTGTGAATAGTGGAAAAGTCAAACCGCATCAAGTATTTTGGAACGAAGGATTAATAACTTTCTAGAAATGAAGGGTATAAAAAAACCAACGAAATACTTCTTATTAATTTACGCATATTGCCTCCGTTTCACAATAGAATTTCCATTTCTAATTTTGTCACTATTCATGAGTAAAAAAAATCTTCTAAAAGAATTTCCTATATATAAGAAAAAACATAATAACGTAGGGTCTTGTTTGATTCATCTTATTGAAGACATTACGAAAATCAAACTTTTATAATTTTTCCAATATGTAATTTAAGATATTAATAATACAAAATGCACATTGACAAACGTGAAAAGCGAAATGGAAAGTCTATATTGGGGAGGAGGGAGTATATAATCTATATATCAAGTCCTCGAGTGTAATTTTTTTTTTTGGGTGGCCCTCTTTCGGAAACCCCATGTTAAGAAGAATTTTCTTATGGGATGTCCTCGCACAGGACCCTCACCAAGATCCCCACAAGCGCTCCAACCCCCCACCCCAACATTGGAATTATGCTTCCACCAAGATTTGAACCTTGATCTCTCATGTGGGAGATAGAAAGTGATATAATTGGATCCAATGATCCTTGGTAGTCCTGAGTGTACTTGATGATCAATGTTGAAGCTCCAGTATTAAGTGTGCCACATGACATACCTCATTCGATTTCGATTATGACATGACACGACGTCGGCATTGCTTTAGAAACTTCTTTCTATTGTTTTGATACCTATCAAGCAATGTCGAGCACATGATTTGACATGTTCTGGGTAAAATTCAGAAACCTTTAATTTCAAATAAAAAGGGTCAAATATGAGACACCAAATACCTATGTCGGTATATAAGACTTTTTACTTTTTTATACTCCATGTCATGATTCAACCTGAGCAATGATATTTCCCATATCTGATAATTGTCCAATATTATAGCATTTTTGTAATTTTTGTGACAAAAAATAATATAAAAAAATTATAAATTATAAAAAAATTATTATTTTTATATATTTTTATTTGAGGTTTTTTACTTGAAATGTAGTTGATATTTTAGATGACTAGTATAATATATTTTGACACGATATTATCCACTCCGTCCCTAAATAGAGTGCCCATTTTTCCATTTATGTTTGTCCCAAATGGATTTTTCATTTCTTTATTTGGTATGGGTCCACCAATTAAAATATTATTTTGCTTTCAACTTTTATAATATCATCCACTTTCCCATATGGCTCACATTCTCTCTCTTTAATAAACAATTCATAAAAAGTGTACCAACTTCTATATTTAATTCTGATTTAATACAACTAAGGTCCTTCATATGATTTCTTCTTGATACTTCTGCCCAAAAGAAATGAACATTCTATTTAGGGACGGAGAGAGTATTATATCAACTGACTACTACTTCTATATCATATCTTAGTTGCATCTTATATTGAATTGTATCAAGTTATTAGTAAAATTACAAAAATGTCATAATATTGGACAAGCTGTCAAATATCGGATATGGGAGAATAATTTCTCGAATCAACTTTCTATCCATAATTCGCTTACTGAGTTTGTTAATTTTTACTATTTAAGAGAAGAAAATTATGTCGTACTTTTGAAATTATCGCTCGAATACCCCATATACTCTTCTCAATTATTCATAGCCACCATCGCCACTATGATAATCTAGCACATGTAAAACTATAACCATATGATTACCTCGTTAGTCATTTCTCTGTAGTTGCTCAGCAATCACCAACTCACCACTGAGGCAGTGATACTAACATCTTTGATCGCGACATATTCACACTATATATCATTATATTGCTTTAGGAGAAATTGGTAGGAGATTTTTTTAAAAGTTGATATTTCCCATAATAACAAATTTGGTTCAGGAAGAGTATAACGTAATTTAATCTTTTTGTTGTTGTTCATCACTGGTTCTATATATAATGCTAACATTGGATATTAATAATAATAAAAAAATTACTACACATGTAACACATGGAGGAGTATACAAGGGCCAAGCTACATGGAAGGCTGGCAGGGGTTTGGCCCCTATGACCCCACCCTTGCGGTCCATATATTTTAAAGTGGGCTCTGTAAGTTCTTAAGGTATATCTTATTAAACTGGCTATTATATTACATAAATCTTCTTACTTGAGTGGTAAAATAGGATAACTAAAAGTAATTTTTTTAATAAATTTACTTTAAATATTCTTAACCCCATTAACACTTAATTCCTAGCTTCGCCCCTTGAAGTATATGTGATGAAGTATATTGCAGCAACTTCCACAAAATTAAAGAATCAACCTTATGAAGATTGAAGAAAGGAGAATCATGTAACTCATGAAGAGTTATAGCTTAGTACATTCAATGATCTACCATGTAATATATATGTATTAATGTGTATATATATATATATATATATATATATATATGTAACGGTAACATTGTAACAATATGCTTTCTTTTCCCCCCTTGATGGAGTAATATAACATATATCATCAACATAATACATAGTTGACTTGCCAAGTTATATAAGCTAATTATATTTCTTGGCATCACCATAGTTAGACCAAAGGAAGGTGCCAATAGCAAACTCTCTTTTAAACGCGACGTCGCCCTTCACTGATAATCCATACTCAGCAAGAAGCCTATCAAGAGTAATTTCAGGCATCTTTTGGTAGTCATCTATGGTGTACCTTGGGTAGTGAAGTGGCATTTGGAAGAACTTTTTTACTCCATTATTCTTCTGCTTTTCACTCTCCATTTTTCTCCCTTTTTGAATTTGTTTGTGATATGACAAATTCTTGTTTTATAATTAGATAAATATATATATATATATATATAAAGGATTTAAAGATGGGATTTTTAGCCATGAATGAGAGTTTAAAAGGTGGGCTCTAAATGCATGAAGTAAGTCACAAAAATGGGGTGGTGTACCATATTTTTGTAGCTCCTAGGTGCTACATGTGTTGTAGCATTTCATGCTAATTAAATGTTTTTTCCCTTCGCGAAGAGTACATACACATACACATATATACACCCAATGGTTGAAGTGAGAGAGTGATGAAATTGGAAAGCTTTGATGATGTTTGTGTGGGCAGCAATCCTGCATATTCATTTGATCGTTTTTTTTACAACGAGAAAACTTGCATTAATTAAACTAGGAAGTACAGCCTAAAGCTAATACAACCAAACATAAATTAAGATAAACAAACCTAAATGAGCATTATAAGCTCTTACACGCCATAAAAAACAAAAACAAGTAAAACTGATAAAAAGTCGCATTTTAAGGAGGGCGTCGCTGGTCAATGCTTGTGATGGTGGAGTCAAAACTCTGATGGCTGATGGAAGTGGTAGGAGAAGTGAACGTCGTTCATTTGATCGTTAAGGACAAATAATACATACTAGTATTATCATATATGTACGGCACCTAGTACTAGTACTCTCAATGTCTAAAACCAAACACTTCCCTTAATCCAGAATAAAAAGTTGTAAAGAATGTAAGCGAAAAATATGTAAATTCAGTGGTATTTGTTGTGTGCTAAATTGCCAAACAGAGTCAATATATTTTATCTTATATTATTGTCTAATAAAATGGGTAGAAGGGCTAAGTATACTACATGTAGTACCATCTAGTTTTTTTAATTAGGAAAAGAAAATTAGGAATGACCCGAATAAAGAACCACCCTAAAGCATCCTTACGGATGATTAAGAGAAAAAGCGGGTTAGAGAAAGAAACCCAATAGCAAAGCTTACCATAGGTAACTAAAAAGATATAATAATACTACTATTAAGAGAACTCCACACCAGCAATGCTACAATAAACCCGCAGTAGAGAAAAAATTGATACAATTGACACATTTACCTATCATATAATATCAATCCACTGATAGGATTTACCAATGCGCAATAAATACACACTTCATCTTAAGTCGAATCGCTCATGAATGTAATCTACAAAAATCATTTTACCATATAGAGATGGATTGGGAAAAACTTTATCTACCCACCGGGTAGACTATCCACCATTAATAAAGACTTGTTGAGGGTTGTGGTAATGGAATCCAACTCAACATAATTATTATTTTTTTAATGCTCTATTAGTAGTGGGTTGTCTACCCGGTGGGTGGGTGTAGCAATGTCCGGATGGATTGTACATCACTAAAATAAATGCACACGATAGAGTATATCACTGTGTTTCCATCGCAAACAATCGCCAAATAACAAATAATCTTCCAAATTATATTTTGTTTGATAGGAACAATTCATTTGTGGAAATTACATCTTGGTATGGACCACAATTATTGTTGTAATTCATAATTGCATTGGGGCCTACTTAAATACAATCAAGCACAGGATCAAAATACTGGATCATTTTGTTTATGTAACATGAGATCTAGCCATAGATTGGACCTTAGATTAGTTGGAATTTTAATTATTGAATGATTGAACCTATCCTTTGAGCCACATCTGATGTCTCTACCACATCATATATGGGGCTAAGAAATTGCTTGCTTGTAATGTAATAATTTGTACGGCATATACGTTTCTCTCGCATTACTATATAGAAGTATTTATAAAGAAACACAATGATGGTTTTGCTTATTCATTGACTGCTGTGGCCTGTGGATAGTAATTGGTAATAGTATTTTGTGAAAGGTGGCAACTGGGTGAGTGACCCTGTGTGAGGGCAGCCCAAAGGAAATTCTTTTTACCATGGGTTCCTGAAAGAGGGCCCAAAAAAAAAGTAGCTTATTTTGATTAAATTTCTTCAATCAAGTCATAGATAAGTGATAGGTCGTTTATTTGGTTCTTCAGTTTGATTTGATCATATAGTCATATCCAAACAATGAAACGATGCATCATTCAGTTCAATTATAAGTCGAGTTAGGTATATTTAAAAGTCTTGTCAATTAGTTGATTATGATTTATCAATCAATTATATACAATACATAACAATAACTAGGTTATGTGATTTCGCTTACATCTCGAGTCTAAAGTTAAATAAGTCGATCGAATAACTAGATATATGCTATGTTATGTAGTATTGCAAAGTTTATACAAATTCTCCTATCACATCATCTAATTGCACCCATTTGGTCAGACTCTATAACAATTTAAGGTTAGCGACAAAAAGTATCATTCAGCAAAAAGGTATTACGGGTCTGTTCTGTTCAACTTATTTTGCCTTATCTTATATTATCTTATCTTATCTTATCTTATATGATCTTATAAAATCTTATCTTATCTGATCTTATCTTTTCTTATCTTATATGATAGTTTATTGTGTGTGTTTAACATCTTATTTATCTTATCTTATCTTATAAGATCTTATAAAATCTTATCTTATTTTATCTTATCTTATCTTATCTGATCTGATCTTATCTTATCTTATAAAATCTTATATAAGTTAAAATAAGTTGAACAGAACGGACCGTTCTGTTCAACTTATTTTAACTTATATAAGATTTTATAAGATAAGATAAGATCAGATAAGATAAGATCAGATAAGATAAGATAAGATAAGATAAAATAAGATAAGATAAGATCAAATAAGATCAGATAAGATAAATAAGATGTTAGACACACACAATAAACTATCTTATAAGATAAGATAAGATCAGATAAGATAAGATAAGATCAGATAAGATTTTATAAGATCTTATAAGATAAAATAAGATAAGATAATATAAGATAAGACAAAATAAGTTGAACAGAACGTAACCGCTATTCTTAAAGTTTTTAAACCATTAAATGTTAATGGAAATACTACAAAATAATCTTTTTAAGCGACTAATTAACCAAATTCTGTAGCTAATATTTGATTAGATGATTGATGATACCATAAGAAACCGACCCCCAATTTTATAGATCATCTGTTAATAGATCAGCAAATACAAGTTTTTTTTTTTTCTTTCTGAAGTTCTTAACTCTTTTTTTATATAAGAAAATGTTAATATCTTTAAATTAACAGCTAATATAATTTTTATGTAAACAAATTAAAAGAACAAAAAAAAAAAGATAATACTTTAATTGGTGGTTGACCTTTCATGGAGAGTTGGATTGGTAGCCTAACTGAACTTCTATTCGTCGCCCCTAAAGTACTTAAAATCGCCCCAACAACCTTGTGAATGTACCATTATGCCCTTAACTCCTTTTTACCATTTTACTTTACTTGAGCATTGAAATTTATCCTTCATTTGAAATCTGAATTTTACCAATATACAATTCTCTCTAAAATCACCAACAACCAATCACAACTCATCACCCAACGCCATCATCTCAAAGAACCCAATGCTATCATCGCCAGCAAGGATGTCTTCTTCGCACGAAGAGGTAAATTTTTTTTTTTTTTTTTTACGTCTCAGAAACAACGCCAACGTTTGGCGTAACGTTGGATCTTTGGAACCAACGTCCGGCCAGGACGATGGTTCCATGGATCCAACGTATGGCCGAACGTTGGATCCATGGAACCATCGTCCCGGCCGACGTTGGTTCCAAAGATCCAACGTTCTGGCCAAACGTTGGATCCAAGGAATCAACGTCCTGGCCAGACGTTGGTTCCAAAGATCCAACGTTCTGGCCAAACGTTGGATCCCTCTATATGTATTTCTGTTATTTTTACAAATCAAAATTGTTTTTAAAAAATTAAAATAAGATTAAACTAGTATTTGTGAATATTGTGATATTTTCGTGTAATAAAAGATGATTTGTTTTTTCAGGAGCCTGTTGGTGATCGGATTAATTATAACCCGTATTTCGATAATAGTCCAGAATTTGAAACGCGTGATGCTGCTGCCGAGTGGTGTAGAAACATTGTCGTTGAGCTTGGGTTTTTCTTGACGATCACTAGTCACAAAAAGAAGTATCAACTTTTGGATTGTGATCGTGGCAAGAAGAAGGAACCTCGTGATTTCGGTTCGGCAATTAGAAGAAAAACAAAGAGAAAAGCATGTGGTCGTGAGTTTCGGTTGTTCCTAGTCCCAAAAAACGACTACACGTGTTGGGTGGTCGAGACTAGGGTTGAACATGGGTTTCATAATCACCCAATGATGTTATACCCGGAGGGTCATCGACAAATCTCCGGGTCTCGGTCCCGCCGCCAAGAAGTTAGTTGGAGAACTAACTTCATCCCATGTGAAACCACGAAACATTATGAAAGCCATTGAAGGTGCATTTTGGTCTTTGAAGCCTAACATGAGGCACATATACAATTGCAGAGATATATTGAGACGGGAGAGATCAGAAGGCAGAAATGCAGCCCAACAGTTTCTTCAACAGGCTGTTGAAAGCAAGTATCTTTTTTGGATTCAGTCGGACGAGATGGGTAGGGTGACACATACATTCATTGCACACCCGACGTCCGTGAATTTAGTGCGTACATACCCGCACGTGATTCACATTGATGCAACGTACAAGACAAATAGGTACTTGTATCCTTTGGTGGAGATTGTTGGGGTGACACCAACCAACAAGAATTTTCTTGTTGCATGGGCATTGTTGCAACATGAGGATGCTCGAGTTATCGCTGGATGTTGGACGAGACTAAAGAACCTCATTGGTAGTGTGGCTCCGAATGCCATTGTCACTGATCGAGATTTGGCTTTGTGCAAGTATATCTCGGAGATTTTTCCCACATCTGCACATCTACTTTGCACCTGGCATATCAATCATGATGTGGAGGCCTGGGTAACAAGGAAGTGTGGTGGGAAAAGAAAGATCGGAATTAGCTTCGGACGAGGAAGTTGGGCTAGGGTAATGAAATCCAAAACCGAGGCTGAATATGAAATAAATGTAGCCAACATGATGGAGGAGTGGGTTACAGTTGGGAATACCACATCCATTGATTTTCCTACCTACATCCACGGGACTTGGCTTGTGCACAAAGAGAAGTTTGTGCAATGTTGGACTAACCGAGTAAGACACTTCGGTAACACAACCAACAACAGAGTCGAGAGCTCTCATTCGGCTTTGAAAGCGTGGATTGCTACTCCAACTGAGGCAATCGACACATTGTTTATGCAAGTTGATGCTTTTGTTTTAGGGCAGTTGAAAGAGATAAGAAACTCATTGGAAGCATCGCGGCGTACTCATGGGACTGAATTTGATCCGCCACCATATAGCGCATTGAACGGTATTTGCTCTCAATATTGTTTGGAGCTAATTCAGAAGGAGCTTGGAAGAATAGCAGAGCTTGACTGGGATTGGAGTAGATGCGGATGTGTTGTTGAGACTACGCATGGTATTCCATGTGCTTGCCATACTTTTTTCTCCTTGCAATCAGATCAACTCTTATACACTCAGGAGGTTGATGCATTTTGGTGGAGACTAGCTATTGGTGATGGGACAGATTCGGCTGAGATACTATCGGAGTGCGATCAGGACCGCCGGTTCTTCGATACATTAGTGAACGAGGTACATGATAAAGATCCTGCGGTCATGAGATCTATTTCTCGGGTACTCCATTCGAAACTCCACCCCGAACGATATTCCTTTGAGGAGCCTGATGTTAACGTGACGAGTAAGGGTCGCTCTCAATGGTCGTATTGATATGTCGACTACAGTTTTCCCACTTGATGTTGGGGGCATGAACGCTTTGCCACAAAGGGAGTTCGCCATAGCTCATCTAGGGAGTTACAAGCATTTTATTCGGCTTCAACTTCGCCGAGGTCATCCGGTCCCTACTATTCCTCAACAAGTGGTTTCGAGTTGCTTCTCAAGTCCGTTCGTCCTTGGGCAAGTCACTATTCAAAACGGATAGCACAAGTGGGATGATTCATCTACCTCAACAACCCCAACAACTACTTCTTAGTTTTACCTCTTGCTAGTTGTACTAATGAACCAATTGTGTTAATTTATGAACTAATTGTGTTGATTTATGAACTAATTGTGTTGTTGTATGAACTAATTGTGTTGTTGTATGAACTAAATGACAATATAACTAATTAAATATGCAATTACTCATAATTAACAAGCATTAAAGTGTTATGATTTAAAAAGCATACATAAACATTGAGTTAAAAAGTTGTTTAACATAACTAAAACCCGCTACTCGTTCTCTTCATTCGTATTGTGTAACACTTTGTTCCAATCCTCAATGAGTTGCTCAACATTCGCACGTGCATCATCCCATTCAGATTCGTCCCGATGTTGCATGAATGGACGAGTTGCATTTATCCACCTACTCATCCACCGTTGCATTAAAAAATACTAGATCATCAATATATTTAATTTTGGTACATTGATACAAATTATGAATCCATTAAAATACATTTACCTGCTCGGTTGCGGTACGATCTGGTATGGGTCGAGCACTACTACCTCCATCATTCAACAAATATGGATGTGAATGTCGCTGATACCAAGACAAGTAGTCAGTGGCGCAAGTGGTCGGTGCAGAACCCTTCTCAAACATCTCAATGTTTACACAATTACCTGTTTGTAAACAAAATAACAATTGTAATATACTAACAATAATAATAAACATAATATTAATATAATATTAATATAATTACCTGTCGGGAACGAGAACCAGCCCGATTCACAATGGACAGCAGAAGATTTCACAGAATACTTTCCCTTGCTAGGCCTAGATGCGGACTGGAGCAATAATAGGAACAGTACGATGCGCATACGGCCTAACCTGTCGCACACATCGATCGGGCATATATGGCTCGATAACTCCCCGATAACGAATGGTGCCCCTATATAATGTTCTCCGAATAGTGTTCGGATCAAAATGATGACCATAAGGCAACCAATCCACCTCGCAATTATTACAAAAAAAGCGATTTTATTTAATGAAATACAAGTAAAAAAAAACAAACCGTTAATAATAGTACATAAATAGTCACTTACATCCTCTCGCCGTCGTGTGTCTAACTGTCTCTCGATAGAGCAAAGACGGTCATGAGACCTCGGCTCGGGTACGCAGATCCAACTCTGCGCTCGTGGAGCCGCCCCCACCAATAATATGTTGTGCGCGCGCCCGAAGCATGGAAAATACTCATAAATCCATGCCCGGAGTAAAGTCAAATGTACCGCTAATCCCGATTGTGGAGGTACGACTAGCCTCACCTAACCGACGATACAAGTACGCAAGTGTAGCCGACCCCCAGGAGAACGTGTGAACGATATCCCGGAGACCCGGCCTCAACAATGTCAAAGGGTCTCAACCTCGATCCACTCTTATCCGGGGAACAAACAAAGATCCTAGAATCAACCATATAATACATGTCACCAAGTTTCTCCAATGAAGCGGGTGTCTCCCCATCCGATAGAATATCAACAACCCCTTGTGCAAAGCAATAGCACCATTCTCCCAAAGTGGACTCCCGAGCTCGCAACCTGTCCTACCGATCGAGTCCGCAACCAAACCCCTAAGAGCAACACTCGGAGTGGTGTCATTCACCGTGCACCCCTCAACCGGAATATACAATATATGCCACACATCATGCATCATGATTGTCATCTCCCCAAACGGTAGGTGAAAAGAACTCGTATCGTCGCCACCGCTCGACAAATGCCGAAATCAAGGGCGCATCAATGTGCGTGAACATAGTAAAGGGGATATGGTACGGGGACGTTCTACGAAGACGATCCTCAGATCGGTGGAGGCAACGCCCTAGCCCACGTCCTCAAACGTGCACAAATCCTCTCTCGTGTCCGACACTTCGGGAGAATTCTATCCCCCCCCTCCCAAATCTCCATAGCTACATGTCCACCAAAACTAGGGATAATAGACCCAACAATAGGTCCTCTTGCAACCGGACTCGTGACCTTCCAGCCTAAGGTCATCGGCATCCTTCCCCTTTCGACTCTCAACAGTCGATGAACTCCCCCTCGCCGCGTATAAACCGCCCACCCCTACCCTTACGTACATTCCAACGATCACCTACCGTAGGCTCTACAACTGGATCTCTCTCAAATTCCCGCATAATTGCATCCTGAACATCATCATCGTAAAGAACATCAGATGCCGCCTCATATGCATCCCTCTCATCCTCATCCCCCTCATCCATCTCCTGATGCTCCCTTGCATCGTACGATCCACCAACCCCCTCATCGTGTAACTGAAGCTGACGTCGCGGACCAGTCGGCTTCATCCGCGCCCTCCTAACTGAAGCTGAAACACCACGTGAGTGGGGATGTCGCGGACCTGAATCCTCGTTGTGTATGCGAAACCCGGGAAGTGTCTTCCCAAGAAATTGTCGAAACCCGGATGGCTATTCAATACAACAATATTATTTAATAAAATAATTATTAATAATTCATAATTCAATATATTAACCATACAACAATAATTAATAATAATCAAAACATATTATTTATAATTTTTTACTACCTATAATAATAATGATTTATAATCAAAACATATAACATTCTACAACCTACAATATTAAATATTTATAATCAAAACTTACTATTTCTAATTTTCTACAACCTACAATAATAATAAATAAATTAAAACATACTAAATAATATTATATGAATTATTTTTATAAAATATTCAAAAAAAATATCACTTACATTTCATGAATTAATAAAATAATAACATTTTAAATATGAAAATATAACATAAATAACAAAATTAATAATAACAGAAATTTAAAAGAAAAAAAAATTTATTTGCGCTTCCATAGAAGCAACGTTTAGGTAACGTTGCTTCTATGGAAGCAACGTTTGGCTGAAACGTTGCTTCCATGGAAGCAACGTTTGCCCAAACGTTGCTTCCATAGAAGCAACGTTACAGCCAAACGTTGCTTCCATGGAAGCAACGGGCAAGCCAGACGTTGGCTATTTTTTTTAAAAAAAAAAATTACCTGCGATGCTTCCGCCTCTGCTGCCGCCATCTCCGCCGCTGCCGCCGCCTCCTCTACCGCTTCTTGTCGGCGTCTTGCCTCTATAGCCCTAGCAACTGCATCCTCCGTTTGACGCTTGAGTACAATTTTCTTTCGTGGCCTTGGATTTTCTGACATTTTTTGAGTTTAAATGGTGGTGGTGGTGGTGGTGGTGGTTGTGGTTGTGTGAAGAAAGATGTTTGTTGAAGAAAGATGAGAGGGATGGTGATGGTGATGAATCTGATGTGGTGAATATGAGAGAGAAAAATGGTAGGTGGTGTTAAAAGGGGAGTAAAAAACAAAAAGTAAAGTAAGGGTATAATGGTCCAATAATATAATACTTGGGGCGATTTTATGTACTTTAGGGGCGATGTTTAACAATCCCCGGTAGCCTAATAGGTATGGAGGCAGAAACGTGTTAGAAAAAATAGAGTTGTGAAACATAAATTAGGATTTATGGTTGTTTAGTTACAAAGTGCAACCACTTGAAAAGTTAGTGGCTCCTAGGAATTTTCATGTTTGAGGTACAAGTCCCCAAATATTATGCTTTGAGGGTGGTTCACGCAATTTCTCTAGTCCATACTCTCTCAATTTCGGTTAAGGCTATGTTTAGTTCACCTGAAATTTTCTGATCTGAACTTATCTGATCTGATCTGATCTGATCTGATCTGATCTGAACTTATTTTTTCTGATCTGATCTGATCTGAACTTATTTTTTTCGATCGATGCGATCGTCGATCTGATCCGATTCGATCCGATCCGATCGATCTCGATCGATCCGATCTCGATCCGATCCGATCCGATCCGATCTTATCTTATCTTATCTTATCTTATCTTATCTTATCTTTTAAAAAACATATTATTACTAATATTATTATTACTTTGTATTTCATTACTAGTATTTCTATTATTATCATTTTATTAGTATGCACAACTTTCAATAATAATAATAATAATAATAATAATAATAATAATAATAATAATAATATAAATAATATTATAATAATAATAATAATGATAATAACAATAATAATAATAATAATAATTATTATTATTATTATTATTATTATTATTATTATTATTATAGCATAATTAGTTTTTTTTTTTTTTGAAAAAGAGCACATTAGTATATGAACACACAATTACAAAATAAAAGACTAAGGGCTCTTGGGTCCAATGGCATGGCTTTTACCTCCCATACTTGGAGGGCGAGGTTCAAATCTTGGTGAAGCATATATTTTAATATTGTTGTGGGTGGGGGAGGGGGTTGGGGCTTGTGGGGTCTTTAGGTGAGTGACCTGTGCGAGGCAAGACCTTGAAAAATTCATCTTACCACGGGATTCCCGAAAGGGCTCAAAAAAATTAAAAATAAAAGAACACTCATGTTTAAGGTCCGTTAATAATAAGAATTTAGGTAGTAATGAAAAGAACATATAATGATATTAAAAAAAAGAACATATACTGAAAGAGCATACAAGATCTATTTAAAGAACACATTTTAAAAATAAAAGATAGATGTTATTTTTATATTGATGACATGTTTGGATCTAACTAACATGTTATTTGTTATATAAATAAATTGTTCTTTTTTATCATAAATAAACCTATAAATATATATATATATATATAATCATATGATCTTGAACAAAATGGTTAAATATTCTTCTTATATCGTTGTCTTGTTCTATATAAACTTTATATTTAAAGATAAGTTGAAATCCTTTGTAGGGAAAATTTTAAACGTGATGACAACACCATTAGGTTATCCCATACTACTCATATTTTATATAAACTAGTAATATATAATTTATATTATTCTACCAAAATTCTTTTAAAAAATAAACATCATATACTATTGTCATGTTCGTTACATGTACAACATCAAAAAGAACATCACATATCAAAATTATTAATTAGAATAAATATAAAAAAGAACACTTATAAATGCCAAAAGAACATCTTTCTTCTTGAACACAAATAGCTTCAAATAGTGATATCAATGACATTTATAATAATAGCAACGACATTAATAATAATTACCAATATTAATATTTAATAATTACAACAAGGACAATAATAATAATCTTTTTGACAAATGTACTAGTAAATAGTAATATTAATAGTAATAGTAATTGTATAAAGTAGTAGTAGTAATAATAATAATAATAATAATAATAATAATAATAATAATAATAATAATAACAACAACAATAATAATTATTACAATAACAATAATAGCATTAGTAATACTAATAATCATAATAATCATGATGATAATAATAATAAGTTTTTAAATATAAGCATAATCTGAACTTATCTGATCTGATCTGATCTGAACTTATCTGATCTGATCTGATCTGATCTGATCTGATCTGAACTTATTTGATCTGATCTGATCTGATCTGAACTTATTTTTTTTCCGATCCGATCCGATCCGATCGATATGGCCCCGATCCGATCGATCCGATCCGAAATAAGCAAAAATAAGGTGAACTGAACATAGCCTAATTCGATTTTATTGGAGAAATAATTGAAAGCAGAACTTTAAAATCTTAAATGAATGTGAGTGTGACTACGACCTTTTCAGGTTGGGCCAATGGGACCTAAGCTAAGGAAGGAGTTGTTAGAAGTCTTGGTCGATGTCCAATCAGAATTGGTGACATGAAGAGTATATTGCGCATATGAGAAATTTCAGAAAAATTAAATAATACGTTGATTTTATTCACAACTCCAATACAAACCTTTTAAGTGAGATTTAGAGACTCCCTTCTCTCCCTTTTTTTCCCTTTCTCTCCTAAACCCTAGCCTACATTAGTGAATTTTAAAGGGGCTTTCATCGATTTTATCGGTGGATAGTCCCACCTTAATTTTAATTTTCATTGTTGTTTAGCTTTGTTTATGTTCGTTCTTGTTTGAATAATACTTCCTCCTTTAAAGAGATGATCGTTTCTCTCTTGAAAGAAATGGTTTATTCTCTTCTCCTTGGAAGAGACATTAGTTTACTACTTTTTTTTTTTTTTGAAATAACTTTAGTTTACTACTTTGTTTCTAGATGAATTATCGTAATTTTGGATCATTGATGAAGAATTATGCGGTGTCGAAGCAGATTTCAGATCTACAATTACAAAAACTACAGCATATCGAAAGACCCCCTCGTTGAAGGCTGTATCAAACAGCAATGTGGAAAAGGGTATGCGGAATTGTTAAATCTACTACACAACGATCGTGGTTTTGCAAATTCTGAATTTTATTTGTTCAAAATTGTTATGTATTTGTTATTTCTGATTTCTATTGTAGATGTCGTATGACTCTTTTATTAATGAATTAATTTTACTTTCAAAAAAAAAAGTGAGATTTAGAGAAAATCTTTTAAATAAAAAAAAAGTCACCCCATCTCTCCTTCTCTCTCAAATCCTAGCCTCCTCTACCCCTTATTCATCAGTTAGGGGCTGCCATGGATGATTTCAGCCATGGTAAGCCCTTTTTCCTCTTTTATTTTAAGTTTTTAGTTCATTTTCTTATTTTGTTGAATAAATTAGTCTATCTTTATGAGTTTTTTAAACCCTATTATAAGGATTTTAGTCTTTGTTGTGGAGATATCCTTCTCCCTTATGGGAGTTGTGAGTATGTTTTTTTTTAATCTTTAGGTATGATAAATTATTCTGATTAGTTGAAGTTCGAAACTCAACAGGATGGTATTGGAATCTCGAATGCGGTGCTCAATCAAGAATGCTCTTCCGAAACTATGTTAGTATGATAGACTTCATCATCAATAACTGCTTGATTCAGCAAATAAAAGGGGGTTGCGTTGTATTGCTCGATCTAGTTCATTGCAGTTTTTTTGAAGACGAATTTGATTTAACCTTGTTTTGATTGTATCTTGTTTTTCTTAAATACATATTGTAGATGCCGTTTGACCTTTAATTAAAGAAATTTCTTTTTTTTTTTAAAAAAAAAGTGAGATTTAGAGAATTTGATTGGAATATCAAACACGACATAAAGGGCATAGATTCACAACTCAAATTATCTTCCTTAAATACTATCTGATGTCTAATGATCATCTATGGTAAACTTCAGAAGAGATTCAAGTGTAATTAGTCTGAATAACATATTATAAAGTATTCCCATATAATAAATCAAGGAGATTCATAAAAAGAAGATTTTGGGATACTACCTTTTAAAGTAAAAATGTTATAAGAAGTTACCTTTGTTTAAATTTCATTCATTGTCCATCATTTCCAACGTCTACCTTTTTCTTTTGTCATAATTTCTTTTATCTATTCATTTTTCACAGAGTTTTGCCAAACAACCATGTTCTCGTACCAATTTTCATAAGATAATGAAATTTATGGGTGAAAAGGGAGTTAAAAAAAGGGGGAAAAAACAAAGTCAACGTTGGAAAAGTAGGTTTATGGTCGAAATTTGACCAAAGACAGTTTCTTATAACATTTTTGGTTTAAAAAGTACTCCATCTGTTTTTTTTTATCTTTCTCACTTGGAATCTTGACACTATTCATACCTAGAGAGAATCTTCTCAATTTTTTTCAATTTATAAGAAAAAATATAGTCATGTGGGGTCTTGTTTGATTCGTCTCAATTAGTACATTATTAATATTCAATCGTTATAATTTTTACTAATATATAATGAAAGATATTTAAGTTTAAAGAGGTGCATTGAGAGACGCGCACAGAAAAGTGAGAATGATAAAAAAACAGAGGGAGTATTTTCTTACAAATATTTTATTACTCCCTTTGTTTTTGCTACATTGTTGTATGCACATAATTTAGGCATGTCAATTTCAAGCTATTGGGAGGGTACTTTTTGGCCCATTTAATGCAAAATAATGGGAAAAAGTGAACAAGTAGTACTTTTGGGTGGAAAAAAAGAAAAACAAATATTTTCTCCGTTCTGTTTTAAATGAAACGTTTGTTTTTTCACGCAACCCAACGCACTTCTTTAATCGTTAATATCTTTAGTTGTGCACACATAAAAAATATAAAAAAGTTATAATTTGATAGTATGCATCGAGACGAATCTAACAAGATCCCACTTGACTATGTTTTTCTTTATATAATGGCGATAAATTGGAGTCAAAATTGATCAATGAATAATGTCATTTTACCCAACGTTTCATTTAAAACGAACGGAGGAAGTATAATAAGAAGATTTTATGGTGGGCACTCCCAAACAAGGAAAGGTTAAACAACGTAGCGATTAAATAGAAACATCCATATATGGAAAATGTAGCAATTAAAAAAATGGAGGAAGTATAAGTTAGCTTTTTAGCAAAAAAATTATAAAATATTTTATAACAATTTTTTGTAATATGAATCTAAATGAAGTTTCTAATCTCAAAAAAATTGATGTAGACTTCATACCACTTGCTTATCCATATACTCTACATGTTGACATCAATAGGAAACTATTCAAACCCTTGCTTTTAGCATCACCAAATTTGGCAAAAAACACCACCAACAAATCAATATGTTTATAGTCCAAAAACAAGTGGTACCACTACCACTAATTTACCCCAAAAACAAATTTAAAAAGCACTCACATAAACTATTCCCTACTACACATGTTAACTTCATAGCTCTCTAAACCACTAATATTCAAAGATCCAGTAAATCACTCAATTAGTACAGATTCTTTTTAAGAGTCAAATTAATGATTGACATTTTCTCAAAGATCACGCCACGTGTCAAAATCTCAGTCGAACACGAAGTCATTATTCAAATAACTCTAGAACCTCCACTACCAACTCTTCCAGAAACTTCTGGGGAACTCCTGGTTAGAATTCTTCCTGACATTTAGCGGCTGAGAATTCTCCACGTGTCCTTATCACCGACGTAACAATCCTACGTGGCACACGCGTTACCCCGATAATGATACGCCACCTTTTATTTGTCCCCCTTTCTTCATCCCCAATTTCGCAAAATTAGGGCAAAATTATTTCCGATGTTCAAAAATCAAAATTCCCCTCTTTCTCTCTCCTATTAAGTCTTCACCACTAGTCTATAATAATTATTTAAAGACTGATTTTCTCTCTCCTTAAAACATTTGTGGTAGGTTTTTAGTTGATTGTCATTGTTGTTGATTTTCTTTTTGTTGTATGTAGTTAAAATTTGATTTTCTCTCTCATCAAAAATTGGGTTGAAGAGAAGTGCCATGAATGGTGGGGAAGTAGCAGAAGGTGGAGAAATGGAAGTGGAAATGGAGGTGGAGGAGAGAGAAAGAAGAGTTTATATGTGGGGGTATTTACCGGGAGCATTGCCGCAAAGAACGCCGTTACAATCGCCGGTAATTGTTAAGCTTCCGCCGTCGATTGGAGCTTCTTGGAAGGATGTTGGTGGTGGTGGTTGTGGTTTTGCTATGGCTATTTCTGGTGCTTTTTCTATCTCCTTTTGTTCATGTTGTTTTTAAGCTAGTGTGCTTTTATTTGAATGTTGATTTAAAATTAGGGTTTGGATTTGCAGTTGTTTTTTTTTTTTTTTTTGGGGGGGGTTGAGATAAATGTTATGAATATTATTTGACATTTCTTTTGTATAGTCGGATTGTAATTTTAAGAATCGAGGTTGGCCTAGTTGGTTAGAGGCCGTTCTTCTACTCTTGTGACAAGGGTTCGATTCTTGCCCCCATAAAAAGTGGGATCCTCGAATTCCCCCTATTTGCAAGGGATATTCATCTTATCTTAAAATAAAAGTCCGATTATTGTTTTGGATTGGTGAAAATTGAACTTCTGAAGTAGAGAAATAAAGATTATTTGGCTGGATTTTGGGTTATTGGTCAAATTGTGAAGTAAATGTGCTTTTTATGGGGATGGATCAGGTTTGATGTGGCGTGCTATTATAATGTGACATCATGGATTTGAATTCTGGTGTCGTTTTTACAATGTTGAAGTTTTGATAATTGCATTATTTTCCAGCATTTTCTTGGACAGCATTTATACTTTGGTATTGCAGTAGATATTCTGACTTGCGGCGTTGTGTTTTGATATAGATACTGGGAAGCTCATAACTTGGGGCTCTACTGATGATTTAGGGCAGAGCTATGTGACTTCTGGAAAACATGGGGTAATGCACTAGTGTTTGCCCTAAGTACTGGTACTACTTCGTCCGTGTCAAAATAGTTGCCAACATTTGTTTTTTCATGGTCTCCAATGAACTACATTGACCACTAATATCTTTAATAATGTCTTTTCAAAAACATTTTGAAGTTTTGATAATTGGAATATACATATTGAAAGAATCTTACAAGATCTTGCAAGATCAGTTTTTTTCCTTATATACTTCGTCTGTTCTTTATCAATCATTACATTTCTCTTTTATGAAAGTTTACTATTAGTACCACATAGTACATACCATTTTATGACCCACATACCTACTTTTCACATGGTGTTGGGAGACCACTTGTCTCCCACGTCTGTGTGTCCAAGAGGACGGAGGTATGTAGTGACTAATAACGAACACAGAAATGTTGCAACTATTTTGAAACAAAGAACATTTTTTCTTTTTCGAACTAACTCAAATGATGTACTGCTGTATATTTCAAGGAAATGCCAGAGCCTTTTCCACTTCCTACAGAAGCTCCCATTGTAAGATCAGCTGCTGGTTGGGCACATTGTGTCTCAGTTACAGGTATCACCAGTGATTTGTATCTTTTGCTCTTTTATTGGCTCTCAATCTGTTACCATCTCCAATCAAGTTTGACCTCATTGAATACAGATAGAGGAGAAGTTTATACTTGGGGATGGAAGGAGTGTGTCCCCTCCGGGAAGGTCTTCGGAGATTCTTCTCCTGGAGGGAACTTAGAGAAGGATCAACTTGAAAAACAAAGTTCTGTTTTTACAGAACAAGGTAATTATGGCTGGTTCAATTACTCTTAGGCTAATAAAGAAAACCTGCTCTTTTGCTGGTTGAACTTTTAGACTTGCTTCATAGATGAATTTTGGCAGTTAGCCCTCGAGGCTCCAAAAATGCTAGTGGTAGTGGGTCAGGAACTGCTGTAGACAGTAAAGGAGCAGGAGAAGAATCTGCGAAGCGAAGACGGGTTTCATCAGCTAAACAAACTGCTGAAAGTTCCTCCGCTAGTGAAGAAACTCTTTCTGCTTTGCCCTGTCTAGTCACACTTAGCCCTGGAGTAAGGATATCAACAGTTGCTGCTGGAGGCAGACATACTTTAGCATTGTCAGGTAATTTCGCTGCATCAGCAGATTTTAGCTTGATTCTGCTTTTGATGAACTTTGGTGTGACCACGAGAACCAAAGTCAATGCTTGCTAGAGTGTGTTACACAGCTATGCTGAAAAGGAGTGGCAGGGAGATCCCCTTGAAAATTAACTACGAAATTGAAAATTTATTGATGTAACAGAGAAAGTTGGTTAACTGTACCAAAGTTCAGGAACTCCCTTTTTGGGTGTTATTGTAGTCGATGGTTGTCTCATACTGGTATTATATGCAAAAAATTTGATGACTCAAAAAGATGCTTTGCTGTGACTTGTGAGACTGCTGATGGGTTCTATTTTCCCTGAAGCTTCAGATGTTGGACAAGTGTGGGGTTGGGGCTATGGAGGTGAAGGACAACTAGGTTTGGGCTCAAGGATACGCATGGTATCATCTCCACACCCTGTACCGTGTATAGAATCTTCTTATAGAAAGGACAGACATTCAACTTTAAGCTCGGATGGCCATGGATATAGAGTTCCTGGGACATACATAAAGGGCATTGCCTGTGGGGGACGACACAGTGCAGCAATCACAGGTGAGGATCGCATAATTCTCATTATTTTTCCCAACATGCACTGAAAGATAAGTTTATGTCAATACAAAGAGGTCTGGGAGTCGTGGATATTAAACGTGCTTATACAAGAATGGAATCAATAAAACATCGTAATAATTCTACACTTAGTTCTGTGACTTTTGACATTACTTCTGGTCAACAAATTGGTGAGCAGCTGCTTGTATGTATATATTTTCATGCTATACACTGACTTAATTATGTGGTTGTATTGAATAGATGCTGGAGCAATTATGGCTTTTGGTTGGGGTCTTTATGGACAGGTATGTAAGTCTATTTTCGCTATGCTTGTTTGTTGCTGTAGAAACTTTCCATAGCAGCTTACAATTATCGGAATTTGATGTCGGGCTGATGTACCTAGTGTCGACAAGTCAACCTTTCAGAAGTTATTAGGAAATCATGCTAATTCTTTTCATCTTTAAACAGTGATTGCTTGTAACAGGGCATAGCTAAACATTCGTCAGTTTTTATAATTAGTGCTCAAGGAAATTCTTTTGTTATATGAAATACTCATACTAGTCGTAAATTGCTTTGATTAGTGGGTTGATAGAAATATACATCATATTCTCTTACATGAGCTACATCTGTGCGCGAGTTCTGTTTGGGAAGCAAAAGGTAGATGTGGGAGCAATCACAACAATAAGAAGTAGCAGCTTTGTGATGAACAGAATTGAGATTCTCTTTAGTAGTTGATGTGATTGTTATAATACCACTCGTGATGGTGAAAATCCTTCTTTTGAAGAAAATGAGCACTAGACACAAAAGATTTAAAGCAGGATAAAAATATAGGACTATACAGAAACATGATGAAGTATTCTTGGTATAGGATAATGAATTAAAGATGGAGAATGGAGGACCATATAATTTTATATATTGGGAATTATGTTCTTTCCATGTATAATTTTTGATGAGAGAATGTAAGTTCGAGAAATCTAGAACCTGCCAATGTATTGCTGTGACAATTGTGTTCATTTTTGTGACTCCAGAGTCTAGCTCCTGGAGACTGCTTCTGCCAATATATAATCTGAAATCTTAATTCTTATATCAAGGGACACATAAGGATGCATAACCTAATTTTACGATGAAACTTTTTAATCTTCTAACTACGATACTATCCTGTTTCCTTCTTTTGCTCTTTTGTTGGAAACTTCTTGTGCATTCTTTCGTAAATTAGCAGAAGCATTTGGATCTTTCTGTAAAAGAAAATCAATCAAAAATTTAGTCTTTCTTGAAGTTCAGGGGGTCATTTTTTTGTTTTCGCCTTTTTTTTTAATTTTTTTTTCTTCCTACTGTTGCTTGTTCTTCTGTCATTCAATTTCTTTATAT
Source organism: Beta corolliflora (assembly GCA_947648045.1). Lineage (NCBI taxonomy): Eukaryota > Viridiplantae > Streptophyta > Magnoliopsida > Caryophyllales > Amaranthaceae > Beta > Beta corolliflora. The sequence continues at coordinate 1,034,371 of CANSZD010001252.1, read as the reverse complement.
CCTGGAGGCAATCACTTGGATGTTGCCCTAACCAGAAGGAAAAAATTTTAGGAGAAAATTTTCTCCCTCTGATTTTATGTGAAATTGAGCAGGTAGGCAACCGCTTTTGAACCTTTAAACTGTACAACAGTCAGTTTGATGCATTGATCCTTGTTTGTCATCAAACCTGCATTAATCAGTTGACTGTGAGACATTATTGGTTTTCATGCTCAGTTCCGGTTCCACTAGTTATGTTTCACCTTAGTTATATGCAATCTTATTATCTTAAATATAAATGTCATTCTGGTAACATTAGAAGCTCAATTTATCTTATTATATTACGAGGGAATTTTATACTCTTGTTTTCGCCCTTGGTTATCCATTGCATCAACTGCTATTTGGTATGGTTATGTAGGTAAATAAAATTGGTGGAGAAAAAAGCAAAGTAGATGTTCAAGATGAAGCACACTCTAGCAAGGGATCAGATGATTCTTTTCTTCTAACTTTACTGCTTAATGTGCATTTGTTGTTAAAGGGAAAGTCAATGGAATAATTGACTACTTCTCATGATACAATACTGACAAATTATGACTGTGCTGTCGCAGTGTGGGCAAGGAGCCACCGATGATGTGCTAAGCCCAACTTGTGTTTCCTCATTGCTTGGTATTCGAATTGAGTCAGTAGCTGCAGGCTTATGGCACACTCTCTGTATATCTGCTGACGGTGATGTATATGCCTTTGGAGGAAATCAGTTTGGGCAGCTGGGAACTGGTTCTGACCAAGCAGAGGTAAATCCTTTTCAGATGGATGATGTATCCATTGTTTTCCATGTACAATTGTACATCATTATTACCACCCCTTCCCTGCTCCTTAGGATGTATTGACTGCTGGATTTTGTTTCTATTCCACACCTCATTGGATTATTTTGTTCAACATACTTTTATGATACTTGCCAGAGCTGGCTGGCTGGCTTGCTTTCCTGGTTTATCAATAGATGTATTAACCTTTATATGTCTTTCAGACGCTCCCAAGGCTGCTGGAGGCACCAAGCATAGAAAATGTTAACGCAACGATAGTGTCTTGCGGTGCTCGTCATAGTGCCATAGTTACAGGTATATACAGTACTATTAATATATTTTTTGGGGAAATGAAGTATATATAAATTTGATGTAGACTACTTGCACCTTTTATAGCTTAGCTTATGTCTATAGCCTATAAGCATGCTTCTTGGAAATTCATCATTGATGAATAGTTGGTGTTTGTAGCTTTTGTATGTACCAGAAACCTGTAGAACATGTAATTACTGGGAATATCATAGTTGCTTGTGACAATGTAGTAAATTGGTTTTATGATTTTAAATATCCATATATGTTCTGGCCAATGTTCATTTTACCTTCATCTCATGTTTAGTGATATCGTATCAGCAAGTGAACTTGTTATGAAATTACAGGTTTCTGTAGTGTATTAGTATCAGTTTGTGTTATGTTAGAGCTAATATTTGTTGCTAATGTTCTGCTTCTTTCGTGCAGAAGATGGAAAAGTTTTCTGCTGGGGTTGGAATAAGTATGGACAGGTGAGAAAAGAAGTCATTGTAGTTTATTTCTTCTCTCTTTTTCTTTTTTTGTGGTGAGGAAAACTATAGGACCCTATTGGACCATAGCTGTACCATGGTCACATCTAAAAACTTGATTCTGTTTTGTAGCTCGGTCTGGGCGATGTGATTGATCGGAACATTCCGTCTCAAGTAAAGATGGATGGTTGTGTGGCAAAAAACGTGGCGTGTGGCTGGTGGCATACACTATTACTAGCAGAGTCTCCTACTTGAGCGGAAGACTTGGCAAGTCTTGGCTCAATTTTGTTAGGTTAGCGTTCTTAGCGGTTGTTCGAGTATATGACGAATGTGATTTATTAGAATCTATGTAAATACAGAACCAGAAGCATAGGCATGTATACGGTTGTGCATGTGATCATTCATTCATGGGGTAGGCTTTGATGTTAGTTTCAGTCTGCTTGCTTTTCAGATGAGGTTGTACTTGTACTATAGATTTCGGGCAATCCTGTACATGATGTTCATCTTGTTTGAGTTCTGCGTTCATCTTGGTTTGGGAACTCAGAGAAACGTCATTGTAATTTGCAAGGTGGATAATATTTGTCCCAAGGTATTCTAAATAAGATCACTTGGTTTTTATAATCTAAGAATATGATGTACCTGGTCCGCACCAAAATATTTGTCAACATCACAATTATCAAATTTTGTTCCATATTAGTATATCAATTGATAATATTACGACTATTACTATGTAGTATGTGCCATGTAACTTTTTCTATTAAAACAAATGGGATTTTATCGGATTAAGACTTGTCAAAGTTATCTAATTCGTTTAACGTGTCAAATTAAGGGGAGTATGTCAACGTTGGTGTTCTAGTGGAGTTTAATCTTAGGGCTTTAACAAGCTAATGTTTTTAAGTAAGACATTACCATTTCTGAAGGACTAATCATTAAGTATCGTGGGAGTATCGTGGTATGTAGGTGTAATCTAATTTTTCTGATAGGATTTATATTAGGATTCTAGATTGTTTTATCAGTTCTATAAAGCTATAGGTTGATGAACTTATGTATATGTGTGCCCTCTATGAGATTAGCTTCGAGGAGTTAGTGATAAATAAAGCATGCAGACAAAATAAGAGATAAATTGTTGCAAGAAATTTGAACCGTATACCTAAGGCCTGTTTACACATAAATCTCTATTCTATATGCGAACACTTGAGGATTTGGTGTCCACCCAAAGTTACTTAAATACCCTCAACTACTACCAAATATTACAAACTACAACCAATCAGTAAATTTAGAAAAAAACTAAACTAAGAAAGAAAGCAGTGACACGGAGGATCAAATTGCTCTGAATCAGTTACTTACTGTAACAATAAAGTACCCAAAAGAAAAGGAAAAAAAAACATAAAACATGATACGCCACTGCGATAGTTTCTTCTCCATCTTCTCCCTCTCCCAAACCTTCAACTACACTGCAAATTCTCTATTCATCCTCTTCCAAGCACCTACACGATTTAAAACTGAAAATCAACCTTCGGTAATTATAAAACATAAATAATTTTTATTTCTGCATAAGCCCTGTACAAATTTAAAGTCTAACATTATTTCTTTTGTGATTTTGATTATGGACGCAAGAATAACTGAAGCACCATAGACATTCAAAACAGCAAACAAAGCATTGCAAGTTCAATTGGGAAAACGAAAAAAAGGTACGTCTTTACCCAACTAATCTAAAAGTTCAAAAAAATATCATGACTAATCTAAACTTTTATAGCTTCATTTTAGTGCTTGGTTATCTGCTCCTTTGATGATCTGTTGTTTGATGTAATTTTTGATGCTCATGTTGGTTCAGTTGAACTGTTTTACTCTGATTTTTGTATGTGCCTATGGGCACTTAATTTTGGCGAGAAGTCGTGATGGGATGAGGAGGATGAGAGAGAGAAGCAATGGGGAACGGGGAAGTGATGGGGTGAGATAAAACATAAAAGAAAGAACTTTAAGACAAGAGAGTATTCATATGTGCACAAAAGCAGATTACGCTTACTCTTCATGGTGAAAAAGAAAATGGTCATATTTATTCATATAGGACCATTTCCTTTTTATACTTTGATTTTCTCTTTACTAGAGATGATAGGCATGATGTTTTGCAATATTATTTTTGCATGATCCCAAATGTTATTTATACTTTGACTGTCTTTATTATTGTAGTGACAGAAACAATTAACGAAACAAACAATTAATGAACAATTCACATATGGATTTAATGTGGTTCAACAATAAGATGTTAGCTATATCTAGACAACAAGGAGATCTGATTTTTCTTAGATTTATGAGAGAGTACATATTACATAATAAGAAAGGAAGAAGTTAATTATTGGGTTTATATAATTCCCTTCGAGACCCTAAACAAAACATAAAATAGAAACGTTATATTAAACTACGACATATACTGAAAAGATTTGGGGGCATTGCCCGCGCCCCCACCAGGGCGTTTCACCCTTGGACCTCAACTCTCCCTTGTTTGGTTAATCCTAGCGCCAAATAATAATTCAAAGCATATTTCAACAAATATGTCAGGCAAGATTCGTGTTTAAGATTATTTTGCATAAATTAATATACTAGATTTTTGTTTCGGATTATTTTGCATAAACTGATAAGGATTTCACACGCATAGCGTGCATATAAGACTAGTTAAATTGAAACCAACTCAGCTATAAAATCCTTATATTCAATGGTTGAGACGTTTACTAGTTATACGGATTTTTAATGATGGGTCGGGCTTTGGCCCTTTTGGATCCGCCACTGATTCTATGTAATTGTTTGTCTTCTTGTAGATCATTAAGTTCATTGATAATAAAACCTTCACATAGGTTGACATCGAGTTCAAGGTAATGATAAAGACATTATTACTAATTAATTGGATGTCAAGTTCCATATTTTTTTGCCTAAAGTTGACGTCGATTACTAACTAGTAACGGATAGGTGGGTATCTTCCATCAAGCCTGTAAATATGGCCAAACATTTATCTAGTATAAATTGATTAATTATAATTTTGTTTGATTTATATGAATGATTGCGACGAGTTTTAAACTTGTGTCAACCAAGTCTCTTCAATTTCATTAGTATTAAGTTGGTGAATAAGAGCCATTTGTATTTGATATATAAATTTGAAGAAAACATGTACTTATTATACTATTTGTCTCTAGATCTTACAAGGTCTTAATATTGAAATTCGTTTTGTAGAACTTTTATGTTAAGTCAGAGAAATTAGAAGGTTGGAGTGGTTCAAACTTGAAAATATTTGTAGAGAACAACAATTTAATTAAGGCAGAAAGATCTCTACAAAGTCATTTCTTTTTTTGGCAAATAAAGAGATATATTACCAAAAGTGAAAGGATTACAAAATATTAATCACACAAACTTAACAAATAGTCAAAACACTAATAGGTGAAAAAATTGCATCAGTATGATTGATCTCACACCTTCTAGCAAGAGTTTAGGCCAATCACTTTTCATATGCAGCACCCATGACAAGACTTGGGAAGCTACTGATCTATAAATAATGTCTTTAACAAGATGAAGAGAACTAACAAGATTAATTATTACCAAAGATCTTGTTGTTCCTTTGAGACAATTTTAATTATACGACACAAAGTTTTTTTTTTGAGGTGAAAAGGTAGGCAAATATATAAATTAGAGCTCATAGGAAAGTCCGATACAATCAAGTCTGAGATCTAAGGGGGCGTTTGGTTAGGGGTATTCTGGAAAGGGTAACTTGTTGTTTGTTTACTCCATTTAATGAAACCCTTTACTCTCTCCTTGACCGCCCAACCACGAATTGACTCAACCACTCAACCACCACTTAACCACCCAACCACCACCCAACCCCCGCACAACGCCTCGTCTCCTCCACGCCAACCATAAACCACCGTTCACCGCAAACCACCTCAGCCATCCACCACCTAAACCACCGTTCACCACAAACCCTAGGATAATTGGAAGAAGTGCAACGCTGCCCAGTCTCGTGGCTGAAAGGGAGGCAGCGCAGGTGACGGCGGCAGGGAGGGGGAGCGAGAAGAGGCGACGCAGGGAGGGGGAGCGAGAGGAGGTGACGCGACACAGGAGGGGGAGGGGTGACAGTCTAGCGCGAAGGGAAGAGGGAGATTGTGCGACGGGAAGGGAGGGGGAGGCGGGGAGCGCGGCGGCGCGACGGGAAGGGGAGGGGGGAGGCGGGGGACGCGGCGGCGCGACGGGAAGAGAAGGGGTAGGGGCGGCGTCTCGCACCCTACTGAGGTGGAGAGGGTGGCGGCGGCACTACAAGGGAGGGACGAAGTGGTGGTGGTGGTGCTATGGTGGAAGAAAGAGAATGACTTTGTACCAACCAAACAACACTTAACATCTAAGGGTTTTGTTTTCCTTTCCCTCTCTACCCCTTTCTTGATTCCATTCCCTTTACCCCATGACAACCAAACGCCCCCTAAGTAGGACCCCCATCAAGCCAAACCTCATCACTATAACTAGAAGTAGCCCATTTAGCTAGACGATGAGCAACTTCATTACATTTTTTTAAACAAATGAAAAACTAATGCAAGCAAAACGAGACTTTAAATCTTGGTGTGCACAAAGTTATATTGTTGTAAATTATCAATAGGATGATCATCATATGAAAGAAATCTCGATTAGAAGGAAAAAAAAATTATACTTTATTTCTTAGATAGGAAAAGATAACATTATTTTATATGGGGTTGTTTCATTGAATAGACTGGGTTGTAATTAAAATAGGCGACCTACCCTGAGGCCCATATGTATCGGTTCCACTAAAGATTTTGGGATAATTTTTACATTCATAATTCTTATTGGCGTTGTATGAAGAAATGATCACTCCCTCTATTTCATAAATAAGTCATATTTTAAAGTCTCTTTTGAAAAGATTGAGTCAAATTATTATATCTTACTCCCTCCGTTTCTTTTTAATCTACACACTTTCCTTTTGGCCTCATTTTAACTTTTAATCTACACACCGGTTGCTTTTTCTATTTTAGGAATACGTCATATCTACTTTCTCCTCTTTTTCCACCCACGCCATCCACTTTTTAATATTTTATCCCACTTTTTACTTTCTCTCTCTCACTTTTCAGTTTCTCTTTCCACCTTTTCTGTTTCTCTCTCATACTTTTGTACTTTCTCCTTGATTCTCCCCCAAAGTGAAGTGAGTAAATTAAAATGAAACGGGGGGAGTATTTAATAATGTTATCACGTAGTCTTTTTTTTTTTTTGAAGGGATTATCACATAGTCTTTCATTAAATGAAAAAAGTGTTTATTATGGGTTTCTCTCTCTTCTCTTTTCCCATTGAAGTTTGTTAATTTCAAATTTTAGTTTCAGCTGCATGGATTGATGGAAGAAAATAAGAAATACACTTCCAAGTCCCATGTATATTGCCATAAGGCAACACTCGCAACAGAAACAAAAAACTTCGCAATGCGGCCTTATAAATAAAGCTCAGTAAGTAGATCGTCCTGTATAGTATTGACTTAGAATGTGGCATTATCAACATTCGTTATGCTGCTAGGAACTAGTGAGACACGTATAAATTTATAATCATCAACTAACATGATATGGTTGATTATATACCTCATCTGCTCTAAAATTAATGTAACATATGTACTTTGAGTCGTCTTCTATACACTATTTTGATCATTAATATTTTCAATTAGACCTTAGTCTAATAATTTTTTTTGATATTTTAGCATACACTAATTTCAAAATTTTATTATTCATAATTTTTACTAATGCTAAATCAAAAATCAATATATATATATATATATATATATATATAAAAGGAGGAACTTTTCGAGAGCATAGGGAGCTCCTCAAGATTTCGAGGCCATAGAGCGCGCCACGTAGGATTGCCACGTCATCAATTTATATTTTTATCTTTTTACAAAAATAGAGTTCTAGATGATTTAAATACATATAAAGAGTTTTGGATAAGTGAAAATTAGAGTTTGAATTTGAATGAATTTGAATCAACAACCTAAATTATTATATCATGTAAATTGTGTATAACTTTTGCTACGTAATTCGGAATATTATAATTTTTGTACCATTGAAGAGCATTCCAAATATGCTTCGAAATAAGATCCATTTACAATATAGTTGTACAACTTATGAAATATATAGCGTCATGTAGGATTGTCATGTCATCAATTTTCCTTTTTATTTTTTTTTCTAAAAATAGAGTTCTACATAGATTTAAATACATATAAGGAGTCTTGGATAAGCAAAAATTAGAATTTCGTTTTGAATGAACAACCTAAATTATTATATTATGTAAATTGTGTATAACTTTTGCTACCTAATTCAGAATATTATAATTTTTGTACCATTAAATAGTGCTCGAAATATACTTTGAAATAAGATCCATTTACAATATAGTTCTACAATTTATGAAATAGAGAGCGCCATTTAAGATTGCCATGTCATTAGCTTTTTAAAAATATATTTCGAGCTCATAGAGCGCGCCACGTAGGATTGCCACGTCATCAATTTATATTTATATTTATATTTATATTTATATTTTTTACAAAAATAGAGTTCTAGATGATTTAAATACATATAAAGAGATTTGGATAAGCGAAAATTAGAGTTTGGATTTGAATCAACAACCTAAATTATTATATTATGAAAATTGTGCATAACTTTTGCTACATAATTCGGAATATTATAATTTTTGTACCATTGGAGAGCATTCGAAATATGCTTCGAAATAAGATTCATTTACAATATAGTTGTACAACTTATGAAATATAGAGCGCCATGTAGGATTGTCATGTCATCAATTTTTATTTTTATTTTTTTTCTAAAAATAGAGTTCTACATAGATTTAAATATATAAGGAGTCTTGGATAAGCAGAAATTAGAGTTTCGTTTTGAATGAACAACCTAAATTATATATTATGTAAATTGTGTATAACTTTTGCTACCTAATTCAGAATATTATAATTTTTGTACCATTAAATAGTGCTCGAAATATGCTTTGAAATAAGATCCATTTACAATATAGTTATACAATTTATGAAATAGAGAGCGCCACTTAAGATTGTCATGTCATTTAGTTTTTTTTTTTAAATATTTGAAAAAAAATAGAATTCTACATATATTTAAATACATAAAAGAGTTTTGGATAGGGGGAAATTAGAGTTGCATTTTGAATAAACAACCTAAATTATTATATTATGTAAATTGAATTTAACTTTTGCTACCTAATTTAAAACATTATAATTTTTTTACCATTGGAGAGTGCTTGAAATATGCTTCAAAATAGGATCTATTTACAATATAGTTTTACAACTCATGAAAATATATTAAGTTAGATGCATTGTAGGACATTATTTAGTCTTTTTTTTTAGATAAATATAATAATGGCTATAAGTATTAAGTATAGTGTATTATATGTGATTATAACATTTGATTATAGGTCCAATTTACAGGATTAAACATATTATCTTTCAAAACCTCAACTCCTTCGAACCAAACTTAAACAATATAGTATTGCAACAAAATTTATTGACTAAAATCTATAGCGATAAAGTTACATATATATAATTAGAGTTTTGGATTATGTAAATATTAGAGTTTGATTTAAATAAAACAGCCTTAGAATAGTATATAAAGCTCCACCTAAGCATGCCATGTCATTCTTATTAATTTTTAAGAAAGTATTCTTTCTGTCCTGCATCTATTAAATTATTACCCTCTACTTTCTTAAAGTATCATTCGCGTATTATTCATGTTAAACCGTATTAGCTATTGTTAGTCATACCTCGTTATTGGGATACCATTTAATAATAGACTTAGCTACAATATTCAATTGAATATTAAAAATTATAAAATTTATATATCAAAATAACAAATCTAGAAATTATAGTATAATGACAAATACTTTCTCTGTTTTTTTTCTACTTCAACAATTGGTTTGGAAATGGTTTTTAAGGAAATAAAAAATGGGTAGTTTAGCGTAGATGTACCTCTTTAGTTAACTAGAATATGGGACAAATAAATCCTTATTAAAGTAAACGCAACTTTATAAGGCAATTCGGGTAATTAATGATGGTTTTATTAACATAAAGTAAAGGTAATATTGTCACCTGTAGTTTCTTTTTTTACCAAAAGTGGAATGGACCCAAAAGATGAAATTATCTAAAGTGGTAATTGTTGTAATAGAAAAAGAACGGAGGAAGTATGTAAATACAATGATCTTGAAAAATCTCATTTTACAACAACACAAAATCAACAATAATATTAACAAAAAAATATACAATAAAATAAAATAAACAACAACCCGTGCAACGCACGGGTAGGATTGTCACGTCATCAAATTTTATTTTTACATTTTATAAAAATAGAGTTCTACATATATTTAAATAAATAAATGGAGTTTTGGATAGGGAGTAATTAGAGTTTCGTTTTAAATAAACAACCTAAATTACTATATTATGTAAATTGAATATAACTTTTGCTACCTAATTCAAAACATTATAATTGTTTACCATTGAAGAGTGCTTGAATTGAAATATGCTTCAAAATAAGATCCATTTACGATATAGTTTTATAACTCATGAAAATATATTTAATTAGATGAATGGTAACGCATTATATAGTCTTTCTTTTAGATAGATAAAATAATAGTTATAAGTACAATGTACTATATGTGATTATAGCATTTTATCATAGGTCTGATTTACAGGATTAAATTTATTATCTTTCAAAACCTCAACTTTACTCAAATGAACCAAAACAATTTAGTATTGAAAAAAAAATTATTAAGGAAACTTTATTATTACAACAAAAACTAAAATCTATGGCTATAAAGTTACATATATATTAGAATTTTAGATGATGAAAAAATTAGAGTTTGATTTTAAAAAATAACCTTAGAAATCAGGATATTATAGAGAGCTCCATCTAAGCATGGCATCTCATTCTTTTTAATTTTTTTTTCCAAAAAATAGTGTCCAACATATATATAATTACATATAAGGTGTTTTAGATAAGTGAAGATTACAGACTGATTTTAGATAAACAACCTAAATTATTATAATATGTAAATTGAATGTAACTTTTGCTATAAATTCGCAATATTATACTTTTTTTTTTATCATTGGAGAGTGCTCGAAATATGGTTTGAAATTAGTTCCATATACAATATAGTTTTACAACTTATGAAAAATTATTTATTTGGATGAACAATAACATATTATTTATTATTTATTTTAAATACATATAAAAATAGCTATAAAAATAAATAGCGTATCATATGTGATAATAGCAATTATATCTTTCAAAATCATACTTTTAAAAATCGAGTTATATAAAGATAAAAAATACATATCTATAACTTTGAACCCGTAGCATACCATGGTGGCATTACATGAAGAATAAAATGAAAGTTTGTCAACAACATTACAGAGATATTATGTAATTGTCTAATTATTTTATTCCTATATTATTTAGTAAAAAACTTATATGGACTTGGTCCACACTAAGTTAGTGTGGACCTAATGTTAATTCATGTGATTTATGAAAAAAAAGGATCACTATATAAAAACAAATATATAAAAGATGAATAGATATAAATTATGAAGTTTGACTATGAAAAAAAAAGGTTACTATGTCACAAAGTGAAAATTTCATCATGATAAACTAATGTGAGAAAGAGTTACTATATTAAAAAATACAGTCACTATGGTAGATAGTAACTGTATAGTGTAACTTAAATTTTGAAAAGGTTACTATATGGAACTAAAGGATCACTATGTTAAATAAGTGGTTTTGGTCCACAATAATATTATTGTGGACCAGGCCCACGCAAGACTAACTCTATTATTTATCGTATACATAATAATTTATGTTTGTCTTTTCCATATATCTATATGTCAGATCTTATTATTTTCTTCATGAACTTAATTCTACTAAAACTAATTAGGAAATCAAGATCCGCGTTTCTAAACTATTTGAGGTCACGGATCATAAAAAACGAGAAAGTTTGATATGATCATGATGGATGAAGAGGTATTTTTTTCTCTTAAATAGTATTTTTGATTATTAGTAGAGATTAGTTTTATGTTTAATTAATTTTATTCATAATACCATCATTATGGTCTTCTTTTTTTTATAGATAAAAGTTAAAGTTGTGACCGACATTCATGTTTTACTCTATTCTTTCTTTCATGCATCAATTAATTATGTACCCTACTTTCGTCAAGTATCATTTGGGTATTCTTCATGTTAAAATTGTGTTAGCTATTGTTAGTCATACCAATTATAGAGATACCATTTAATAATAGACTTGGCTACAATATTCAGTTGAATATTAAAAATTATATAATTTATATATCGCAATAACAAATTTAGAAATTAGAATATAATGACAAATTATTTCTTCGCTATTTTTCTACTGCAACAATGGGGGTTAGCATGGTTTTTAAGGAAATGAAAAAAATGGGTAGTTTAGCATAGATGTACCCCTTTAATTAACAAAAGCAAGGGATAAGTAAATCCTTAATAAAGTAAAACGCAACTTTATGAGGTAATTTGAGTAATTAATGATGGTTTCATTAACATAAAGTAAAGACGATATTGTCAAATATAGTAGCTTATTTTACGAAAAGTGGTGTGGTCCCAATAGATGAAACTACTCAAAGTGGTGATTATTGCAATGTAAAAAGAACGGAGAAAGTATGTAAATAAAATGGTGTTGAAAAATCTCATTTCATAAAGAACACAAAATCAAGAATGTTAACAAAAAATTAGCAAAAAAAATATAAAAACAACCCGTGCAACGCACGGGCTTCAAAACTTGTATATAGTATAAAGTAAACCAAAAAAAAAAAAAGTCTAGCTGCAACATGCTTCGGTTGTCCCCTTTTGCTTGTTCCATTGGGAGAAATCAATCTTCTTCAATTTTTGGTTGGATAAAGTTCATAAGAGACAAGTGTAGCAAAATCAAATAGAGTAAAAAAATAATTTATGAAATAGTGCAATTTTTTTAATAGACATCTAAAAAGAAAATAGAAACAAACAATAGGGACGAAGAGATTATCCCATAAAGATGAATTTTGCTGAGAAAATCATGTTTAAAGAGGGAATGACCTTATAAAAGTAATACTTAAGTATAACATAAAAGGGTTTTGATATACGCAGTCTTTATGGTTGCGGATAAGCATTAGATAAAATTTTCTATAATAGCATTAATTTAGGAACTTATGACATAATTATGCATCAATTAATGTAATTAATGCTTACATTTCACTTTTTAACTTCTTATATGCAATCTTAAGGGCTGCATACAAATGTACATAACTAATTGTTGGGAGAAGGGACCAAGATTCATGGGTCCATTCCAAATTATAGAGGTGGTAAAAATCGAACCGACCCGTCGTTTGGACCCGACCCAAAATCAGTGTGTTTTGGGTCAAAGTTTTCAACCCGTTTAAGTAAGCGGTTGACCCAACACGACATGTTTATTAAACGGGTCGGGCTAGGATTGAACATTTTAATCCGAATGCGACACGACAATTCGTTTAACTACTATTCTACTATGAATAGTATTTAGTTGGGCTTGAAATAATTTCAATATTTTTTATAAATATATTTGATTGTTCGATTTGGTTTATTTAGGTAAAATATTAGTATATAAGACGTGGGTTACAGAAATATGACGTACATTTATTTAGTTTATAAGACGTGGGTTAAGCCAGTGAAAACTGATTGAAACTTATAGGACCTGATTGAAACTTATCGGACCTGATTGAAACTTATCTGAACTGAACTGATTGGACCTAAAACTTAATTTATTAAGGTGAAGAAAACGCGCCCCTAAAAACAGTTTTTTTTTTTTTAATAGAGTGCTTTATAAACGAAAATTACTCTATGCTATTTAGCCCCTAAACTTTAAAACCCTCTCAGCTTCCCTCACTCGTATGGAATTCAGAGGCTTGCTGAAAGCTCGTTCCAGGTGTTTTTTTTCCCCCCTTAGATGAATCTAATTGTTTAGACGATCTTTTGTTGTGATTTTCCATGTTTCTTGCGATTTTTAAGATTACTTCATGTGATTATTCATGCTATTGATTTTATGCGGTTGTTATTGTTTGTTTCATGAATTAAACTTATTTTTTCTTTATCTCATGTTATTTCATGATTTATGTATAATTTACATGTCATAAGCTTATGATTCGAATTTTTTTGTAAACTTCTTAATTCGTGTTTGTTCCATGGAACTTAATGATAAGAATATTTATGTTATTTGTCTAAAAAAAAAAAAAAAGAATATTTATGTTACAATTTGTAGATGCACATATCTTCATGCAATTGTTCATTTGTTCCTGTTTGTTTCATCAAATCGATTTTTGAAGTGTTCAATGCCTTTACCAGTGTTTGTGTTTTTGTATTCTATTTTATGTCTATTTCCTCAACTATAGAGGATTCTCTAGTTAATTAAACAATGGAATGATTAATTTAATTTAATTTCTTATTCAGGGTCCAGTCTGTTTATAGTTAATCAGATTAATCTTTTGGCTTTCGAGCACACGTCAATGGATTGGAGCTTAAAATCATGCACTACAACCTTACTGGATGAGGATGAGGATGAGCTGAATCACAGTCGTAGTAGTAATTTATCAGTAGATAGGCTCACCATTTTACCTAATGAACTCTTAATCGGAATCCTTTCATTGCTTCCCACCAAGGATGCTGCTGTTACGTGCGTCATGTCTAGGAGAATGAGACGTCTTTTCCCTTTCATTACAACCCTTGACTTTGATGCTGCACCTGTATCTAATTGTTTGAAACGTCCCTGTGCAATCGAACGTTTCCCCACCTTTGTCACCTTTGTCAATACCGTCCTTCAATCTCACCGCTCTCGTTATCTCACCAAGTTTAGACTTCGAGTGGGTGCCAACTTCCTTACCAGGTACAGTTACCAATGCACTGGTCTTGCTGAACGTGGATGTGAGAAAGATTGTTTCCCTGACTTGCATTTCGCACAAATTAATGCGTGGATCTCTCTACCTTTAACCCGTTGTGGCCTTAGGGAGCTTGACATATGCATTCAGATGAGGGAACCAGGTCATTGTCAGCTGCCCCTGGAAATTTTCATGTGTGAAACATTGGAGGTGTTGAAGCTTGATGTCAACCTTGGTTTTGATCACGTTTCCATCATGCCATCCTTTCGTGTTCCAAATTTGAAATTACTCCACCTGGGTGCATCCTTTCTCACGATGGCTTTGTGACAAGGCTAGTTTCAAGCTGCCCTTTACTTGAAGACCTCTCTGTGGAAGCCTTTTGGAACCATGTCCATTTCACAAGTGTCTCCTCACGTTCCCTTAGGAGATTGTGTTTAAGAATGGGGAAACTTGATGTGTATGGTAACACTGACTTTGTGCTTATTGATACTCCTAATTTGGAGTATCTTACATACTGTGATAATTTGGCAGTACAGTACTCTTTCTCAAACATGCTCTCTCTTCTTGGAGCACGCATCAACCTTGGAAATGGCTTGTTGAATGAAGAACTTGATGCTTCTTTTCAGCAAATGCTTATCCTGATTAGACCCTTGTCTAACGTTCAACATTTATCTTTGCTCGGCTCGTGCATGGAGGTTTGTCTCGTTCAATTTTCTATATATGGTTTCTTTGATTAGTTTATCCACTGAAATTTACTGACTGTTTGCTTGAAGGATCTAAAATTTGGTGAGGTAAAGGATCAATTGCCTGTCTTTCCTAATTTGAAATATTTAGAGCTCGGTACTGACAGAACGTACTGGGACAAGGTGCTTTTAGCATTTCTGAATTGTTCGCCCGTATTAGAAACACTTGTTTTCCCGGAGGTAGTGTGCGGTTACTTCTTTTATCTGGCATTACTGCTATTATTATTTTGAATGATTAATTTTAAGCAATGGTTTAACCATGTCACTCTGATTGTTTCCTACTTAATAAATATGTACAGGGAGTTTTCACTGGCTTTACCTATGATTCTACTGAAGATGATATTAATGAACGTGTAAGGATGCCAATGGAATCAGAACAAGAAATATTTAGGACAGCTCAATCGATCAGTCCATGGGGTTGCCGTTATAATCTTAAGAAAATTGTGATAGAGAATTTCGTTGGGAAACAACAGGAAGTATATATGATTGAGTTTCTGCTGAGACATGCATTAGTTTTGGAAGAATTGATCGTTTGCCGAATCGAGTATTGTGGGCGTCCAATCGCAGACCAGATAATGGTGGAGAGAACGTTGAGAAATCTACCAAGGGCCTCAGTCACTTGTTCATTTCAAGTGCAGTGATAGCAGTTGTACTATCTATGTGTAATGCACAATGCTCTCATCCTACTTCCTTAGTTTCAATTTAGTTAGAACACTTGCTATTTCAGCCTTTACAAATCAGTTAGAACACTTTCCTTTTATGGAAGCATTTGCAACATTACTTTTATTTATGTGTAAGTCATGGTTTTCGGAATTCCTCCATATAATATTGACTACATTGAAGTACTATATGTAATTTATATATAAAAAAAAAAATCTATTACGATAAAAGTACATATATATAGAATTCTCGATGATGAAAAAATTGGAGTTTAATTTTCAAATTGAAAGCTTAGTATATTATACGATGTAAGTTGAGTATAAAGTATTACGAAATTTTAGAATATTACAATTTTTTAAGTATAGCACTGGAGACTCCTCAAAATATATTTCAAGAGACACAAATTCTTACTAATATCGGACAATCACTGTTTCTGATGTAAGGTTTGGGAGGGGGCAAGGCTCTTTAATTTTCTTTCAATTCAACAAATTGGAGAAACAAGGGAGCTCTATAACCATGCTCCAGCACCTTCAATATCATCACTTTGGAGAAATGGAGTGGAGAAATGGAGGAGAGAATTCAAGAATTGCATTCGGCAATGGAGAAATGGTAGAGAATTTGAGGAGTTGAGTCTCTCAGAGAGAGAATTCCGGATGTAGGACTTAGGAGAGAGACTTGGTTTTGGAATTGGCATGGGTTGTAAATGGAATGTGAAAATCATTATCTGAATCTAATAATTCTGTTTTTCCTGATTCGTAATCGTGTTTATGGAGGATATTCTTTCTCCATGTTTGGGTGAGTTAATCATGTTGGAAGCTTGGAACTAATCTGGCTCCTCATTCATGAACCATCACACTGTTATTTGGTTAATAAGCTATGTTTACTCTCTGTGTGTTGGTAACAGTGGGCATATTTAGACAGTTTTCGCGGTACATTCAGGTGGCACATTTGCTTTAACTTTGTTATCGTCACTGAATAGATGCTGGAGCAATTATAGCTTTTGGTTGGGGTCTTTATGGACAGGTATGTAAGAGATGCATATCTATTTTCGCTATGCTTGTTTGTTGCAGTAGAAACTTTCCATAGCAGCTTACAATTATCGGAATTTGATGTCGGGCTGATGTATCTAGTGTCGACAAGTCAACCTTTCAGAAGTTATTAGGAAATCATGCTAATTCTTTTCATCCAATTTTTAGTGTTTCCTTTAAACAGTGATTACTTGTAACAAGGGCATAGCTAAACATTCGTCAGTTTTTTAATTAGTGCTCGAGGAAATTTCTTTTGTTATATGAAATACTCATACTAGTCATAAATTGCTTTGATTAGTGGGTTGATAGACATATACATCATATTCTCTTACATGACCTACATCTGTGGACGAGTTCTGTTTGGGAAGCAAAAGGTAGATGTGGGAGCAATCACAACAATAAGAAGTAGCAGCTTTGTGATGAACAGAATTGAGATTCTCTTTAGTAGTTGATGTGATTGTTATAATACCATTCGTGATGGTGAAAATCCTTCTTTTGAAGAAAATGAGCACTAGACACAAAAGGTTTAAAGCAGGATAAAAATATAGGACTATACAGAAGCATGATGAAGTATTCTTGGTATAGGATAATGAGGAGAATGGAGGACCATATAACATTATATATTGGGATTATGTTCTTTCCATGTATAGTTTTTGACGAGAGAATGTAACTTCGACAAATCTAGAACCTGCCAATGTATTGCTGTGACAATTGTCTTCATTTTTGTCTCCAGAGTCTAGCTCCTGGAGTACTGCTTCTGCCAATATATAATTTGAAATCTTAATTCTTATATCAAGGGACATATAAGGATGCATAACCTAATTTTACGATGAAACTTTTTAATCTTCTAACTATGATACTGTCCTGTTTCCTTCTTTTGCTCTTTTGTTGGAAACTTCTTGTGCATTCTTTTGTAAATTAGCAGAAGCATTTGGATGTTTCTGTAAAAGAAAATAACTAAAGGAAAATCAATAAAAAATTTAGTCTTTCTTGAAGTTCAAGGGGTCATTTTTTTGTTTTCGCCTTTTTTTTTCTTCCTACTGTTGCTTGTTTTTCTGTCATTCAATTTCTTTATATCCTGGAGGCAATCACTCGGATGTTCCCCTAACCAGAAGGAAAAAATTTTAGGAGAAAATTTTCTCCCTCAAAAAGTGATTTATGTGAAATTGAGCAGGTGGGCAACCGCTTTTGAACCTTTAAACTGTACAACAGTCAGTTTGATGCATTGATCCTTGTTTGTCATCAAAACTGCATTAATCAGTTGACTGTGAGACATTATTGGTTTTCAGTCTCAGTTCCACTTCCACTAGTTATGTTTTACCTTAGTTATATGCAATCTTATTATCTTAAATATAAATGTCATTCTGGTAACATTAGAAGCTCAATTTATCTTATTATTTACGAGGGAATTTTATACTCCTGTTTTCATCCTTGGTTATCCATTGCATCAACTGCTATTTGGTATGGTTATGTAGGTAAATAACATTGGTGGAGAAAAAAGCAAAGTAGATGTTCAAGATGAAGCACACTCTAGCAAGGGATCAGATGATTCTTTTCTTCTAACTTTACTGCTTAATGTGCATTTGTTGTTAAAGGGAAAGTCAATGGAATAGTTGACTACTTCTCATGATACAATACTGACAAATTATGACTGTGCTGTCGCAGTGTGGGCAAGGAGCCACCGATGATGTGCTAAGCCCTACTTGTGTTTCCTCATTGCTTGGTATTCGAATTGAGTCAGTAGCTGCAGGCTTATGGCACACTCTCTGTATATCTGCTGACGGTGATGTATATGCCTTTGGAGGAAATCAGTTTGGGCAGCTGGGAACTGGTTCTGACCAAGCAGAGGTAAATCCTTTTCAGATGGATGATGTATCCATTGTTTTGCATGTACAATTGTACATCATTGTTACCACCCCTTCCCTGCTCCTTAGGATGTATTGACTGCTGGATTTTGTTTCTATTCCACACCTCTTTGGATTATTTTGTTCAACATACTTTTATGATACTTGCCAGAGCTGGCTGGCTGGCTTGCTTTCCTGGTTTATCAATAGATGTATTAACCTTTATATGTCTTCCAGACGCTCCCAAGGCTGCTGGAGGCACCAAGCATAAAAAATGTTAACGCAACGATAGTGTCTTGCGGTGCTCGTCATAGTGCCATAGTTACAGGTATATACAGTACTATTAATATATTTTTTGGGGAAATGAAGTATATATAAAGTTGATGTAGACTACTTGCACCTTTTATAGCTTAGCTTATGTCTATAGCCTATAAGCATGCTTCTTGGAAATAGAGAAATGGAGTAGAGAAATGGAGGAGAGAATTCGAGAATTGCATTCGGCAATGGAGAAATGGTAGAGAATTTGAGGAGTTGAGTCTCTCAGAGAGAGAATTTCGGATGTAGGACTTAGGAGAGAGACTTGGTTTTGGAATTGGCATGGGTTGTAAATGGAATGTGATAATCATTATGTGAATCTAATTATTCTATTTTTCCTAATTTGTAATCGTGTTTATGGAGGATATTCTTTCTCCATGTTTGAGTGAGTTAATCATGTTGGAAGCTTGGAACTAATCTGGCTCCTCGTTCATGAACCATCACACTGTTATTTGGTTAATAAGCTATGTTTTCTCTCTGTGTGTTGGTAACAGTGGGCATATTTAGACAGTTTTGGCGGTACATTCAGGTGGCACATTTGTTTTAACTTTGTTATCATCACTGCCCTGTCTTTCTCATGTTATTGAAAAACTTGTTTCCTAGTCATGTTTACATTTAAGATTCTTTATGTGCATGTTAATTCTTTTTTTACTCATGTAACTTGTGCAAGTGATGTGTTAGTTTATCTAGGATGTAGGTATGAAATGAAGTTGGCACTTTCCACCAAGAGAGGATCTTTTGTTTTCTCGGTAAGCTAAAAATTGTCCAGGTGAATGAGGAAAAGTTATGTGTATCTTCAGCTAAAATATGAGCAGTTTGGAAATTGTTTCGGTAGTGAAACAGTGGCGGACACAATGATGTCCGTCAGTATTTGAGTGGGCGTCCGGGACTGGAAGTCTGCAAGGAAAGCAAACGTGAACTACCCTCGGGGGGATGCGAGGAAACCCCCTCCGACGCTCAAGTCAGTAAGTGTCCGATAAGGTTTTTAGAGAGAGATAGAGAGAGAAAGTAATGCTTAGAATGTGAGAGAATGTACCGCACAGAATAGTACCATTTGGCTATTTATGGTAAGATCTTGTTCATTTGACAGGATGTGTAATCCTTCTAAGACGTGTATGATCAGCGATGAGTCGAAAAGATTCCCTAACTTTTGTCCTTTAATGTGGCCGCGAACGCCTTCTCGGACTGTTTATTATAAACGACCTGGATTCTATTGATGAGATTGCGTTTCAAGTTTACTGATGTCGGCCACAAGTGATGTGTCCAACAGTGAACTTGGGTGTACCCATACATAAATGTTCATGTCCTTGGAGTTGGATTTACCACAGGGGTGAGCAATGAGCCAATGACAGTGCTCGAATGGGTGTAGTTGCTGGAGAGAGCAGAAGGAAGGGGTAACCACTTAGTAGTATTTTTTTTTCTCCCTTTGTTTTATTATTTTATTTGGGCTGCAATTTCTAGTAGTCTAGTTTAAAGGAGCAACTTTTCTCAATTCTTTTCCCGCCGCTTTACGGATTATTATGCTTTATGGTTTTCCCCTTCTCCCGAGGGAGGAACCATCTATCTCTTGGGTTTTTAAAATTTTCTCTTATTTTAAACAAACCAAGATTGGGAACTGGGGGTTGAAGATCAAAGTGGTTTTCTCGCTCATGCTCAATTCTTGCAAGTTTTCGGGTGCAAATGGTTGATGATCCGGCTAGCAAATTTCGGGCAACTTCTCTGGGCAACCTATGGTCCCTTGTGCTCTCACAATACTGTGACATTGCTAATAGTTTCTCTTTTTTTGGGAAGAAAAACTTCACCTAGGAGGCTGGGATGAAAGATTCGTACTTGAGCTAGTGACGCTTGCAAGTTTGAAATGTGATGTTGGTAGTAGATCCTCTTTATTTTCTCACTTGCTAAATAACGTCTTATTTTTTCTTACTAACGCCCTAAATACACCAAAATACATACATGTCCCACCCCTCATGTATTTATACAATCAAACTCATTCCCACTACTTCCCCACTCTCTCTCATCACCCATTAGTTCATTTTTTTTTAAAGATACCCATTAGTTCAATTGTAGCCAAATAAATGCCCAAGAAAAGAAGAAAAGACAAAATAAAAGAGAAGAATGAAATAACGGAAGAAAAGAAAACGAAGAAGGAAAAAGAACTAACAGACCTAGCACTTCATCCTCTTCAATGCTTCGTCTTTTATCACCATTCACCAAGACCACCAAATCAACCTCCAATTACAAGGCATCAAAGATCTAAATCCGCAAATTGTAATTCGCTCAACTTCGAATTTTTTTAAAAAAAAAAAAAAAATAGGGTGAGGCGTCTACCATGGACGCCCCACGAGCACAGGCGTCCATGGTGGCGCCCGCAGCCGTGGTGGGGCGATCATGGTGGACGCCTCACCCTAATTTTTTTTTTTAAAAAAAAATTCAGAAGTTGTGGTTTTAGAGAAAAAAATAGACAAGGCCTCAAATGGACGCCCCACCACCGGGGTAGGCGTCCATGGCGGGCGCCTTTCGAGTGGTGGAGCGCCGCCATGGACGCCTACCCCGGTGGTGGGCGTCCATCGCAGACGCCCGCCTGTTTCTTTTTAAAAACACCATAAGGTGGAAGGTGAGGGTGGTGATGGCGTGAAGGTGGGGTGATGATGGCGTGAAGGTAGGATAATCTTTGGGGCGTTGGTGATGGCGTGAAGGTGGGGTAGTGTTTGGGCGTTGGTGATGGCGTGAAGGGGGTGGTGATGGCGTGAAGGTGGGGTAGTGTTGGGGGCGGTGATGGTGTGAAGGTGGGGTGGTGGGTGAAATGAGGAGAGAGAGAAAAGGAGGGTGAAAATGAAAATCTCTCGGCGCCGGTGGTGGTGGGGCGGCGGAGGTCTTGGTAGCACGGCTCCATTGATTCTTGTGATGGTGGTGGTGGTGGTGGTAGGGAAAGAGGAAGGGAAAGGGAGAAAGAGAAAGGAATAGAAGTATACAAATACGGTATAAAAATACTGAAGTTGTGGCTGACACTCATATATTTTCTCTATTCTTTTGCATCTATTAAATTTTTTTTTTAAAAAATTTGGTAAGATAAATTACATTAACGCCCTCTCACAGGGCATCTATTAAATTATTACCCTCTACTTTCTTAAAGTATCATTCGAGTATTTTTCATGTTAAAACTGTGTTAGCTATTGTTAGTCATACCAATTACCGGGATACTATTGAACATTAAAAATATAAAATCTATATAATAAATCTAGAAATTAAAGTATAATGACAAATACTTTCTCTGTCTTTTTATACTGTAACAATAGGTTTGGGCATGGTTTTTAAGAAAATAAAAAAATATGGGTAGTTTAGCATAGAGGGTTAACTAGAGTAGAAGATAAGTAAATCATTAATAAAGTTACGCAACTTTATGAGGCAATTTGAGTAATTAATGATGGTTTTATTAACATAAAGTAAAGGCGATGTTGTCAACTATAGTTACTTTTTTTTACCAAAAGTGGAATGGTACCCAAAGT
The DNA here is from genome assembly GCA_947648045.1 of Beta corolliflora. Classification (NCBI taxonomy): domain Eukaryota; kingdom Viridiplantae; phylum Streptophyta; class Magnoliopsida; order Caryophyllales; family Amaranthaceae; genus Beta; species Beta corolliflora. The sequence continues at coordinate 1,011,780 of CANSZD010001252.1, read as the reverse complement.
GATAATTGTTGCAATAGAAAAAGAATTGGAGAAATTATATAAGCACAATGGTGCACTACAAGAAAAGTGGAAATCAACGACGGCTAAAAGCCGTCGGTGATTGCCCTAAGAGCCGTCGCTAATTAATCAACGACGGCCAACCGTCGTTAATAGGCCGTCGGTAAAACGATGGTCGCTGATACTAGAATCAACGACCGTCAAGCCGTCGTTGATGTATTTAACGACGGTTTCATCACAGTCAGCGACGGTTTAATATAGCCGTCGGTGATAGCCAGTCAGCGACTGTTTAAAGCAGACGCTGATTCAGCGACGGTTTTAAACGGTCGGTGAGTCGGCCGACCGTTTAAAACGTCGGTGAATCGGTCCCGATCTAAACCGTCGTTGATTTCGATCAAATAACGTCTGTTAAAAACCGTCGCTAAGTTATTAAAGCAGTCGTTGATTTCGTGTCCATGGGTACATAGAGAACCTTACAGCGATTGCCTAGCCGTCGTTGATTTAATGTTTAACCGTCAATGTTGTTACAAAAATAATATTATTTAAAATTCAATTGTTCTTAATAATAATTAAACCTGTACCTGCACAGCTGCATCTAAATATACCACGCTAAAGCTGTTTCTCCATCGCATTCAATTTTTTCAATTACAAAAATATGCAATTTTGATATATATTAAAATTTACATAGATACTTGTATAATTACATAGATACTTGTATAATTACATGAAATAATCCGTGCAGCGACCTTTGCCTCCACTTGCGCCTCAATCTGAGAAAAAATGGACGGCTCATATGGTTGTGAAGAGCCACCATCTCCTCGGCCTGATGCAGAGTTGTAGTACAAATGATCTCCCTGACCCAACCCCTGAACTTTTCCTTTGTTCCTCCCCCCAACTGTCTCCCAATACAACAGATCAGGGTTCGGCTGTGACCCCTGAGTCGCACAATGATCCAGCTTCTTATTGTATGTCTCCTGCATTTGGTTAAATATACTCATATTCAAATAATATAAATTGCCAAAATGGCGTATATTTGGTTCTATCTTTCTTTTTTTGTGTATTTTCAATCAAAACAACTTATAATCACATTAAACTAACTATATATATGATGTTTGAGGTGTTTATAGCTTAAACTAGCATCAAACTACTCGTATTCATTCAATTTCAAGTGAAATGGCCTAAAATGGCCTATATTAGCCTATATTTGGTTCTATCTTTCCTTTTTTGTGTATTTTCAATCAAAACAACTTACAATCACATTAAACTAACTATATATATGATGTTTGAGGTGTTTATAACTTAAACTAGCATCAAACTACTCGTATTCATTCAATTTCAAGTGAAATGGCCTAAAATGGCCTATATTAGCCTATATTTGGTTCTATCTTTCCTATTTTGTGTATTTTCAATCAAAACAACTTATAATCACATTAAACTAACTATATATATGATGTTTGAGGTGTTTATAACTTAAACTAGCATCAAACTACTCGTATTCATTCAATTTCAAGTGAAATGGCCTAAAATGGCCTATATTAGCCTATATTTGGTTCTATCTTTCCTATTTTGTGTATTTTCAATCAAAACAACTTATAATCACATTAAACTAACTATATATATGATGTTTGAGGTGTTTATAACTTAAACTAGCATCAAACTACTCGTATTCATTCAATTTCAAGTGAAATGGCCTAAAATGGCCTATATTAGCCTATATTTGGTTCTATCTTTCCTATTTTGTGTATTTTCAATCAAAACAACTTATAATCACATTAAACTAACTATATATATATGATGTTTGAGGTGTTTATAACTTAAACTAGCATCAAACTACTCGTATTCATTCAATTTCAAGTGAAATGGCCTAAAATGGCCTATATTAGCCTATATTTGGTTCTATCTTTCCTTTTTTGTGTATTTTCAATCAAAACAACTTATAATCACATTAAACTAACTATATATATGATGTTTGAGGTGTTTATAACTTAAACTAGCATCAAACTACTCGTATTCATTCAATTTCAAGTCAAATGGCCTAAAATGGCCTATATTAGCCTATATTTGGTTCTATCTTTCCTATTTTGTGTATTTTCAATCAAAACAACTTACAATCACATTAAACTAACTATATATATGATGTTTGAGGTGTTTATAACTTAAACTAGCATCAAACTACTCGTATTCATTCAATTTCAAGTGAAATGGCCTAAAATGGCCTATATTAGCCTATATTTGGTTCTATCTTTCCTTTTTTTGTGTATTTTCAATCAAAACAACTTATAATCACATTAAACTAACTATATATATGATGTTTGAGGTGTTTATAACTTAAACTAGCATCAAACTACTCGTATTCATTCAATTTCAAGTCAAATGGCCTAAAATGGCCTATATTAGCCTATATTTGGTTATATCTTTCCTATTTTGTGTATTTTCAATCAAAACAACTTACAATCACATTAAACTAACTATATATATGATGTTTGAGGTGTTTATAACTTAAACTAGCATCAAACTACTCGTATTCATTCAATTTCAAGTGAAATGGCCTAAAATGGCCTATATTAGCCTATATTTGGTTCTATCTTTCCTATTTTGTGTATTTTCAATCAAAACAACTTATAAAAAACATAAGTCTTAAAGATGGTCATTATGAAGAACAACATAAAGAAGTAACTTCTATTATTCTTGGAAAATAGAGTGTATACCTAATTTTTCCATTCATAATTTCGATTAAGGATGGGGAAATGCATCATTCTTAGAACATAACGGCGAATGATACATTACACCCGAATGGGGAACACGAGCGGGAACAAATGAAGAAGATCCTCCGAAGCAAGATACCCAAAAATAAGTAACAGAACCCCACTCTCACCTATTATACCCCTTTTGAATTTGAAATCAAGAAACCTATACCATCTAATCCACTGTAATAAATTTTGAACTTGACTATGATTGCTAGTTGGCCATGAATTTGGAATAATTAGAAAAAACTTTAGCAATTTGCTGGTGATGTAAAAACAACTTGGTAATATCCTGAGCAAAATATCTTATCACACCATTGATAATGGACAACAAGGAGGGGGGGGATTTTCAATTTTTGCTGGAGCCCCTCCCCCTCCCCGACCCCCCCGCACGCCCCCTCCCTGACCCCCCCTGCCACGCCCCCCCCGACCCCCCTGCAGCCCCTCCCCCCCCCTCACCGACCCTCCCCCTCCCCTCCCCGACCCCCTGCAGCCCCTCCCCCCCCCTCACCGACCTCCCCCTCCCCTCCCCGACCCCCTACAGCCCCTCCCCCTCCCCGACCCCCCGCAAAGCCCCGACCCCCGCAGCCCCTCCCCCCCCCCGACCCCCCCGCACGCCCCCCTCCGACCCCCCTCGCAGCCCCTCCCCCCCCACGATCCCTCCCCGCACGGCCTCCCCCCTTCCCCGACCCCCCGCAACCCCTCCCCCTTCCCCGACCCCCCCGCACGCCCCCCATATATAATTTACTGCCATGAGAGTTGAATTCATGGGATAAAAACTTGCCAAATATAAGGAAGAAAAAGTACAATGATGTCAAAGAAGAACCATACATCAAGAAAAGAGATGACCATTGAAACCCCAAGATGAGTATAATAGCTAGACCACATCCAACAAATAAAGTGCGGATGAACAATTTTTTGGGTTTAGTTTCATCACTACACAAATTGTTAAAAAAAAAAAGAAATTAGCACTGCTTACCACCGGGCGAAATGTAGGTCCGACAAGAGTCGATGCAAGTTCGTCGCCCAAGTTCGTCGCCTGAAGTTCACTTCTCTCCCAAAAAAAAACCAACCGTTAGGGTTTGGTTGATGAGTACAAAATTTTTTTTTAAAAAAGAGAAAATAAAGCTTACCGCCGGCGAAGTGAGGTGGAGATGGAGTCGCCGACGTTGGTCGGAGGAAGGAGGAGAGGCAGGTGGAGGTGGAGTCGACGGAGTTTCGTCGCTGCAAAATCGCCCAAATTCCCTCCTTTTTGTTGTTGAAAAAAAAACCCGACTGAAAGACTTAAATTAAACCCCCCCTTTAGAAATCAACGACGGTTTCTGACCGTCGCCCAAGCTACAAAAAATTTCTGCTTTACTTCCACAAAATCAACGACGGCTTTTAGCCGTCGTTATTTATTACCGACAGCTAAACCGTCGTTATATGCTACAACTGCCGTCGGTGATCAACGACGGCTTCAAGCCGTCGCTTTTTTTTTATATACCGACGGTTTTGTTAGCCGTCGCTGATAGGCCGTCGTTATTTTGTGATTTTCTTGTAGTGGTGTTGGAAAATTCTCATTTTTCACAGCAACAAAAAATCAACAATGATAACAAAAAATTTACAAAAAAGTAAAATAAACTATAACTCGTGCAACGCACGGGCTTCAAAACTAGTTATCAATACGATGATTATCACATGAACTGATGAAAGAAATCTTGATGAGAAGGGAAAAAAATCATACTTTATTTCTTAAATAGAAAAAGATAACATTATTTTATGTAGGGGTGTTTCATTGAATAGAATGGGTTGTAATTAAAATAGGTGACCTACCCTGAGGCCCATATGTATCGGTTCCACTAATGATTTTGGGATAATTTTTACATTCATAATTCTTATTGGCGTTGTATGAAGAAATGATAACTCCATCTATTTCATAAATAAGTCACATTTTAAGGCCTCTTTTGAAAAGATTGAGTTAAATTATTATATCTTATTTAATAATGTTACCACGTAATCTTTCATTAAATGAAAAAAGCGTTTATTATGGGTTTCTCTTTCTTCTCTTTTCCCATTAAAGTTTGTTAATTTTATATTTTAGTTTCAGCTGCATGGACTGATGGAAGAAAATAAGAAATACACTTCCAAGTCCCATGTATATTGCCATAGGGGATTGTTAACGTCGCCCTATTAGTTTTAAAATCGCCTTCAACTCCCTCTAAAAATACCATTATGCCCTTACGATTTTTTTTGATTTTTACTCAACTTAACTCCTCCCGAATTCATATTATCTCTCATCTTCGCCATCACCACCCACGATCACCACCGCCAATCACCACCGACGAGCACAAAATTCCGACGATATATTTTTTTTAAATGAAATTTTTTTTTAAAACGAATTTCATGGGGCCAACGTGTGGCCTACACGTTGGCCCCATGGGGCACAACGCCCGGCCGGACGTTGTGCCCCATTGGGCTAACGTGTGGCCTACACGTTGGCTCCATGGGGCACAACGTCCGGCTCGGGCGTTATGACCCATGGGGCCAACGTGAACTTCCGGCCAGACGTTGTGCCCCATGGGGCCAACGTGTAGGCCACACATTGGACCCATGAAATTCGTTTTTAAAAAAAAATTGTTTTAAAAAAAAAATCGTCGGAATTTTGTGCTCGTCGGTGGTGATTGGCGGTGGTGATCGTGGGTGGTGATGGCGAAGATGAGAGATAATATGAATTAGGGGAGGAGTAAAGTTGGAGTAAAAATAAAAAAAAAATTGTAAGGGCATAATGGTATTTTTAAAGGGAATTGAAGCGATTTTAAAGTAGTTTGCAGACGCTGTAAGTTTAGATTGCCATAAGGCAACACTCGCAACAGAGACAAAAAGTTCGCAATGCGGCCTTATAAATAAAGCTCAGTAAGTAGATCGCCCTGTATAGTATTGACTTAGAATGTGGCCTTATCAACATTCGTTATGCTGCTAGGAAATAGTGAGACACCTATAATCATCTACTAACATGATATGGTTGATTATATACCTCTCCTGCTCTAAAATTAATGTAACATATGTACTTTGAGTCGTCTTTTATGTACTATTTTGATCATTAATATTTTCATTGGAACTTTAGTCTAATAATTTTTTTTTGATATTTTAACATACACTAATTTCAAAATTTTATTATTCATAATTTTTACTAATGCTAAATAAAAAATATATAGTAAAAAGTAAACAAAATAAAATTACTCTAGCTGCAACATGCTTCGGTTGTCCCCTTTAGCTTGTTCCATTGGGAGAAATCTTCTTCTTCAATTTTTGGTTGGATAAAGTTCATAAGAGACAAGTTTATGAAATAGGGCAATTTTTTTAATAGACATCTAAAAAGAAAATAGAAACAAACAAAAAGGACGAAGAGAGTAGCCCATAAAGATGAATTTTTGCTGAGAAAATCATGTTCAAAGAGGGAATGGCCTTATAAAAGTAATACTCCCTCCGTCTCATATTATAGTGCTTGATTCTGTTTTTTCACGGGTATTAAGGTAAATAGAATCTAAGAAAAATGTAAAGAGTGTTTGTGTATTGAAAATAAATGTTATTGGGAAAAAGCTGATTTTAGGAGAGAGAATGATAACAAGTGGTGAAAAAACATTAAATACATGACTAATTCAACCCTTAGGTTGAATAAACAAAACAAAATACTATTTTTAAGAAGCAAATAAATTATGGTGGCACAATTTTTCTAGGAAAATCATGAAAAGGTGTGAAATAAAAATGGAAACAAGAATTATATTTTGGGACACTTTAAAAGGAAAGAAGCACTATAATATGGGACGGAGGGAGTACTCGAGTATAACATAAAAGGGTTTTGATATACGCAACCTTTAGGTTTGCGGATAAGCATTAGATTAATTTTTCTATAATAGCATTAATTTAGGAACTTATGACATAATTATGCATCAATTAATGTAATTAATGCTTACATTTCACTTTTTCTTATATGCAATCTTAAGGACTGCATACAAATGTACATAACTAATTGTTGGGGGAATGGACCAAGATTCATGGGTCCATTCCAAATTATAGAGGTGGTAAAAATCGAACCGACCCGTCGCTTGCACCCGACCCAAAATAAGTGTATTTTGGGTCAAAGTTTTCAACCCCTTTAAGTAAACAATTGACCCAACACGACATGTTTATTAAACGGGTCGGGTTAGGATCGAACATTTTAATCCGAATGCGACACGACAATTCGTTTAACTACTATTGTACTATGAATAGTATTTAGTTGGGCTTGAAATAATTTCAATATTTTTCATAAATATATTTGATTGTTCGATTTGGTTTATTTAGGTATAATATTAGTATATAAGACGTGGGTTACAGAAATCTGACGTACATTTATTTAGTTTATAGGACGTGGGTTAAGCCAGTGAAAACTTATTGCACCTTATTAAAACTTATAAGATCTGATTGAAACTTATCGGACCTGATTGGACCTGATTGAAACTTATGTGAAGTGAACTGATTGGACCTAAAACTTAATTTATTAAGGTGAAGAAAACGCGCCCCTAAAAGTAGTTTATTTTATTTATTTATTTTTTGGGAAATTCCATCTAGTACCACTCAGTTTTTGCAAATTCCATTTGGTACCCAAATTTTAAGAATTGTCCAACTAATACCACTATAATTACACCATAATTGCTACCAGCCTACGATGACTCTACTGGTAACAAAAAGTTAGAAAACATTATGTTAGTTAGATTATGTTGAGTTAGATCCCTTAAAATAAAAAGATAAAACATTAAAACCTAATTACTAACCTAACTACGTAAACCCATTCACTTTCCTCCCTATTGCTACTGCTCAAAATACAAAGCAAAACAAAACAAAAGCAAAACCCATCTTCTTCGTTGCTCTGCTTTCTTCGTTTCTCTTGGACAATTCTGCACCACCACCGAAGGTTGATCGAGATTTGCTCTGGGACAATTCTGCACTTCCATCTGTAAGTCTTGTATTTGAGAAATTTTTCGCATGCTTTGTTCAATTTTACGAAGGAAATCACGAAAATATGCTTTGTTCAATTCTGTTTTCAATTTGCTTATCACGAAATTATGGCTTTTCAACTGAACTTCATAGCTTTGAATTGTTGTGATTAGAATTGATGTTGGTAGACAGAATGCGAATAGAGATGGGTATACCTGCCCTCGTCGAAGCATCTCTGACTTTTTGAGCTTTTTCATAGCATATACACTACCTGTTGTCTTTTCCCTACAAACTCTAACCTGCCACATCAAATTTTGATCAATAAACAGTTATAAGGGCCTCTGAAATCACAAAATTCATGCAATAATAGATATAAGTATAGGAGAAATGCCCAAAAAAATCACACAAGAGAGTTCTTCAGTAATAACATAAAAGAGCTGTGTGATTAGAATTGTTTGAACATTCTATTTTCAATTTGCCTATCACGAAATATTTTGTTTGGTGCAATGATGGTAGTGCATCTGATCTTCATTATAATCTATTTTGTCATGTATTGTAACCATGAATAATAAGTATTAATCTTCACAGTAGGCGAAATAAGTATTAGCTTTTGGAGGGAAGCACACATTTAAAAGGAATGGGTGTTAAATGAGGGAGGGAAGTTAGTTTATTAGTTAAACTAAGCTAACTTAACTTTTTATTAACAATAGAGTCATGGTAGCAATTAGGGTGTAATTATAGTGGTATTAGTTGGACAATTCTTAAAATTTGGGTACCAAACGGAATTTGCAAAAACTGAGTGGTACTAGATGGAATTTCCCTTATTGTTTTTATAAACGAAAATTACTCTATGCTATTTAGCCCCTAAACTTTAAAACCCTCTCAGCTTCCCTCACTCGTATGGAATTCAGATTTCAGAGGCTTGCTGAAATCTCGTTCCAGGTGTTTTTTTTTCCCCCCTTAGATGAATCTAATTGTTTAGACGATCTTTTGTTGTGATTTTCCATGTTTCTTGCGATTTTAAGATTACTTCATGTGATTATTCATGCAATTGATTTTATGCGGTTGTTATTGTTTGTTTCATGAATTCAACTTATTTTTTCTTTATCTCATGTTATTTCATGATTTATGTATAATTTACATGTTATAAGCTTATGATTCGAATTTTTTTGTAATCTTCTTAATTCGTGTTTGTTCCATGGAACTTAATGATAAGAATATTTATGTTCTTTGTCTAAAAAAAAAAAGAATATTTATGTTACAATTTGTAGATGCAGATATCTTCATGCGATTGTTCATTTGTTCCTGTTTGTTTCATCAAATAGATTTTTGAAGTGTTGTGGCATGTTCATTGCCTTTACCAGTGTTTGTGTTTTTGTATTCTATTTTATGTCTATTTCCTCAAGTATAGAGGATTCTCTAGTTAATTAAACCATGGAATGATGGATTTAATCTAATTTCTTATTCAGGTCCGGTCCGGTTATAGTTAATCAGATTAATCTTTTGGCTTTCGAGCACACACGTCAATGGATTGGAGCTTAAAATCATGCACTACAACCTTACAGGATGAGGATGAGGATGAGCTGAATCACAGTCGTAGTCGTAATTTATTAGTAGATAGGCTCACCATTTTACCTAATGAACTCTTAATCCAAATCCTTTCATTGCTTCCCACCAAGGATGCTGCTGTTACGCACGTCGTGTCTAGGAGAATGAGACGTCTTTTCCCTCTCATTACAACCCTTGACTTTGATGCTGCACCTGTATCTAATTGTTTGAAACGTCCCTGTGCAATCGAACGTTTCCCCACCTTTGTCACCTTTGTCAATACCGTCCTTCAATCTCACCGCTCTCGTTATCTCACCAAGTTTAGACTTCGAGTGGGTGCCAACTTCCTTACCAGGTACAGTTACCAATGCTTTGGTCCTGCTGAACGTGGATGTGAGAAAGATTGTTTCCCTGACTTGCATTTCGCACAAATTAATGCGTGGATCTCTCTACCTTTAACCCGTTGTGGCCTTAGGGAGCTTGACATATGCATTCAGATGAGGGAACCAGGTCATTGTCAGCTGCCCCAGGAAATTTTCATGTGTGAAACATTGGAGGTGTTGAAGCTTGATGTCAACCTTGGTTTTGATCACGTTTCCATCATGCCATCCTTTCGTGTTCCAAATTTGAAATTACTCCACCTGGGTGCATCCCTACTTTCTCACGATGACTTTGTGACAAGGCTAGTTTCAAGCTGCCCTTTACTTGAAGACCTCTCTGTGGAAGCCGTTTGGAACCATGTCCATTTCACAAGTGTCTCCTCACGTTCCCTTAGGAGATTGTGTTTAAGATTGGGGAAACTTGATGTGTATGGTAACACTGACTTTGTGCTTATTGATACTCCTAATTTGGAGTATCTTACATACTCTGATAATTTGGCAGTACAGTACTCTTTCTCAAACATGCTCTCTCTTCTTGGAGCACACATCAACCTTGGAAATGGCTTGTTGAATGAAGAACTTGATGCTTCTTTTCAGCAAATGCTTATCCTGATTAGACCCTTGTCTAACGTTCAACATTTATCTTTGCTCGGCTCGTGCATGGAGGTTTGTCTCGTTCAATTTTCTATATATGGTTTCTTTGATTAGTTTATCCACTGAAATTTACTGACTGTTTGCTTGAAGGATCTAAAATTTGGTGAGGTAAAGGATCAATTGCCTGTCTTTCCTAATTTGAAATATTTAGAGCTCGGTACTGACAGAACGTACTGGGACAAGGTGCTTTTAGCATTTCTGAATTGTTCGCCCGTATTAGAAACACTTGTTTTCCCGGAGGTAGTGTGCGGTTACTTCTTTTATCTGGCATTACTGCTATTATTATTTTGAATGATTAATTTTAAGCAATGGTTTAACCATGTCACTCTGATTGTTTCCTACTTAATAAATATGTACAGGGAGTTTTCACTGGCTTTACCTATGATTCTACTGAAAATGATATTAATGAACGTGTAAGGATGCCAATGGAATCAGAACAAGAAATATTTAGGACAGCTCAATCGATCAGTCCATGGGGTTGCCGTTATAATCTTAAGAAAATTGTGATAGAGAATTTCGTTGGGAAACAACAGGAAGTATATATGATTGAGTTTCTGCTGAGACATGCATTAGTTTTGGAAGAATTGATCGTTTGCCGAATCGAGTATTGTGGGCGTCCAATCGCAGACCAGATGTTGGTGGAGAGAACGTTGAGAAATCTACCAAGGGCCTCAGTCACTTGTTCATTTCAAGTGCAGTGATAGCAGTTTTACTATCTATGTGTAATGCACAATGCTCTCATCCTACTTCCTTAGTTTCAATTTAGTTAGAACACTTGCTATTTCAGCCTTTACAAATCAGTTAGAACACTTTCCTTTTATGGAAGCATTTGCAACATTACTTTTATTTATGTGTAAGTCATGGTTTTCGGAATTCCTCCATATAATATTGACTACATTGAAGTACTATATGTAATTTATATAAAAAAAAAAAAAATCTATTACGATAAAAGTACATATATATAGAATTCTCGATGATGAAAAAATTGGAGTTTAATTTTCAAATTGAAAGCTTAGTATATTATACGATGTAAGTTGAGTATAAAGTATTACGAAATTTTAGAATATTACAATTTTTTAAGTATAGCACTGGAGACTCCTCAAAATATATTTCAAGAGACACAAATTCTTACTAATATCGGACAATCACTGTTTCTGATGTAAGGTTTGGGAGGGGGCAAGGCTCTTTAATTTTCTTTCAATTCAACAAATTGGAGAAACAAGGGGAGCTCTATAACCATGCTCCAGCACCTTCAATATCATCACTTTGGAGAAATGGAGTGGAGAAATGGAGGAGAGAATTCAAGAATTGCATTCGGCAATGGAGAAATGGTAGAGAATTTGAGGAGTTGAGTCTCTCAGAGAGAGAATTTCGGATGTAGGACTTAGGAGAGAGACTTGGTTTTGGAATTGGCATGGGTTGTAAATGGAATGTGAAAATCATTATCTGAATCTAATAATTCTGTTTTTCCTGATTCGTAATCGTGTTTATGGAGGATATTCTTTCTCCATGTTTGGGTGAGTTAATCATGTTGGAAGCTTGGAACTAATCTGGCTCCTCATTCATGAACCATCACACTGTTATTTGGTTAATAAGCTATGTTTACTCTCTGTGTGTTGGTAACAGTGGGCATATTTAGACAGTTTTCGCGGTACATTCAGGTGGCACATTTGCTTTAACTTTGTTATCGTCACTGAATAGATGCTGGAGCAATTATAGCTTTTGGTTGGGGTCTTTATGGACAGGTATGTAAGAGATGCATATCTATTTTCGCTATGCTTGTTTGTTGCAGTAGAAACTTTCCATAGCAGCTTACAATTATCGGAATTTGATGTCGGGCTGATGTATCTAGTGTCGACAAGTCAACCTTTCAGAAGTTATTAGGAAATCATGCTAATTCTTTTCATCCAATTTTTAGTGTTTCCTTTAAACAGTGATTACTTGTAACAAGGGCATAGCTAAACATTCGTCAGTTTTTTAATTAGTGCTCGAGGAAATTTCTTTTGTTATATGAAATACTCATACTAGTTATAAATTGCTTTGATTAGTGGGTTGATAGACATATACATCATATTCTCTTACATGACCTACATCTGTGGACGAGTTCTGTTTGGGAAGCAAAAGGTAGATGTGGGAGCAATCACAACAATAAGAAGTAGCAGCTTTGTGATGAACAGAATTGAGATTCTCTTTAGTAGTTGATGTGATTGTTATAATACCATTCGTGATGGTGAAAATCCTTCTTTTGAAGAAAATGAGCACTAGACACAAAAGGTTTAAAGCAGGATAAAAATATAGGACTATACAGAAGCATGATGAAGTTTTCTTGGTATAGGATAATGAGGAGAATGGAGGACCATATAACATTATATATTGGGATTATGTTCTTTCCATGTATAGTTTTTGACGAGAGAATGTAACTTCGACAAATCTAGAACCTGCCAATGTATTGCTGTGACAATTGTCTTCATTTTTGTCTCCAGAGTCTAGCTCCTGGAGTACTGCTTCTGCCAATATATAATTTGAAATCTTAATTCTTATATCAAGGGACATATAAGGATGCATAACCTAATTTTACGATGAAACTTTTTAATCTTCTAACTATGATACTGTCCTGTTTCCTTCTTTTGCTCTTTTGTTGGAAACTTCTTGTGCATTCTTTTGTAAATTAGCAGAAGCATTTGGATGTTTCTGTAAAAGAAAATAACTAAAGGAAAATCAATAAAAAATTTAGTCTTTCTTGAAGTTCAGGGGGTCATTTTTTTTGTTTTCGCCTTTTTTTTCTTCCTACTGTTGCTTGTTTTTCTGTCATTCAATTTCTTTATATCCTGGAGGCAATCACTCGGATGTTCCCCTAACCAGAAGGAAAAAATTTTAGGAGAAAATTTTCTCCCTCAAAAAGTGATTTATGTGAAATTGAGCAGGTGGGCAACCGCTTTTGAACCTTTAAACTGTACAACAGTCAGTTTGATGCATTGATCCTTGTTTGTCATCAAAACTGCATTAATCAGTTGACTGTGAGACATTATTGGTTTTCAGTCTCAGTTCCACTTCCACTAGTTATGTTTTACCTTAGTTATATGCAATCTTATTATCTTAAATATAAATGTCATTCTGGTAACATTAGAAGCTCAATTTATCTTATTATTTACGAGGGAATTTTATACTCCTGTTTTCATCCTTGGTTATCCATTGCATCAACTGCTATTTGGTATGGTTATGTAGGTAAATAACATTGGTGGAGAAAAAAGCAAAGTAGATGTTCAAGATGAAGCACACTCTAGCAAGGGATCAGATGATTCTTTTCTTCTAACTTTACTGCTTAATGTGCATTTGTTGTTAAAGGGAAAGTCAATGGAATAATTGACTACTTCTCATGATACAATACTGACAAATTATGACTGTGCTGTCGCAGTGTGGGCAAGGAGCCACCGATGATGTGCTAAGCCCTACTTGTGTTTCCTCATTGCTTGGTATTCGAATTGAGTCAGTAGCTGCAGGCTTATGGCACACTCTCTGTATATCTGCTGACGGTGATGTATATGCCTTTGGAGGAAATCAGTTTGGGCAGCTGGGAACTGGTTCTGACCAAGCAGAGGTAAATCCTTTTCAGATGGATGATGTATCCATTGTTTTCCATGTACAATTGTACATCATTATTACCACCCCTTCCCTGCTCCTTAGGATGTATTGACTGCTGGATTTTGTTTCTATTCCACACCTCATTGGATTATTTTGTTCAACATACTTTTATGATACTTGCCAGAGCTGGCTGGCTGGCTTGCTTTCCTGGTTTATCAATAGATGTATTAACCTTTATATGTCTTTCAGACGCTCCCAAGGCTGCTGGAGGCACCAAGCATAAAAAATGTTAACGCAACGATAGTGTCTTGCGGTGCTCGTCATAGTGCCATAGTTACAGGTATATACAGTACTATTAATATATTTTTGGGGAAATGAAGTATATATAAAGTTGATGTAGACTACTTGCACCTTTTATAGCTTAGCTTATGTCTATAGCCTATAAGCATGCTTCTTGGAAATAGAGAAATGGAGTAGAGAAATGGAGGAGAGAATTCGAGAATTGCATTCGGCAATGGAGAAATGGTAGAGAATTTGAGGAGTTGAGTCTCTCAGAGAGAGAATTTCGGATGTAGGACTTAGGAGAGAGACTTGGTTTTGGAATTGGCATGGGTTGTAAATGGAATGTGATAATCATTATGTGAATCTAATAATTCTGTTTTTCCTAATTTGTAATCGTGTTTATGGAGGATATTCTTTCTCCATGTTTGAGTGAGTTAATCTGATTAATCTGTGTGATTAGAATTGTTTGAACATTCTATTTTCAATTTGCCTATCACGAAATATTTTGTTTGGTGCAATGATGGTAGTGCATCTGATCTTCATTATAATCTATTTTGTCATGTATTGTAACCATGAATAATAAGTATTAATCTTCACAGTAGGCGAAATAAGTATTAGCTTTTGGAGGGAAGCACACATTTAAAAGGAATGGGTGTTAAATGAGGGAGGGAAGTTAGTTTATTAGTTAAACTAAGCTAACTTAACTTTTTATTAACAATAGAGTCATGGTAGCAATTAGGGTGTAATTATAGTGGTATTAGTTGGACAATTCTTAAAATTTGGGTACCAAACGGAATTTGCAAAAACTGAGTGGTACTAGATGGAATTTCCCTTATTGTTTTTATAAACGAAAATTACTCTATGCTATTTAGCCCCTAAACTTTAAAACCCTCTCAGCTTCCCTCACTCGTATGGAATTCAGATTTCAGAGGCTTGCTGAAATCTCGTTCCAGGTGTTTTTTTTTCCCCTTAGATGAATCTAATTGTTTAGACGATCTTTTGTTGTGATTTTCCATGTTTCTTGCGATTTTAAGATTACTTCATGTGATTATTCATGCAATTGATTTTATGCGGTTGTTATTGTTTGTTTCATGAATTCAACTTATTTTTTCTTTATCTCATGTTATTTCATGATTTATGTATAATTTACATGTTATAAGCTTATGATTCGAATTTTTTTGTAATCTTCTTAATTCGTGTTTGTTCCATGGAACTTAATGATAAGAATATTTATGTTCTTTGTCTAAAAAAAAAAAAGAATATTTATGTTACAATTTGTAGATGCAGATATCTTCATGCGATTGTTCATTTGTTCCTGTTTGTTTCATCAAATAGATTTTTGAAGTGTTGTGGCATGTTCATTGCCTTTACCAGTGTTTGTGTTTTTGTATTCTATTTTATGTCTATTTCCTCAAGTATAGAGGATTCTCTAGTTAATTAAACCATGGAATGATGGATTTAATCTAATTTCTTATTCAGGTCCGGTCCGGTTATAGTTAATCAGATTAATCTTTTGGCTTTCGAGCACACACGTCAATGGATTGGAGCTTAAAATCATGCACTACAACCTTACAGGATGAGGATGAGGATGAGCTGAATCACAGTCGTAGTCGTAATTTATTAGTAGATAGGCTCACCATTTTACCTAATGAACTCTTAATCCAAATCCTTTCATTGCTTCCCACCAAGGATGCTGCTGTTACGCACGTCGTGTCTAGGAGAATGAGACGTCTTTTCCCTCTCATTACAACCCTTGACTTTGATGCTGCACCTGTATCTAATTGTTTGAAACGTCCCTGTGCAATCGAACGTTTCCCCCACCTTTGTCACCTTTGTCAATACCGTCCTTCAATCTCACCGCTCTCGTTATCTCACCAAGTTTAGACTTCGAGTGGGTGCCAACTTCCTTACCAGGTACAGTTACCAATGCTTTGGTCCTGCTGAACGTGGATGTGAGAAAGATTGTTTCCCTGACTTGCATTTCGCTACAAATTAATGCGTGGATCTCTCTACCTTTAACCCGTTGTGGCCTTAGGGAGCTTGACATATGCATTCAGATGAGGGAACCAGGTCATTGTCAGCTGCCCCAGGAAATTTTCATGTGTGAAACATTGGAGGTGTTGAAGCTTGATGTCAACCTTGGTTTTGATCACGTTTCCATCATGCCATCCTTTCGTGTTCCAAATTTGAAATTACTCCACCTGGGTGCATCCCTACTTTCTCACGATGACTTTGTGACAAGGCTAGTTTCAAGCTGCCCTTTACTTGAAGACCTCTCTGTGGAAGCCGTTTGGAACCATGTCCATTTCACAAGTGTCTCCTCACGTTCCCTTAGGAGATTGTGTTTAAGATTGGGGAAACTTGATGTGTATGGTAACACTGACTTTGTGCTTATTGATACTCCTAATTTGGAGTATCTTACATACTCTGATAATTTGGCAGTACAGTACTCTTTCTCAAACATGCTCTCTCTTCTTGGAGCACACATCAACCTTGGAAATGGCTTGTTGAATGAAGAACTTGATGCTTCTTTTCAGCAAATGCTTATCCTGATTAGACCCTTGTCTAACGTTCAACATTTATCTTTGCTCGGCTCGTGCATGGAGGTTTGTCTCGTTCAATTTTCTATATATGGTTTCTTTGATTAGTTTATCCACTGAAATTTACTGACTGTTTGCTTGAAGGATCTAAAATTTGGTGAGGTAAAGGATCAATTGCCTGTCTTTCCTAATTTGAAATATTTAGAGCTCGGTACTGACAGAACGTACTGGGACAAGGTGCTTTTAGCATTTCTGAATTGTTCGCCCGTATTAGAAACACTTGTTTTCCCGGAGGTAGTGTGCGGTTACTTCTTTTATCTGGCATTACTGCTATTATTATTTTGAATGATTAATTTTAAGCAATGGTTTAACCATGTCACTCTGATTGTTTCCTACTTAATAAATATGTACAGGGAGTTTTCACTGGCTTTACCTATGATTCTACTGAAAATGATATTAATGAACGTGTAAGGATGCCAATGGAATCAGAACAAGAAATATTTAGGACAGCTCAATCGATCAGTCCATGGGGTTGCCGTTATAATCTTAAGAAAATTGTGATAGAGAATTTCGTTGGGAAACAACAGGAAGTATATATGATTGAGTTTCTGCTGAGACATGCATTAGTTTTGGAAGAATTGATCGTTTGCCGAATCGAGTATTGTGGGCGTCCAATCGCAGACCAGATGTTGGTGGAGAGAACGTTGAGAAATCTACCAAGGGCCTCAGTCACTTGTTCATTTCAAGTGCAGTGATAGCAGTTGTACTATCTATGTGTAATGCACAATGCTCTCATCCTACTTCCTTAGTTTCAATTTAGTTAGAACACTTGCTATTTCAGCCTTTACAAATCAGTTAGAACACTTTCCTTTTATGGAAGCATTTGCAACATTACTTTTATTTATGTGTAAGTCATGGTTTTCGGAATTCCTCCATATAATATTGACTACATTGAAGTACTATATGTAATTTATATAAAAAAAAAAAAAATCTATTACGATAAAAGTACATATATATAGAATTCTCGATGATGAAAAAATTGGAGTTTAATTTTCAAATTGAAAGCTTAGTATATTATACGATGTAAGTTGAGTATAAAGTATTACGAAATTTTAGAATATTACAATTTTTTAAGTATAGCACTGGAGACTCCTCAAAATATATTTCAAGAGACACAAATTCTTACTAATATCGGACAATCACTGTTTCTGATGTAAGGTTTGGGAGGGGGGCAAGGCTCTTTAATTTTCTTTCAATTCAACAAATTGGAGAAACAAGGGAGCTCTATAACCATGCTCCAGCACCTTCAATATCATCACTTTGGAGAAATGGAGTGGAGAAATGGAGGAGAGAATTCAAGAATTGCATTCGGCAATGGAGAAATGGTAGAGAATTTGAGGAGTTGAGTCTCTCAGAGAGAGAATTTCGGATGTAGGACTTAGGAGAGAGACTTGGTTTTGGAATTGGCATGGGTTGTAAATGGAATGTGAAAATCATTATCTGAATCTAATAATTCTGTTTTTCCTGATTCGTAATCGTGTTTATGGAGGATATTCTTTCTCCATGTTTGGGTGAGTTAATCATGTTGGAAGCTTGGAACTAATCTGGCTCCTCATTCATGAACCATCACACTGTTATTTGGTTAATAAGCTATGTTTACTCTCTGTGTGTTGGTAACAGTGGGCATATTTAGACAGTTTTCGCGGTACATTCAGGTGGCACATTTGCTTTAACTTTGTTATCGTCACTGAATAGATGCTGGAGCAATTATAGCTTTTGGTTGGGGTCTTTATGGACAGGTATGTAAGAGATGCATATCTATTTTCGCTATGCTTGTTTGTTGCAGTAGAAACTTTCCATAGCAGCTTACAATTATCGGAATTTGATGTCGGGCTGATGTATCTAGTGTCGACAAGTCAACCTTTCAGAAGTTATTAGGAAATCATGCTAATTCTTTTCATCCAATTTTTAGTGTTTCCTTTAAACAGTGATTACTTGTAACAAGGGCATAGCTAAACATTCGTCAGTTTTTTAATTAGTGCTCGAGGAAATTTCTTTTGTTATATGAAATACTCATACTAGTTATAAATTGCTTTGATTAGTGGGTTGATAGACATATACATCATATTCTCTTACATGACCTACATCTGTGGACGAGTTCTGTTTGGGAAGCAAAAGGTAGATGTGGGAGCAATCACAACAATAAGAAGTAGCAGCTTTGTGATGAACAGAATTGAGATTCTCTTTAGTAGTTGATGTGATTGTTATAATACCATTCGTGATGGTGAAAATCCTTCTTTTGAAGAAAATGAGCACTAGACACAAAAGGTTTAAAGCAGGATAAAAATATAGGACTATACAGAAGCATGATGAAGTTTTCTTGGTATAGGATAATGAGGAGAATGGAGGACCATATAACATTATATATTGGGATTATGTTCTTTCCATGTATAGTTTTTGACGAGAGAATGTAACTTCGACAAATCTAGAACCTGCCAATGTATTGCTGTGACAATTGTCTTCATTTTTGTCTCCAGAGTCTAGCTCCTGGAGTACTGCTTCTGCCAATATATAATTTGAAATCTTAATTCTTATATCAAGGGACATATAAGGATGCATAACCTAATTTTACGATGAAACTTTTTAATCTTCTAACTATGATACTGTCCTGTTTCCTTCTTTTGCTCTTTTGTTGGAAACTTCTTGTGCATTCTTTTGTAAATTAGCAGAAGCATTTGGATGTTTCTGTAAAAGAAAATAACTAAAGGAAAATCAATAAAAATTTAGTCTTTCTTGAAGTTCAGGGGGTCATTTTTTTGTTTTCGCCTTTTTTTTTTCTTCCTACTGTTGCTTGTTTTTCTGTCATTCAATTTCTTTATATCCTGGAGGCAATCACTCGGATGTTCCCCTAACCAGAAGGAAAAAATTTTAGGAGAAAATTTTCTCCCTCAAAAAGTGATTTATGTGAAATTGAGCAGGTGGGCAACCGCTTTTGAACCTTTAAACTGTACAACAGTCAGTTTGATGCATTGATCCTTGTTTGTCATCAAAACTGCATTAATCAGTTGACTGTGAGACATTATTGGTTTTCAGTCTCAGTTCCACTTCCACTAGTTATGTTTTACCTTAGTTATATGCAATCTTATTATCTTAAATATAAATGTCATTCTGGTAACATTAGAAGCTCAATTTATCTTATTATTTACGAGGGAATTTTATACTCCTGTTTTCATCCTTGGTTATCCATTGCATCAACTGCTATTTGGTATGGTTATGTAGGTAAATAACATTGGTGGAGAAAAAAGCAAAGTAGATGTTCAAGATGAAGCACACTCTAGCAAGGGATCAGATGATTCTTTTCTTCTAACTTTACTGCTTAATGTGCATTTGTTGTTAAAGGGAAAGTCAATGGAATAATTGACTACTTCTCATGATACAATACTGACAAATTATGACTGTGCTGTCGCAGTGTGGGCAAGGAGCCACCGATGATGTGCTAAGCCCTACTTGTGTTTCCTCATTGCTTGGTATTCGAATTGAGTCAGTAGCTGCAGGCTTATGGCACACTCTCTGTATATCTGCTGACGGTGATGTATATGCCTTTGGAGGAAATCAGTTTGGGCAGCTGGGAACTGGTTCTGACCAAGCAGAGGTAAATCCTTTTCAGATGGATGATGTATCCATTGTTTTCCATGTACAATTGTACATCATTATTACCACCCCTTCCCTGCTCCTTAGGATGTATTGACTGCTGGATTTTGTTTCTATTCCACACCTCATTGGATTATTTTGTTCAACATACTTTTATGATACTTGCCAGAGCTGGCTGGCTGGCTTGCTTTCCTGGTTTATCAATAGATGTATTAACCTTTATATGTCTTTCAGACGCTCCCAAGGCTGCTGGAGGCACCAAGCATAAAAAATGTTAACGCAACGATAGTGTCTTGCGGTGCTCGTCATAGTGCCATAGTTACAGGTATATACAGTACTATTAATATATTTTTTGGGGAAATGAAGTATATATAAAGTTGATGTAGACTACTTGCACCTTTTATAGCTTAGCTTATGTCTATAGCCTATAAGCATGCTTCTTGGAAATAGAGAAATGGAGTAGAGAAATGGAGGAGAGAATTCGAGAATTGCATTCGGCAATGGAGAAATGGTAGAGAATTTGAGGAGTTGAGTCTCTCAGAGAGAGAATTTCGGATGTAGGACTTAGGAGAGAGACTTGGTTTTGGAATTGGCATGGGTTGTAAATGGAATGTGATAATCATTATGTGAATCTAATAATTCTGTTTTTCCTAATTTGTAATCGTGTTTATGGAGGATATTCTTTCTCCATGTTTGAGTGAGTTAATCATGTTGGAAGCTTGGAACTAATCTGGCTCCTCGTTCATGAACCATCACACTGTTATTTGGTTAATAAGCTATGTTTTCTCTCTGTGTGTTGGTAACAGTGGGCATATTTAGACAGTTTTGGCGGTACATTCAGGTGGCACATTTGTTTTAACTTTGTTATCATCACTGCCCTGTCTTTCTCATGTTATTGAAAAACTTGTTTCCTAGTCATGTTTACATTTAAGATTCTTTATGTGCATGTTAATTCTTTTTTACTCATGTAACTTGTGCAAGTGATGTGTTAGTTTATCTAGGATGTAGGTATGAATTGAAGTTGGCACTTTCCACCAAGAGAGGATCTTTTGTTTTCTCGGTAAGCTAAAAATTGTCCAGGTGAATGAGGAAAAGTTATGTGTATCTTCAGCTAAAATATGAGCAGTTTGGAAATTGTTTCGGTAGTGAAACAGTGGCGGACACAATGAAGTCCGTCAGTATTTGAGTGGGCGTCCGGGACTGGAAGTCTGCAAGGAAAGCAAACGTGAACTACCCTCGGGGGGATGCGAGGAAACCCCCTCCGACGCTCAAGTCAGTAAGTGTCCGATAAGGTTTTTAGAGAGAGATAGAGAGAGAAAGTAATGCTTAGAATGTGAGAGAATGTACGCCGCAGATAAGTACCATTTGGCTATTTATGGTAGTATCGTTCATTTGACAGGATGTGTAATCCTTCGACGTGTATGAATCGCGATGAGTCCGAAAAGATTCCCTAACTTTTGTCCTTTAATGTGGCCGCGAACGCCTTCTCGGATCATTTATTAGAAACGACCTGGATTCTATTGATGAGATTGCGTTTCAAGTTTACTGATGTCGGCCACAAGTGATGTGTCCAACAGTGAACTTGGGTGTACCCATACATAAATGTTCATGTCCTTGGAGTTGGATTTACCATAGGGGTGAGCAATGAGCCAATGACAGTGCTCGAATGGGTGTAGTTGCTGGAGAGAGCAGAAGGAAGGGGTAACCACTTAGTAGTATTTTTTTTTTCTCCCTTTGTTTTATTATTTTCTTTGGGCTGCAATTTCTAGTAGTCTAGTTTAAAGGAGCAACTTTTCTCAATTCTTTTCCCGCTGCTTTACAGATTATTATGCTTTATGGTTTTCCCTTCTCCTGAGGGAGGAACCATCTATCTCTTGGGTTTTTAAAATTTTCTCTTATTTTAAACAAACCAAGATTGGGAACTGGGGGTTGAAGATCAAAGTGGTTTTCTGCTCATGCTCAATTCTTGCAAGTTTTCGGGTGCAGCTGGTTGATGATCTGGCTAGCAAATTTCAGGCAACTTCTCTGGGCAACCTATGGTCCCTTGTGCTCTCACAATACTGTGACATTGCTAATAGTTTCTCTTTTTTTGGGAAGAAAAACTTCACCTAGGAGGCTGGGATGAAAGATTCGTACTTGAGCTAGTGACGCTTGCAAGTTTGAAATGTGATGTTGGTAGTAGATCCTCTTTATTTTCTCACTTGCTAAATAACGCCTTATTTTTTCTTACTAACGCCCTAAATACACCAAAATACATACATGTCCCACCCCTCATGTATTTATACAATCAAACTCATTCCCACTACTTCCCCACTCTCTCTCATCACCCATTAGTTCATTTTTTTTTAAAGATACCCATTAGTTCAATTGTAGCCAAATAAATGCCCAAGAAAAGAAGAAAAGACAAAATAAAAGAGAAGAATGAAATAACAGAAGAAAAGAAAACGAAGAAGGAAAAAGAACTAACAGACCTAGCACTTCATCCTCTTCAATGCTTCTGTCTTTTATCACCACTCACCAAGACCACCAAATCAACCTCCAATTACAAGGCATCAAAGATCTAAATCTGCAAATTGTAATTCGCTCAACTTCTGAATTTTTTTTAAAAAAAAATAGGGTGAGGCGTCTACCATGGACGCCCCACAGGCACAGGCGTCCATGGTGGCGCCTGCAGCTGTGGTGGGGCGATCATGGTGGACGCCTCACCCTAATTTTTTTTTAAAAAAAAAAAAAAATTCAGAAGTTGTGGTTTTAGAGAAAAAAATAGACAGGCGCCTCAAATGGACGCCCCACCACCGGGGTAGGCGTCCATGGCAGGCGCCTTTTCGAGTGGTGGAGCGCCTGCCATGGACGCCTACCCCGGTGGTGGGGCGTCCATCGCAGACGCCTCCCTGTTTCTTTTTAAAAACACCATAAGGTGGAAGGTGAGGGTGGTGATGGCGTGAAGGTGGGGTGATGATGGCGTGAAGGTAGGATAATGCTGGGGCGTTGGTGATGGCGTGAAGGTGGGGTAGTGCTGGGGCGTTGGTGATGGCGTGAAGGGGGTGGTGATGGCGTGAAGGTGGGGTAGTGTTGGGGCGGTGATGGTGTGAAGGTGGGGTGGTGGGTGAAATGAGGAGAGAGAGAAAAGGAGGGTGAAAATGAAAATCTCTGGCGCCGGTGGTGGTGGGGCGGCGGAGGTCTTGGTAGCACGGCTCCATTGATTCTTGTGATGGTGGTGGTGGTGGTGGTAGGGAAAGGGGAAGGGAAAGGGAGAAAGAGAAAGGAATAGAAGTATACAAATACGGTATAAAAATACTGAAGTTGTGGTGACACTCATATTTTTCTCTATTCTTTGCATCTATTAAATTTTTTTAAAAAAAATTTGGTAAGATAAATTACATTAACGCCCTCTCACAAGATCTATTAAATTATTACCCTCTACTTTCTTAAAGTATCATTTGAGTATTTTTCATGTTAAAACATGTTAAATTATTGTTAGTCATACCAATTCTAGGGATACTATTGAACATTAAAAATATAAAATCTATATAATAAATCTAGAAATTAAAGTATAATGACAAATACTTTCTCTGTCTTTTTACTTTTTGTAACAATAGGTTTGGGCATGGTTTTTAAGAAAATAAAAAAATATGGGTAGTTTAGCATAGAGGGTTAACTAGAGTAGAAGATAAGTAAATCATTAATAAAGTTACGCAACTTTATGAGGCAATTTGAGTAATTAATGATGGTTTTATTAACATAAAGTAAAGGCGATGTTGTCAACTATAGTTACTTTTTTTTACCAAAAGTGGAATGGTACCCAAAGTGATAATTGTTGCAATAGAAAAAGAATTGGAGAAATTATATAAGCACAATGGTGTTGGAAAATTCTCATTTTTCACAGCAACAAAAAATCAACAATGATAACAAAAAATTTACAAAAAAGTAAAATAAACTATAACTCGCAACGTACGCTGCAAAACTAGTTATCAATACGATGATTATCACATGAACTGATGAAAGAAATCTTGATGAGAAGGGAAAAAAATCATACTTTATTTCTTAAATAGAAAAAGATAACATTATTTTATGTAGGGGTGTTTCATTGAATAGAATGGGTTGTAATTAAAATAGGTGACCTACCCTGAGGCCCATATGTATCGGTTCCACTAAAGATTTTGGGATAATTTTTACATTCATAATTCTTATTGGCGTTGTATGAAGAAATGATAACTCCATCTATTTCATAAATAAGTCACATTTTAAGGCCTCTTTTGAAAAGATTGAGTTAAATTATTATATCTTATTTAATAATGTTACCACGTAATCTTTCATTAAATGAAAAAAGCGTTTATTATGGGTTTCTCTTTCTTCTCTTTTCGCATTAAAGTTTGTTAATTTCATATTTTAGTTTCAGCTGCATGGACTGATGGAAGAAAATAAGAAATACACTTCCAAGTCCCATGTATATTGCCATAGGGGATTGTTAAACGTCGCCCCCAAATTACTTAAAATCGCCCCTAACTTCCTCTAAAAATACCATTATGCCCTTACGATTTTTTTGATTTTTTTACAACTTAACTCCTCCCCAATTCATATTATCTCATCAATTCCCATTTCACTATCACACATCGCCATATCAATCACCAGACGAGCACAAAATTCCGACGATATATTTTTTTAAATGAAATTTTTTTTTAAAACGATTTCATGGGGCCAACGCTGTGGCTTACACGTTGCCGCCATAAGCCAACGCCGCGCCAGGCGAGCGTTGTGCCCCATTGGGTAACGTGTGGCCTACACGTTGGCTCCATGGGGCAACAACGTCTGGCCCTGGACGTTAGACCCATGGGGCCAACGTGAACTTCCGTGCCGCACGTTGTGCCCCATGGGGCCAACGTGTAGGCCACACATTGGACCCATGAAATTCGTTTTTTTAAAAAAAATTGTTTTAAAAAAAAATCGTCGGAATTTTGTGCTCGTCGGTGGTGATTGGCGGTGGTGATCGTGGGTGGTGATGGCGAAGATGAGAGATAATATGAATTAGGGGAGGAGTTAAGTTGGAGTAAAAATCAAAAAAAAAATTGTAAGGGCATAATGGTATTTTTAAAGGGGAATTGGGGCGATTTTAAGTAGTTTGGGGGCGACGTTTAGAAGTTTAGATTGCCATAAGGCAACACTCGCAACAGAGACAAAAAAGTTCGCAATGCGGCCTTATAAATAAAGCTCAGTAAGTAGATCGCCCTGTATAGTATTGACTTAGAATGTGGCCTTATCAACATTCGTTATGCTGCTAGGAAATAGTGAGACACCTATAATCATCTACTAACATGATATGGTTGATTATATACCTCTCCTGCTCTAAAATTAATGTAACATATGTACTTTGAGTCGTCTTTTATGTACTATTTTGATCATTAATATTTTCAATTAGACTTTAGTCTAATAATTTGTTTTTGATATTTTAACATACACTAATTTCAAAATTTTATTATTCATAATTTTTACTAATGCTAAATAAAAAATATATAGTAAAAAGTAAACAAAATAAAATTACTCTAGCTGCAACATGCTTCGGTTGTCCCCTTTAGCTTGTTCCATTGGGAGAAATCTTCTTCTTCAATTTTTGGTTGGATAAAGTTCATAAGAGACAAGTTTATGAAATAGGGCAATTTTTTTAATAGACATCTAAAAAGAAAATAGAAACAAACAAAAAGGACGAAGAGAGTAGCCCATAAAGATGAATTTTTGCTGAGAAAATCATGTTCAAAGAGGGAATGGCCTTATAAAAGTAATACTCCCTCCGTCTCATATTATAGTGCTTGATTCTGTTTTTTCACGGGTATTAAGGTAAATAGAATCTAAGAAAAATGTAAAGAGTGTTTGTGTATTGAAAATAAATGTTATTGGGAAAAAGCTGATTTTAGGAGAGAGAATGATAACAAGTGGTGAAAAAAACATTAAATACATGACTAATTCAACCCTTAGGTTGAATAAACAAAACAAAATACTATTTTTAAGAAGCAAATAAATTATGGTGGCACAATTTTTCTAGGAAAATCATGAAAAAGTGTGAAATAAAAATGGAAACAAGAATTATATTTTGGGACACTTTAAAAGGAAAGAAGCACTATAATATGGGACGGAGGGAGTACTCGAGTATAACATAAAAGGGTTTTGATATACGCAACCTTTAGGTTTGCGGATAAGCATTAGATTAATATTTCTATAATAGCATTAATTTAGGAACTTATGACATAATTATGCATCAATTAATGTAATTAATGCTTACATTTCACTTTTTCTTATATGCAATCTTAAGGACTGCATACAAATGTACATAACTAATTGTTGGGGGAATGGACCAAGATTCATGGGTCCATTCCAAATTATAGAGGTGGTAAAAATCGAACCGACCCGTCGCTTGGACCCGAGCCAAAATAAGTGTATTTTGGGTCAAAGTTTTCAACCCCTTTAAGTAAACAGTTGACCCAACACGACATGTTTATTAAACGGGTCGGGTTAGGATCGAACATTTTAATCCGAATGCGACACGACAATTCGTTTAACTACTATTGTACTATGAATAGTATTTAGTTGGGATTGAAATAATTTCAATATTTTTCATAAATATATTTGATTGTTCGATTTGGTTTATTTAGGTAAAATATTAGTATATAAGACGTGGGTTACGAAATCGACGTACATTTATTTAGTTTATAAGACGTGGGTTAAGCCGGTGAAACTTATCAGACCTTATCGAAACTTATAAGATCCGATTGAAACTTATCCGGACCCGATTGGACCCGATTGAAACTTATGTGAACCGAACTTGGACCTAAAACTTAATTTATTAAGGTGAAGAAAACGCGCCCCTAAAAAGTAGTTTATTTTATTTATTTATTTTTTTGGAAATTCCATCTAAGCACCACTTTTGCAAATTCCATTTGTACCCAAATTTTAAGAATTGTCCAACTAATACCACTATAATTACACCCTAATTGCTACCAGCCTACCATGACTCTACTGTTAACAAAAAATTAGAAAACATTATGTTAGTTAGGTTATGTTGAGTTAGATCCCTTAAAATAAAAAGGTAAAACATTAAAACCTAATTACTAACCTAACTACGTAAACCCATTCACTTTCCTCCCTATTGCTACTGCTCAAAATACAAAGCAAAACAAAACAAAAGCAAAACCCATCTTCTTCGTTGCTCTGCTTTCTTCGTTTCTCTTGGACAATTCTGCACCACCACCGAAGGTTGATCGAGATTTGCTCTGGGACAATTCTGCACTTCCATCTGTAAGTCTTGTATTTGAGAAATTTTTCGCTTATTGTTTTTATAAACGAAAATTACTCTATGCTATTTAGCCCCCTAAACTTTAAAACCCTCTCAGCTTCCCTCACTCGTATGGAATTCAGATTTCAGAGGCTTGCTGAAATCTCGTTCCAGGTGTTTTTTTCCCCTTAGATGAATCTAATTGTTTAGACGATCTTTTGTTGTGATTTTCCATGTTTCTTGCGATTTTAAGATTACTTCATGTGATTATTCATGCAATTGATTTTATGCGGTTGTTATTGTTTGTTTCATGAATTCAACTTATTTTTTCTTTATCTCATGTTATTTCATGATTTATGTATAATTTACATGTTATAAGCTTATGATTCGAATTTTTTTGTAATCTTCTTAATTCGTGTTTGTTCCATGGAACTTAATGATAAGAATATTTATGTTCTTTGTCTAAAAAAAAAAAAAAAGAATATTTATGTTACAATTTGTAGATGCAGATATCTTCATGCGATTGTTCATTTGTTCCTGTTTGTTTCATCAAATAGATTTTTGAAGTGTTGTGGCATGTTCATTGCCTTTACCAGTGTTTGTGTTTTTGTATTCTATTTTATGTCTATTTCCTCAAGTATAGAGGATTCTCTAGTTAATTAAACCATGGAATGATGGATTTAATCTAATTTCTTATTCAGGTCCGGTCCGGTTATAGTTAATCAGATTAATCTTTTGGCTTTCGAGCACACACGTCAATGGATTGGAGCTTAAAATCATGCACTACAACCTTACAGGATGAGGATGAGGATGAGCTGAATCACAGTCGTAGTCGTAATTTATTAGTAGATAGGCTCACCATTTTACCTAATGAACTCTTAATCCAAATCCTTCCATTGCTTCCCACCAAGGATGCTGCTGTTACGCACGTCGTGTCTAGGAGAATGAGACGTCTTTTCCCTCTCATTACAACCCTTGACTTTGATGCTGCACCTGTATCTAATTGTTTGAAACGTCCCTGTGCAATCGAACGTTTCCCCACCTTTGTCACCTTTGTCAATACCGTCCTTCAATCTCACCGCTCTCGTTATCTCACCAAGTTTAGACTTCGAGTGGGTGCCAACTTCCTTACCAGGTACAGTTACCAATGCTTTGGTCCTGCTGAACGTGGATGTGAGAAAGATTGTTTCCCTGACTTGCATTTCGCACAAATTAATGCGTGGATCTCTCTACCTTTAACCCGTTGTGGCCTTAGGGAGCTTGACATATGCATTCAGATGAGGGAACCAGGTCATTGTCAGCTGCCCCAGGAAATTTTCATGTGTGAAACATTGGAGGTGTTGAAGCTTGATGTCAACCTTGGTTTTGATCACGTTTCCATCATGCCATCCTTTCGTGTTCCAAATTTGAAATTACTCCACCTGGGTGCATCCCTACTTTCTCACGATGACTTTGTGACAAGGCTAGTTTCAAGCTGCCCTTTACTTGAAGACCTCTCTGTGGAAGCCGTTTGGAACCATGTCCATTTCACAAGTGTCTCCTCACGTTCCCTTAGGAGATTGTGTTTAAGATTGGGGAAACTTGATGTGTATGGTAACACTGACTTTGTGCTTATTGATACTCCTAATTTGGAGTATCTTACATACTCTGATAATTTGGCAGTACAGTACTCTTTCTCAAACATGCTCTCTCTTCTTGGAGCACACATCAACCTTGGAAATGGCTTGTTGAATGAAGAACTTGATGCTTCTTTTCAGCAAATGCTTATCCTGATTAGACCCTTGTCTAACGTTCAACATTTATCTTTGCTCGGCTCGTGCATGGAGGTTTGTCTCGTTCAATTTTCTATATATGGTTTCTTTGATTAGTTTATCCACTGAAATTTACTGACTGTTTGCTTGAAGGATCTAAAATTTGGTGAGGTAAAGGATCAATTGCCTGTCTTTCCTAATTTGAAATATTTAGAGCTCGGTACTGACACAACGTACTGGGACAAGGTGCTTTTAGCATTTCTGAATTGTTCGCCCGTATTAGAAACACTTGTTTTCCCGGAGGTAGTGTGCGGTTACTTCTTTTATCTGGCATTACTGCTATTATTATTTTGAATGATTAATTTTAAGCAATGGTTTAACCATGTCACTCTGATTGTTTCCTACTTAATAAATATGTACAGGGAGTTTTCAGAGGCTTTACCTATGATTCTACTGAAGATGATATTAATGAACGTGTAAGGATGCCAATGGAATCAGAACAAGAAATATTTAGGACAGCTCAATCGATCAGTCCATGGGGTTGCCGTTATAATCTTAAGAAAATTGTGATAGAGAATTTCGTTGGGAAACAACAGGAAGTATATATGATTGAGTTTCTGCTGAGACATGCATTAGTTTTGGAAGAATTGATCGTTTGCCGAATCGAGTATTGTGGGCGTCCAATCGCAGACCAGATGTTGGTGGAGAGAACGTTGAGAAATCTACCAAGGGCCTCAGTCACTTGTTCATTTCAAGTGCAGTGATAGCAGTTGTACTATCTATGTGTAATGCACAATGCTCTCATCCTACTTCCTTTGTTTCAATTTAGTTAGAACACTTGCTATTTCAGCCTTTACAAATCAGTTAGAACACTTTCCTTTTATGGAAGCATTTGCAACATTACTTTTATTTATGTGTAAGTCATGGTTTTCGGAATTCCTCTATATAATATTGACTACATTGAAGTACTATATGTAATTTATATATAAAAAAAAAAAAAAAATCTATTACGATAAAAGTACATATATATAGAATTCTCGATGATGAAAAAATTGGAGTTTAATTTTCAAATTGAAAGCTTAGTATATTATACGATGTAAGTTGAGTATAAAGTATTACGAAATTTTAGAATATTACAATTTTTTAAGTATACCACTGGAGACTCCTCAAAATATATTTCAAGAGACACAAATTCTTACTAATATCGGACAATCACTGTTTCTGATGTAAGGTTTGGGAGGGGGCAAGGCTCTTTAATTTTCTTTCAATTCAACAAATTGGTTAAAACAAGGGAGCTCTATAACCATGCTCCAGCACCTTCAATATCATCACTTTGGAGAAATGGAGTGGAGAAATGGAGGAGAGAATTCAAGAATTGCATTCGGCAATGGAGAAATGGTAGAGAATTTGAGGAGTTGAGTCTCTCAGAGAGAGAATTTCGGATGTAGGACTTAGGAGAGAGACTTGGTTTTGGAATTGGCATGGGTTGTAAATGGAATGTGAAAATCATTATCTGAATCTAATAATTCTGTTTTTCCTGATTCGTAATCGTGTTTATGGAGGATATTCTTTCTCCATGTTTGGGTGAGTTAATCATGTTGGAAGCTTGGAACTAATCTGGCTCCTCATTCATGAACCATCACACTGTTATTTGGTTAATAAGCTATGTTTACTCTCTGTGTGTTGGTAACAGTGGGCATATTTAGACAGTTTTCGCGGTACATTCAGGTGGCACATTTGCTTTAACTTTGTTATCGTCACTGAATAGATGCTGGAGCAATTATAGCTTTTGGTTGGGGTCTTTATGGACAGGTATGTAAGAGATGCATATCTATTTTCGCTATGCTTGTTTGTTGCAGTAGAAACTTTCCATAGCAGCTTACAATTATCGGAATTTGATGTCGGGCTGATGTATCTAGTGTCGACAAGTCAACCTTTCAGAAGTTATTAGGAAATCATGCTAATTCTTTTCATCCAATTTTTAGTGTTTCCTTTAAACAGTGATTACTTGTAACAAGGGCATAGCTAAACATTCGTCAGTTTTTTAATTAGTGCTCGAGGAAATTTCTTTTGTTATATGAAATACTCATACTAGTCATAAATTGCTTTGATTAGTGGGTTGATAGACATATACATCATATTCTCTTACATGACCTACATCTGTGGACGAGTTCTGTTTGGGAAGCAAAAGGTAGATGTGGGAGCAATCACAACAATAAGAAGTAGCAGCTTTGTGATGAACAGAATTGAGATTCTCTTTAGTAGTTGATGTGATTGTTATAATACCATTCGTGATGGTGAAAATCCTTCTTTTGAAGAAAATGAGCACTAGACACAAAAGGTTTAAAGCAGGATAAAAATATAGGACTATACAGAAGCATGATGAAGTATTCTTGGTATAGGATAATGAGGAGAATGGAGGACCATATAACATTATATATTGGGATTATGTTCTTTCCATGTATAGTTTTTGACGAGAGAATGTAACTTCGACAAATCTAGAACCTGCCAATGTATTGCTGTGACAATTGTCTTCATTTTTGTCTCCAGAGTCTAGCTCCTGGAGTACTGCTTCTGCCAATATATAATTTGAAATCTTAATTCTTATATCAAGGGACATATAAAGATGCATAACCTAATTTTACGATGAAACTTTTTAATCTTCTAACTATGATACTGTCCTGTTTCCTTCTTTTGCTCTTTTGTTGGAAACTTCTTGTGCATTCTTTTGTAAATTAGCAGAAGCATTTGGATGTTTCTGTAAAAGAAAATAACTAAAGGAAAATCAATAAAAAATTTAGTCTTTCTTGAAGTTCAGGGGGTCATTTTTTTGTTTTCGCCTTTTTTTCTTCCTACTGTTGCTTGTTTTTCTGTCATTCAATTTCTTTATATCCTGGAGGCAATCACTCGGATGTTCCCCTAACCAGAAGGAAAAAAATTTTAGGAGAAAATTTTCTCCCCTCAAAAAGTGATTTATGTGAAATTGAGCAGGTGGGCAACCGCTTTTGAACCTTTAAACTGTACAACAGTCAGTTTGATGCATTGATCCTTGTTTGTCATCAAAACTGCATTAATCAGTTGACTGTGAGACATTATTGGTTTTCAGTCTCAGTTCCACTTCCACTAGTTATGTTTTACCTTAGTTATATGCAATCTTATTATCTTAAATATAAATGTCATTCTGGTAACATTAGAAGCTCAATTTATCTTATTATTTACGAGGGAATTTTATACTCCTGTTTTCATCCTTGGTTATCCATTGCATCAACTGCTATTTGGTATGGTTATGTAGGTAAATAACATTGGTGGAGAAAAAAGCAAAGTAGATGTTCAAGATGAAGCACACTCTAGCAAGGGATCAGATGATTCTTTTCTTCTAACTTTACTGCTTAATGTGCATTTGTTGTTAAAGGGAAAGTCAATGGAATAATTGACTACTTCTCATGATACAATACTGACAAATTATGACTGTGCTGTCGCAGTGTGGGCAAGGAGCCACCGATGATGTGCTAAGCCCTACTTGTGTTTCCTCATTGCTTGGTATTCGAATTGAGTCAGTAGCTGCAGGCTTATGGCACACTCTCTGTATATCTGCTGACGGTGATGTATATGCCTTTGGAGGAAATCAGTTTGGGCAGCTGGGAACTGGTTCTGACCAAGCAGAGGTAAATCCTTTTCAGATGGATGATGTATCCATTGTTTTCCATGTACAATTGTACATCATTATTACCACCCCTTCCCTGCTCCTTAGGATGTATTGACTGCTGGATTTTGTTTCTATTCCACACCTCATTGGATTATTTTGTTCAACATACTTTTATGATACTTGCCAGAGCTGGCTGGCTGGCTTGCTTTCCTGGTTTATCAATAGATGTATTAACCTTTATATGTCTTTCAGACGCTCCCAAGGCTGCTGGAGGCACCAAGCATAGAAAATGTTAACGCAACGATAGTGTCTTGCGGTGCTCGTCATAGTGCCATAGTTACAGGTATATACAGTACTATTAATATATTTTTTGGGGAAATGAAGTATATATAAAGTTGATGTAGACTACTTGCACCTTTTATAGCTTAGCTTATGTCTATAGCCTATAAGCATGCTTCTTGGAAATAGAGAAATGGAGTAGAGAAATGGAGGAGAGAATTCGAGAATTGCATTCGGCAATGGAGAAATGGTAGAGAATTTGAGGAGTTGAGTCTCTTAGAGAGAGAATTTCGGATGTAGGACTTAGGAGAGAGACTTGGTTTTGGAATTGGCATGGGTTGTAAATGGAATGTGATAATCATTATGTGAATCTAATAATTCTGTTTTTCCTAATTTGTAATCGTGTTTATGGAGGATATTCTTTCTCCATGTTTGAGTGAGTTAATCATGTTGGAAGCTTGGAACTAATCTGGCTCCTCGTTCATGAACCATCACACTGTTATTTGGTTAATAAGCTATGTTTTCTCTCTGTGTGTTGGTAACAGTGGGCATATTTAGACAGTTTTGGCGGTACATTCAGGTGGCACATTTGTTTTAACTTTGTTATCATCACTGCCGTGTCTTTCTCATGTTATTGAAAAACTTGTTTCCTAGTCATGATTACATTTAAGATTCTTTATGTGCATGTTAATTCTTTTTTTACTCATGTAACTTGTGCAAGTGATGTGTTAGTTTATCTAGGATGTAGGTATGAAATGAAGTTGGCACTTTCCACCAAGAGAGGATCTTTTGTTTTCTCGGTAAGCTAAAAATTGTCCAGGTGAATGAGGAAAAGTTATGTGTATCTTCAGCTAAAATATGAGCAGTTTGGAAATTGTTTCGGTAGTGAAACAGTGGCGGACACAATGATGTCCGTCAGTATTTGAGTGGGCGTCCGGGACTGGAAGTCTGCAAGGAAAGCAAACGTGAACTACCCTCGGGGGGATGCGAGGAAACCCCCTCCGACGCTCAAGTCAGTAAGTGTCCGATAAGGTTTTTAGAGAGAGATAGAGAGAGAAAGTAATGCTTAGAATGTGAGAGAATGTACCTGCAGAATAGTACCATTTGGCTATTTATGGTAGTACTGTTCATTTGACAGGATGTGTAATCCTTCGGCACGTGTATGACTGCGATGAGTCTGAAAAGATTCCCTAACTTTTGTCCTTTAATGTGGCCGCGAACGCCTTCTCGGACTGTTTATTAGAAACGACCTGGATTCTATTGATGAGATTGCGTTTCAAGTTTACTGATGTCGGCCACAAGTGATGTGTCCAACAGTGAACTTGGGTGTACCCATACATAAATGTTCATGTCCTTGGAGTTGGATTTACCATAGGGGTGAGCAATGAGCCAATGACAGTGCTCGAATGGGTGTAGTTGCTGGAGAGAGCAGAAGGAAGGGGTAACCACTTAGTAGTATTTTTTTTTTCTCCCTTTGTTTTATTATTTTCTTTGGGCTGCAATTTCTAGTAGTCTAGTTTAAAGGAGCAACTTTTCTCAATTCTTTTCCCGCTGCTTTACAGATTATTATGCTTTATGGTTTTCCCTTCTCCTGAGGGAGGAACCATCTATCTCTTGGGTTTTTAAAATTTTCTCTTATTTTAAACAAACCAAGATTGGGAACTGGGGGTTGAAGATCAAAGTGGTTTTCTGCTCATGCTCAATTCTTGCAAGTTTTCGGGTGCAGCTGGTTGATGATCTGGCTAGCAAATTTCAGGCAACTTCTCTGGGCAACCTATGGTCCCTTGTGCTCTCACAATACTGTGACATTGCTAATAGTTTCTCTTTTTTTGGGAAGAAAAACTTCACCTAGGAGGCTGGGATGAAAGTTTCGTACTTGAGCTAGTGACGCTTGCAAGTTTGAAATGTGATGTTGGTAGTAGATCCTCTTTATTTTCTCACTTGCTAAATAACGCCTTATTTTTTCTTACTAACGCCCTAAATACACCAAAATACATACATGTCCCACCCCTCATGTATTTATACAATCAAACTCATTCCCACTACTTCCCCACTCTCTCTCATCACCCATTAGTTCATTTTTTTTAAAGATACCCATTAGTTCAATTGTAGCCAAATAAATGCCCAAGAAAAGAAGAAAAGACAAAATAAAAGAGAAGAATGAAATAACAGAAGAAAAGAAAACGAAGAAGGAAAAAGAACTAACAGACCTAGCACTTCATCCTCTTCAATGCTTCTGTCTTTTATCACCACTCACCAAGACCACCAAATCAACCTCCAATTACAAGGCATCAAAGATCTAAATCTGCAAATTGTAATTCGCTCAACTTCTGAATTTTTTTTAAAAAAAAAAAAATAGGGTGAGGCGTCTACCATGGACGCCCCACGAGCACAGGCGTCCATGGTGGCGCTCGCCAGTGTGGTGGGGCGATCATGGTGGACGCCTCACCCTAATTTTTTTTAAAAAAAAAATTCAGAAGTTGTGGTTTTAGAAAAAAAAATAGACAAGGCGCCTCAAATGGACGCCCCCACCACGGGTAGGCGTCCATGGCGGCGCCCGAGTGGTGGAGCGCCCGCCATGGACGCCTACCCCGGTGGTGGGGCGTCCATCGCAGACGCCTCCCTGTTTCTTTTTTAAAAACACCATAAGGTGGAAGGTGAGGGTGGTGATGGCGTGAAGGTGGGGTGATGATGGCGTGAAGGTAGGATAATCTTTGGGCGTTGGTGATGGCGTGAAGGTGGGGTAGTCTTTGGGCGTTGGTGATGGCGTGAAGGGGGTGGTGATGGCGTGAAGGTGGGGTAGTGTTGGGGGCGGTGATGGTGTGAAGGTGGGGTGGTGGGTGAAATGAATAGAGAGAGAAAAGGAGGGTGAAAATGAAAATCTCCGGCGCCGGTGGTGGTGGGGCGGCGGAGGTCTTGGTAGCACGGCTCCATTGATTCTTGTGATGGTGGTGGTGGTGGTGGTAGGGAAAGGGAAGGGAAAGGGAGAAAGAGAAAGGAATAGAAGTATACAAATACGGTATAAAAATACCGAAGTTGTGGGCGACACTCATATTTTTTCTCTATTCTTTTGCATCTATTAAATTTTTTTTTTAAAAAAAATTTGGTAAGATAAATTACATTAACGCCCTCTCACAGGGGCATCTATTAAATTATTACCCTCTACTTTCTTAAAGTATCATTTGAGTATTTTTCATGTTAAAACTGTGTTAGCTATTGTTAGTCATACCAATTACCGGGATACTATTGAACATTAAAAATATAAAATCTATATAATAAATCTAGAAATTAAAGTATAATGACAAATACTTTCTCTCGTCTTTTATACCGTAACAATAGGTTTGGGCATGGTTTTTAAGAAAATAAAAAAATATGGGTAGTTTAGCATAGAGGGTTAACTAGAGTAGAAGATAAGTAAATCATTAATAAAGTTACGCAACTTTATGAGGCAATTTGAGTAATTAATGATGGTTTTATTAACATAAAGTAAAGGCGATGTTGTCAACTATAGTTACTTTTTTTTACCAAAAGTGGAATGGTACCCAAAGTGATAATTGTTGCAATAGAAAAAGAATTGGAGAAATTATATAAGCACAATGGTGCACTACAAGAAAAGTGGAAATCAACGACGGCTAAAAGCCGTCGGTGATTGCCCTAAAAGCCGTCGCTAATTAATCAACGACGGCCAACCGTCGTTAATAGGCCGTCGGTAAAACGATGGTCGCTGATACTAGAATCAACGACCGTCAAGCCGTCGTTGATGTATTTAACGACGGTTTCATCACAGTCAGCGACGGTTTAATATAGCCGTCGGTGATGGCCGATCGGCCGACATGTTAAAGCGACACGCCGATTCACGACGGTTTTAAACGGCCTGGTGAGTCACGACCGTTTAAAACCGTCTGGTGAATCGGGTCCGATCTAAACCGTCGTTGATTTCGATCAAATAACGTCTGTTAAAAACCGTCGCTAAGTTATTAAAGCAGTCGTTGATTTCGTGTCCATGGGTACATAGAGAACCTTACAGCGATTGCCTAGTAGTTTGGGGGCGACGTTTAGAAGTTTAGATTGCCATAAGGCAACACTCGCAACAGAGACAAAAAAGTTCGCAATGCGGCCTTATAAATAAAGCTCAGTAAGTAGATCGCCCTGTATAGTATTGACTTAGAATGTGGCCTTATCAACATTCGTTATGCTGCTAGGAAATAGTGAGACACCTATAATCATCTACTAACATGATATGGTTGATTATATACCTCTCCTGCTCTAAAATTAATGTAACATATGTACTTTGAGTCGTCTTTTATGTACTATTTTGATCATTAATATTTTCAATTAGACTTTAGTCTAATAATTTTTTTTTGATATTTTAACATACACTAATTTCAAAATTTTATTATTCATAATTTTTACTAATGCTAAATAAAAAATATATAGTAAAAAGTAAACAAAATAAAATTAGTCTAGCTGCAACATGCTTCGGTTGTCCCCTTTAGCTTGTTCCATTGGGAGAAATCTTCTTCTTCAATTTTTGGTTGGATAAAGTTCATAAGAGACAAGTTTATGAAATAGGGCAATTTTTTTAATAGACATCTAAAAAGAAAATAGAAACAAACAAAAAGGACGAAGAGAGTAGCCCATAAAGATGAATTTTTGCTGAGAAAATCATGTTCAAAGAGGGAATGGCCTTATAAAAGTAATACTCCCTCCGTCTCATATTATAGTCTTGATTATCGTTTTTTCCAAGGTATTAAGGTAAATAGAATCTAAGAAAAATGTAAAGAGTGTTTGTGTATTGAAAATAAATGTTATTGGGAAAAAGCTGATTTTAGGAGAGAGAATGATAACAAGTGGTGAAAAAACATTAAATACATGACTAATTCAACCCTTAGGTTGAATAAACAAAACAAAATACTATTTTTAAGAAGCAAATAAATTATGGTGGCACAATTTTTCTAGGAAAATCATGAAAAGGTGTGAAATAAAAATGGAAACAAGAATTATATTTTGGGACACTTTAAAAGGAAAGAAGCACTATAATATGGGACGGAGGGAGTACTCGAGTATAACATAAAAGGGTTTTGATATACGCAACCTTTAGGTTTGCGGATAAGCATTAGATTAATATTTCTATAATAGCATTAATTTAGGAACTTATGACATAATTATGCATCAATTAATGTAATTAATGCTTACATTTCACTTTTTCTTATATGCAATCTTAAGGACTGCATACAAATGTACATAACTAATTGTTGGGGGAATGGACCAAGATTCATGGGTCCATTCCAAATTATAGAGGTGGTAAAAATCGAACCGACCCGTCGCTTGGACCCGAGCCAAAATAAGTGTATTTTGGGTCAAAGTTTTCAACCCCTTTAAGTAAACAGTTGACCCAACACGACATGTTTATTAAACGGGTCGGGTTAGGATCGAACATTTTAATCCGAATGCGACACGACAATTCGTTTAACTACTATTGTACTATGAATAGTATTTAGTTGGGATTGAAATAATTTCAATATTTTTCATAAATATATTTGATTGTTCGATTTGGTTTATTTAGGTAAAATATTAGTATATAAGACGTGGGTTACGTAAATCGACGTACATTTATTTAGTTTATAAGACGTGGGTTAAGCCAAGAAAAACTTATTGCACCTTATTGAAACTTATAAGATCCGATTGAAACTTACTCGGACCCGATTGGACTCGATTGAAACTTATGTGAACCGAACCGATTGGACCTAAAACTTAATTTATTAAGGTGAAGAAAACGCGCCCCTAAAAGTAGTTTATTTTATTTATTTATTTTTTTGGGAATTCCATCTAAGACCACTCGCTCGGTTTTTCCATTTTTGATGCACTAAATTTTAAGAATTGTCCAACTAATACCACTATAATTACACCCTAATTGCTACCAAACCTACCATGACTCTACTGTTAACAAAAAATTAGAAAACATTATGTTAGTTAGGTTATGTTGAGTTAGATCCCTTAAAATAAAAAGGTAAAACATTAAAACCTAATTACTAACCTAACTACGTAAACCCATTCACTTTCCTCCCTATTGCTACTGCTCAAAATACAAAGCAAAACAAAACAAAAGCAAAACCCATCTTCTTCGTTGCTCTGCTTTCTTCGTTTCTCTTGGACAATTCTGCACCACCACCGAAGGTTGATCGAGATTTGCTCTGGGACAATTCTGCACTTCCATCTGTAAGTCTTGTATTTGAGAAATTTTTCGCTTATTGTTTTTATAAACGAAAATTACTCTATGCTATTTAGCCCCTAAACTTTAAAACCCTCTCAGCTTCCCTCACTCGTATGGAATTCAGATTTCAGAGGCTTGCTGAAATCTCGTTCCAGGTGTTTTTTTTTCCCCCCTTAGATGAATCTAATTGTTTAGACGATCTTTTGTTGTGATTTTCCATGTTTCTTGCGATTTTAAGATTACTTCATGTGATTATTCATGCAATTGATTTTATGCGGTTGTTATTGTTTGTTTCATGAATTCAACTTATTTTTTCTTTATCTCATGTTATTTCATGATTTATGTATAATTTACATGTTATAAGCTTATGATTCGAATTTTTTTGTAATCTTCTTAATTCGTGTTTGTTCCATGGAACTTAATGATAAGAATATTTATGTTCTTTGTCTAAAAAAAAAAAGAATATTTATGTTACAATTTGTAGATGCAGATATCTTCATGCGATTGTTCATTTGTTCCTGTTTGTTTCATCAAATAGATTTTTGAAGTGTTGTGGCATGTTCATTGCCTTTACCAGTGTTTGTGTTTTTGTATTCTATTTTATGTCTATTTCCTCAAGTATAGAGGATTCTCTAGTTAATTAAACCATGGAATGATGGATTTAATCTAATTTCTTATTCAGGTCCGGTCCGGTTATAGTTAATCAGATTAATCTTTTGGCTTTCGAGCACACACGTCAATGGATTGGAGCTTAAAATCATGCACTACAACCTTACAGGATGAGGATGAGGATGAGCTGAATCACAGTCGTAGTCGTAATTTATTAGTAGATAGGCTCACCATTTTACCTAATGAACTCTTAATCCAAATCCTTCCATTGCTTCCCACCAAGGATGCTGCTGTTACGCACGTCGTGTCTAGGAGAATGAGACGTCTTTTCCCTCTCATTACAACCCTTGACTTTGATGCTGCACCTGTATCTAATTGTTTGAAACGTCCCTGTGCAATCGAACGTTTCCCCCACCTTTGTCACCTTTGTCAATACCGTCCTTCAATCTCACCGCTCTCGTTATCTCACCAAGTTTAGACTTCGAGTGGGTGCCAACTTCCTTACCAGGTACAGTTACCAATGCTTTGGTCCTGCTGAACGTGGATGTGAGAAAGATTGTTTCCCTGACTTGCATTTCGCACAAATTAATGCGTGGATCTCTCTACCTTTAACCCGTTGTGGCCTTAGGGAGCTTGACATATGCATTCAGATGAGGGAACCAGGTCATTGTCAGCTGCCCCAGGAAATTTTCATGTGTGAAACATTGGAGGTGTTGAAGCTTGATGTCAACCTTGGTTTTGATCACGTTTCCATCATGCCATCCTTTCGTGTTCCAAATTTGAAATTACTCCACCTGGGTGCATCCCTACTTTCTCACGATGACTTTGTGACAAGGCTAGTTTCAAGCTGCCCTTTACTTGAAGACCTCTCTGTGGAAGCCGTTTGGAACCATGTCCATTTCACAAGTGTCTCCTCACGTTCCCTTAGGAGATTGTGTTTAAGATTGGGGAAACTTGATGTGTATGGTAACACTGACTTTGTGCTTATTGATACTCCTAATTTGGAGTATCTTACATACTCTGATAATTTGGCAGTACAGTACTCTTTCTCAAACATGCTCTCTCTTCTTGGAGCACACATCAACCTTGGAAATGGCTTGTTGAATGAAGAACTTGATGCTTCTTTTCAGCAAATGCTTATCCTGATTAGACCCTTGTCTAACGTTCAACATTTATCTTTGCTCGGCTCGTGCATGGAGGTTTGTCTCGTTCAATTTTCTATATATGGTTTCTTTGATTAGTTTATCCACTGAAATTTACTGACTGTTTGCTTGAAGGATCTAAAATTTGGTGAGGTAAAGGATCAATTGCCTGTCTTTCCTAATTTGAAATATTTAGAGCTCGGTACTGACACAACGTACTGGGACAAGGTGCTTTTAGCATTTCTGAATTGTTCGCCCGTATTAGAAACACTTGTTTTCCCGGAGGTAGTGTGCGGTTACTTCTTTTATCTGGCATTACTGCTATTATTATTTTGAATGATTAATTTTAAGCAATGGTTTAACCATGTCACTCTGATTGTTTCCTACTTAATAAATATGTACAGGGAGTTTTCAGAGGCTTTACCTATGATTCTACTGAAGATGATATTAATGAACGTGTAAGGATGCCAATGGAATCAGAACAAGAAATATTTAGGACAGCTCAATCGATCAGTCCATGGGGTTGCCGTTATAATCTTAAGAAAATTGTGATAGAGAATTTCGTTGGGAAACAACAGGAAGTATATATGATTGAGTTTCTGCTGAGACATGCATTAGTTTTGGAAGAATTGATCGTTTGCCGAATCGAGTATTGTGGGCGTCCAATCGCAGACCAGATGTTGGTGGAGAGAACGTTGAGAAATCTACCAAGGGCCTCAGTCACTTGTTCATTTCAAGTGCAGTGATAGCAGTTGTACTATCTATGTGTAATGCACAATGCTCTCATCCTACTTCCTTTGTTTCAATTTAGTTAGAACACTTGCTATTTCAGCCTTTACAAATCAGTTAGAACACTTTCCTTTTATGGAAGCATTTGCAACATTACTTTTATTTATGTGTAAGTCATGGTTTTCGGAATTCCTCTATATAATATTGACTACATTGAAGTACTATATGTAATTTATATATAAAAAAAAAAAAATCTATTACGATAAAAGTACATATATATAGAATTCTCGATGATGAAAAAATTGGAGTTTAATTTTCAAATTGAAAGCTTAGTATATTATACGATGTAAGTTGAGTATAAAGTATTACGAAATTTTAGAATATTACAATTTTTTAAGTATACCACTGGAGACTCCTCAAAATATATTTCAAGAGACACAAATTCTTACTAATATCGGACAATCACTGTTTCTGATGTAAGGTTTGGGAGGGGGCAAGGCTCTTTAATTTTCTTTCAATTCAACAAATTGGTTAAAACAAGGGAGCTCTATAACCATGCTCCAGCACCTTCAATATCATCACTTTGGAGAAATGGAGTGGAGAAATGGAGGAGAGAATTCAAGAATTGCATTCGGCAATGGAGAAATGGTAGAGAATTTGAGGAGTTGAGTCTCTCAGAGAGAGAATTTCGGATGTAGGACTTAGGAGAGAGACTTGGTTTTGGAATTGGCATGGGTTGTAAATGGAATGTGAAAATCATTATCTGAATCTAATAATTCTGTTTTTCCTGATTCGTAATCGTGTTTATGGAGGATATTCTTTCTCCATGTTTGGGTGAGTTAATCATGTTGGAAGCTTGGAACTAATCTGGCTCCTCATTCATGAACCATCACACTGTTATTTGGTTAATAAGCTATGTTTACTCTCTGTGTGTTGGTAACAGTGGGCATATTTAGACAGTTTTCAAGCGGTACATTCAGGTGGCACATTTGCTTTAACTTTGTTATCGTCACTGAATAGATGCTGGAGCAATTATAGCTTTTGGTTGGGGTCTTTATGGACAGGTATGTAAGAGATGCATATCTATTTTCGCTATGCTTGTTTGTTGCAGTAGAAACTTTCCATAGCAGCTTACAATTATCGGAATTTGATGTCGGGCTGATGTATCTAGTGTCGACAAGTCAACCTTTCAGAAGTTATTAGGAAATCATGCTAATTCTTTTCATCCAATTTTTAGTGTTTCCTTTAAACAGTGATTACTTGTAACAAGGGCATAGCTAAACATTCGTCAGTTTTTTAATTAGTGCTCGAGGAAATTTCTTTTGTTATATGAAATACTCATACTAGTCATAAATTGCTTTGATTAGTGGGTTGATAGACATATACATCATATTCTCTTACATGACCTACATCTGTGGACGAGTTCTGTTTGGGAAGCAAAAGGTAGATGTGGGAGCAATCACAACAATAAGAAGTAGCAGCTTTGTGATGAACAGAATTGAGATTCTCTTTAGT
The DNA here is from genome assembly GCA_947648045.1 of Beta corolliflora. Classification (NCBI taxonomy): domain Eukaryota; kingdom Viridiplantae; phylum Streptophyta; class Magnoliopsida; order Caryophyllales; family Amaranthaceae; genus Beta; species Beta corolliflora. The sequence continues at coordinate 968,294 of CANSZD010001252.1, read as the reverse complement.
AGTTGATGTGATTGTTATAATACCATTCGTGATGGTGAAAATCCTTCTTTTGAAGAAAATGAGCACTAGACACAAAAGGTTTAAAGCAGGATAAAAATATAGGACTATACAGAAGCATGATGAAGTATTCTTGGTATAGGATAATGAGGAGAATGGAGGACCATATAACATTATATATTGGGATTATGTTCTTTCCATGTATAGTTTTTGACGAGAGAATGTAACTTCGACAAATCTAGAACCTGCCAATGTATTGCTGTGACAATTGTCTTCATTTTTGTCTCCAGAGTCTAGCTCCTGGAGTACTGCTTCTGCCAATATATAATTTGAAATCTTAATTCTTATATCAAGGGACATATAAAGATGCATAACCTAATTTTACGATGAAACTTTTTAATCTTCTAACTATGATACTGTCCTGTTTCCTTCTTTTTGCTCTTTTGTTGGAAACTTCTTGTGCATTCTTTTGTAAATTAGCAGAAGCATTTGGATGTTTCTGTAAAAGAAAATAACTAAAGGAAAATCAATAAAAAATTTAGTCTTTCTTGAAGTTCAGGGGGTCATTTTTTTGTTTTCGCCTTTTTTTTTCTTCCTACTGTTGCTTGTTTTTCTGTCATTCAATTTCTTTATATCCTGGAGGCAATCACTCGGATGTTCCCTAACCAGAAGGAAAAAATTTTAGGAGAAAATTTTCTCCCTCAAAAAGTGATTTATGTGAAATTGAGCAGGTGGGCAACCGCTTTTGAACCTTTAAACTGTACAACAGTCAGTTTGATGCATTGATCCTTGTTTGTCATCAAAACTGCATTAATCAGTTGACTGTGAGACATTATTGGTTTTCAGTCTCAGTTCCACTTCCACTAGTTATGTTTTACCTTAGTTATATGCAATCTTATTATCTTAAATATAAATGTCATTCTGGTAACATTAGAAGCTCAATTTATCTTATTATTTACGAGGGAATTTTATACTCCTGTTTTCATCCTTGGTTATCCATTGCATCAACTGCTATTTGGTATGGTTATGTAGGTAAATAACATTGGTGGAGAAAAAAGCAAAGTAGATGTTCAAGATGAAGCACACTCTAGCAAGGGATCAGATGATTCTTTTCTTCTAACTTTACTGCTTAATGTGCATTTGTTGTTAAAGGGAAAGTCAATGGAATAATTGACTACTTCTCATGATACAATACTGACAAATTATGACTGTGCTGTCGCAGTGTGGGCAAGGAGCCACCGATGATGTGCTAAGCCCTACTTGTGTTTCCTCATTGCTTGGTATTCGAATTGAGTCAGTAGCTGCAGGCTTATGGCACACTCTCTGTATATCTGCTGACGGTGATGTATATGCCTTTGGAGGAAATCAGTTTGGGCAGCTGGGAACTGGTTCTGACCAAGCAGAGGTAAATCCTTTTCAGATGGATGATGTATCCATTGTTTTCCATGTACAATTGTACATCATTATTACCACCCCTTCCCTGCTCCTTAGGATGTATTGACTGCTGGATTTTGTTTCTATTCCACACCTCATTGGATTATTTTGTTCAACATACTTTTATGATACTTGCCAGAGCTGGCTGGCTGGCTTGCTTTCCTGGTTTATCAATAGATGTATTAACCTTTATATGTCTTTCAGACGCTCCCAAGGCTGCTGGAGGCACCAAGCATAAAAAATGTTAACGCAACGATAGTGTCTTGCGGTGCTCGTCATAGTGCCATAGTTACAGGTATATACAATACTATTAATATATTTTTGGGGAAATGAAGTATATATAAAGTTGATGTAGACTACTTGCACCTTTTATAGCTTAGCTTATGTCTATAGCCTATAAGCATGCTTCTTGGAAATAGAGAAATGGAGTAGAGAAATGGAGGAGAGAATTCGAGAATTGCATTCGGCAATGGAGAAATGGTAGAGAATTTGAGGAGTTGAGTCTCTCAGAGAGAGAATTTCGGATGTAGGACTTAGGAGAGAGACTTGGTTTTGGAATTGGCATGGGTTGTAAATGGAATGTGATAATCATTATGTGAATCTAATAATTCTGTTTTTCCTAATTTGTAATCGTGTTTATGGAGGATATTCTTTCTCCATGTTTGAGTGAGTTAATCATGTTGGAAGCTTGGAACTAATCTGGCTCCTCGTTCATGAACCATCACACTGTTATTTGGTTAATAAGCTATGTTTTCTCTCTGTGTGTTGGTAACAGTGGGCATATTTAGACAGTTTTGGCGGTACATTCAGGTGGCACATTTGTTTTAACTTTGTTATCATCACTGCCCTGTCTTTCTCATGTTATTGAAAAACTTGTTTCCTAGTCATGTTTACATTTAAGATTCTTTATGTGCATGTTAATTCTTTTTTTACTCATGTAACTTGTGCAAGTGATGTGTTAGTTTATCTAGGATGTAGGTATGAAATGAAGTTGGCACTTTCCACCAAGAGAGGATCTTTTGTTTTCTCGGTAAGCTAAAAATTGTCCAGGTGAATGAGGAAAAGTTATGTGTATCTTCAGCTAAAATATGAGCAGTTTGGAAATTGTTTCGGTAGTGAAACAGTGGCGGACACAATGAAGTCCGTCAGTATTTGAGTGGGCGTCCGGACTGGAAGTCCGCAAGGAAAGCAAACGTGAACTACCCTCGGGGGATGCGAGGAAACCCCTCCGACGCTGCAAGTCGCAGTGTCCGATAAGGTTTTTAGAGAGAGATAGAGAGAGAAAGTAATGCTTAGAATGTGAGAGAATGTACCTGCAGATAGTACCATTTGGCTATTTATGGTAGTACTGTTCATTTGACAGGATGTGTAATCCTTCGGCACGTGTATGACTGCGATGAGTCTGAAAAGATTCCCTAACTTTTGTCCTTTAATGTGGCCGCGAACGCCTTCTCGGACTGTTTATTAGAAACGACCTGGATTCTATTGATGAGATTGCGTTTCAAGTTTACTGATGTCGGCCACAAGTGATGTGTCCAACAGTGAACTTGGGTGTACCCATACATAAATGTTCATGTCCTTGGAGTTGGATTTACCACAGGGGTGAGCAATGAGCCAATGACGGTGCTCGAATGGGTGTAGTTGCTGGAGAGAGCGTAAGGAAGGGGTAACCACTTAGTAGTATTTTTTTTTCTCCCTTTGTTTTATTATTTTATTTGGGCTGCAATTTCTAGTAGTCTAGTTTAAAGGAGCAACTTTTCTCAATTCTTTTCCCGCTGCTTTACAGATTATTATGCTTTATGGTTTTCCCTTCTCCTGAGGGAGGAACCATCTATCTCTTGGGTTTTTAAAATTTTCTCTTATTTTAAACAAACCAAGATTGGGAACTCGGGGGTTGAAGATCAAAGTGGTTTTCTGCTCATGCTCAATTCTTGCAAGTTTTCGGGTGCAGTGGTTGATGATCCGGCTAGCAAATTTCAGGCAACTTCTCTGGGCAACCTATGGTCCCTTGTGCTCTCACAATACTTGTGACATTGCTAATAGTTTCTCTTTTTTTGGGAAGAAAAACTTCACCTAGGAGGCTGGGATGAAAGATTCGTACTTGAGCTAGTGACGCTTGCAAGTTTGAAATGTGATGTTGGTAGTAGATCCTCTTTATTTTCTCACTTGCTAAATAACGCCTTATTTTTTCTTACTAACGCCCTAAATACACCAAAATACATACATGTCCCACCCCTCATGTATTTATACAATCAAACTCATTCCCACTACTTCCCTACTCTCTCTCATCACCCATTAGTTCATTTTTTTTAAAGATACCCATTAGTTCAATTGTAGCCAAATAAATGCCCAAGAAAAGAAGAAAAGACAAAATAAAAGAGAAGAATGAAATAACAGAAGAAAAGAAAACGAAGAAGGAAAAAGAACTAACAGACCTAGCACTTCATCCTCTTCAATGCTTCTGTCTTTTATCACCACTCACCAAGACCACCAAATCAACCTCCAATTACAAGGCATCAAAGATCTAAATCTGCAAATTGTAATTCGCTCAACTTCTGAATTTTTTAAAAAAAAAAATAGGGTGAGGCGTCTACCATGGACGCCCCACGAGCCAAAAGGCCCATGGTGGCGCCCGGCCTGTGGTGGGGCGATCATGGTGGACGCCTCACCCTAATTTTTTTAAAAAAAAAAAAAATTCAGAAGTTGTGGTTTTAGAAAAAAAATAGACGGGCGCCTCAAATGGACGCCCCACCACCGGGGTAGGCGTCCATGGCGGCGCGCCTTTCGAGTGGTGGAGCGCCCGCCATGGACGCCAACCCCGGTGGTGGGCGTCCATCGCGGACGCCTCCCTGTTTCTTTTTAAAAACACCATAAGGTGGAAGGTGAGGGTGGTGATGGCGTGAAGGTGGGGTGATGATGGCGTGAAGGTAGGATAATCTTTGGGCGTTGGTGATGGCGTGAAGGTGGGGTAGTCTTTGGGGCGTTGGTGATGGCGTGAAGGGGGTGGTGATGGCGTGAAGGTGGGGTAGTGTTGGGGCGGTGATGGTGTGAAGGTGGGGTGGTGGGTGAAATGAGGAGAGAGAGAAAAGGAGGGTGAAAATGAAAATCTCTGGCGCCGGTGGTGGTGGGGCGGCGGAGGTCTTGGTAGCACGGCTCCATTGATTCTTGTGATGGTGGTGGTGGTGGTGGTAGGGAAAGGGGAAGGGAAAGGGAGAAAGAGAAAGGAATAGAAGTATACAAATACGGTATAAAAATACTGAAGTTGTGGCTGACACTCATATTTTTTCTCTATTCTTTTGCATCTATTAAATTTTTTTTAAAAAAAAATTTGGTAAGATAAATTACATTAACGCCCTCTCACAGGGCATCTATTAAATTATTACCCTCTACTTTCTTAAAGTATCATTTGAGTATTTTTCATGTTAAAACTGTGTTAGCTATTGTTAGTCATACCAATTACCGGGATACTATTGAACATTAAAAATATAAAATCTATATAATAAATCTAGAAATTAAAGTATAATGACAAATACTTTCTCTGTCTTTTTATACTGTAACAATAGGTTTGGGCATGGTTTTTAAGAAAATAAAAAAATATGGGTAGTTTAGCATAGAGGGTTAACTAGAGTAGAAGATAAGTAAATCATTAATAAAGTTACGCAACTTTATGAGGCAATTTGAGTAATTAATGATGGTTTTATTAACATAAAGTAAAGGCGATGTTGTCAACTATAGTTACTTTTTTTTACCAAAAGTGGAATGGTACCCAAAGTGATAATTGTTGCAATAGAAAAAGAATTGGAGAAATTATATAAGCACAATGGTGCACTACAAGAAAAGTGGAAATCAACGACGGCTAAAAGCCGTCGGTGATTGCCCAAAAAGCCGTCGCTAATTAATCAACGACGGCCAACCGTCGTTAATAGGCCGTCGGTAAAACGATGGTCGCTGATACTAGAATCAACGACCGTCAAGCCGTCGTTGATGTATTTAACGACGGTTTCATCACAGTCAGCGACGGTTTAATATAGCCGTCGGTGATGGCGATCGGCCGCCATTTTAAAGCGACGGCCGATTCGACGGTTTTAAACGGTCGGTGAGTCAGCGACCGTTTAAAACCGTCGGTGAATCAGCGTCTGATCTAAACCGTCGTTGATTTCGATCAAATAACGTCTGTTAAAAACCGTCGCTAAGTTATTAAAGCAGTCGTTGATTTCGTGTCCATGGGTACATAGAGAACCTTACAGCGATTGCCTAGCCGTCGTTGATTTAATGTTTAACCGTCAATGTTGTTACAAAAATAATATTATTTAAAATTCAATTGTTCTTAATAATAATTAAACCTGTACCTGCACAGCTGCATCTAAATATACCACGCTAAAGTCAGTTTCTCCATCGCATTCAATTTTTTTCAATTACAAAAATATGCAATTTTGATATATATTAAAATTTACATAGATACTTGTATAATTACATAGATACTTGTATAATTACATGAAATAATCCGTGCAGCGACCTTTGCCTCCACTTGCGCCTCAATCTGAGAAAAAATGGACGGCTCATATGGTTGTGAAGAGCCACCATCTCCTCGGCCTGATGCAGAGTTGTAGTACAAATGATCTCCCTGACCCAACCCCTGAACTTTTCCTTTGTTCCTCCCCCCAACTGTCTCCCAATACAACAGATCAGGGTTCGGCTGTGACCCCTGAGTCGCACAATGATCCAGCTTCTTATTGTATGTCTCCTGCATTTGGTTAAATATACTCATATTCAAATAATATAAATTGCCAAAATGGCGTATATTTGGTTCTATCTTTCTTTTTTTGTGTATTTTCAATCAAAACAACTTATAATCACATTAAACTAACTATATATATGATGTTTGAGGTGTTTATAGCTTAAACTAGCATCAAACTACTCGTATTCATTCAATTTCAAGTGAAATGGCCTAAAATGGCCTATATTAGCCTATATTTGGTTCTATCTTTCCTTTTTTGTGTATTTTCAATCAAAACAACTTACAATCACATTAAACTAACTATATATATGATGTTTGAGGTGTTTATAACTTAAACTAGCATCAAACTACTCGTATTCATTCAATTTCAAGTCAAATGGCCTAAAATGGCCTATATTAGCCTATATTTGGTTCTATCTTTCCTTTTTGTGTATTTTCAATCAAAACAACTTATAATCACATTAAACTAACTATATATATGATGTTTGAGGTGTTTATAACTTAAACTAGCATCAAACTACTCGTATTCATTCAATTTCAAGTCAAATGGCCTAAAATGGCCTATATTAGCCTATATTTGGTTCTATCTTTCCTATTTTGTGTATTTTCAATCAAAACAACTTATAATCACATTAAACTAACTATATATATGATGTTTGAGGTGTTTATAACTTAAACTAGCATCAAACTACTCGTATTCATTCAATTTCAAGTCAAATGGCCTAAAATGGCCTATATTAGCCTATATTTGGTTCTATCTTTCCTATTTTGTGTATTTTCAATCAAAACAACTTATAATCACATTAAACTAACTATATATATGATGTTTGAGGTGTTTATAACTTAAACTAGCATCAAACTACTCGTATTCATTCAATTTCAAGTGAAATGGCCTAAAATGGCCTATATTAGCCTATATTTGGTTCTATCTTTCCTTTTTTGTGTATTTTCAATCAAAACAACTTATAATCACATTAAACTAACTATATATATGATGTTTGAGGTGTTTATAACTTAAACTAGCATCAAACTACTCGTATTCATTCAATTTCAAGTCAAATGGCCTAAAATGGCCTATATTAGCCTATATTTGGTTCTATCTTTCCTATTTTGTGTATTTTCAATCAAAACAACTTACAATCACATTAAACTAACTATATATATGATGTTTGAGGTGTTTATAACTTAAACTAGCATCAAACTACTCGTATTCATTCAATTTCAAGTGAAATGGCCTAAAATGGCCTATATTAGCCTATATTTGGTTCTATCTTTCCTATTTTGTGTATTTTTCAATCAAAACAACTTATAAAAAACATAAGTCTTAAAGATGGTCATTATGAAGAACAACATAAAGAAGTAACTTCTATTATTCTTGGAAAATAGAGTGTATACCTAATTTTTCCATTCATAATTTCGATTAAGGATGGGGAAATGCATCATTCTTCGAACATAACGGCGAATGATACATTACACCCGAATGGGGAACACGAGCGGGAACAAATGAAGAAGATCCTCCGAAGCAAGATACCCAAAAATAAGTAACAGGAACCCCACTCTCACCTATTATACCCCTTTTGAATTTGAAATCAAGAAACCTATACATCTAATCCACTGTAATAAATTTTGAACTTGACTATGATTGCTAGTTGGCCATGAATTTGGAATAATTAGAAAAAACTTTAGCAATTTGCTGGTGATGTAAAAAAACCAAACAACTTGGTAATATCCCGAGCAAAATATCTTATCACACCATTGATAATGGACAACAAGGAGGGGGATTTTCAATTTTTGCTTGGAGCCCCTCCCCCTCCCCGACCCCCCCGCACCCCCCTCCCCGACCCCCCCCACGCCCCCCCCCCGACCCCCCCGCAGCCCCTCCCCCCTCCCTCACCGACCTCCCCCTCCCCTCCCCGACCCCCTGCAGCCCCTCCCCCCTCCCTCACCGACCTCCCCTCCCCCCCCGACCCCTCTGCCCCTCCCCCCTCCCCCTCACCGACCTCCCCCTCCCCTCCCCGACCCCCTGACCCCTCCCCCACTCCCCCGACCCCCTGCAAAGCCCCTCCCCCCCGCAGCCCCTCCCCCCCCCGACCCCCCCCCCGCCCCCCACTCCCCGACCCCCTGCAGCCCCTCCCCCTCCCCCGATCCCCCCGCACAGCCTCCCCCTTCCCCGACCCCCGCAACCCTCCCCTTCCCCGACCCCCCCCGCACGCCCCCCATATATAATTTACTTGCCATGAGAGTTGAATTCATGGGATAAAATTGCCAAATATAAGGAAGAAAAAGTACAATGATGTCAAAGAAGAACCATACATCAAGAAAAGAGATGACCATTGAAACCCCAAGATGAGTATAATAGCTAGACCACATCCAACAAATAAAGTGCGGATGAACAATTTTTTGGGTTTAGTTTCATCACTACACAAATTGTTAAAAAAAAAAAAAAATTAGCACCGCTTACCACCGACGAAATGTAGGTCCCAAGCAAGAGTCGATGCAAGTTCGTCGCCCAAGTTCGTCGCCCGAAGTTCACTTCTCTCCCAAAAAAAAACCCAACTGTTAGGGTTTGGTTGATGAGTACAAAAAATTTTTTTAAAAAAGAGAAAATAAAGCTTACCGCCGGCGAAGTGAGGTGGAGATGGGTCGCTGACGTTGGCTGGAGGAAGGAGGAGAGGCAGGTGGAGGTGGAGTCGACGGAGTTTCGTCGCCGCAAAATCGCCCAAATTCCCTCCTTTTTGTTGTTGAAAAAAAACCCGCGAAAGACTTAAATTAAACCCCCCTTTAGAAATCAACGACGGTTTCGACCGTCGCCCAAGCTACAAAAAATTTCTGCTTTACTTCCACAAAATCAACGACGGCTTTTAGCCGTCGTTATTTATTACCGACAGCTAAACCGTCGTTATATGCTACAACTGCCGTCGGTGATCGAAGCCGTCGCTTTTTTTTTATATACCGACGGTTTTGTTAGCCGTCGCTGATAGGCCGTCGTTATTTTGTGATTTTCTTGTAGTGGTGTTGGAAAATTCTCATTTTTCACAGCAACAAAAAATCAACAATGATAACAAAAAATTTACAAAAAAGTAAAATAAACTATAACTCGTGCAACGCACGGGCTTCAAAACTAGTTATCAATACGATGATTATCACATGAACTGATGAAAGAAATCTTGATGAGAAGGGAAAGAAATCATACTTTATTTCTTAAATAGAAAAAGATAACATTATTTTATGTAGGGGTGTTTCATTGAATAGAATGGGTTGTAATTAAAATAGGTGACCTACCCTGAGGCCCATATGTATCGGTTCCACTAAAGATTTTGGGATAATTTTTACATTCATAATTCTTATTGACGTTGTATGAAGAAATGATAACTCCATCTATTTCATAAATAAGTCACATTTTAAGGCCTCTTTTGAAAAGATTGAGTTAAATTATTATATCTTATTTAATAATGTTACCACGTAATCTTTCATTAAATGAAAAAAGCGTTTATTATGGGTTTCTCTTTCTTCTCTTTTCCCATTAAAGTTTGTTAATTTCATATTTTAGTTTCAGCTGCATGGACTGATGGAAGAAAATAAGAAATACACTTCCAAGTCCCATGTATATTGCCATAGGGGATTGTTAAACGTCGCCCCCAAATTACTTAAAATCGCCCCAACTCCCCTCCAAAAATACCATTATGCCCTTACGATTTTTTTTTGATTTTTACTCCAACTTAACTCCTCCCCGAATTCATATTATCTCTCATCTTCGCCATCACCACCCACGATCACCACCGCCAATCACCACCGACGAGCACAAAATTCCGACGATATATTTTTTTTAAATGAAAATTTTTTTTTAAAACGAATTTCATGGGGCCAACGTGTGGCCTACACGTTGGCCCCATGGGGCACAACGTCCAGGCCAGACGTTGTGCCCCATTGGGCTAACGTGTGGCCTACACGTTGGCTCCATGGGGCACAACGTCCGGCCCGGACGTTGTGACCCATGGGGCCAACGTGAACTTCCAGGCCAGACGTTGTGCCCCATGGGGCCAACGTGTAGGCCACACATTGGACCCATGAAATTCGTTTTTTAAAAAAAAATTGTTTTAAAAAAAAAATCGTCGGAATTTTGTGCTCGTCGGTGGTGATTGGCGGTGATCGTGGGGTGGTGATGGCGAAGATGAGAGATAATATGAATTAGGGAGGAGTTAAGTTGGAGTAAAAAATCAAAAAAAAAATTGTAAGGGCATAATGGTATTTTTAAAGGAATCGCGGGCGATTTTAAGTAGTTTGAAGCGACGTTTAAGTTTGCCACATAAGGCAACACTCGCAACAGAGACAAAAAAGTTCGCTATGCGGCCTTATAAATAAAGCTCAGTAAGTAGATCGCCCTGTATAGTATTGACTTAGAATGTGGCCTTATCAACATTCGTTATGCTGCTAGGAAATAGTGAGACACCTATAATCATCTACTAACATGATATGGTTGATTATATACCTCTCCTGCTCTAAAATTAATGTAACATATGTACTTTGAGTCAGTCTTTTATGTACTATTTTGATCATTAATATTTTCAATTAGACTTTAGTCTAATAATTTTTTTTGATATTTTAACATACACTAATTTCAAAATTTTATTATTCATAATTTTTACTAATGCTAAATAAAAAATATATAGTAAAAAGTAAACAAAATAAAATTACTCTAGCTGCAACATGCTTCGGTTGTCCCCTTTAGCTTGTTCCATTGGGAGAAATCTTCTTCTTCAATTTTTGGTTGGATAAAGTTCATAAGAGACAAGTTTATGAAATAGGGCAATTTTTTTAATAGACATCTAAAAAGAAAATAGAAACAAACAAAAAGGACGAAGAGAGTAGCCCATAAAGATGAATTTTTGCTGAGAAAATCATGTTCAAAGAGGGAATGGCCTTATAAAAGTAATACTCCCTCCGTCTCATATTATAAGTCTTGATTCTCGTTTTTTCACGGGTATTAAGGTAAATGGAATCTAAGAAAAATGTAAAGAGTGTTTGTGTATTGAAAATAAATGTTATTGGGAAAAAGCTGATTTTAGGAGAGAAAATGATAACAAGTGGTGAAAAAACATTAAATACATGACTAATTCAACCCTTAGGTTGAATAAACAAAACAAAATACTATTTTTAAGAAGCAAATAAATTATGGTGGCACAATTTTTCTAGGAAAATCATGAAAAGGTGTGAAATAAAAATGGAAACAAGAATTATATTTTGGGACACTTTAAAAGGAAAGAAGCACTATAATATGGGACGGAGGAGAACTTCGAGTATAACATAAAAGGGTTTTGATATACGCAACCTTTAGGTTTGCGGATAAGCATTAGATTAATATTTCTATAATAGCATTAATTTAGGAACTTATGACATAATTATGCATCAATTAATGTAATTAATGCTTACATTTCACTTTTTCTTATATGCAATCTTAAGGACTGCATACAAATGTACATAACTAATTGTTGGGGGAATGGACCAAGATTCATGGGTCCATTCCAAATTATAGAGGTGGTAAAAATCGAACCGACCCGTCGCTTGGACCCGAGCCAAAATAAGTGTATTTTGGGTCAAAGTTTTCAACCCCTTTAAGTAAACAGTTGACCCAACACGACATGTTTATTAAACGGGTCGGGTTAGGATCGAACATTTTAATCCGAATGCGACACGACAATTCGTTTAACTACTATTGTACTATGAATAGTATTTAGTTGGGATTGAAATAATTTCAATATTTTTCATAAATATATTTGATTGTTCGATTTGGTTTATTTAGGTAAAATATTAGTATATAAGACGTGGGTTACAGAAATCTGACGTACATTTATTTAGTTTATAAGACGTGGGTTAAGCCAGTGAAAACTTATTGCACCTTATTGAAACTTATAAGATCTGATTGAAACTTATCGGACCTGATTGGACCTGATTGAAACTTATGTGAACTGAACTGATTGGACCTAAAACTTAATTTATTAAGGTGAAGAAAACGCGCCCCTAAAAGTAGTTTATTTTATTTATTTATTTTTTTGGGAAATTCCATCTAGTACCACTCAGTTTTTGCAAATTCCATTTGGTACCCAAATTTTAAGAATTGTCCAACTAATACCACTATAATTACACCCTAATTGCTACCAGCCTACCATGACTCTACTGTTAACAAAAAATTAGAAAACATTATGTTAGTTAGGTTATGTTGAGTTAGATCCCTTAAAATAAAAAGGTAAAACATTAAAACCTAATTACTAACCTAACTACGTAAACCCATTCACTTTCCTCCCTATTGCTACTGCTCAAAATACAAAGCAAAACAAAACAAAAGCAAAACCCATCTTCTTCGTTGCTCTGCTTTCTTCGTTTCTCTTGGACAATTCTGCACCACCACCGAAGGTTGATCGAGATTTGCTCTGGGACAATTCTGCACTTCCATCTGTAAGTCTTGTATTTGAGAAATTTTTCGCTTATTGTTTTTATAAACGAAAATTACTCTATGCTATTTAGCCCCTAAACTTTAAAACCCTCTCAGCTTCCCTCACTCGTATGGAATTCAGATTTCAGAGGCTTGCTGAAATCTCGTTCCAGGTGTTTTTTTTTCCCCCCTTAGATGAATCTAATTGTTTAGACGATCTTTTGTTGTGATTTTCCATGTTTCTTGCGATTTTAAGATTACTTCATGTGATTATTCATGCAATTGATTTTATGCGGTTGTTATTGTTTGTTTCATGAATTCAACTTATTTTTTTCTTTATCTCATGTTATTTCATGATTTATGTATAATTTACATGTTATAAGCTTATGATTCGAATTTTTTTGTAATCTTCTTAATTCGTGTTTGTTCCATGGAACTTAATGATAAGAATATTTATGTTCTTTGTCTAAAAAAAAAAAGAATATTTATGTTACAATTTGTAGATGCAGATATCTTCATGCGATTGTTCATTTGTTCCTGTTTGTTTCATCAAATAGATTTTTGAAGTGTTGTGGCATGTTCATTGCCTTTACCAGTGTTTGTGTTTTTGTATTCTATTTTATGTCTATTTCCTCAAGTATAGAGGATTCTCTAGTTAATTAAACCATGGAATGATGGATTTAATCTAATTTCTTATTCAGGTCCGGTCCGGTTATAGTTAATCAGATTAATCTTTTGGCTTTCGAGCACACACGTCAATGGATTGGAGCTTAAAATCATGCACTACAACCTTACAGGATGAGGATGAGGATGAGCTGAATCACAGTCGTAGTCGTAATTTATTAGTAGATAGGCTCACCATTTTACCTAATGAACTCTTAATCCAAATCCTTTCATTGCTTCCCACCAAGGATGCTGCTGTTACGCACGTCGTGTCTAGGAGAATGAGACGTCTTTTCCCTCTCATTACAACCCTTGACTTTGATGCTGCACCTGTATCTAATTGTTTGAAACGTCCCTGTGCAATCGAACGTTTCCCCACCTTTGTCACCTTTGTCAATACCGTCCTTCAATCCCACCGCTCTCGTTATCTCACCAAGTTTAGACTTCGAGTGGGTGCCAACTTCCTTACCAGGTACAGTTACCAATGCTTTGGTCCTGCTGAACGTGGATGTGAGAAAGATTGTTTCCCTGACTTGCATTTCGCACAAATTAATGCGTGGATCTCTCTACCTTTAACCCGTTGTGGCCTTAGGGAGCTTGACATATGCATTCAGATGAGGGAACCAGGTCATTGTCAGCTGCCCCAGGAAATTTTCATGTGTGAAACATTGGAGGTGTTGAAGCTTGATGTCAACCTTGGTTTTGATCACGTTTCCATCATGCCATCCTTTCGTGTTCCAAATTTGAAATTACTCCACCTGGGTGCATCCCTACTTTCTCACGATGACTTTGTGACAAGGCTAGTTTCAAGCTGCCCTTTACTTGAAGACCTCTCTGTGGAAGCCGTTTGGAACCATGTCCATTTCACAAGTGTCTCCTCACGTTCCCTTAGGAGATTGTGTTTAAGATTGGGGAAACTTGATGTGTATGGTAACACTGACTTTGTGCTTATTGATACTCCTAATTTGGAGTATCTTACATACTCTGATAATTTGGCAGTACAGTACTCTTTCTCAAACATGCTCTCTCTTCTTGGAGCACACATCAACCTTGGAAATGGCTTGTTGAATGAAGAACTTGATGCTTCTTTTCAGCAAATGCTTATCCTGATTAGACCCTTGTCTAACGTTCAACATTTATCTTTGCTCGGCTCGTGCATGGAGGTTTGTCTCGTTCAATTTTCTATATATGGTTTCTTTGATTAGTTTATCCACTGAAATTTACTGACTGTTTGCTTGAAGGATCTAAAATTTGGTGAGGTAAAGGATCAATTGCCTGTCTTTCCTAATTTGAAATATTTAGAGCTCGGTACTGACACAACGTACTGGGACAAGGTGCTTTTAGCATTTCTGAATTGTTCGCCCGTATTAGAAACACTTGTTTTCCCGGAGGTAGTGTGCGGTTACTTCTTTTATCTGGCATTACTGCTATTATTATTTTGAATGATTAATTTTAAGCAATGGTTTAACCATGTCACTCTGATTGTTTCCTACTTAATAAATATGTACAGGGAGTTTTCAGAGGCTTTATCTATGATTCTACTGAAGATGATATTAATGAACGTGTAAGGATGCCAATGGAATCAGAACAAGAAATATTTAGGACAGCTCAATCGATCAGTCCATGGGGTTGCCGTTATAATCTTAAGAAAATTGTGATAGAGAATTTCGTTGGGAAACAACAGGAAGTATATATGATTGAGTTTCTGCTGAGACATGCATTAGTTTTGGAAGAATTGATCGTTTGCCGAATCGAGTATTCTGGGCGTCCAATCGCAGACCAGATGTTGGTGGAGAGAACGTTGAGAAATCTACCAAGGGCCTCAGTCACTTGTTCATTTCAAGTGCAGTGATAGCAGTTGTACTATCTATGTGTAATGCACAATGCTCTCATCCTACTTCCTTAGTTTCAATTTAGTTAGAACACTTGCTATTTCAGCCTTTACAAATCAGTTAGAACACTTTCCTTTTATGGAAGCATTTGCAACATTACTTTTATTTATGTGTAAGTCATGGTTTTCGGAATTCCTCTATATAATATTGACTACATTGAAGTACTATATGTAATTTATATATAAAAAAAAAAAATCTATTACGATAAAAGTACATATATATAGAATTCTCGATGATGAAAAAATTGGAGTTCAATTTTCAAATTGAAAGCTTAGTATATTATACGATGTAAGTTGAGTATAAAGTATTACGAAATTTTAGAATATTACAATTTTTTAAGTATAGCACTGGAGACTCCTCAAAATATATTTCAAGAGACACAAATTCTTACTAATATCGGACAATCACTGTTTCTGATGTAAGGTTTGGGAGGGGGCAAGGCTCTTTAATTTTCTTTCAATTCAACAAATTGGAGAAACAAGGGAGCTCTATAACCATGCTCCAGCACCTTCAATATCATCACTTTGGAGAAATGGAGTGGAGAAATGGAGGAGAGAATTCAAGAATTGCATTCGGCAATGGAGAAATGGTAGAGAATTTGAGGAGTTGAGTCTCTCAGAGAGAGAATTTCGGATGTAGGACTTAGGAGAGAGACTTGGTTTTGGAATTGGCATGGGTTGTAAATGGAATGCGAAAATCATTATCTGAATCTAATAATTCTGTTTTTCCTGATTCGTAATCGTGTTTATGGAGGATATTCTTTCTCCATGTTTGGGTGAGTTAATCATGTTGGAAGCTTGGAACTAATCTGGCTCCCCGTTCATGAACCATCACACTGCTATTTGGTTAATAAGCTATGTTTACTCTCTGTGTGTTGGTAACAGTGGGCATATTTAGACAGTTTTCGCGGTACATTCAGGCGGCACATTTGCTTTAACTTTGTTGTCGTCACTGCTCTGTCTTTCTCATGTTATTGAAAAACTTGTTTCCTAGTCATGTTTACATTTAAGATTCTTTATGTGCATGTTAATTCTTTTTTTACTCGTGTAACTTGTGCAAGTGATGTGTTAGTTTATCTAGGATGTAGGTATGAAATAAAGTTGGCACTTTCCACCAAGAGAGGATCTTTTTGTTTTCCTGGTAAGCTAAAAATTGTCCAGGTGAATGAGGAAAAGTTCTGTGTATCTTCAGCTAAAATGTGAGCAGTTTGGAAATGTTCATATCCTTGGAGTTGGATTTACCACAGGGGTGGGCAATGAGCCAATGACAGTGCTCGAATGGGTGTAGTTGCTGGAGAGGGCAGAAGGAAGGGATAACCACTCATGCTCAATTCTTGCAAGTTTTCGGGTGCAGCTGGTTGATGATCTGGCTAGCAAATTTCAGGCAACTTCTCTGGGCAACCTATGGTCCCTTGTGCTCTCACAATACTGTGACATTGCTAATAGTTTCTCTTTTTTTGGGAAGAAAAACTTCACCTAGGAGGCTGGGATGAAAGATTCGTACTTGAGCTAGTGACGCTTGCAAGTCTGAAATGTGATGTTGGTAGTAGATCCTCTTTATTTTGGGAGAACAACCCCACGTAGGATGAGAGATTTGTTTAAAAACTTAGCTTTGTACTTGAACTAGTGACAGCTTGCAATTGTGGAGGTGAAGTAGAGATATCTGTCCGGAGTTTGTGTGATGTGTTTGAGTGGTGAAAATGGGAATCAACTACTTTTGTACGGTTTGGTGTAGTTGCAGTTGGAGTTCATTTTGGTGCAAGGAGAAGAGTGGATTCAGCTTCTGGTACTGAGCACTTCCAGTAGGATTATGTTTGGTTCCTGGCAGGGTAATGACTAAGGAGTGAAGAATTCGTTGGATTTTTCCCTTCTGGCTACTTTTGACTATGTTACTAATTTAATATGGAATCTTAGCAGTTTTTTTTTTTGGGTTTCATTCTGGATTTCACAGCCAAAATTCTATGTGCTAGAACTTTTTGCCACAGGAGTTCTTCCTTGTAGTACAACTGGTGCACTTTTGGTGTAGTTGGTTTCAGTTAGACGAGAACTGTTCTGACGAGATGTAAATTTCCATTTTGGTTCCTGGGGTGTGGTAAAAGTTCACGTATGTGTTCGTATACCCACTCTGGTGACCCAGGTCCTGAAAAAAGTACTATGACAGTGGTCTGACACTTAAATGATTAGAGTGTCAATAGAGGCATCTCCGTAAGAGGTACGGAAATGTGCACATTCATTTTTTTTTTTTTGCGATTACTGAGTTAAGCTTCTTCTTCTACAACAAGATGCAGCAAGATCAACGTAATAAGGTTTTTTATTTCTTTCCATTCTCTCTGTCTTCATTTCTTTTTTTTATTTTGTTTCTCTTCATTTTTGTGTGTGTCAGATTTTCTGAAATTTGAGTGTTTATGAAGCTGTTTTTTCTCTCACTATTCTTTTCAGATCAACGCAGTAATTGGTCAAATTTTCTTCTCCCGATTTCAGGAATATTGAGAGAAACGTTTTACGGGAGAATCGAACTCTGTCGACGAGATTGGAACTCGAATTTCCCAAAAAACGAAGGTATGTTTACGAGTAATTCTTCATATACTGGTTGATAGGTACTAATTGGTTGTGCACATACAAATATATTGCACCGCATTGCCAGAAAGTGTTGCAGTTCAATATATCATCAATGAACCATTATGACATTCATTTTTCTTAATACAAGGGACCGTTTAAATTTACTAAAAAGGAATTGTAATAATACCTCAAAAATCATAGCGAAGTTTGCTCACATGGTTGCAGAGCTTTTCTATGTACCGGTTATATCAAGTGGCAATGTAAGTATGCACTATGCAACCTTTTCACTAACTATAAATATAGAGAGAAATTTAAATATTTTGATTACATAAAAAATATTATATTATATAATTTTTCTACTGGTTGATAGGTACTAATTGGTTGTGCACATACAAATATATTGCAACGCTATTGATTACTCCTAATTAACTACTAAGCCAACTTTAAGTTCGTCTCCTTCCACTGCAGATATCAGCTATGTGCTAATTAGGAGCAGCGGTCACCATTCAGTGGGCACACCACTCACCTCTCAATTCATGCACACACTTTCTCCTCCCTCAGTTTGTAAGATACACCATTTGCTCACGCTTTTAACTTTTCAAAACGACACCACTAAGTGCTTCTCATATTTGAAATTTCCTCCTTTTCTTTATTTAGTTCATATTTCATTCCATTACATGGCCTATAAATACAGGTGAGGATACACCATTTGTAAGCTTGCTGTCGGTAATATTATTAGGAGGGTTCTGCACATTATCAGGGAGGAGGATTTATCTCTTACAACTGCGGCTATAGGTGACCTGAATATTTCAGTTGGAAGTGATGCTGATGTTGAAAAGCATGATCATCCTGTCCTCTCAGCAGCTTCTGTAACTGCTGCAGCAAGGAGCACTTTGCGCCCACCATACATCTGTTTTCATCCGGGGGAGGAAAAAGCAAATGTAAGTTGTGTTGTTTGTATGTGTAGCTTACAGAGGTTGTCTCTTTTTTCCTCATAAAACATGTCTCTTTTCTCGTAGCTATGTGATGGATTATATTATTCAAACAGGAGTAGGAAACTCTGCTAATTGCCTGTATTTTCCCATAGTTGAGGGGCTAAAAGAAAATTAAAACTAAAGCTAGGAAAGCCTTGATTTGGGAGAATATAAATGAGTTCAGAATCTTCATTGTTGTTTTTAGGTTTCAGAGCTAAGCTTAATTTTATTCAATTGTATATACTCTCAATTGATGTATTAAGTGTCTTGTTTTGAAAACAATATCTCCTTTATTATGTTGAACTAATAATGTATATCTTGGTTTTGAGTTTCTATCTTTTCTTCTCTATGTGCTCATTTGCTAGGCGATTTTTGGTTCTCTGTTTTTTTGGTTTCTTTCTTTCGTTTGCGATTTAGAGCTTTCTTTTAACTTTTTTACAAAATTTTACCATTGTCTCTACGCTGTAGCGTGGTGCTGTTGTTACATCAATCATCAATGTCGTCTTATAGGTATAGAAGCTGGTGTCATTGCCTACTCTTTTAGCCCTCCCATGTTCTCCAAAAGGTAATTTTCGATTTCTCAGTTGTTCAGTTTCCTTGCAGAAATGCATTCTTGTATATGGTTTACAATTAATTTCTCTTCTATCCTACTCCTCCTTTCCGTTAATCTATTTTCCATAATTATTAAATGCTACTAAACCTTATTGGATTATTAATTATGAAGGAATTTGTCCTCTAATTGTAAGTTTCAGGTAAGAAAAACATTAAGAGGTTATTTAAGAAGCTGACCAACAATTTTCTTGTACCTGTTTTGCTATTGTGATTAATTAGTATTACATTTAGGCAGCAAAATCCTTTCTCAATTTGGTTTTGATGTTTTCACTTATGTGTGCCTGATTGTTATTCTTCTAACTCAAGTAGCTTCGAGCTTTTTTTATCATGAATCTGTCCATTGTCATACTCCTGCTTTCTGTGTGCTATTTACTTCCTATGATTGCCTTAAGCCAATGTTTATCAACCACCGCACTTGCATATATTATATAGTATATCTTATCACATTGACATTGGGTTCCTGTTTGGTTATTGCGAATTTTCTTGATCTAATGTCACTGTTGTTTATGTAAACAACAGGTGAAGCACCCCTGCACATTTTTAGAAAATGTTTTCTGGATACTCAGGAATCTCTAAGCTGTGGCAAGTGTGGGTTTGATTAAGCACCCTTACTAAAATGTAGATATATCATGTCTCCTGCTTAGAAGGTATATGAGTTCTGTCGATTTTGTTTAATTTCTTGTGTTATTTTCGTCTTTGTCAGTCGTTGTTTCTGTTTCACTTTGCTTCTTGTCTTTACTATGTTTTTAAGAGAACTATGAGATCTAGACTTTATCTTTAGTAGTACAAGCAGGGTATTTACTTTCATTCAATAGAGTGAGGATAAGGGAAGGATCGGATAATTTTATCTCGACAACTTATTTAAACAGCGCATATTTCACTTACAAGTTACCAGGTAGTGATGTCTTTTGTATTACTGAGAATGTGGGGTATATTGAGAAAAGTTTTTGGCTTACCATTAGTGGTGCTCTAATGAGTTAAATGTAGCTTTAATTTCTTCTACTGACTTCATAATACCCCTTTCAACATGATCATTCTTTATATTCATTGAACTTAAGAGGTGCCGAGATTTTTTTTTTTTTTTTTGCCTAAATATCATATATAGTAGCGTGGTAATTAAACAAGATGAAAATAAGATACTTGAGGAAGATATGGATAGTATCTACTAAATAAGCTATGAGCAGTATGAGAAAGTTGATAAGCATTAGATCAGATGGAGGACTTTTTTTTGCCGAAACATCAGTTCTCTCCTTTTCTCTGTCTCTCTATCCTCTCTCCTTTTTCTTTCTTGCTGCCTCTCTCTTCTCTCTCTTCTCTTCTCTTCTCTTTTGCCATTGGTATGGAGTGAGTAAGAAAACCATACATTCTTGGATTTATTTGGGCGTGCCTCATGTTTATGAGGAAGAAGAAATAAAAAAAAGAACTATTTAGGTATTAAATATCGTCATTTAGAAACTCATCTTGGTGTTTCATTGCCTATAGAGGTACACATGTAACTTCTTTTTCTGTAAGATTCTATGCATCACATCTATCATGTATGAGG
This sequence comes from Beta corolliflora, assembly GCA_947648045.1. Lineage (NCBI taxonomy): Eukaryota > Viridiplantae > Streptophyta > Magnoliopsida > Caryophyllales > Amaranthaceae > Beta > Beta corolliflora. The sequence goes on along the minus strand of CANSZD010001252.1, from coordinate 947,453 downwards.
ATACATAAACAATTTAAGCTTAGTCGCTTAGAAACTCATGTTGGTGTCATTGCCTATAAAGGTACTTTTTTTTTTTTGGCCCCCTTTCGGGAACCCGTGGTAAAATGAATTTCCTCTGGGCTGCCCTCGCACAGGGTCACTCATCCAGAGGCCCAACAAGCCCCAAACCCCCCCTCCCCCCAACAATATTGAAATTATGCTTCAACCAAGATTTGAACCTTGGTCTCCCATGTGGGAGATAGGAAGCCATACTATTGTACATATGTAACCTCTTTTTCTATAAGAGCAGTATTTAGGAATTTGTATAAACTTCTGTAGCATTATATATTGGATTACATGAATAGATTGCAAAGGGTGTCGATTTGTTGATGCACTCAATTGCTGATGCATGAGAATGTATGTGGTTTAGAGGTGAATTTAGGAGCTGGTAACATCTGGGTTCCACCTTTTCAAAAGAGTGTGATAGACCGAGAGAATTAACAAGGGCGGGGGATGAACATTCAGGGTGCTTAAATATTTTGGAGGCCAGAATTTGTTTGCAGTATTGCTGGTGGTCATTATTAGTTCTTTAGATTATTGGCCACTTTCTCAAACCAATAGAGTACTGGACATTGTTTCTAAATGTTACTCTTATGTAAAACTAAAGCATTAGAAGGTAAATCAGAGCCAGGACTGAAAGAGGGTGGGAGTTTTGTTTGAGTAGCTACCTGCAAGTTGAAAGTAAAGAGGAATTTAGGTTTGTGTAGCAAAGTGCGAGATGGTGGGCAATGACTGTTGTTGTGGTGTGGGAACACCTTACTGAATTTTTTTCTTCATCTTAGTCTAATTATATGGGATCTTTGATTCATCTTAGTATCTACTTAACTTCCTAATATATATTTGTCTTTTTATTATCGTATACAGGTACTGTTTGAGTTGTTATTGTGTGACAATGAAATTTTACCAAGTAGATAAATGGGTCATCATTTGATTATAACTTAATTACAACTTATACATCGTGCTAAGCATTTATAATGACTAACATATGAATATAATCTTATCTTATACACGGACTTAATTTCTGTAGATATGCTTAAGGTTATATAGTTATAAAATAGTTTATATACCGGATTGTTTCAGCATGAGCTGAAAACACAGGTTACAATTCTTACAATGCATCTTGTGGGACAACAAGGTTCAAAATATTTTCTGTTTTGTTTTGTAATGCTATCTTAAGATAAGTTTGCATCATATGATTTTCTTCATATAGTTCTCACTTCTCAGGATGGACTCATTATATGACATACTCACATTCAGATGATGAGATTCATTCCACTCCTTTTCGTCTCAATTAAGGTACTTCACCGTATATTTCCTGTTACATTATGAAATATTTCAATTAGGATTTTGTTTTTGTTTTTGTTTGTGGTTAATTCTCTTGTCAATCTCTTGTCCTAAACTTACCAGTACAGGTCGCTGCTTTGGAATACTTAAGTGGGAGATAGTACGGTCAGAATTGCATACAAATAGCTTCAACAAGGAACGTAAATGGAAACTTAACTTTAGGGTCATGATCAAAATTTAGGAAATGACAATGTTCTGATATTATTTCCAAGATGCTAAACATGGGAGATGTTGATTTATCAATGTGAAAATTTTGATGCAATTCCAAGATGCTAAACATGGGAGATGTTGATTTATCAATGTGAAAATTTTGATGCAATAAAAAGAAAATGGAAGACATGATTTAATTTTAATAGTATGATCATTATTTGTTATAAATAAGGGAGATACCAAAATGTAACTTTGGTACCAATTTGACTGAGCTTTGGTACCAGCTTATACTTTACGTGGGTATCTCCAGCTTATAAAATTACTTTGGTATTCTTGTGAGATGCCAAAATGGCATCTCACTATGAAACGCCTATTGAACCTCTCATAAGTAGAAGGGTAGGTTAACAGTTCATGTTAATTTCTACTTTTTTTTTTTGTTTAGGAAGTCTCTGATTCGAATTCAAACATGAATTTTTTTTCATTTGCCACATAAAACTCACAAAGAAATTTTTTTTCGTCAAACATCTTAGAGCAATAGCTCCACATTCATCATGCTAATTATTTCTAACTTAATTCGAATATAGCAAATAAGCCATTTTGCGGTGCCCGCGCACGTAGGTGCGCGGTGCAACAACTAGTAGCGTAAAAATCCAAGAATAGTGAACCAGTTTTGTCTCGTAATGGATTCGTTTGGTATTTAAATAGGTATCTCATTTACTTTAGTAGAAGACTTAAAAATGCCACTATGTCAGCATATCTTATCTGTCTCCAAGTCAGTAAATACTAATAATTACTACAAATGATATTCAATCATTTTGAGCTGTATACGTTGCTTAGGTTCCTTCTTTTTATAGCTAAATTAATGTATATACACTCTCTTATATTTCTAATCCTACACTTCTATTTAGCGGTATATTGAAGTTCTTTTTATTTATTTTTGGGTTTTGTTGCTTATTTAAAACTTTGAAACAAGTTGATAACCAAAAAAGCATAAACAATAAGACTTTTGCATATATCGAAATTATAGCAAATAAATAGTTTTAAAAGTTTTTTCTGACAAATAGTAGTACAACTTTTAAGAGAAAGTCTAGGTTAATAATAATTATTTCCGTAGCTAAGAATCAAGGTTGGGCTAGTTGCCTAGTTGATTGGGGCACTCCTTCCACTATTGACAAGGGTTTGATTATTGCCGCTTGCAAAGTGGGATCCTCAATTCCCCTCATCACTTGTACAATGGATATTCATCTTACTTTGATAAAAAAGAATTAAATATTACAATTTCTTCTTTGTTTTTTTATTTTATTATTGTAATTCACAAGTCTCTGCTATTTTTTTTTTAGGGAAACAAGTCTCTGCTATTAGTTCAAAGCCTAAATGGTGCACACGCTAGTACACAGAGCATGATGTACATATGTACATCGATAACAAGCCAAATGTACATAGATAACAAGCCGAATGAACACATGTACATGGATAATGGTGCACACGCTATTACATAGAGCATGGTGCACATATGTACATAGATAACAAGCCAAATGTACATGAATAACAAGCCGAAGAACACATGTACATGGATAACAAGCCAAATGAACATATGTACATATCTGTTGGTACATGTTCATTAGTTTGATCTTTGTTCATAATCTAGTCTTTCATGTTCATTGTGCGTACGGTTTCCATCATACAAACGTGTGTATGTTTAATTTGGCCTATTAGTTCTTACTTTAATGTAGTAATGGAAAAATGTTTTACCATATAGTACTCATAACAAATTAAATATAAACCTCCTGTTCAATAAATAAAATAAATGTAACCTTTTTTAAGAGTACAAAAATTAAAATTTAATCCACCCCACTTAAAGAAGAAGAGGAAAATAAATAATTAGATCCAATTTTAACCATCTCTCTCCTCTATTTTTTCCATCATCAAAATTCATAACAAACCCCCCCCAAATCAATAGTGGAAATGTAACAAGACAGTAAATCTTAAAACTTCAACCTAAACAATCCCAGTTTTTAAGAAATCATATAAAACCCTCCATTCAAATTCCTGGAATTTTGATTTCATTAAATCCTTCATTGTGGAAAACCCAATATCATTCTGCGTAAAAAAGGAAAAAAAGAAAAAGAAAAAATGGGTTTGTTGAATTGTACACAGAGTTAATGGGGGAGAGATTGAGGAAAACGTTTGCATGCCAGCGCATTGATGCAAATAATTCTATAAATCTTTCCCCTTCATTTACTACTTTCTTATTGCCAGCTCCATTGCCAAACTGGCCTGATGGTATTTTTTTTTAACTTGTAATTTGATTGTATTATTGTTTTGGTTAACTAGTCCTCTATTGTTTGATTATGCATAATGTGCATGTGGCTATATTATTCGGATTCGGGTACTCATGTATTTAAGTGTCCGACTTGGCTATCATGGAACTTTTTAAATTTTTGGCCCAAAATGAAGTCTCCAAGATTCCTAGCCATGTCCATGTGTCGAGGATCTAATACGGGTTCTTGAGGTGAAATAAAGAGTCTGAGCAATATAGGCATGTTGGTTGTTGTTAAAATTGTGAAATTTGATCATTTTATTTTCTTTTTTTGGTTACTATAGAATGAACTATAGTCTTGTTTTCGTAATTTTTGTTGTTTGTGTTATGTAGTAATCTGGTAGGCAATGTTACGTATACAGATATAGTGATTGCTTATTTGGTTAACATGAAAAAGCATGAAGAGTTTCAGGGGAAGTGAAAACAACTGCGAATTTGTTTGGTTGAATACGCGCATGAAAGTACAAATTCACACTTGCTGAAAGTTTCACTTCCTTAGTTACTTAGAAATTTTTTTAGGTAGGTAGAACTTCTGATGAGAATTTTTGTTTTGTTGCAATCAAACAAACAACTTTGAACACTTATGAGGAGATAGAACTTCGTTGGAAATTCTAAGAAGTTGCACTTCATACGTTTAACTAAACGACCTCTAAGATCTCGGTTTAAAATTGCATATTTCCCTTTTTCATGATTGTATTTACCAATGTCTTTCGTCCTATTAAGTGATATTGTCAGATCTATTGTAAATGGTCTTTCTATAAGGTTCTAGGATCTACCATAAATCATGATATCTTAGCAAGGACAATATGCCAATTAGTTTTGGACTGAGGGAACACTTATTAAATGGGTTGAATTAGTTGATGCCAAAAGTTAGGAAAGCTGCAGGGATTTAACAGAACTTCAAATGCATCAGATGGATTCATGCTAGTGAAACTAACCTGGATTAATCTGGAAAATACTATTTCATAATTTTCTGATCAATTTGACATGTATTCCTGAAGAATCACAATGACCTAGTGTATTGTTGATTTTAACTAGGACAAGGGTTTGCCACTGGAACAATCAATCTGGGTGAACTACAAGTTGCAGAAATAACCAGGTTCGAGTTTGTTTGGGGCTCTCATCTTTCACATGACAAGAGAAAAGGTATTTCATTTTATAAACCTTTAGGAATACCTGAAGGTTTTTTCTGCCTTGGTCATTACTGTCAACCAAATGGCAAGCCTTTGAATGGATATGTTCTTGTGGCTAAGGACTCACTGTCACACAGTCGTGTCAGTACAGACTCTGAAGCCATCTCTTCAGCGGCTCTTGCAATGCCAGTTGACTATACTATAGTCTGGAATTCTGATGATGGTATGGGTATACATGATCAACCTGGTTACTTTTGGCTACCGAAACCTCCTTTGGGCTATAAAGCCCTAGGGTTTGTTGTAACAAACCAGCCTGGTAAGCCTGATTTAGATGAAGTAAGATGTGTAAGAGAAGATCTTATTGATGATTGTGAGACTTGTTGTTTATTGCTTGACATGATTTCAAAATTCCGAAAAATCCCTTTCAAAGTTTTCGAGACAAGGCCGTGTGATCGAGGTATGCTAGGGAAAGGTGTCTCTGTAGGAACCTTCTTCTGTAGTAGCCTATGGACTACTAAAGCAGAAATGCCTGTTGTTTGTTTAAAAAATAAGGACTCAAAATGGAAGCACGGAATGCCAAATCTGGATCAGATCCATATGCTAATTCATCATTATGGTCCTACCATTCTGTTCCATCCTCGAGAGGTCTATTTTCCATGTTCTGTCTCATGGTTCTTCGAAAATGGAGCTCTTTTATTTAGAGCAGGGCAACAGTCCAATGGTGAACCCATCAATGCTGACGGCTCAAATCTGCCTGGTGGTGGAACGAATGATGGAGAGTTCTGGATTGATTTCCCTAAGGATGGTGTTCAAAGCAAAATTTTCAAGCATGGACATCTCGAAAGTGCTGAAGTTTATGTTCATGTAAAACCGGCTTTAGGTGGTACTTTTACTGATATGGCAATGTGGGTCTTTTCGCCATTCAATGGACCAGCTACTCTAAAGATTGGACCAACTAATATTGCAATGAGAAAGACAGGTGAACATGGTTTTTCTTTTTGGTTTTTTTTTTTCTATGCATCTTCCATTTGTTGAGTATGTTATATCTTCACCTTTTTCGCAATTTACACAGTATCCTTTTAACTTTAGAAGTGTTCATTGATGGCCCTTCTGTTCTCTCTTTGTTAATAAATTCTGTTATAGCGAAGTTTTATGCATTATGATTTTATTCACAGTTCGGAACTAATAAAATTATTTTGTATTATTTTGTTATAAAGTGGGATATTATCAGTTTAAAGGATGTATTCCCCACTCAATACCAAAAAAATTAGCTAATCAAATAGTAAGTTCTCAATCCTAAAGATCGAGTGTATAGACCTCATGAAACATCTGATGAACAGATTTTACTGATTGTGAGATAATAGTAGGGGCATAGTTGAAATCTTTCCAAAATCATACGGGTCCTGTGGAGATTTTAAAGAAGGTGCTGATACAATGTAGGTTTTTAATAAACATAGCGCGCATTAGAAAAACTGTTGTGTTTTTGACATGTACTAACCAAACAACAGGTGAACATGTTGGTGATTGGGAACATTTTACTCTTCGTATAAGCAACTTCACTGGTGAACTTCATAGCATATACTTCTCACAGCACAGCGGTGGTGCATGGGTAAGTGCTTGTGATTTGGAGTTCGTGGAGGGGAACCGGGCTATTGTGTACTCATCCAAGAGCGGCCATGCTAGCTTCCCACATCCGGGGAGCTATCTTCAGGGTTCATCAAGTTTTGGTATTGGTGTAAGAAATGATTGTGGTAGAAGTAATTTCTGTTTAGATTGTAGTACTCAGTATCAGATTGTTGCTGCTGAATATCTAGAAGCGGATGTTACTGAGCCTCAATGGCTGCAGTTTATGAGAGAATGGGGACCGAAGATCGTCTATGATTCGAGGAAAGAGCTTGATAAGATAATCAAACGACTCCCACGAGTGGTAAGGTGTTCGGTTGCGAACTTTATTGGCAAGTTTCCGGTGGAACTCTCCAGGGAAGAAGGTCCAACTGGTCCAAAGGAGAAGGACAATTGGTTAGGGGATGAAAGATGGTAGAAAGATACTTATGTAGTAACTTTCAATGCTAATGTACATGGTGCACCTAGGAGCATACATCATGGTGGAGCATGCAAGTAAGTTGTTGTTGAACTTTTTTCCCCCTCTTCAATTCAAACTTAGGTTGTGAATTGATGTAGTTCAGTTATTGATTATATCGATCGATTCGTCCTAATTATGTTAATTAGGATATACTACTTTTTTTTTTTTAATGGGAATTAGGGTATAGAACTTGAGCTCAGTTATGGAATTAAATTGATTATTTAGGTGACATTCTATATTGCTCTTGAAAACTATGTCCTCTTTTATGTGCATTGGCTAAAATAATGAAACAAAAAGAACAATCATGTAACATTATTATTCTCCTTTTAACATTCTGTTTGTGGGGTTACTTTATTTGACATTTTTCTTTCTGTAGGTTGTGTATATTGTAAATTGGAAATATAGGGGGCTTTTAGAATTTATTTTATAAATTATTATGCCCTATTTTTTTTCTCAAAATGACTTAATGACCATGAAGTTTTAAAATGTCAAATACTCTTATACTTCAGTTGAGTAGGTAGAGAAAGGGAACGAGAGAAATGAAGAAAAAAGGTTGAAAAAACAAAACAGAAGTTAATCAATTAATTAAATAAGTTTTTTATTGGAATCATTATAAAAAAGACATGTACTGTGTAAAATTGATCTCGATCAGCTATGTCGGGATTATTATTATTAGAAAGCCCTTTGGCTCCGTTCTTTTACACTGAGAGAATTTGAACCAAAATGCACTGAACTGAATTGAATTGAGAGAAACTGAAATGCAGAGAGTAACCGAAGTGAACTGAAAGGAACATAACTGAACTGAAAATAAGTATAAAAGAACAAGACCTTTATCATGAGAACTATTTTGGACTTTTTCTAGAAAATAACTTTTTTTTATATAGGTTTTGGTGGTTTATAACTTGCAAGGCTCATTCTTAAGGGCCTGTTCTCCCCAACTTAATTTCATTTCAGTTCAGTTCAGTTTAGTTCAGTTCAGTTCCTAAATTATAATCATTACTATTAATTAGTTATAATTTAATTCAGTTTAGTTCAGTTCAGTTGTTTAATGCCAAAGAGAACGGACCCTAAGTCAAAAGTACCACGCATTCGACATTTCGACTTGGAGATGCGCCAATCTTCAGATGGTCACATACTCGCATGTTTTTATCAACCATTGGCAAACATTATTTAACTCGATAATATAAACTAATGTTGAAGTTTAATTTGACCGAGACTTGAGGTTTTTTTTTTTTTTGATAATTGAGACTTGAGGGTTTTATAATTTATATATACGTACTACGTCACTTGATCATGATTATATTAGTGCTGTGATTATGTCATGAGATGTCAGCTAAGGTATTATAATTAAATTGGTATGCGAATTGTAATAATACTGTATTTCCATCTCTAAATTTAAAGGAAAGCAATAGGATAAAGTTTGGCAATGTTTATTAGAGATAGAGAGAAGTCCATGCATGTTTACTCATACTCATATAGTATAACTATTATCCTATCATTTTCTTTTTCTATAAGGCACATCTCATGTCTGTTGATATATGTTCCTGTTGTTAGCTTAACAGGTTCCATATGAGACAACTCTAATACTTTGTTTGCTTATGTTGATTTGTGAAATTTTGTAGATTGACCTAGGCCGCACGGCCGCACCTATAAAAAGAAAATGAATATTCCACCTCATAAGTTTATAGGAGGTTTCATCTTATAACCATATGACTAAAAAAAAAAAAACCCTTAGCGAATAATAATCTCTTATTTACACTCAAATGTCACATAAATTATTATAGCCTTCAAACATGTAACGCCGCACACAGTATATGCACTGATCCCATGAGATTAAGAGTATGTTCATCAATACCTTTCCTAGGCTATCTTTAAGATGGATGTATAATTAAAGTGAAGCCAGGGTTGTTTAAGAGATAATCTTCAACACGCATGGTTGTTGGTGGTACAAGCAAAGGGGTAAATAGAAATTAATCCATGCTTAAGCCGTTCATGGTTGAACAAGCATCTTTCATTTTGACTAAACAATTGATATGTTGCTGTCTTGTTGATGTCAAAAAAAAAAAAAAAAGATATGTTGCTGTCTTGTTGATGTATAAAATGATTGTTTGACTTCTAAGGCTCAACCGCTTAAAGCTTGGACTTTTAACTCCATGTTTAAATTTCCCACAAAATTGAATTGAAATTTGACACAAATTATATAAACAAAAAGAATAAACAAGTCAATATTCAACTTGCTTAATTACGCAAAATTGCTTTCCCTGCCCCCAAATATAAAATAAAAAAAAAAATTAGTATTGCTTTGATAACTAACTTATGGGTCCTCAAGGAGGACAATTTAAATTATAGAAGTAATAATTTCAGGACTAAGCTAGATTATTATAATTTATAAGGTGATTCATCGTTCATCGCCCATAGTAGTAATTCTTTGGTCAAAATTGTTGTTTCGTTGAGTATGTTAAGTTGAAATTATTAAGCGAAGCTCAATTTATAGGTTAGATAAGTTATTATATTGTCTATAACAGATTGTGGAACTCAAGTCAAACAATTTATGACTTTCCACTTTATCAGAATTTTAACTTTATATTTGTATGTTAGCCAAAAATTGATCACCTAGATGTATCATGTATGTATTGTGTACTACTATGATTTGTCATGTATATGTAATTGTATGGAAGCATATTGAAACGTTTTAGCAATGAATCATGGATGCATTTTGAAAAGTTATGAATATAACTATGAAAAACTGAATAGCGATGAAAGAACTGAACTCAAAAGTTAATCAAATTTAAAACGGTTTTTTCACCATATACCCTTGACAAATTTTTTTTTGCACCAGCATATACTCTTGCAAGTTTTCAAATTCACCATATACCCCCGACGTTCTAAAAAATACATCCACTTACCCTTATGACTAACGGAAGGCTAACGTCGTTAGTCATTAATCCCTAATCCCCCCTCTAACATAAGACTAATGGAAGGCTAACGCCGTTAGTCATTAACCCCTAATCTCCCCTTCTAACCCTAATTAACTAACCTAAACCTAAGCCAAACCCTAACCCCTAATCTAATACCCCCCCCCACCCTAACCCTAACCACCCTTCCCCCCACCCTTGCCCTTTCCCCCTCCGCCCCACCACCCCAGTAGCCCTCCCCACCACCCCCAAGCCCCCATCCCCTTCCCCTTGACCCCCCTCCCCCTAAATCACGCATGACCCCCTCCCTTCCCTTCCGCAACCGTCGCATCCCCGAAATGAAAAAAATCGAAACCGAATCGCGCCGGGTGTGCGGGCGGTGGAGATGCGACGAAGGGACGAGGAGGAGAGGAGTAAGGGGGGAGTGCGGCGGTGTGCGAAGAAGGCGGAGGATGCGATGATGGTGGTTGGCGGCACACGAGCGAGGGACGAGAGGAGGGGAGTAGCGAGCGAAGAGGAGGAGAAGGGGCGATTGTGCGATGATGGTGAGGGTGGTGGGTAGTGCGCGAGGAGGGGGGGTTGCGGGGAGGGGGCTTCGGGGGTGGTGGGGAGGGGGGCGGGTGGGCGAAAGGGTAAGGGGTGGGGGAGGGGTGATTAGGGTTAGGGTATTAAATTAGGGGGTTAGAGTTAGGGTTTGGCTTAGGTTTAGGTTATTTAATTAGGGTTGGGGGAGTTAGGGGTTAATGACTAACGAACGTTAACGCCGTTAGTCATTAAGGGCAAGTGGATATATTTTTTGAAAAGTGGAGGGTATATGGTGAATTTGGAAACTTGCGAGGGTATATGGTGCAAAAAATTTTTTGTCAGGGGTATATAGTGAAAAAACCGAATTTAAAATTAAAAAAACGCACACAACATCGACCAAAAGTATCTATAATTAACATTCTACTAGTAAAAATTATTTTTATTTGGATTGAGTCAAAAATAAAACATTTTGCATAATAACATTTGTTTTTATATATTAATGAAAAATATAAATAAAATTAAATATAGCAATAATACAAAAAAATGTCAAAGTAAAATAATTAAAGCGAACATCAAATAGCAACACAAGTACTCCCTCCGTATTGTTCTATTCTTCCTACTTAACTGTGCGCCTTTGCAAATGCAATTCTTGGACCTTATATATCTTTCATTACATATTAGTATAATAATAAGGATTGAATTTTGATAAAGTATTCATTAATACATATCAAACAGGCCCCATGTAACAGGATTCAAATGGATAATCTCGTAATTGAATCTGACTCCCTCAATGTTGTCAAGTGGTGTTCATCATCTCAAGGTAGTCCATGGAACCTGAACTTTCATCTAAATTTCATTCGAAATGCACTTCATCAAAACACCTCTATCTCACTAATTCACCAGCCTCGTAGCTGATGCCTTGGCAAAACAGGGCCTACATAGACAATCGGAATTTTTGGCTTGGGTCTAAATAAGGGTATCTTGAAACTGCCCGAATCATTCAGTCTTAGTTTGATCTTGTAAGCCTATGATGTAATACTGTGTTAATGAGGTCTTGTCTCTTGGAACCTCAATGATTTGTAAGGGTCTTTTTGGGCCTGCCTAACTCTTGATAATAAAATGCCAAATTATCAAAAAAAAAAAAAAAAAAAGGCCTCATATAACTATTTTTTTATATATTGAGAAAAATTAAGAATATTGTTTCTAATTATGAATAATACTATTTCCGTTCCTATTTAATCTACACGATTTGCTTTTGGGTATAAACCAAGGAAAAAGTGAAAAAAATAGGAGAAAGGAGAGATGAATTGTGAAAAGTGGGGAGCAATAAGTACAAAAAGTAAATATTAAAAAATAGAGGATAAACAAAAATGGGGTAGGTGGGGGTTTTAAGTGGATTACTTTATTTCTCCTCAAAAAAAAAAAGTGGATTACTTTATTTAGTGAGGGATCACATGGGGGACAAAAGTGGTGAATATTAATTAGACATTTTACCTTATATAGATAAAGTAACAACATAACTATTAAAAATAAACGATTCGAAAAAAATAGTATGTAGATTAAAAAGAAACATAGTATCAAAATCAATATATACAAGTACACAACCGCACCTAGCCTCCCCCCTCTCTCTTTCTCTCTCAAACCCTAGCCTCCCCTACCCCTTCTTCATCAGTTAGGGGCTGCTATGGATGATTTCATCCATAGTAAGCCCCCTTTTCCCCCTTTTATTTTCAGTTTTTAATTCATTTTCTTGTTTTGTTTAATGAATTAGTCTCTCTTTATGAGATCTTTTCAAACCTTGTTATGGGGTTTTTAGTTTCTATTTTGGAAATCTCCTTCTCCCTTATGGGAGTTGTGAGTATGGTTTTTTTTTATTTTTAGGTATGAGAAATTGTTCTTATTGGTTGAAGTTCGAGACTCAACATGAAGGTATTAGAATCTCGAATGCGTTTAACACGACTCGGTCAAGAATGTTCTTCCAAAACTACATCAGAATAATAGACTTCATCATCAATAGCTGCTTGATTCAGCAAATACAAGGGGGCTGCGCTGTATTGCTAGATTTGGTTCATTGTAGTTCCTTCGAAGACGAATTTAATTTAGCCTTGTTTAATTGTATCTTATTTTTCTTTAATACCTATTGTAGATGCCGTTTGGCTTTCAATTAATAAATTTTCTCTTAAAAAAAAAAAAGTACACAACCGCACAAGATCACAAAAGATCCTTCAACGAGTATTATATTCGTCAACCTCAACGGCTCAACCCATCACTAGAACATTAAATGAGAGTATGAGACAAAAATTAGTCTAAATATCAACGTTCGAAAGTCAAAATTCACAGTTGTGCTACTATTAAATAATGTTCCATATATAAATCTACTGCTACCCATTTCATTTTTCTAGCTCTATCTATATCACATTATCACCCATTAGGCTACTACCAAATCTCCCTCCCCAAAATGCTCTTCCAACTCCGCCTCCTCCTCACGGCGGCGATACTAATCGCTGCCATAACATCCACCACATCAACCCGCGAATGCCCGCCATGCGGCACCACACGTGTACCATACCCACTAAGCACATCCCCCACGTGCGGGGACCAAGACTACACAATCCAATGCAACAACAACACTAACACACTTTTATTCCCTACATCAAACAACACCTACACCATCACATCAATCACACCACAAAATCAACGGCTAGTAATTGAGCCCTCACCTTTCTTACCAAACACATGCATCACATCAGATATCTCCACCCAAGGTGTCCAACTTAACCAAACGGCACCGTTTAACGTCACGGGTGACAACACCGTCATGTTCCTTAACTGCTCCCAAACTCTCTTGCGGTCCCCACTTAACTGCTCTTCCAACAGCCTTTGTCACGTGTACATTAACTCCACACGTGAGGCGTCTGCGTGTGCGACCACACCTATTTGCTGTACTTTTCAAGCTGGGGGTGGAGCGACGTCGCATTCTATCCGGGTCAGAGAAGGAGGTTGTCAGGGTTATAGAAGCTTTGTGGGCTTGGACCCGAATCAGCCCGTGGGCCAGTGGGGTAGGCCCGGGTTAATGATCCAGTGGAGGCTTCCTCAGGAACCTGTTTGTGGAACTCAGGCTGATTGTACCGTTGATCAAGGGAATTCCACGTGTAGGGCTGATCCTAGCTCTGTTGGAATTAGTAGGTGTTTTTGTAATTCTGGCCTTCATTGGGATGGAATCAATGGAATCTGTGCTCATGGTAAGTTTTTATTTTTTAAATAATAGTTTTTCTGGTTTCGCTTTCTGATTATTTCACAATACATATACCATTTCTCCCTGATACAGAAACCAAGGTTAAGGAGAGACTAGAGAGTGTATTGTGATTGCATTTTAAACACGTGTGATTATGTTTTAAAGAGGGGATGTATCGTGAAACAACTAAAAGAGAAAATGGTACATGTATTATTAAATATCCAAAAGAGGAAATGGTGCATATATTGTAAAACGTATTACATAGCTTAATGATTGTAAACATTAATAGTTGTTTTGTTTGTGTTGAAATGCAGATAATGTTTGTGAAGATGAAGGGGGGTGTGACAGTTCAAATAAAACTGCCTTAATAGCAGGTACAACTTCTTTGACTGACCTTTTTAAGCATAATTCAACGACTCAACGTAGAACTAACGCTTTAATCTATATCAAATTACTATAAATTTATGAATTATGATTACATTGAGAAAGCAAACAGGTCCTTAATGAACTTTAATTATCGCATTAAAAATTAGATGCTGATTAGTTAGTGTGAATTTGTCAATTGGAAAGAGTACGTTTTATTAAGTAGATGTACATACCTTGCTCGAACATAAAAATGTTCCAAAAGGTCTAATAATGAATACCTAACGGTATTATTGTACTCTGTGTAATTGATATTTTAATATAAATAGAGTGTCGGGGCTACCTATGAAGGTAAGCCGTTATCATACTTAGACAAGGTCATATGTGATATGTAGACTGTAGAGCACTAGAGCATGTGAGTTTTTTCACTCGTTCATTCAATATTCGACTAACTAGCATTGTATGGGTAATGGACTAATGTGTATTACCTAGTTATATTGGCTACGAAAGTTAAGATTTTTTTTATGAAGTGTTGATTCATCATGAGTCAAATTTTAAGTTTTTGTAGTTTCCATATAAGCAGAGACTAGAGGTAGTAACATAGTGGTAGGCAATACTACCTCCCATGCCCCAACGCTAGTTCGAATTCATCTGGGCCCTGGGGTGTGGGGAGCTGTTGTTCATTTGGGCTGATATCTTAATATACGGCTACGTGATCCAGCCCATATATACAATAGATTTCAACCGGGAGTCAAGCAAGCCGCCTTTAAATCTAATGTACCAGCCTACCAGGTTTAGAAAGCAAGGAATATGGCTTATTGTAATATGAAAACATATAGGTGAACACCGGAAAGGCAGAAACCGGTTAGTCAACATCAAAAAAATAGGGTAAGCTTGTTTCTCGCGAAAAAATAAAGGCCTTGTTCGATAAAGAGAGGTTTGGGGCAAAATTAGAGGTTTGAGCTCATATTAAAGGATTTGACTAGTCAATCCTCTAATTTGAGTGTTTGGTAAAAAGAGGTTTCAATTAGTTTATTGAGCCCAAAAACTCTTTTTGAAAAAGTTGGGGGAGGAGCTTTTTGACATTAGAGGTTTGGGAATGAGTGGAGCAATTACATTTATGTCCTAAAGTTGTAAAAATTGAGATGGATGCGTAGTAGATTAGTAGTTGACTAGAAGACAGGACGTTAAGATAGTGATGAGGGTGTAAACTGTAAAGTTGCACCATTTAAAGTTATTTGTCATTCTGGATGAATACCGTTGAGAAAGGGTATATGCTATATTTTACAGGGGATGGTAGAATTAGAAAGCATATCACCCTAGGCCCAGACGCATGTGTTACTCAGGCAGTTAGTTTGGTTGACAAGGCATTCTGTAAATGAATCCAGGCTTCAATTAAACTTTTCTTCTAAAATTACACACCTTTTTTCTTGAATTACAGCATAAGTAGGTGTTTCTAAGTTGGGAGATTGAGGGAAGTGTTGATAAATTATGGAGCTCTTATAGTTGAAATTTATAGCATTAATAAATAATAAAAGGTACAACAATAGATTATGCACATGTCCTTATTGGTCATTTTATACAATAATGTAGCAATCAACTATCAGTTACTTACCAAACACCTTTATATAAACAACTAATATAATCAGCTAGTCAAATCGCCTAATACAATCAGCTAGTCAAATCTGATCGGTACAAATCAATCAATACAATCAGTTAACAACACCGTAATACACCGCAACTGGTCACTATCGGCTATCACTAATATAATCGCTAATAATAACAACTATCCGCAAATGGTCAAATAGGGCCAAAATGTTAAGTTGGCAGAAAAACACAAAATGTTGTTTATAGCAAAAGGTGGTATATAAAAGATTTGATGACAAATTTTCCTTTAAATTATAATAGCTGGTCTTGTGGTACATCATCTTTGACTACCGCAAGTCACGCCCAATTCAACATAAAATTCAAACATTCAACCTTCAATGGTGCATCGAGAACTAAAACGATTTTTTATACGGTCAAAGAACCGCAAAGGTTACACATACACTGGGTGTATGTGGGCCACACATACACTGTAAAGGTATGTTGTTCTACTTAAAATTTATACTTGTGTATGTGTTCTTACTAAAATATATAATATTACTAAAAATAATACAAACTTACAATATTTCGACAAATAATTTTGTTTTTAATGATTTATTCTTTATCTTTGTTTAAAAAATCTGTTTTATGAAATTTTCTTTGTTTAGATTTGTATGAATCCTTTGTTTAAAACTAAAAAGAAGAATTGTAATTTTTTTTTAGATTATTCATATATTAGCTTAATCTTATTCATCTTTTCTAATATTGATTTTATACTAAATTTTCCTGTCATTTTCAATTATTTAATTTGTTTGTAGAAAAATAATGTTATATTTTCATCCCTACCATGTAATAAAATTCAATTCGAAATATAGTATTTCAATCGTTTATGTATTATGTAAATTCAAATATCGTTGAATAACAAAACAGGTTCAAATGATTGTAAGTTTATAATTTTTTTTAGTAACAATATACATTTTAGTAGTAACACATACAAAATGTATACATTTTAGTAGTAACACATACATCCAGTGTATGTGTATCATCTCTCGTCAAAGAACTACTACACGTGTTCCATGCTGATGATCATCTACACTCTTTATCGGATGATGGTTGTAAAGTTTTTCTTTGGTGCATAATGGTGGTAAAGTTGAATGGTGATTGGTTAAGAAGGTTAATGCTAATGATATTGTTAGAGGAAATCAAATGGTACTAATTGTGTCATTATAGGTTAATGCCTCAATAGACATGAAATGGCATTGAATAATGTGTCATCATTATAGGATTTAAATATAGTTCAGCTCAAATGATGTTTTTTAGTAAAGTAAATTTTACTGATTATAATACTTTTACCAATAATCTCTTATTGATTAAAGTTATTACGAGTCCAATCTATGATAGTTATGATCAGCTTGGATCCTTTTATATCATCTAAAAGTGATTTCTTTATGAGGAGTAACTATAAGGTTATTATGAGCCAAATCTATGCTAGAACTAAATTTGATAACGATTTTGTCCTTTATAAAGTACTGCACTTGCTTAGCTTAATAACCAATGCCAAGACAATGCAAATCAACCATTAGAGTTGGTTATCTACTAATCTATTTTTAATATATGACTCTTCATGATTATCTCTTCATTTTGCAGGCTTAGTATCAGGAATTGTAGGTGCACTGGTCGTTGGTACCATAGTTGTACTATATTACCAACGTCAGCGCAAGATCAAAGAAGCCCAAGAGCGGATAAAGAAAGAGCGAGAAGAGATCCTAAACTCCGGAGGGGGAAGAACTGCTAAGATCTTTAACGGCAAAGAGATCAAAAAAGCCACCAACAACTTCTCTCGTGACCGCCTCTTAGGCTCTGGTGGTTACGGTGATGTTTTCAAAGGTACCCTTTATGACGGTACACTTACTGCTGTTAAGTGTGCGAAAGTTGGAAATGCGAAAGGAACTGATCAGATCTTGAATGAAGTCCGAATCCTATGCCAAGTTAATCATAAGAGTCTTGTTCGTTTGCTTGGTTGTTGTGTTGAGCTCGAACAACCTATAATGGTTTACGAGTTTATTCCTAATGGTACCCTTTATGAGCATTTGCACGGTTTTGTACACAAAGGTTATAGCAGTCTTTCTTGGTCTCATCGTTTAAGCATTGCGTATCATACTGCACAAGCCCTTGCGTACCTTCACTTCTCAGCTAGTCCTCCGATTTATCATAGAGATGTCAAGTCGTCCAACATTTTACTAGACGAGAAGTTGCATGCTAAGGTCTCAGATTTTGGGTTATCAAGGTTGGCTGAGACGGATATGAGCCACATCTCAACTTGTGCACAAGGTACACTTGGGTATCTTGATCCCGAGTATTATAGGAACTATCAGTTGACAGATAAGAGTGACGTTTATAGTTTTGGAGTCGTGTTGTTGGAGCTTTTAACATCACAAAAGGCCATCGATTTTAATCGAGAAGCAGATGATGTAAACTTGGCCGTGTATATTAAGAGGCTGGTAGATGAAGAGAGGATGTTGGATGGTGTAGATCCTCTATTGAAGCAGGGAGCTAGTACGTTGGAGATAGACACGATGAAGGCTTTGGGATTTCTTGCTGTTGGATGTTTGGAGGAGCGCAGACAAAATCGGCCTTCAATGAAAGAAGTTGCAGAAGAAATTGAGTATATAATTAGCATTGCAACAGCAAAGAAAGTGGAAGACTAGTTTCACTTTCATAGCCTAATAGAGATATATATCTATATAGCTTCAGATACTGCGTGTTTGTTTGTTCAATAGCTTGCTTTTTTTTTTGTTTTTTGAAGGGTGTTCAGTAGCTTGCTTATTGGTAGTTGTAGCCTGTAGGGTGTATATTGTGAGATGGAATGCACATCTTTTTTTCCTGGTTCTTAATTTTAACACTTCAAAGGCTAATTTGAACACTTTTATGCAGTATGAAAGCTGCCAATATATACAGAGGCAATCTCAGAGTTTCTAATCATGCAAATAAAAAGAGGTTTTAGAAGCAGGGAGGACAATCAAGATACATATGATTTTAAGTAATCAAAAAACTAATGTCAACACATTACAGTGTCGTTGATAGTCCATAATAGAAGGGGGGTAATCTAGTAATGATTTATATGTGATTTTGTAAAGATTTTTTATGTCGATATCCATGGTAGACTGGTAGTAGAAATATATCCTCGAACGTTATGTAATTGCATGTCATGCTACTAGCTCAGCAATATAAGACATTAAAACTTGTGAAGACAAATTGATAATTAGGGATGGACGAATATTAAGATGCACAAACATTATATTGTCATGGAACTAGAGCTATCAGGTAACTTATTTTACTTTTGAAATTCTAACATAGTAAGTCTTTAATTTGTGGGCAATTAAAATGAGATTATGTGGTAGTAATATTGATAATCAATATTGGTTGATGTTGTAATTATATTTAAACGCCTAATATCTCCTATTGGACCAAGTTGGTATCCCATACCTGAATATAAGTACTTGAAAACTTTTTTTTTTATAAAGGTAAGAAAAATAAATTTTAGGAGACCCTCCTCGCGAGGGGAACACCTAAAATGTCATTTACAAGGATTTTATGCAGCGCAGAAGAAGTACAATGCTCAATTATGAATGAAGACTGAACTAAGTGGCTGACGTTATCTATCCAATCAGCAGCCTTATTTGCTTCTCGATATATGTGTTGAATTCGATAAGAAAAGAAGCGACGAAGAAGGGCTTGAATATCTTCTACAATGAGTTGAATTTGCCAAGGAGCTTTCCAAATATTGTTGACCGCATTGATCACTAAAAGATTATCACCTTCGATATGTATATACTTAATACCCCGTTGAAGAGCTAAAATAAGACCTTTTTGAAGAGTCGCGACCTCAGCAACAAAAATAGGGGCAATTCCTAAGTTATAAGCTTCTGCGGTTATGAGATCCCCTTGGTTGTTCCGAATAATTATACCAGCAGCCAGAGTTGTGGGTCACCGACCTGTCGAAATTGAGCTTGAAAAAGGATGGATGGGTGACCCAAACCTTATCATACGTTTTGATTTTTAATACAGAGTGTTATTGAGCATCCAATCCAATATCACTTCAATTTGGATACTTGCCTCATATACAATACAACCCTACATGGAACGTTGTTTATACGATAACCTGTCTTCTAAACACAACGTCGCTGTTAAATGTTAATGTAAAAGACAAACATCATAAATGTACGTTTGGGTAAATGTTTACAGTAGATAATCTATGTGAATTACGCTTCATGTGATAACGCGTGAAAAGGAGCATATTGACCAGGCCCGACCCTTAGCATGTCCAAAGTGGGGACACAGAACAGGGCCTCACTTCCACAGGGGCCTCCAAATTGAAAAAAAAAATATTTAAACACAAAAGACTTGAAGCTGATAGTCAAAATGTTTACAAGTTTGTTGAATTCAGTTCATCTTGGAATATATCAAAAGATTTTGAAGAGAAAAACTTAGTTTGATGCATGTTTGTTATTTGGTTTACTTGCATATTTTGGTGGTTTCTTTTATTTTTTTCATACAAGGGCCTATTTTTCAGTATTAGCACAGGGCCTCCATATTGTTCGAGCCGACGCTGATATTGACTTCATGTCAGATAAAAACCGCCCACAGAAAGAAATAAAAGGAGATTTAGCTTGTTGAATTTTATGGTGTAAATAGCTTGGAATGTCGTCAAAGGAGAATTGGTAAAGGTCAATAAGGTCATCCCTTCTTGCTAGAATGCTAGTCCCATATGAAGGTTCTATAATAGCGTGAAATAGGTTTAATTGGGTAAGTAAGGAGGTTACTTTGGTCCAAATCCACAAACTAAAAATGCACATATGGTGTTGAAGTGTTGAATGGTTGATGGTCAAATATGCGCTAATTAGAGTTGGTCGAAGGCAAACGGCCAACCTTGTATTATGTAAGGATTTTGATTCTTTTTACTTGGAAAGACAAAATTAGGCTAATCATGGTCAACTTAATGTATCTTTAGTAGATCGCATGAGTCAAACAAATAATATATAGTAAAGTGTAGTATTATGTCTCCAATAAGTCGATTAGACAATAATAACTTCGTCATAATTCGCTGAAGAAAAGCAATGGTGGTTTGCGATATCTTAGAAATCGTGCAAATCTATATCATATTTAACGTCTTTCTATCTTTTTCTTACTCTTATTTCCTAAGGTCATAACAAATGAATTGAATTGTTGCGCCTATTGCAACAATTATAAGAGCTAAGTACAGTTTCTTAATTCCCCTCAAAAAAAAAAGTACAGTTTCTTAATTCCCCTCAAAAAAAAAAGTACAGTTTCTTGATAGCCAATGCAACTTTTTTTTTGGTGAACAACGGTCTCATTAAAGATTAAAGAGTCATTACAATCCGATGATAACAATTGAGTACATCAATTAGGGGTAGGGGAAAATGTCTAATTACATTAAGTGGTTGTAACCCATTTCGACCCTCATGGGCTAAGATATCTGCTATTTGATTATCCTTCCTCCTAACGGAAATAACTTTCATCTCTTTGAAGTAATGTCACAGCTCCCTGCAATCCATAACAATGTCACTATAAAAATCATCCTGTGAATCATCATCAATACTAATGAGATCAAGTGCCTGTTTGCAATCCGAGTGTAGCATGACATGAGTATAATCAATCGCTACATAAAGGCCTTGGCGAATTGCCAACAATTCTGCATGAAGAGGGTTAGAGGCATATGATAAACATTGAAAGCCAAGGCACCAACCACCTTATTAACCTTGCGTATAGTACATGGCAAAACTAGGGTGGAAAGTTTCTCAGGGCCCTTCTAACCTAGCCCAAGAGTGTATTCGATCTAAGTATATCTACAAAGACCATGCAACCAAGTTTGAAAATGGCTCCCATGTGTGGAAAGACATTGGGCGCGGTTGGGATCTATTTAGAGAAAATAGCATATGGGCATTGGGAAATGGGTAGAATATTAGTTTTTGGAAGGACAATTGGCTAGGCATTGGTCCCCTAAGAGAGGCCATTCATGGACCATTGATGGAATGGGAGGAGAATATGAGGGTGAGTGAAGTAGTTGAGAGGGGTACTTGGGCCCTTGAGAGGTTAGCTTACCATCTCCCCAGTATAATTCAGGATAGAATCTATAGCATGCCCCCCCGGAGGGAAGGCAGGAGGACCTCCTTGTCTCTAGTTTTGTCAACAACATTGGCTTCTCTCTTGGTCAAGCTTATAAAACGCTTATCTCAACACCTGTTGTTGATATAGATTGGATTTGGAAACACAAGATGGAACCTAAACTTAAGATCTTCTTTTGGCTCCTCTTGTGGGATAGAATCCCTCATAAGAGTCTCCTGACATTGCGTCACATTTCATCCGACTCCAGTTGTCCTAGATGCTCCCATCTTTATGAAAACTCTTCTCATGTGCTTAAAACCTGTCCGGACTCCTGTAATGTCTGGAAAGAGGCTAGTCCTAATTTTCCTTGGATTGAAGATTTTCGTGAGTGGCTTAGATATAACCTTGAAATTGACTACCATTATAAAGGGCTTCACTGGGGGGATATCTTCCCCTACATCTGTCATGAATTGTGGAAAGACCGTAATAACTGTAGCTTTCACCTGGCCAAGCCTGCTAGCACCGCTCTTATCCTTCAAAGGGCGTCGAACCTTACCTTAGAATGGCTTCGAATCTCGAACTCCCAATTTCTACCTATAGGGGCTAGGACCCTGACTCCTCCCGCGTTTCCTCCGAGTATCCTTATCCATGTAGATGCATCATTTGTTCATAGGGCCCAGCCCATTGGTTCGGGGGGTGGTTAGAGATCAAAATGGGAGGTGGATTTTGGGTTTTGAAAAACAATCCTTTGCATTAGACATCCTCATGTCGGAGATTATGGCTATATATGATGGGTTATGTGTTGCTTTAGAATACAAGTTTACTAAGGCCATGTTGTATACTGATAGTAGAGGGGCGCTTGCATTGTTAAACTCTCACGATGGGATTGCTAATATATATTCAAGCTTGTTGTCTAATTGCAGAAAGTTATGGAATCGGCTCCGGAAGTGAAGATTGACTCATTGCAATCGGGTGTACAAGCCGTACGGCGATATGCTTGCCAAACATAGTAGGCGGATGGATTGTAATAGCAATGTAACTAGGACTTTTCTCTCCCCCCTAGTTACTGTAAGGATTTTTATATTTCGGATTGTATGAACCTTTTTAATATGGTAATTTAATTTGATTGCGTTGATCACCAAAAAAAAAAAAAGGCACCAACCACCTTGTTTATCTCGAATGACACCTGCAAAACTGGATTTGGTCAGCCAATGCAACTATTATGCACTCATATACCTATATCTAATATTTTTTGCTTAATTATTCATTCAGATCTCTACAAACTATAAATGTAAAATGAAATTGATAACCCGGACTTAAACTCTGAACATCAATCATTGCTTAAATGTAATCTAAATAAAGGAGTGAGTGTGTTGCTTGACTTGCCTAATAGATTCAACATCTAACTCTTTTTGGGGTCATTATTCTCCAACTATTTTCGGTTCGATTCGGTTTGATTAATTCGATTGTTCGGTTCGATTCGATTCGTTCTAAATTATTATCATTACGATTAATTAGTTATAGTTCGATTCGATTCGGTTCATTCGGTCGGTTCGGTTGTTTTTATGCGAAGAGAACGGCCTTCATCCATCTAATACGTTATAGTTATACCACCTAACCCAATTCCCTCTTTTAAAGAAAAAGAAAGGAAAAGAAGAGTGGAGGTGGAAGTGGCAAGTGCGAGAAATAAAACCCCAATAAAAAGCCTTGCGTGTTGGGCTATCTCCCTCATACAAAGAAAAGGGGCATGAGTGAATGGTTAGCTTCTAATAGCAAGTGTTGTAGAATTATACACATATATTAAGTTGACCATAAGATAAATTCCTCAAGTTTTTAAAGGGCTACCTACCTTTTGTAGGTGGGTTATACACATATATTAAGAGGTCAGAGGTGTTAGTAAAAAAAAAAAAAAGCGTACTACTATACTACTAGTATATTTTTCAGACTAAATAATGAAAAATTATTACTATAATTAAAATTAAAATTATAATCATTATAATTATTGGTTCATAAAATCTCTTATCTTCTTTTCTAACTAGTTACTTTTTTTTCCAAAAATATTGCCCAACAATCTTTTTTTGTATGGAAAAAACTTATTCCCAAGTTTTTATGAGTTTAGTGTATTCCTTAGATATTATGTCATTTGTGATTTTTATTATAATTTATTTTTAACGACAAAGGCAAATAGATGACGGATAACATAAATTTGGAAAATATATTTAACAATTGAAAGTGAAAAGATACAAAAAACCTAGATGCATAATATGGATTAAACTCAAATGATGCAGGGTACATTTTTCTTCACCTTAAAAAAAGTTTCAATTCAGATAAGTTTAGTTAATTTCAAATAAGTTCTAACACTCTTAAATAAACTTCAATAAATTCTAGATAAATTCAGGTGAAGGAAATGCATATGCAATCAATATTAAATTTTTTGTAATATGGTTGGCTTAAAAGCAGTTCTTCGATTTTTTTTTTTACATGTGTTATGTAATATAGTTGGCTTAAAAGCAGTTCTTCAATTTTTACATGTGTTATCTTTTTATTAAAGGGTGCAACGTAATTAGATTTGTTTAAGCAAACATTAAACTCTTTAAGTGTTTTTCTTTTGGGTGAATTAATGAAAATTCGATTCGGTTCGGATCAGTCGTTCGAGAAAATTCGGTTCGGTTAAGTTAGTTTTTCTCACGTTTTCATTCGGTTCGGTTGCGTGAAAATTGGTAGTTGGCCTTTTTCATTCGGTTCAGATTCGGTTTAGTTAAGTTCGATTCGGTCAAAAAACAAAGCCTTAATCAAGGGTGAATTATCTAAAGTTGTCAGAGTTGAACTTATTAAAATTTATTTCATAAGGTGTTATAACTTATCCGAACTTATTTGAACTAATTAAACCTGAAACTACTTATTGATGTCTAAAATTACATTTCTTTTTCCAATAAAATAAGGATCAGAAGACATATTTCATTTTATACATAAAATTTAACCGAACAAAAAAAAAATACTCCAATCAGTAGACAGATATTGAAACATTATTTTCCAATTCCAAATAGAATTGTTTTTGTTAGGTGCTATTCCAAATAGAATTATAGTTCTATACCAAATAAAAAGCTTGTAAGTGAGTTAAAGGTGAATTAGATTTCTCATTAGTCATTATATATAAATTCAGTCCTTCAAATTACAATATTCATTATCCCCCCATCATTCATCACCATTCAACAATTTATCGACCGACACCTTCCTCTTCCTCTTCCTCTTCCTCCAAAGAGAACCCCTGAAGTAGGGGAAGGGTTTGTGAAAAGCGAGGGAAATTTCACCATTCATCTAATTGCTCTTTTCAGGTCTTTTAATCTCATCTCTTTTCTTTATTACCCTTAATTTAATTCAGCTATTCATGTTCTTGTTGTTCCTTTTATGTTTTTAACAATGCTGGATCTCTTGGTTTCTTCTTAAAAGAACTGATCTTTTGTGGGTTTAGATCTTTGAAATGAACATGGAAATGATGGGATTTTTGATTTAGTTTGTGGGGTTTTGTGGGGGTAAATTTAATGAAATTATCCTTTTTTTTTTGTTTTTTTCTGTGTTTGATCTTATGGGTTTTTATAAAGATTTAATCTTTCAGCGTGATTGGCTAATAATGGATTAGAGAAACTCTTGGATCGTAATGGGTGTGTGATTAGGGATTTAATGCTTACAATTTAGCTCTGATTTGATGCTGGATTTTTTTATTTTAGGAGGTGTAAATTGGGTTTTTGATTTATTTTAGGGTGGAGTGGGTCAAAGTTAGTCGAAATCTGGAAGTGTGAATTTTCAGATTTTGGGTGTTGAGTTGAATCTACTGAATTCCCCTTGGATGCACCACTGAACTGCTTCACATGTTTATGTATGGATTTTGATGTTCTTTTGGTTTATGTTGGGTTAGGTTACAATTTCGTGTCAATAAGTGGGAAAGCAACTTAAAGATTGAAGATGAAGGCCTTGATTCTTGTTGGAGGTTTCGGCACCAGGTTGAGGCCGTTGACACTCAGTGTTCCTAAGCCTCTCGTCGATTTCGCTAACAAGCCCATGATCTTGCATCAGGTTTGTAATTTGAGCATGATCTCTTATAAATTTGTGATTCATTTATACTTGCCTGCCTTTTCCTGTCAAAGAAAGCGTGGAAGGTGGAACTTGATGTAAATTCTTTTTGTGACACATTGAAGAATATGTCGATTTGTTATTTTGTGTTGTGTTGTGGTTTAGAAGCTTGACTTCATTAATGTCGATATGGTGTTATTTGGACTCTAAGCTGTGCTGTAGTAAACCAAAGCTTTCTCGTATATTATTCCTGCCTTATTTCAAATTAAAGAAAATTTTGATTTCTGATCTGGTGGAAGTATATACATTCTCATATATGACGACATTGCTGATATGGTGTTAATTGATCTCTGTTCAGATTGAAGCTCTGAAGGCTGTTGGAGTTACTGAAGTGGTTTTAGCTATCAATTACCAACCAGAGGTGAATTTCCTGTGCCTTTAATCTAGTTACATATGCTTTATTGTAGGCTCTGTTTGGTTGGATGGAGAATGGTTTTTGCCTAAAAAACATTTTCCAAGGGAAATTATAAATAAGTTTTTCTTTCTTTGTTTTTTTTACAAGAAATGATGGAAAGAAAAAGAAAAATGAATTTGGAGGGGAGAAGGTGGATGGGAGAAAAGAGAGAAGGTAAGGATCAAGATGGAAATTGTGGCATCATTTCTTCTGTTCGAAAGGAAGATGTTTTCTGTGGGAACACCATATTCCACCTTACAAACAAAACAAAAAAATTTTTGTAAACTTTTCAGAAAAATGTTTTCTTCCCAACCAACACTCTTAAAGAATAATATTAACTCTATGTCGTTGGCAGGTGATGCTGAATTTCTTGAAGGACTTTGAGGCCAAGCTTGGGATCACAATTACATGTTCCCAAGAGACTGAACCTCTGGGTACTGCTGGTCCGTTAGCTTTGGCTAGGGACAAATTGATTGATGAATCTGGTGAACCATTTTTTGTTCTCAACAGTGATGTTATTAGTGAGTATCCGCTGAAACAAATGATCGAGTTTCACAAAAGTCATGGAGGAGAGGCTTCGATCATGGTGACGAAGGTACTTGATTCAGACTGTCCTTTCACTTCATTTTTACTGATAATCTTATTGTATGATCTTCTCAAATCTTTGTTGTGCTTGTCACTTAAACAGGTTGATGAACCATCAAAATATGGAGTTGTGGTGACGGAGGAATCAACTGGGAAGGTTGAGAAATTTGTGGAAAAACCTAAAATATTTGTTGGTAACAAGATCAATGCTGGGATTTATCTATTGAACCCATCTGTTCTTGATAAGATTGAACTAAGACCCACCTCCATTGAAAAAGAGGTCTTCCCAAAAATTGCATCTGAGAAGCAGCTGTATGCAATGGTTCTACCAGGGTTTTGGATGGACATTGGACAACCAAGAGATTACATAACTGGCTTGAGACTCTACCTTGACTCATTGAGGAAGAATTCACCCTCAAAACTTGCCAGTGGCTCTCATATCATTGGAAATGTTTTGGTCGATGAGAGCGCGACAATTGGAGAAGGGTGTCTTATTGGGCCTGATGTAGCGATTGGGCCGGGCTGTGTGATCGAGGCTGGTGTTAGACTTTCTCGTTGCACAATTATGCGAGGGGTTCGGGTCAAGAAACATGCTTGCATCTCCAGCAGCATCATTGGATGGCACTCGACTGTGGGGCAGTGGGCACGGGTGGAGAATATGACTGTTCTTGGAGAAGATGTTCATGTCTGTGATGAGATTTACAGTAATGGGGGAGTTGTTCTGCCCCACAAGGAGATCAAAACTAGCATTTTGAAGCCAGAAATAGTAATGTGAGTCAGATAGTTTCATCATCAAGGTAGATTATTCTCTGGAAGTTGTAATTTAAATTAAATCTCATATGTTCTCTGTTGCATACTTGCATTTTGTAAGAGTGAGTATTGGCAAGGTTTCCCATTGAGCATCCCTTTGTGAAGTGTGTTATTTTTCTATCCCTGCTCCCCTGCCTTGTGTGTACATAGAAAAATAATTGTATTGGTTCATTTGCTGTTTTCTGTGGTTCACCTCATTGATTTTTGGCTGTAATCTTTCAATAAACGTTAATATCAACCCCCTTAGAGCATTGTTTAATATCGGCATCAGTTTTTAGTTTCTGTTTTGATTTGTTTAATACTTGAATTCAGATTTATATGATTAACTTTAAATTTTGATAAATATAAATTCACTCTGTTTTTTAATAAATACTCCATTTTAATTTCCCATTTGCTAATGTACAATTTTGATTATTAATATATCTAATTATCTACAAGTAAAACAATTATATACAAAAAAAACGTCGAGACAAATTCAATATCTTGCATTATCATGATCCCATTAGAACCTACGTTCCACAAATGATAAAAAGAGTAAAAAAAAGTTCTGATTTTATTGTTTTCTAAAATTCTTGAATTCATAAGAAGAAAGAATATACTCCAAATAAACCCACGAAATTACAGAAAGAGAGAGAGCCCATGTGTGATTGGTGTGGAAGCCCTACCATGTGAAGTGGCAACCAATGCCACCTATAAGGTTGTTCCTAACTCCTAAGTTACGTATTTTCTCGCATTTCAATGTGAAGGTGTCAGACCAAGAAAAAGGTGATTAAATTAAAGTCCTTCCATTTGATGCAAATTGAAGATGTCTATCAAAAATAATTAGTCCACGTCTGATGTCTCCCAATACACTCTCCATGAGGAATTGAGGATCTTAACTTTTGCCAATTTTTCTTAATAATAATATTAACTATCTATGAATAATCATGATATTTAGGAGAATCCTTGAAAAAAAAAACTTAATGACTTTCGTTTTTTCCTCTTTTCCGATAGTAAATATTTCTCAGGTCGTGGAGTGTAAACAAAACCCATGCTAAAAAATTCTATAATATATGTATATACGACTTTGAGCCTTAATATCTTTAATATTTTATAAGTTATATATATGTGGTTAAAATAAAGTATGTACATAGTGTAAAAGTCGAATAAGTAAAACATATATTTATAAGCGGATATTGTATAAATGGTGTAATATAGTACTTAGTAGATAAGGGACACAAGTCTATTTATTGGATGTTTCATAACTCATAAGGTCCATTTATTAAATGGGCATTGGCCCCTTGCACAAAACCACTTGAGAATATTAGAATAGTTGTAGAATATTCTTTTATGCTGCAAAGCAATTGTGTGAGTGTTGAAAGGCCATAGTAGCTATCAAGTTACAAGACTATTGCGACGTTCAAAGTTACCTAAATAAAGTAGTGGACAAAGATCATTTTGAAGGTTACTACTTACAAGTTACTTTGTAATCAATCTAGCTAGGAGACTTTTTTAGGGTTCCCGTTGAACATCTTAGTGGAAATTGATGAAAACCTTTATTGGTCATTGGTCATTGGTCAATCATCACCATGAAGACAAAAAGTTCATTATAATTCAAAGTTTACAAGTTGTACAGTCATGAGAAATTGTCATCACAACATGTTTGATGTTTGTCACTCCATACCAATATAGATTATGTTATCATACATTCAGATGTGTTGTAAGTATGGGTACATTCAAGATTTTTATTTTTTTCATTGCTCATTGAAACCTCCAAATAAGCAAAATTCACACCATAGAAAGAGTTCTAAATGATAAAATGAGCAAAAAAATAGCCTTGGATCAGTTGGGTGTACCATGCACATTATGCTCCAAATAAGCATATTATGCTTCAATACTTATATTCATTTCGGTCCAATTTGCACCCCAATATACTTCTTCCTTTTCAAAATAGATATTTATCATTTTAGGCCATTTCAAAACAAATGAAACATTAGTCTATTAGGTATTTACTTCTATAATCTCCCTCTTTATCACACGAGTCTTTTTTTTTCCTCTTCACTCTTTTCTCCTTAATCCCCGTACCTTTCTCCTTCGTTTCATTTATTTAACAACGGAGGAAACACATAAAATAAATAAATAAATAAAAGCTCATTTCGGCTCAATGGGCTAGGCTTCCATTTCAGCAATACTTCCCCAAATGACAACAAACACCATTTGGCCCAAAACAAAAACCAAATACAATCAAATCTTTCAAAATAACGAATATACCCTCATTCAGAATAAACTTCCGCATAGCTTCTTAAACCCTAAACCTCACCTCCCAAAAAAATCACCCATCAAATCCCCAAAACCCCTTAAACCCTAAAAAACCCTCCTTCCTCAATTTCCCCCAAAATTCAACAATGGCTTTCTCTGCAATTCTTCGTAGATCCGCAAAAATGGCGGCCCCTTTCGCCGCCCGTATGATCGGATCTCAGAGCAACACTCAATCTTCCGCCGCCGCATTCTCCGCCGTCAAACGCGCCACTCTCTCTCCTCGATTCTTTCACTCTGCTACTTACTCTTCCGTCCGCCATTTTTCCTCGAACATTACTTCTTCTGATAACAAGCTTGTTGAAGTTCTTCAAAGTGAAATTAATGTTGTTGAAGAGTCTGAGGATATTGACAAGGTCTAATCTTTTTCGCCTTTTTTTCTCTCTCTATAAATTTGAGTGATTTTGTTTTTTGCATTATGAAATTCTCCATTTTCTGAGTTTTTTTTTGTCGATTTTTTAAGGTTTTCTATCTGAATTACTTGGATTTGTCTGAAATTGTGTTGAGCTTTTCAGTTGTGCATTGTTTTTAAATAGAAATTGTAATTGTTTTCTTTTGTTGTGGTGTTAGTTTTTGTGATTGATTGATGATAAAAATGGCTTGTGATTGGGTTTTTAATTTGTGTGATTGAGTTTTATTAGTGTAAAATAATCAAATTGAAGTTTAGGATTGTACTATTTGCAAACTGAAATGTTGGTTGATAGTTGTTTCTAGAAGTTATTGGAATGATAATAAAAGTTTGAAAGTTGTAAGACCTAGAAAACGTTACTTTGTAATGGTTACCTTGTGTTTCCGATACCTTCAACTATTAATATCTTTACTTGGTAAAACATATTCTTGAGTTGATATCCAAAAAGTACATGGAGATGAATCTAACACTATCTCACCTGATGATATTTTGATTTCTGAATTAGCGAGAATTTTACAGTTCAAACTTCACGATTGAATAGAAACGATAGATAGTAGGTTTCTTGCTCCATAGTCTTTTTATCTAATTACTATGAACCTGTTGTCAAGTTATAAATAAACCTTGAATGCTGCTCTGTGCTTAAAGGAAGTATTTATTTTGCGGTTTCTCCGGATTTAAACCGGCTCCTTTTACTGTTGGAAATTATAGCACTTATTCTTGTTGTGTTCTTGTATTTTTTGTTTCTGCAGACTGTCGAGGCTCCGAGTAGCTTCCCTTTCAAGATTGAGGATATTGCTGGAGAGCAGACTGTGACTCTTACAAGAGAATATGAGGATGAAACCATAACAGTTGAAGTGTCTATGCCTAGTCTTGTTACTGGTGAGGAAGAAGATGAAGAGGATGACGATGATAAAGACGATGAAAATGAGTCAAGCTCACAGTCAAGTGTACCACTTCTTGTAACTGTAACCAAGAAGAACGGACCGTCTTTGGAATTTGATTGCACTGCTTACCCAGATGAAATTGCCATCAACAGTCTCTCGCTGAAAAATCCTGAAACTGAATATCAACTTGCATATGAAGGCCCTGATTTCCTGTAAGTCTTTTATCCTGTCCTATACCATCGGACTTTTGAAAAAGTTGAGCATTGTTTATTTGTTTTTGATTTTCAATTTCTTCAACTTGTGAACTTACTCTATTAATCTTTCCTTTTTGTTAGTGATCTGGATGAAAATCTGCAAAAGGCCTTCCACAAATATCTGGAGATTAGGGGTATCAAGCCAAGCACAACAAACTTTTTGCACGAGTACATGATTGAGAAGGATAACAAGGAGTATCTTAGGTGGCTCAAGGATGTCAAGAAATTTGTTGAGGCATAAGCTTGGATACACTTAATAAGCTTCTATGCTGCGGAAATGCCCGGAAAACTGTTCCATAAGAAAGATTTAAGGGTTGGGGGGGTGGTGGAGTCCATTCTTGTTGCTAGTAGTTATAATACTCATAATGTAAGCATGGTTAGTGAACGTATATTCTTGAGACCAGTTGCTCCATTTCAATAGTTCAAGCAAACTTAGAAGAATATCAGTCTCAACTTTCCCAGTCTCGGTTTCTTCTTTAAATGTTCTCTATTCTTATACTGAAGTCGGTGGAGTTGATATCTAAAAGTGTTAAATCCTTCAATTGGAGTGTCAAGCAAAAGTTCTTTTAGAATGATGCTTGATTCTTAAATTTATTTTTGCTTCCAGTTGCAGTTTCTTGACATGATTGGAATACTGAAGCTCTGAGACCTGAAAAATGTGCAACTGCATCAAGTGGTTGGAATAATGCAGGTTAGTTTGCAAGTGGTGCTTGTGACGATGCTGGCTGGGTGATGTTGAATTGTGGCTAGGCGAAGGTTGTAGTAATGGGGCTTGATGAGGCTCATCCTAAGAACAACAGATTGCTTCGTCCCCTACCCATGTCGGGTCAACTAGACCTAAAACCAAGGCACAATATAGGCCATAGTCATGTTGTGCTGAGTCATATCATGCGTCTAGTATCCAAAAGTCCAAAATTTTGCCACAGAATAACCGAATTTGAAGGCTATAACTTATAAGTGATATCTGATACGATTGCATGGTGACTTAAATATAATTAATTGATGAATATTCAACAATGGAGGAGAAAAACAAAACAAAAGAGCTTAATAAAAAAAAGTACTCAGATTCATATGGAAATCTTTAATTAACAAGTAATTGGAAAATGATCCCGTCAAA
The DNA here is from genome assembly GCA_947648045.1 of Beta corolliflora. Taxonomy (NCBI): domain Eukaryota; kingdom Viridiplantae; phylum Streptophyta; class Magnoliopsida; order Caryophyllales; family Amaranthaceae; genus Beta; species Beta corolliflora. The sequence goes on along the minus strand of CANSZD010001252.1, from coordinate 914,757 downwards.
AAAAAAAAGTAATAGGAAAATGATACAAATTTTATCATACAATCAGGTCTACCATGAGCATGGTACAGTGAAGGTTTTTTCTTTTGCTCATTACTCATTTGAAATCATCCAAATCCAAGTGTATGATGAATGAACTCGGAAAATACCATACAACTCAAAAGAGACTTATAATACACACTTCATAGATGAGAAGCACACATAGCTCAACAAGGCCTTCGGCATTCACATCTAAGTGGGAATACACAAGCTCCATCAGGCCAATTCTCTTGGCTACAAGTCTTCTTACAAGCCGAAACTGAAATGGTAGCAAAGCAACCGCCTTTGTAGTACTTACTTGGTTTTGCGCAAGTCGCACCATCAACCTCCACCACCATGTTCATCTCTGTCATATAAACACAAGAAAACACAAACCATCTTAAGTAATTTTAACCAAAACTCTCAAGTTTCTAAGAATAGGGATATTGGGATGTTGTTTGGTTGGCTAAAATTTGATATTAATGGAGGTTTAACATAAAGGGAAGTTTTCATTCTCGCAAATTATAGGAAGTTGCTGATGTAAAGTGTGTTTATGTTATAGTTCCAAAGTTGTTTAGTTGAAAATTGAATAAGTAACTTCTCTTAAGAATACTCATTTAGGTAAATAATTTTCTCCACTTTGCAAGAAAACTTTCAAATTTAGTCAAATCAACCAAACGACTCACTCAATTTATTCTACTTATTTTTGCTACCAAACAAATATAAGCAAATTCCGAGAATTGAGAAAGAGACAAGTTCATGAAAACACCAAGGAGAAGTTAATTACCAAAATCCCATATCAATAAACATAGACTAAGAAAGGAGAAAGTGATTACCGGAAGCGAGTAAGAAGAGAAGCAAAACCGAAAGCCAAAAGAATTTCTTCTCCATTTTTCTTGGTCTTGTTTATCAGTTGTTTGAAATTAAGTATAGAAGTATAGTGTATACATTATATATAAATAATAGACGTCATGGACTCATGGTTCAAGCACACCATAGTTGAAACTTTAAAAATTGCCAAAAGAATTTGGTTGGTTTTTACTACTTTATCCATTTACTATTAGTTTATCCACTTTCTTTTCTGTTTTTGGAATGGTTCTACCAATTTTATACTATTATCTTTACAATAAAGTTTTTCTCACCCTATTTCTTACCTGCAGGTTGCAATATTAGATTCAAAATAATATGCAATAAATTAATACTTTATCTTCGCTCCTATAATCCGCGTACCTATTTCTCTTAAAAGTGTATGCTTAAAGGAGTACTAAACTAGTAAAGTCGGAGGGAGTATTAGCTAATAGATAAATTGACAAGATAAGTTATGATGTTGATATCCAACTATCCAATGGCCGACAGCCGACAGGCCACAAGAAGGCCTAATCTTGACTAGTTTGACCCTACAATCTTAAATGTATGCTGGTATACTTAGTTGGTAGTTGGCACCATAAACTTCATATAATGGCCGACGGGCACAAGAAGCATGACTAGTTTGAGCCCAAAATCTTAAATGTATGATGGTATACCTATATTTTTGTAGTTGCCACCACATACTTCATACTTCCTCAGTTCTGAAATAAGTAAAACACTTATTTCTTTTATATGATAACTTTTTGAGAGAAATGTTTCACTTATTTCAGAACGGAGAAATTATATAATACATTAGGCATCATATTCAAGACAAATAGAGCAAGCACTGGGGTCACTCTTGAGATGGGGTCATAGATCCATCTAATATTGTGTGTACTCTATTATAATTCATATGCCCCGATGCCCATTTTACTATTTTAGAGTAACGAGAAACAAACCTTACTGAATAATACTCATAATGTAAGCATAAAGCATGGTTAGTTTGCAGGTGGTGCTAGTCGTGATGGTGGATGGGGCTTGGTCAGGCTCGTCCGAGGAACGGTACACGTACATTGCTTCATTCCCCTACCTGTGCAGAGCAGACTACACCTTAAGCCAAGGCACAACACAACCCATAGACCATAGTCATGTTGGGCCGGGTCGGATGAAATCGTACCTGGGCATGAATATTGCGATTTTGTCATAAATTATTTAATGGACTTGCTGAACCTAAAACCAAGGCACAAACACAACGCACGGGATTGTCGTGCTCTCTTGTTTAGGCTTAAACTTGTGATTTTCAATCTTGCTTTGTGTAATGCTTTCCCATCCAAGATGCAGCACATGCATAACTCATAGGCTCATAGCCTTACATGTACAATATCGTCGTGTCTTCTGTGGTGCCATAATTCACACTTTTGGGACCTCCTCGGTGCTCAGCAACAAACCTTTGGAGCTATCTCGGGGGTTGAAATAGAAATCTTTTGTTACAAGTTGTAGATGACATTTTATATTGATGAAGGTGGTCCAAATCAGATGGCAATTATCCTAAGGCCCCTGATAAAAAGAGAAATGAAGGATATGGAAAAATATGGAAATAGCTTCAAAATAGTTGAATTTAAAGGTTATTCACGCCTCTGGACAATCCTGAGGCCGATGCTACAAGTTTCATGGTACAATTTTTTTTTTTTGACAACGGGAAATCGTGCATTAATTAAAAGAGGATGTACAACCTAATGCTAATACAACCAAAACTAAAGCAAACAAACAAACCTAAAGGAGCTTTATGAGCTCGTACATTCCATCTAAAACAAAAACAAGCAAGAACGATAATAACTCGCGTAGGAAGAAGAGCGTCGCTGGTCAGATCTTGTGATAGTGGAGTCAAACCTCGGACATCTGAAGGAAATGATAGAAGAAGCAGATGACGTTCACGATCCGGACAAATGAACTTATGGAGGCCTTTTGAGCTATTTTGAGGTTAAAATGAAAATTTATAAATCAAGTTGTAAAAGGTATTTAAAATCAAATTGGATTGTCCTAACCACCTGAGAATCATTCCAAGGAATTCACATACCCGCATAAAGGTCCTTGTTTAAAAACACGGCCGGTCACAAAATTGCTGAATTCGAAGGCTACAATTCACGCAAACGGATATTTAGGGAGCTCGGAAAATAAAAATTAACATCATAGGGTCATAGGTAGGGGTGTGCACTTTTGGATCGGGATCGGAATTCGGACCGGGATCGGAATTCGGACCGGACCGGACCAGACTGTAATGGACCGGATCGGAAAATTCCGGTCCGGTCCCCGGTCCATGAAAATTTGGATGCCGGGTTTCCGATCCGGTCCGGTCCAAACCCGGAATTTTCCGATCCGGACCGGCGGACCGGAATTCTTGTTTTTTAAAAAAAAAAAAATAAGTTTAAAGGTGAAAAAAAAGCTTACAACTTAGAAAGTTAAAACCTCATATTTATTGCCTTTAAGATTATTGCTTTTAGAATTATTATATTTTAATATATTGAATTTATAAATAAGTTTAAACCTAAGAACAAGTTTTTTTTTTTATAAAAAAATATAAATTCCGGTCCAAAACCGGACCGGACCGGAAATTTTCCAATCCGGTCCCGGTCCAAAAAAAAATTCAAATTCCGGTCCACCGGTCCAACCGGTCCGGTCCGGTTTTGGACCGAGTGCACACCCCTAGTCATAGGAGACCATCTAGTATATATATCTAAGTATAGACATATGGTGACTTTTGAAGCTATTTCGGGGTTGAAATAAAAATATAAAAAACAAGTTGTGTAGGGCGTGTAAATTAATGTAAAGGTCCTTACCACCCTAAAGTCATGCCAATACTTCTCGGAACTTTCCGAAAGGTCCTTGGTTAACAAACATTGTCGGGTCCCAAAAGTTTTTGAAAATAGCCCATAATAGTCGAAATTAAAGGCTATAATTCATACTTCCGGACTTTCCCGAGACAAGGGAAACAAAACTCATGTGATGCATCCTAGGGTATGTGGAGACCATTTGATATCATATCAATGCCTACAAACAAACATATGGTGGACTTTTGAGCTATTCTAAGGTCAAAGTAGAATTATATCAAAAAAGTCGTAGAAGACATTTTGAGAGTAACTCAAGGCAGCCCTTAAGAAGGTCCTGGATAAGTAACATCTTCAGGGACAAAAAAAGTCTAGAAACAACCACAAAATTTCTGAATTTGAAGGCTATAAGCCTATAACTTACGTTTCCGGACATTCTCATGACCAAGGAAACAATTTTTATGTGATGCATCTTATGGTCATAGGACGACATTTGATATATTCGTGCTTAAAAACGGAGACGAACATATGGTGGACTTTGGAAGTATGTCGAAGTTAAACTGGAAATATATAGAAGATGCTAACCACCCGAGAGTGATCTCAATGCGTTTCGAGGTTGAAAGAGAAAATATATAGAACATCCAAACTATTCTTGCCCCTGCTTTAAATACAACAGACAACAATGTCTACGCGCAAATTTGCTTCCAGGTTTGAGTCGTCTCAATAAATTGTATTTAGGCGGCGTTTAATAGTACCAAATGGCATGTATGTTTTTTTAACCTGTATTGTACAATAGTATATTTTTGTATGTTCTTTTACTTTGAATTGTTTGTGCTTTCGAAAACATGATACACATCATACATTCATACTAACAGTTTCCCACTTATAAATCTGAACACAAGATGAAAAGTGACCGCACCGAACATTGACAAGACCAAGGAGGAGTAGACCATATTGGGTAAATTAACTGAAAACCTTTCAAATAAGGTAATCGTTTATTTTGACAAGGACGTAATAAATAGCCTCTACAGACTACAATAAGATCCTCAAATACATGGAGTAAGGGTCAGAACTCAGAAGTAGAAGCAGAACTACGACATACATAGACTACCCAAAAGGCAGCGGGAGAGAGGACATGAAAAATGCAGACCCTTTTCCCCCACACAAACTGCACTACTATGGGGGTCCAAGGAACTAAAAATAAATAGGTCTCGAATAAAATTTGCGAGAGTTTATGACACCACTTGAAGGTCCTTATGCGTATATACCACGCCTTTGTCACCATCAACTATTTGCCCATTTCCCTTAAGAATCCTGCGTCGTGAACAAACAAGCCCCGTCAAAACCACGCTAACCTAATGAGAGTTATATCTGAAGCTGAATATACAAAATTTTAGTGATATAGCATGAACATACCATCTTGTGGTTAATAGCCCTTCCACTCCAACAGGACCTCGAGCATGAATCCTACTTGTACTTATCCCAACCTGATCCAAATCAAAATATTATGAGATGAGAAAGTTTGCAAAGGCAATATATTTCTTATTTAGACTCGACAAATGTAAAGAATGTAGAATGTACCTCGGCACCCAAGCCAAAACGAGCCCCATCACAAAATCTTGTACTTGCATTATGAAATACCGCAGCACTGAAAGTTTACATAAAAAGAACACCACAATAACATCTATTGGTTAAAACCAATCATCCATGCATGTTCTTACAAGTAAACAAGTAACAATATTGAGATGATGAATAATATTAAAAAGACAGCATTTCCACACAAAATACTCAATGATGCACAATTTAGATGTCCTTACCTATCTACTTGCTGCAAGAATACTTCAGCAACTTTATCATCTTCTGCTACAACGCAATCTGTATGTGCACTGCAACCACACAACCAAAGAAGTAATCAAAATCACCCTCCGTATTATGAAGATTGAACTATTCATATTCCATACTGTATAAGCAAGAGATGAAAGTAAAACTTAAAAATACCTTCCATGTTGATTTATATGTTCAATGGCACCAGAGACATCATCCACTATTTCCACTGTACAAGCAGGTGAATTATACTCCTTATGGAACGTCTGAGTTGATGGAATATTCAATTCCTGCAGGGCACTAACTCTTGGTCCACCAAACAAATCAACTCCTGTAACACAAGTGCATAAGTTATGACCCTTAAGAAAAGCAAAAAGAATACCTATTGACTGACAAGGCGTACCTTCAGATCTAAGATCCCTAACAAGCTCCTCCAAACCTCCGTTTTGTAGCAGATCTTTATGTACAAGCAGCGTTTCCTAAAAAAATACACCAGAACATGCAATAAAATAAATATTGTAGTCAACAATAAGGAATATATGTTGTAGCTAGATGCAGAGAAAATACATTGGAAATTACCATAGCATTGCAAGCAGCTGGGTAGTCCATTTTTGCATCCAAAACAATCCGCTTCGCCATATCCATATTGGCAGATTTGTCAACGTAGACGTGACAAATTCCATCTGGTAAAAAACCATGAAGTTTGATCAATACACATTCAGCCATCCTCTTAAATGACAAGTCCTTATATGTACACATATCTTAATGAAAATGAATTCCTGTCAACATTACTTACCGGCATGTCCAAGGACAGGAATTTTTGTTGACTCTTTAATCTGAGAGACAAGTTTATTGCTGCCTCTTGGGATGACCAGATCAATGACGTCATCAAGCTGCAACAACAGTAAATTTTTTGGAAACGATTCATCATAAACCTATTTACTCGGAATCGGATATTACTGTGTTAGGCACAGGTACATGTTCAAGTGTCTAACTCGGCTTTCTATGAATTTGGCAAAACATGATATGTCAAAGTGTCTACATATATGGCTTGAGTGTCAAGAATCAGACAAGGGTGCTTGAGGTAATATGAAGAGTCCGAGTTATAGTCACTGATTGCTTCATTTATTAAATGTTTATACGGATACCTACCTTGAGCAAATCAGGTATCTCCTCTCTTGTGGTGACTAGACCAATAAGTTTCTCACCAACTTTGTCTGGTAGAGCAGAAGTAATAACCTAAAATCGCAAAAAAAAATCTATAAGCAAGAAACAGTTGTAATTAGAGATATAGAGCAGTTGTTCAAACAATATTAAAATGAACACAAAAGGGAATAGTATAAGCCTTGTGCAAAATAGCATTCGATCTCTTTGCCTCCTTTCCACCCTTCAAAAGTAGTCCGTTTCCACTCCGTACAGCCAATGAAGCTATCTGCAATTTGGACCCCCGGGGCAGGGAGTGTTAGTGAGTAAGAAGAGAATATTGTACCATGTACAACCATATGAGCCATCTAAGTTCTAATAAAACGATATATACTATACACTGATTCATATTGACCCTATAAACTTCAATCTGAGGCCTCAAGCTTAAGTTTGCACTTTTAAAGAGAACAGGTAGAGCCAAATGTTGCATATGAATACTAAATTTGGAGAGGATAATAGGGAGAGAGATACAATTTCGTGTTTCTGCAGAGGTCATTACATCAGCGATAAGAACAGCCAGCACGCATGTAGAATTTTACTGTGGAGTCAATGTCTTGAGAACTCCACACACACACACACACACATATATATATATAAAACCTTATCTTAGCTGAAGTTATATGGAAAATTCATGTAGGCAGCAAGTCCCATACACCAAATGTATCCAACACCAACTGCCCCAATAAGTCTAAGACACCCCAGATGGAATTTTCTTATTGTTATATATGCTAATAGGACACTTTGGAATACATTTTAGACACTTGCGACAGCCTTTTTTGCTAGAACGTTTGTATAAAAGGACGAACAATAAAAAGCGTTAAATTAATAGGAAAAGAAAATAAAGTGATTAAAAGCCGTCTGATATATCCTTCAGGGCAAAAGAAAAAGATATATCTTATGATCATCATCATAGCTTGAACACACATAGAATACCCTGTTCTTGGCCTACTATTATGTCTTCTTTATATGTATTCATTTTTTTGTAAAGAATTGTGATACAACATAAATTTGGAATATAATAAGGGAATAATTCCTGTGTATCTTTGCTGTACATGTAATTGGGAAACACCATATTACCAACATATTAGAGCTGAAGCTAACGAGTCCGAAGACAATTCCTACGTATCCTTGCAGTACATGTGTCTGGACAATATCAATTGACAGTCCAGAAGCATCGAGTCACATTCATGATACAACAAAATCATAGAGCTAGCATATAAAAACCTTAATTTGATTTTGCACACCTTCAGTAGCTTCTTTACTCATTCTGAAATTATAGGACAAGTATTTGCTTTAACTCCCTTTCAGAGACTCATCCTTGAAAGCCACTGGAATACAATTATCAACTATCCAGTTTCCACCCGAGTCACAATATTGAAGTCAGCTCAATGAAAACGTCAAATGTTCATGTCAATTATTCACCAGCACATTGCACTGTGTGATGGGGATACTCAAATCATCCTTTTTACATTGAATATCAAGAACAAGGAAACCTATCAACTGTTGTTCAATCTTTACTAGATGTAAACAACTTTCCTCGAGTGAAACCAAGATCCTTGCAAAGTGCCGACAAATTTTGAACTCATCAATAATTATAAATTCCCTCTAACTCAAACCTTTCACATCTCTTGGCGTGGAAAGCAGGTTCTACAGCAGGACATCTGAGTTCCAAAAATGTCTCATTACCCTATGTAAACTCAAGCACTTCCTTTTATTTCAAACACCTATGTCACAGACTGACTGGATACTCCAACATAGGTTGACACTTCAATTTGGACCACAATATACAAAATGCATATAACATGGTCAAGTCTGATACTTGTACACGGCAGCACCCACCCTGCCCAACACTGGTGGAGCTTGAATGACATAGCTTATTACACAACCAGCTTCAAAGATGAGCCTTCTTAAAAAAGGCTCAAATCCAATTGGCTACATGTATACCAACAATAAATCAAACAAGGAATGTCCCATCAGATAGGTCTATACAGTTGCATCACCAAATTGATTGCCAGGCATATTCCACATTGCCTACAGCTTATAAAGAAAGCCAAATCTTTGCACACCAGATTCATCGACCACAACCGCTTGAATAATATTAAGGTATTTGTCATGGAGTTGTGGAACAGATCTTGCTAACATACTTTAACAGCTGCAGTCATCATTGCGCAAAGTGACAAACAGAAAAGATCAACTGAGTCTAAGAGATACTTTTTTTGGCATAGTCAATAACACTTAATCTTCTTATTACATGAAGAATCACGTGGTTCTGCAAACTTGTCGAGACTAAACATGGGTCACAAATTCTCATATGTGAACTTCGAAGGTATCAAGAGGTTTAAAGCTTAAGCAATGGATTGTAATGGCTGAGACATGGAAATATGATGTTGCGGTTTGAGCTTAAAAAAATGCTCTACGTAATGGTCTATCACATACTGGCAAGTCAAACTCTTCTATAATGTGGCCCTTACATAACAATAGAGCCTTCTATTGATCCCATGCTGCAAATTGGCATCATCAAGTGCCTATGCCAATGTTATCTTTCACATATATCCTATGTCAAGCACTAAGCTAAACAAGATTAAAAATTAGAAACCAAAAGGCTGTGTGTTACAAAGTTATTGACTGAGGGGGGGGAGCTACAAAGTTGGTACAATGCTAAAAGATGCAGACAGTACTTGGCAGTATGCTAGAAACGCGAATCAAAAGGGATACAAACCTGAACTAAAGCATCAGGACGAGACTCGAAAACAATCAGGAGAACACCCAATGGACATGAAGTCTTCTCCAAGATAAGTCCATCTGCAATCTGAAAGGACAGTAATCATGGAAAAGAAAGAAATCAGTTTATTTAGTTGCATTTAAAATTCACTTAGCACCAAACAAGAGCATAAAGTCCACGTTGATTAATATTCTGTAATCTACGCAATTGTGCTTAAGACATGTCCTCACTCCCAAATCTAAATACTCCCTCAAACCCATAATAAATGCAAGTTTAGCCTTTTGCACAATAGAAAGAAGATCTGAATAACTTTTCCCTTAATAAGAAAATTATACAAAAATTATCTGCACAAGAACGAGCACTATAAGAGAGAAGTTGTCCGCAAAACAGAAGACAGAATTACAAATTAGCCCAGTTCCTTTGAGTCTGCCCAATAGAATAATCATTAAAAAAGCCCAGCTGCTTTAGCCATACGAACACTAGAAAGAATTACTGAACCCTACAACATATTACACGAAAAGCCAATCCTGAGACATTTGGGCTTTCTGCTCCAGCCACACACTTAATCGCTATCACAGCATAGTGCTAAAGCAATTTCTTCTCCTTTACCCTTCCAAACCCCACAGTCAAATATTCGGACCAGTTCTGTAAAATGCAACAAATATGCAACCAAAAGATGCATTAATATAATTAGAAGAAAAGCATTGGGGTTTGAAATCTCACTGACATTAAGTAGGAGTGCTAGTCCAATTTTGCATTGAAAATGTAAAGCATTTAATTTGGATCAAAACAACTCTAAAAGTATGTGTTTCTGGATCAGAGTACCATTAGATACAAAATTACAAGCTGATAGTCGTTAAGTACGCATAATTGTTTCTCTGTCCTCATTGAAACAACGGAACATGATAGCATAAAGAGTTAAAGACACAAAAATAAGGGAAAAAGATGCCGTACCTCTGTTCTCTTTAAAATTTGACCAATAGGTTCCTCCATCTCAGCAAGGACACGAATTGATTTGGCAAGACTAGAAATCTGCATAATAAAAACAGCATATGATTCAGAACCACCACAAAAGAAGTGTGAAAAACAGCTTTTACATAGATCGAAGGAAGTCAGTAAAAAAACACACGACAAAATAAAACTAGCCAAACAGAGTGCAAAAAATAAAGTGTTGTCTTGCCTTGCCAGGCTTTAAGGCTAGCCGGGCCACCAATGATTTCTCATATCCAGCTTGTTGAGCAGCAGCAATATCAGCATTATTTTCAGTCTTAATCAGTTCTTCGTTGTCTTCTAAGGCATCAGCTATGTCAAACAGAATCTTTTTTCTTTCTTGTGCAGACAGCGCCTGTTAATTAAAAATTAATTTGATTTGCAAATATATATATTCCGAAGTTGGAATTCTATGTAAAGTAGCTCAAATCTTAAAAGATAACCTGATCTGTATAAAGTAATCACATTGAGAAGAAAATAACCTGAAGCCTCCTGGAACACTCTCTTGCAGCAACTGCCATCTCACGTGCACCAGTTTCTTTAGCTGGAGCCCATAAATGAGCATCCTTGTGAAATAGAGTGCCAACACGCTGGCCTTTCAGTACTTTGATGATATTGTCTGTTGCTTTCCCACTTTCAAAAGGTTACAGAAAAGAATCAGGTCAAATGAACTTTGTAAGATAAATCAAGAAGATAAATTTACTCAGGAAGTAGCAAAATATTTCAATTTGAATGTGGAACCCTCAACAACATACAAATAACTCTCTCAAGAGAAATAAAAATGATAAACGCTTCAAAAAAATAATTGATATTTTAAGAATATGATTGTTTTCATGTTATCTACCTCCATAAAAAAGTAAATGCTACATACAAACTTGGTCCCAATTCTAGCATTATAATTTATCGTCTCCATATGCTATTTTAAACATGTAATGTTCATTAAAGCAATATAATAATAGATCAATTAATCGGAATTGGAACTAAATCAATTGTTTCACTTGCACTGTTTCTTTTATTTTGTGAATAGCAAGTTAGTGTAGTTCTGGATAAGTTCTAACAGCAATAGAAAATTACTTCCTCCATTTTTTTCACCACTTTGACTATTGACACTATTCACATACCCAAATTTGACCATCTTGTACTATTTAACATAGAGAAAGACATAGTCTTGTGGGATTTTGTTAGATTCAGCTCAATATATATGTTCACAACATAACTTTTTATAATTTTTACCTATACACATACTCAAAGTTGTGAGTCGGCAAATGTGCAAAATAGAGATGGTACAAGTAATAGAGATGGAGGAATATAAGGCTTAGGTTGCTCAACTGATGCCTCTTACCAATCATAAGCAGAAGCATCAGGGAGCACTTATATTGCATATTTGCATCATAATCTAGCACAAGTATTGGCCATGAGCTAGTTATGCTATCATTCAGAGGAAGTCTTGAGAAATAAGGGTAAAGAGATTGTCGATTTAAAAGAAGCTCTAGAAGGTAAAGACTTCTTGTCAGGTTTTCAACATGCCTTTGCTCAAAAGAATTCACAACTCAACTTAGTAAAATATTTCAATTTGCTACTGAAAGAAAGTTTGCTGCAAATTCACAACATGAGCACAATCTCTAAACCAAAGTAACATTGCAAAAAACTGGACTGTATACACCATAATCAGTACAACTATACATGACAGATGCTTTAAAGACACCTAAAATAGAAAGTAACTAAATCAACAATGACACAGAACTGGACAAATAGTAATAAAACAGAACCAGAAACGAAGGGCCATTAGACGTCCAAAACAAACGAATTACATAGAGCCATACCTAGCTATAATTACAGGAATTCCAGCATTGGCAGCATAAACAGCTGCTTTTACTTTGGCTGTCATACCCCCCTCTGCCCAATCTAGACTTATCTCCAAAAGTTATTTCTGTCTGATGCTTCTCTTTAACATATGTGTGGATAAGTTTAGATTGGGGGTCACTTGGTGGACCACTATAAAGACCGTCGACATCACTCAACAAAATAAGGAGGTCTGCCTCTAGTTCCAAAGCAAGCAAAGCCGCTAAACTATCATTATCCCAGAATATACCAGATGAATCCTGCTCAAAGTGCTCATAATTAGAATTATGGAAAGCTGCAAGAGAAACCATTAGTAGTAAACAATAACAAAAAGTTTCTGCATCTATTATTTAGTTGAGTAATTAAACTACACTACATCCTTAGGTTAAGGGAGTTAAAAAAAAGTATAAAGCAACTATCAGATATGTGGAATGGCTCGGGAATATCAGCAAAGACCCATAGATATATGGCCAAATAAAATTCTCAAAGTGAATCTCAAGTTTCTGTTCTTTTTCCCTTCAGCAATGTTTGAAAATGATAAAAAGAGCTTCAAATTGAGTAGTCAAAACATGTGGGATATTACTTGTTTTGAGCTATCCTGGTCACGCGATGACACACTTTTACCTTGTTTAATGTACAACCCTGGTTAACAAAGGGGAAAAAAAGATCCATCAATGAAGATTAAGCAAAAAAACAGTACATACCTCATAAGGAGCTTTCCTGGTACTTACTGCATCATTTTCATTCAATACAGGTACAACTTTTGAATCTAACAACTGGTTCACAGTTTCAGTTATTTGTGATCTAAAATTTGGATCCCTAAAGTCGTTGTCCGTAACAAGAAGTTGAGCAGAAGTCAGATCCAACTGCAAAAACATTCACTATGTAAACAAACTAAGTATGTCAAAAAGCCCCCACCATTCAAAGACAGCTTTTCCACAACCATGAGCAGATACTTGGTTACTTAGATTAGGACCTGACTAAACAATGTGTCATAGAGCGCCATGAGACTGTTCTGTCCAACAGCAGCACATGCTTTCCCATCAAGTTCAGCTTGCGGCTTCTGCAGATCAGCAAAACTGCAATATTGACATATACCTTGAGATTACCAATTGATAGATTTCTTTCCATAGATTTTAATAACCAAAAAGAAAGAAGACTTAAAAGTTTATAACCAGATCTTCAACTTGTTTCGGTCGCACAAAACCAACATATATAATTCAAAATAATGCAAGAATATTCACACCCCAGAAGAAAGGGATTCACAGAGTACTAAGTAGTGATTCTATCTAATTCATAACCACCTGAAACTTTTACCAACACAAAAGTGGATTTTAGTAGTTTCATCATAGAGAAACTTCCATAGCAACGCTCTAAACTATGGCAAACTGATATGACAGTGGTAACAGTTAAAGTATTTGTTATAGCGCTGCCCCATTATATCTACGCTAGATTGTTCCTAATACATGCTCAAACAAGTCACGTCATAATCTAATTATTAAGCTCCCTCAGATGTCAAAATCGGCATCCAAGAACTAATATTAAGGAGTTTTGCAACCCAGGTATTGAATCCAGGACAAAATAACAGTTCTGTTTTAATTTTTGATATTTGCTGCACTCTGATGCCTTCAGCCCTCTTTATATCATATTTCATGTAAGCAACTGTCAGTATACAGTCCTTAACCGGAAAGTATATTGTCAGAATACTGATAGGGAAGGCCTCGCTACATAACTACCCTTTTTTTTTCTAATCTGCAATCATTTCAACTTCTTAGGCATAAAAGTAATAATACTTACAAGGAGCTGCAAAATACATACAGCACATGCAATAACAAACTTTATAGAGAAGGAAAGCTAGAAACCTGCTGTTAACCAATTTCCTGAACCTAAGCCTCTGACGACCAGCACTGACAGCACCTGAAGTGACCAAAATGACTTCATACCCATCAAGGTTCAACTCCTTAAGCTGTGCATTAAACAAAAAAAAAAGTGTGGATTAAATGTGAGTAAGATCCACCAGATATTATGATCAGGTGAAAGAACCTACAGATGCTACGCACAAGGTAAAACTTGGAAAGAAACAAGAGTTACTTTACCTGCTCACAAAGGGCACCTAGTCTTCCAAGTGCCATCCTCCCATCACTCCTTGTAACAACGGCAGTTCCAACCTGTTAGTAACAAACGACTAAATCAATATCCAACCGTTGGGAGAGTCTATTAATTCAAGAAGGGAACTGCACTCAAGAAACTGATATAAAAAAAAGGGAGTCCTGCAACATATTTTATTACTTCACATACTGAAAAATTCGAAAAAAGAGCACAAATACTTCTTCCCCCTTTAATATTATAAATAACAAATAACAGAAGTACAGGAGATAAAGGCCATAAATATCAAAGAATCCAACCACCATATCTCCTGATCCTCAAACATACTAAAGCACCTACAATGTATCTTAAGAAAAGTCACAAGTACATAGATTCTAGCTCCATGATCTTCATGTTGCTTTCTTAGGAACTTACATGTTAGCTGCCACCTCTCTTTCTTCTAATAGTTATACTTGCTTTTTCACGGTCTCTAAAGAAAACCTTTAATCACACATATCTTTAATTCCATGATAGTAAAGATTATAAAAAGCTAATATTTCAAAGTACCATTTAAAACAAATCTAACAAGAAGCCACCTGATAACCATCCGCGAAAAAATCAGTCAAAGTCTTTAAAAGCAAAGTGTAACCATCAAAAGGAAACGTCGGTAATATAGTAGAAGCTAAAGCACAACCAAAAAATGACCCATTTCAATTGAAAAATCTGTCCTTTTGGTCTATTATTGGGATTTTTCCTAATACTACGTGTTATTGCCACTAAATCTTTTACTTCCCTCCACCTTTGTTTTCTTCTCCCTCTATTACTTTCACCATGACATTTGAACATGAAAAAAAAAAGCAGAAAAATGTAGGGCCCAACAGTGACCCTGCACAAGGACTCCGAGACTCGTAAACGAGAGATCCTGTAAAGTTGCAACCTTTATTTCCTCGACACATCACTTAGATGTCGTTTTTAAAGGTAATAAATACAAAAATAACAAATACTAGGAAATGAACTTAATATCTATTTCCATTAATGAACTTAAAAAATCACATCAGATATTACTCCTTTCTCAGGTCAAACCACAAAAACAATGCAAAATCACTTCTAGGAAATGAAAATCTTTTTTCTCAAAGAAAATCTACAATAAAAAATCACCATATATAGAGAATTAAAAAAAAGGTCAATTTTTATTATTTTGACAAGCTATATAAAATAGAGAAATATAATACTTAATTCGTAAATTAGCTATAATTAGCAAATTTTCGGAATGTCTTCTGTAACAACGTCAATCCAGGTAGAATATATTATTACTCCAAATATCTCGCATAATCAGCAAACTGAAAGTATCGACATCAATTCCAAAATTTTCAAAGAATAATTAAAAAAAATCGCAATCGCAATCACAATCACAGATTAAAGAAATCTCAAATTAGCGAAATTAGCATGAAATTCGATAAAAACAATGCAATTGAAAAGTAAAATTGAAGTCGAAATTTCAACCTTAACGATGACGCGCTTAACATCCTTGACGAAAACTCTGGAAGTGTCCATATCCGGAGGTTGAAGAAGAAGATGAAGATAGATAAACGAGTCCAACTCAGTGAGTCGATAGTCCCAAATCGACTCGGCGACTCGGTAAAACAACTATGGAGGAGAGAGAGAGAAAGATGAGGCTGGAAAACGGGAAAATGTGATGATATAGTTGATAGTAAGTGGTAGGGCACTTAAAACCCTATATATATGCGCGCAAAAATCCCCAGGATTTTCTCTCTCCTCTGCAACTGCTCACGAGGGGAAATGTGATTGGTGATTTATGATAAAAAAATAATCTTGAATGGACTGGGTTCATAAAAACTTATGTACCCAAAACTATATAATTTCATCTGTTTCTTAATAAGTATGTGTAACATAGAGAAAGTGGGGGAATACCAAAGAATGTAGAAAGATAAAGTTGGGACCACAATAAAGTAGAGTAATTCAAGTGATCAAACAAAAAAGTTGTGGAGTGTTGCACTTATTAAAAAACGGAGGTAGTATATAATTAGCTTACATTTAATCAGTTTTCATTCGATGTAGTCAGGCTTTTTATTATATTATCACCTATTATATAGTTAGTTTTTGTATGATGTAGTCAATTTTCTGATATTGTTAGTTTTCGTATAATATAGTCGTTCTTTTTTCTTAATATAATTAGTTTTTGTGAGATAAACTCAATTTAGGAGCACAATAAGTGCTTGTTTGGTTGAATGTATGGAGTGCAAATTCCTTGGAATTTATTTTCCCATGTAATTGTACTTCGTAGGTATTGCTAGAAGTTGTTTGGTGATTCATGTTCCCTATTTTGTGGGAAGTGGAACTTACTAGGAATTTCTACTTTCCATGAATTTGTCAACCAAACAAATACCAAAAAATTTCAATTTCTAAAAATTTAACTTCCTATGTTAAACAATGTACACCAAACAACACCTAAATTATTGTGAACCTGTTCCATCTGAGACGTTTTGGATAAAAACTAATCAAATTGCTGGAGATTATGATTGGTGGATTAGGTGATGTGGCGTCAACATAAGGGTAAAGATTTTGGAGTCTAGGATTTAGTGAGTGGAGGTGAGAGCATGTGAGTAAAGTTAGAAGAGGTAAATACTAAATGACAAAGTCTAAGGGGTAGGATCCGTGTAATACGGGTATATCTCTTCTCGGGCACATGGTATCTTCAGGAGGTGGGTCCAATTACTCTTATGGCATTGATTTTGTTTTCTTTTTGTTAACTAAGAAGTAGAGATGGCCACTGGTGCGGCTGGGCGGGCCAGTTCGTGGGCCCTAGCGGGCCGGGCTGAGATTTCATGGCCCAGGACCGGACCGTGAAATTCACCGCGGTTTGGGCGGGCCCAGTCGCGAGCTCAAAATCTTGGCCATACCGGATCTCATTCTAGGTTTTTCGTGGTTTGGGGAGCGGTTACGGCGGTTCGTGGAGTCTAGCGGGTGATGCAGCATGAGAAATTTTTTTAAAAAAAATATTGAATCATTGAAATTATTCATTATTGTTACATAAAACCTTTAAAATTAATTAAAATATATATAATTATTAATATTAATGAATAATTTCATTATTTTTGAATTTGATTGAATTATAATATATCCAATTTTGATTAAAATATATACAATTTGATTAAAATATACATAATTTGGTTGAATTATTACTTGGGTTGGGCTGGTCCGGTTTATGGGCCGGGCTGGACTGGTTTCGTGGACCGGACTGGGCGGTTTTAGTAGCGGGCTTTCGTTGGTTGGGCTCAAAAATTCGGCCCACGATCCACCCACCAATTTCACGGTTCGAGGTGGGCTGTACCGGGCTTTTCGCGGGCTCGACCCACACGGCCCACGAGGTGGGCTGGGTTGGATGGGCTGGATTGGCCCGCACTGTTGGCCATCTCTACTAAGAAGTAAGAAAGAGCCTGACCGCCTTTGGGTTTTCTTTAAGCGATTTCACTATATGCAACTTTAAGCGTCGAAGTTTAGACTTTAGATGATAAATAATTAAATATACTCCCTCCGTTTTTTTAGATGTAACATTGGACTTTTCACATTTGCCGAGACACAACTTTGACCGATAATATCTCTAATTGTATAAAAGTAAAAATTATAAAAAATATATATTTGAAAAGTGTATATCGTGACGAATCAAACAATATCATGACTATATTTTTTCTTATGTATAAATAACAATTAGTGGTTAAAGTGTATTGGATGAATAGTGCCCAAAGTCAATATGTTACATCTAAACAAAAAAAAGGGGGTACTTTTTTTCGTTTTGTTTTAATTGAAACATAGTAGATTGATAAGGGGATTTAGGAGAGGAGAGAGATAGAGAGAAATAAAAACAGGGACTCATGTGATGAAGAGAGAGATACAGAGAAGTAAATACCAAATGAAGTAACATTTATTTATTTTTAAAACAGCCTAAAATGGTAAGTGTTTCATTTATTTTAGAACGAAGAAAGTATAAGATTTTTAATCAATTTATTATAAAAGCATGCATTTGTCGAATAGTGTTATTGATGTTTAATAGTGCTTAATATTTAGGTTTTTTACGTTTAGCTTCTGAGTTGCGTATGTCGTATAGCATTTTCTCCTTTTTTTCTCGAAATTAATGGTTGTAGGACTCATCCGCCTAATTCTGGTGTTTGAATCATGAGCAAACCCTGCATGTAAGGAGAGGAGGGAATGGAAACTCCCCACACCATGATCACGTGTATTGGTAATGGGGCGTGTAATTCACACTTTAAAGAGGTACTCTCTCTGTCTCACATTAATGGCTCCATGGTAATCGACAAGTTCCCAACTTTAGAGAATGAAGTAGAGAAAAAAATTACCATATAGAAATAAAATAAATGTGATATATCCTAGATGAAAAATGGAGTAAATAATTTGATAGATGGAGTACGAACAAATAACTCTTCTCTAAACAAATTCTTAGGACTATGTTTAGCAAATTTCTTTTCACTGTCTATTTATCTTACTTTGTATAAAAACTTATAATTTGATTATAAGATTAGAAAAAGTATATGAAAAGTCTATTAAGAAACGGATGAAATATTTTTAAAAAAAAGCTAGATATATAGAATTCTTCATTTCCCAATGAAGTTGTTGTAACTTCACAAGTTTTTGTCCCTTTAAGTTGTTCTTCCCCCTTGTGACTTGTAAAAAAGGTAGCCCCATAAAAAAAAAAACTCTAGGACAATTATTAGATATTTGTTAGGTTGATACCATCATCATCCAAGTGTATATTCTTCAACATAATCTCCATCGTTCAAGTGTCCTTATAATTTTACAAGGAACCATGACCATGCAAGTGTTGAGGAATTACTTGGTTGTTAGTTTATAAAGGACTTGGTGGGGGATGCGCATATAGGACATCGCAAGAAGAGAGAAAGAAACATGGTACTACTAATCTACTATGCATGGTAGGGATTATATAATACTTATATAACATAGTGACTTCTGAAGTCATAACTCATAAGCTTATTATCATGTATTTTGCCATATTGATGGATTTTATGAAAGTACTGAGATGTCGGCTCTATAACTAACGATAGTGATCGATATATTGTATGTACGTGCATAATTAAGGCTAACTTAAGTTTTGATATTGGCTTTTCATAGCTTATCGATCGGCTAATATTTAGCTTATGCCTTATAACATGAATAAACTCAAATATGGAAAGAAATATATGCCTAATAAACGGCATTTTAATCAGCTAAAATGTCAAGTTTCCAGCTAAAGTTGATTGTAGCATCCTTTTGTTTAGCTTCTCCCAGCTAAAAATGAAATTAATTGCTTATTTTGCATGTTAATAGCTAACAACCAATTAGTACCAACATTAGTTATTAGTACCAACATTAGTTTATACTAGACATCTTTGTAAAAAGTTGATGAAAACATTCCATATACAAGCTAATATAGTAACATGTATGCACATACTCTTATGTTAGTTGCTTTACCAGTGAAGCAAAAGTAATGCTTTGTTGTATATGAAAAGAGACAAGTATCAATACGAATGAAAAATTGATATTTCAATATTTTAAATGAAATTACACTTATTCATGTATCTAAAAAAATTTAATCATGGTCGATGGAGCATTTGATATGTGATATATTTCGAACTCCTTAACTAGATTGTCCTATTAAAGGATAATCAAGTGGTTTATTTGGTACTTTTACATTGTTCGAAAATTCAAATCCAATTACCTAATGATTCGTCAATTTCCTTTAGGTTCGTAAGATGGGCATGACATAAAACTAAAAACAAACAAATTACACCTTTAGTGAACAATTATAAACAGCAAATCAATCACTGGCATTGCCCTCCAAGTTATTAAGACAAATAATGAGTTTAGTAGATCCATATAAGTATGTAATTCAGTAATTACATTATTGTTCGCTTGAATAGCAACTGCATTATATCAATTGGCATATTGCTTGCTTCTCCTTTTCTCTTATGACGTATAGCAATTTTAATGTGGATTGTTGTGGTGTTAAGCTAAGATTTTTTTTCAGAAATTAATTTCCCTTTTCAATTTTTTTAATTTTTTTTTTTTTTTTTTTTTTAATTTTTTTTTTAAAATATTAATTAATTTTAATTTATTTTCCACCTCCTTTTTTTTTTTTTTTTTTTCTTTTTTATATAATTTTAATTTTTATTTCAACTTATTTTTATTCCTTTCTTTTTTTTTTAAATAAAAAAAAATTTTATTTTTTATTAATTTTTTTATTAAATTTTTTTTTAAATTATATCGTCCACCAACCATTCCCTAAGTTAACACGACTCTTATTCCTTTTAAGTATATTTTTATCTCATAACCTGCTAGACACATAGGTTTAATCACTATTTAAGCTTTTGTTTATCATTGGTTGATAGTTAAATGATTGATTGTACTACTTGCAATCTTGCACAGAAACAAATCATCTTGTGTTTCGCGTATTTAGAATAGACTTTAGGGTGGTTTTGCTTGAATATATAATATGGTACTCCTATTAAGTAGTGTATATTCTACTTTAATTGGCTATTTGTCAAGAGCTAAAACTCCAAATTTCTCAAAGTACTGCGCTTTATACTAGTTTTTGATGGATTGGCAGTGTTGCCGGCGTTTTATTATTTGTTTTGTTTGATGGGCAGGTTATCATCATTGAAATGTTTTTTGTTGCAACATTTTTAATATAAGACAGATTAGATATATCATACTAATTAAGAAATAAAAAAACATTTCTAATTTTTTGGCACTCCTTTTTTTTAACCGGGAAATATAAAGTATGCGATTGTATCACTTTATCTTTCATATAATTACTAACACACAACTTCAACTATTAATAATTTGAAATCCAAAGTGAGTGGGATCGATGGACGGCTCCAATAAAACAGCCATGAAACAAGTCAATTGGAGCAAGAAACTAGCTGAACTCATACAGTTGAACTTCGGACTTCCCTAGTATTCAACTATTGACTTGTATCATTTTAATCGTCAAGCTAGTGTTAGCCAAGACTTGACTCAACGAGGAATAGTCATTATCTCACTTTCGATAGCGTCTTCCTCAATATGAGATTGCTTGCACCTTCTTTTTGCACTAAACTAATAAGAACCTTTTAAAAGTTCAATTTTGCCAAAAAAAACCTTTCAATTTTTCATAGTGCAAAAATATAAGTTTGTCAAAAACTATAAGGAAAATTTGTCAAAAAAAACCTTTTAAAAGTTCAATTTTGTCAAAAAAAAACCTTTTAAAACATGTGAATAGTGCAAAAATATAAGTTTAACAGCTAATAACAAAGGAAACAATACATGGATTCATTTTTTTAATTACTTTCATTTTCTAATATTAATTACAACATGTATAAAAATAATAAATTATTAAAGTTCAGCCTCAAAGAAGAAAGCACGAGAGTACCACAAGCAATGTTGCGATAACATTAGAAAATTTATACCTGGTTGTTGCAATTGTGTCAACAATCAACATCAGGATCTGATTATATTTGATGTCAACTAAATCCATGACACACAAATCCCAAAAGCAAAGGGGGGAAAGAAAAAGAGAGAAAAGAAGCAAAAAAAAAGGTAATTGTACAAAGTATCTAGCCATTAAATGCAATATACCAACGTCATTCATCACTCAGTACATCCCTGGATAATTCTATTTACACAAAATGTGTAGAATCCAGACGAAAAAAGATTAAAGCCAACCAAAATAAAGACAACAACAATACAGAAACACATATTCTACTCTGCCACTCTGCTACCACTTACACCAAGTTTATACACCTTAAGTGATGGCTTTTCAAAACTCAAACAATTATCAACAATGATGACTACAAGTAAATCTATCGATCCTTGCCTGGTCAGATTGTTTGTTCACAAGTAAGGCCCGTTACTTTTGCACTGAAAACGGGCCGAAATTAACTTAGCGAGCCGAGAGAAGCGGGCGGGCGAAATTAACTGAATTGAAAATAAGTCCAAAAGAACAGGGCCTAAATCTCTCTCCAAAAATTCAATCTTGAAAACATCCATTATTAGAGTCCTAAAGCAAATTGCAGCAGAAATACAGCTATCAAACCACCATGAGATCATTCCCCTCGACATAAGTCCTGAGGTTTGAGGCAACAAAACAGGCTGAAACACCACTCGCTAGGAGTATAATCACCCATCGGAGGAACTCAAGAGGAATTACCAACAAGAACTGCAAAATTGCATTGCAATCAAAATGTGTGAAATCATGAGGAAAGCAAAGGCGAGATGTGAAATTATACCAAACAATTTTAAACACAGTTTGATCTGGAATTGTTACCCATACTATGGTACGAGTACTAAATGTAACTGCTAGAGCTTCTCAGACGATGCTACATGTGATTGATAACATTACCATTATCTTTGTTACAGGAGAAACTATGAAATTCGAATTCGGATAACGAACAACCTAAAAGACAGAATTTTTCTAGTATCCTAAAGATCATAGGGAATTTGTATCCTGCAGCTGAAGTATTCACAAATGTTTTAAGACTAATTAACATTAAAGGACATTTAACCAACCCTGTGTTGGCATGATGGAAAATGGAAACAATGGTTAGGTGATTTGCATTTATTATCTAAAGATTCCCACAAAATAGGACAACATTAAACGCAAAAGAGGACAATTGTTGTCAGAAGAAAGGAATCTTGGCCAACAGGCTCAACATTGCATAAAAAAGGACAACAGACTTCACAAACCTAGCAATTAAGGTACAAAATGTATAAGCAGAATACAACTAATTTCGACAGAAATTTTTCACATTGTAGGAAGAGTGCCACTCTGCATCTCTGTATACTTCTCTTCCGAAGGAGACCAGTTAAGTATATATATAAACAATCACAACTTGGAAATAGACCCTAACATGAACACTTGAATAGCCATTGGATAAACATGATGATGTGAACACTTGCACAGCTTAAAACGAAGATGAATAGAGAATAACCCCACATGCACCAGAAGCATTAGCAACCCCATCGTCAGAAGAATCAAAACTAAGACTATGAAAGGAAAAACAAGACAAATTCACAAATCTCTTCCACAGAGATAGGAAGTCAATTAGAGAACTGAAAAAGATTAGTAATGAACAAGATCATAAGTCAAAATAGAGGATTGGAAAAGGGTTAGTAATGAACAAGTCACCCAAGTCAATACTTAGAGGCTAGAGCCACAAACGAATGTACTAGTTTTTGTGTGGAACACCACGAGGCTTCATTAATAAGACAAGAACCAAGCACAACCAAAAAAAACCATGATCATTCATATAGCAACATGCCAACATCAAATTATTTGTCCCTTATAAAAACAATGAAATTAAGACAGCAATGCATGAGTAGCGGTAGGATCCTCTCCATTTCTTTTCATACATTTCAATATCAGGATGATGACACCTAAGCTAGTAAAAAAACAAATTTCTAAAACAAAAGCCTATTCCCCCCTTCATACATTTCCAACCATTCAGGAAATGGAGAGAATCCCAATTCCCAACTCAACAGCAGGGGGGTACTAACCCACTACTGTCTGGAGGGACCCAGGTGGAGACCAAAGCTTACTGTCAGAAAATCTAAATTAAGGCTGATGGTCCTTCAATCCTTTCGGTTCAGGATCCCAACATTGTAGAGGCTGCTATGGAGTTTCTCCAGACATCTATTTTGATGAAACCTGGAAGAGTTTAAAGACCTACTTAAGAAAACAACTATTGTAAGTAAAACTGTCAGCTTCCAGTATGGTGGAGAAGTAGTTTCCCTAAACAAAATCAAGGAGATCATTTGGAATCGTAAAGGGCCAAAAACTCCAAAATCATGCCTTTGACTCTACCTGTTATAAACATAGTTGAAAATTAATTTGTCAAGACGAAGGGTTTGCAAGAGAAGTTTGAGTAACAATAAGCTTCATAAAAGTCTAGTTCCTGTATTATCACATGGATTTCACAAAAAAAAAGTCTTAAGACTTTTCCTTGATAGATTAGAATCCTACTTTACTAGTAAATAGAAAGGAGCTCGGTTATGGGTCTAATTAGCAATCCTGCAATGTTCTCAACTTCTGACAGCCATTGGAGTACACACAGAGCAATGAGATATTACGCCACCTAGATTTTTCCTTATCTGGGTGGACATAAAGTGATAAAACTGCCTCAGGCAAACCAAACAACCAACTTGCGCAAGATGTATCAGAACTCAGAAGTAATTCCTATTCATATTGAGTTTTTCCAAATTCTTTGTCCCTGAAGAATCTAATGAACAAAACAATCTCCAAACCATGCAATCGTGGCTCGTTGATCAATAACCCAAAACAACATGACATTACTGAGGTTTCTTTGCCAGATTCAGAATATTTTGCAAGGAAGTGTGAGAACTACAGATCCTACATCTAATTGGAGGAAAAATTGAGGTCAAGATGAGTTCATACTTCATAGACTAGGATTAGTCGAAACCTATTCGTTTTGATATATTTTTCTTTTGCCCAAAAAAAATTGTTTTAGCTCTGTTTCTCTTGCTATGTCTCAGATATATACTGCAAGGTGAGGAAATGCAAGTCTATGTCTCAGATAAACAGCTTGTATCGGAAACGATATAGTGACCTACCAGTAAAATCACAAGAAAGTTAGCAAGAAAAATTTATAACTTGAAACTTCAGAATTCAGAACTGTAAACAGTAAGCAAATTTTTAATAGTTGGATAGCAATAGGATGAACCCTCACTTTCATACCACTCAAAAGGCACTTCTTTTGGAATTCAAATTCATCAAATCTATAATCACACCTATGTCCTTATACAATCAATAGAAACTACTCTGTCCGAATTCGAATTAAATATACCAAACCAACCCAATTCCAATTCGGAAATCAAAATTCTTAAACATTCTCTTAGGCGTGAATTCTCTATTCTAAACGAGAATTCAATTTATCTTCAAGCACATTTTCGCCAATTACACACTCTATTGGAACAGATAGCTATTTAGCAATAGTATGAAACCTCACTAACATACACCTCAAAAGGCACTTCTTTTCGAATTCAAATTCAACTACATTTAATCAAAAACAAATTCAAATTGCAGCAAAATACATCAAATTCAAATTGCAGCAAAATACATCAAATTCAAACTACTACTAAATTCAGCGCAAAATCAAAGCAATCAAGACATGCAAATCCGAATTCAAAAAGCTGATCCAAGAAAAGTAAGAAGTAAATCATAGTGACAAAAAAAAACCACGAACATTATAAGAAAACGACCTAATTAAAACCCAGAATTATCTATTTCCCGAAGCAAAAGCAGAAAGAAAGAGAGATAAAAATTGCAGATAATAACCTTAAGCTGCATTTGCCCACAATAGTAACAAGAAAGTCTAAATCTTTCCGATTTTCGGAATTCTCTTGTCTTTCATTAAGTTCTTTAAATTGAATTGGGTTGATTACTAAGATATTGCAGCACACTCTCATGCCTCATAAACATGATTGATCTTGGGCGTTTTGGCACCCATTATCGGTAAGGGTTTTCAACCCAATTAAACCTCTAACTCAATTGAGGGTGCGATTTATTCACCTTAAAAAATTAAGTTTTAGGTTCAATCAGTTCAGTTTAGTTCCGATAAGTTTTAATCAGGTCCTATTATGTTAATAAGTTTTAATCAGGTCCAATAAGGTCCAATAAGTTTCAATCAGGTGCAATAAGTTTCAATCAGGTTTAATAAGTTACAATAAGATCAAAATACTCAATGATCAATAAATTAAAATTTTAATTTTAATTAAAGTACCACTTTGATTATTATATAGTATTATATTTGTATTATTGTCTATTATTTTATAATTCATATTACTATTAACTGATTATGTTATTATTAAAAACTTTAATTAAAGTACCACTATGATTATATAGTATTATATATACATTATTATCTATTATTTTATTATTCATATTACAATTAGCTGATTATGTTATTATTAAAAAAATATTATAATCATGGTCAACTAAGATTAACAATAATAATCATCATAATTATAATATTTTGCAATTCGTCTTTAAATTACTAGAGATAACATGTTTCCGTTACTAATAACAATAAAAGATATAAATGTTATTAATTGATTTCCTACTAGTGCTTTATAAAATCAAGCAAGACTATTAGATGTATTAATGGTGAAAGTTGTGTATAGGCAAGCATATAAATAATATTTTTTTGTTAAAATGTTAGTTATAAGAGATAATTAATAATTACTATTTTTTCGAAGGATAAATTTTAATAATTATTATGTATGTCATAAAAAAATTTAGGGATAGTATTTATGTGAAGGATAATATTTATGTTATTACTCATTAATTTTTTTCAATCAGGTCCAATCAGGTATAATAAGTTCCAATCAGGTCAATAAGTTTCAATCAAGTCCAATAAGTTAAATCAGGTCCAATCAGGTCCAATAAGTTCAGTTCAGTTCAGGGTTATTTAGGTGAAGAGAACGCACCCTAAACCTAACCCAATTAACCTTTATTCTTTGAAAGTATATTCCTAACCCATTATGTTAAAATAATCTTTTGGGTTGATTTCTCATTAATCTCAACCATCAATATATGGTACAAGTGTTATAATCTAATTAGGCATCCAAAATATAAAATAAGATAGTAAAGTACTCTAATTTTAATTTTATCTCTATCTTAATACTCTTCCTCAATTTGGAGAGTGAAGACTTTGAACATCCAACTTGCGCAGAAGAAAATTAAACTGAGCTCGCCGGAGAGCTTTAGTGAAAATGTTCGTCAACTAAACAGTTGTAGGTACATTAAAAGGAGAGATTAATCCAGCAAGAATAGCTTCATGAACAAAATGACAATCCACCTCGATGTGTTTAGAGCGCTCGTGAAAGACGGGATTCCAAGCAGTATACAAAGCATATTGACTGTGACGTGTGCCTGAGGGATGTGGACGACTAAATCTTCTAATAATGCCTTAAGACATTTTAATGCACCCGTTGTAGCAGCCATAGATCGATATTCTGTCTCAGCAGATGAGACATGTATGTTGTTTCTTAGTCTTCCATAAAACATGAAAGTATCCCAACTGAACAAACCTTAATGGGAGTTCTTTCACAGCAGGTGGATTACTCAACTCAAGAAGTGCCGAAACATTCTATTTCTCCTCCTCCTTCAACATCAGCGTGGGTGTTCTTGGGTGCTTGCGTGGGTGTTCTTGGGTGCTTTTGCACCCCCAAGATTCCCTAAAACCACCAATTCTATCCTATATGGGTTCTGAACCCACTCTAATCTAACCCTAGCCCCAACAGAGAGTGATCGAAAAGCCACAAAATTAAGCCATCCACCACCAAAAAAATCTCCTCCACCCAATGCAATCAGTTCTTGGAGTCACATACAGAATATATTCGTAATCTTTATGCTGTTGAGTATCAAATGCGGGAATCAGAAAGGAAATGGATTGTTGATTGACGATGAGTGAACGATGCGTTTGATTCAAATTGGGGATGATGAAATGTTGTAGGGTTTGGTTATCGATTAACAGATGTGTCCTAATCGAAGTCACGACTAATACCTTTTCCCAATGATTCACCATAGTGGGTGAATGGGTGAATTGGTGATTGGTGATGCAGCGAGAGGAAAATTGGTGAATGGTGATGCGACTTGCAAAAAATGGCGAGAGAAAAGTTGCGCGGCGGAGATATAGTGGGGTGGAAGTGGGGTGTTGATTATGTTTTAATAATCCAACCTTTTAGCATAATTAGAGAGGGGTGGTGGTGGTATTTTTGGTTGTGGTAGTGCTGTTGTGCCTTGGTGGATAGATTATTTAATTAATTAGGTTGATTAAAATTGAAATTGATTATAATTAAATTGGACCAAATTAGAATATGACACGTGTCCGATAAACCTGTTTTACTGGTCACCAACTTGTTTCAACCGGTCACAGTTTAATATGAGCAAATTATGCTAAAAGGTTGGATTATTAAAAAATAATCAAAAGTTAGGATTAATTAGAGCGAACGGTCCAAAGGTTCGATTATTAGAATCAATTTTCCAATTTTTTATGGGAATTTGGTAAATTCGTGCCGGGTTCATCGGTAAACGAGCTGAACATTCTCAACCATAGAACGCTCAACTCTAACTCGACCTGTTTATTAAACGGGTCACTCGACCCATTTATCAAGCGCATATATATATATATATATATATATATATATATATATATATATACTAAACAAATGTACGTCATATTTTCCTTAACCCACGTCTTATATACTAATATCTTACCTAAATAAACAAAATCGAATAATCAAATATATTTATGAAAAATATTGAAATTATTTCAAGCCCAACTAAATACTATTCATTGTAGAATAGTAGTTAAAAGAATTGTCGTGTCGCATTCGGATTAAAATGTTCGATCCTAACCTGACCCGTTTAATAAACATGTCGTGTTGGGTCAACCGCTTACTTAAACGGGTTGAAAACTTTGACCCAAAACACGCTGATTTTTTATGACATAACTATTCTACAATTTGCATCAGATATATGCATCAGTAGGTTGTGAAGTTTTTTTTACTGGATCAAAAGTAACGCTAACAATTTCAATACTTATATAACTATGCTAAAGATATTGTCGGATCTATGAAACTATTCAACAGGAAGTGGACGTGCCCGAACAAAGGAACACCACTGGGCGGGGCCTCGTGTGCCTAAGCCCTGCCCGACCCAGTGCTGTTTTTACCATAGTCAGGCTCGGCCCGAACCCGACCCGACCCGAACCCGGCCCAGTGAACAACTCTACATAAGAGCATCCCCACTGTTTTTTTTGGGCATAAAATTGAGTCATGAACCTTGCTAAAAAATACATTGGGTTGCATCCATCGTTTTTTTATGTTTTTATTTCGACAATGCTATGACTCAATCCATGTTTGATCATCCTATGACCCAAACCATGGAAAGAGTAGTGAAAAAGTGTAGTGGGCCCCAGTGGGAAGCCAACTTTCTTTGGGCTGGGTAAGAGTTGCCACATGGCATTTTAATGGAAAAAAAAACAGACAATCACTTGTTGCCACGCGTGAGCTAAACAGAAAAAAAAGGAGAGCTTGACACGCGTCGGCATGTTGCAGCACTACTTGCCAACCGTTTCTCAACATGTGTAACATGTCAGATTGGGATTATTTAGACTTTGTAATCAGAATAACTTTAAAAATACAAATCGGAAAAAAAAATTCATCAATGGTCATATTTTTTTGAGATATGGAAATAGACATCCGTTTTGCTAAATTTGGACACACTTTCGAAATTAATTATTTTCTGGGATGTTTTTTTTTTGGGTTATGAGTTGGGTACATTTGTCAAAATAAGTCTTGAGGCACGATCAACTTTTGTAAGATGAAAGAGATTGTTGATGAGAGAGAGAAATGACATGTTTTTTTGTGGCATGAGTGACCATGCTCTAATACTTCCTCTATTTTTTAATACTTGCACGTTTCCCAAGTTAAGAAGTTCTTTATTACTTGCAATATTGTCCTTTTTAGCAATATATTATCTTTATCTCTCCTAGCACATGATTGACTACCTGATAGTTCTTTTTTTATCTCTCTGGATTTGTCTCTCTTAGTCTTCTCCTTGATTCTTATTCACATTTCAATGTTCCGACTTCCAAAAATTTAAAATAGAGGAAATACTATATAGTAGTGGATTCCTTTTTAAAATTACTTTTATTTTCGAATAATTTTTATAACAAGTATAGAAATAATAATTTATTATAGTTTAGCCTCGAACATAAGGCATGTCTGATAAAGAAGGGAGAAAGTACCACAAGCAATGTTACAACTTACAACAGCATGAGAAAATTCTACCTGGTTGTTGCAATCGTGTCAACAATCAACATCGGGATCTGCAATGAGTCTTCCAAGAATGTCGACCAACACTTATCAGTTATCACCACTACATTATATTTGATGTAGAATTTACGCAGGATCTGATCATATTTGATGTCATCTGAATCCATGGCATACAAATCCCAAAAGCGAAGGGGGAAAGAAAACAGAGAAAGGAAGCAACAAAGAGAAATTTGTACAAAGTATCTAGCCATTAAAGTATGCGATATACCAACAGTCACTCATCACTCAGTAAATCACTGGAGTAAATTCTATTTACATAAAATGTGTAGAATCCAGATAAAAAAATAGATAAAGCCACCCAGATCAGAAAGACAACAACAAAATTAACAACGCAGTAAGAAACACAATTCCTATTCTGCCAGTCTGCTACCACTTACCCCATTGTTTTCATACCTAAATTGATGGCTTTTCAAAACACAAAAAAAAAAAAACTAACAATATGACGACAACAACAACAAAAGACGTAGCAAAATAACTGGGAAAGAAGGAAAAAACAAATTATATAGGTCATGGCGTGGTCAGATTGTTTGTTCACAGGCAAATCTCTCTCCAAAAATTCAATCTTCAAAAGATCCATCATCAGACCAGGTAAGAAATTCTATGTGAAAAACCAGACCTTGATAAAGAGTCCTAAAGCGAATTGCAACAGAAATGCAGCTATCAAAACCACCATGAGATCATTGCCCTCAACGTAAGTCCTGAGGTTTGAGGCAACAAAACAGGCTGAAACACCACTCGCTAGGAGTATAATCACCCATCGGAGGAACTCCAGAGGAATTACCAACAAAAACTGCAAAATTGCAATCAGAATGTGTTAAATCACGAGGCTTCCAAAGGCGAAATATGTGAATATATACCAAAAATTGTATACACAGTTTGCTCTGGAATTGTTACCCATAATATGGTATGAGTACTAAATGCAAGTGCTAGAGCTACTCAGATGACGATACATGTGATTGATAATATTACCATTATCTCTGGTGCAGGAGTAACTATGAAATTTAAATTAGAGTAACAAACAACCTAAAAGACTGAATTTTTCTAGTTCCCAAAAGATCATAGCGATTTTGTATCCTGCAGCATTAAAGCTGGATAAATAAGTGTCTCATAAGGTTACTGAATCCTAGCCCTTTCCCAAATGAAAATCCCATTAATAGCGTAACAGTATTCTGAAGTTCGAATAAAAGGAAAAAGGAGGCGGTGAACCCAAAAGGCAGCCAGCACTTGGCTCGGTGAAATAACTACCTTTCTACATTTGTAGTGATTGTGACTTCAGGGATAGTACTCCCTCCGTCCTATTTTCTAGCTCTGAACAATTCACAAATGTTTAAGACTAATTAATACTAAAGGAATTTAACCGACCCTGTGTCGGCATGATGGAAAATGGAAACAATGATTAGGTGATTTGCATTATCGACTAAAGAATCCCACAAAATGGGACAAAATAAAACGTAAAAGAGGACAATTGTTGTTAGACGAAAAATATCTTGGCCAACAGGCTCAACAATGCAAACAAAAGGACAATAGACTTCACAAATCTAGCAATTAAGGTACAATATGTTAAGCAGAATAAAACTAATTTAAACAGAAATGTTCACATTGTAGGAGGAGTGCCACTCTGCATCTCTGAATACTTCTCTTTGAAAGGAGACCAGTTTAAAATATATATAAACAATCAAAACTGGTAAGAGACTCAGGGCATGAACACTTGAATGGCCATTGGATAAACAAGATGACAATGAACACTTACACAACTTAGAACGAAGATGAAGAGAGAATAACCCCACATGCACCAGAAGCGTACAACGCTAGCAGGCGATCCCAGATACTGAAGCAAGAAATAGAATGCCAATGGCACCACAATTGCATACCCATACACTGTACTGGCAGCCAAACTCATAAAGCTGACATCAAAATTCCAGGAAGAACTCCCTATTAAGTAGGTGGCTAAATTTCCTAGAGCAGCAATCACAAATACCAAAGTTGTGGAGACCCAAATAAGCCCATATCTGAAATGTTTCAAAACATTAGCATTAGCAATCCCATTGTCAGAAAAACAAAACTAAGATTATAGAAGGAAAAACAAAACAGAAGTCACAGATCTCTTCTACAGAGATAGGAAGTCAATTAAAGAACTGGAAAGGTTATTAATGAACAAGATCACAAGTCAGAACAGAGGATTGAAAAAGGTTAGTAATGAACAAGTCACCCAAGACAGTACCTAGAACCACAAACGAATTTAATAGCTTTTGTGTGAAACACCATAAGTTTCATTAAAAGGACAGCATCAAGCGCAACCAAAAAAAACAACGATCATTCTTACAGCAACATTAAATTTTCTGTCCCGTATATCCATTTTATTAAGAGATAGCAAATTCATGGATGAGTAGCAGTAGCCCCTCACCTGCTTCCAGGTATTCTGCCTAACTGCAGTTCCCACTTCTTCATTAGGTATTAGGAACCCCTCTATTTGTTTTCGTCCATTTTCTATATAAGGATGATGACACCTAAGCTAGTAAATAAATAAATTCCTAAAAAGAACCCCCTATCTCCCCCTTCATACATTCCCAACCTTTGATTTACGAGATGGACCATCCGTTTCTTGTAGGAAACGGAGAGGCTCCTCTTTTAAAAGCAGAGGGGGGGGACTAACGGACTAGTGGTAGTGGTTTACCTGGAAGGACCCAGGTGAAGATCAAAGCTTACATGTCAGAAAATTTAAATTAAGATTGATGGTCCTTCAATCCTTTCGGTTCAGGATCCCAGCATTGTATACTTCCTACTTAAGAATACAACTAATGTTTGTAAAATTATCATCTTCCAGTAAGGTGGAGAAGTAGTTTCCCTAAACCAAATCAAGGAGGCCATTTGGATTTTAGAATCATGAAGGGCCAAAAACTCCAAAATCGTGCCTTTGACTTCCACCTTTTATGAACAGAGTTAAAACTTAATTTCTCAAGACGAAGGGTTGTACAGAAGTCTACAGTCAGAGGTAAGCTTCATAAAAGTCTAATTCCTGTATTATCAGTTTATCACATGGTTTCAAAAGTACAACTTCCTTTCTTTTAAAAATTACAAACCTATTACTACCAGTAGATTTTCATATTATATCAAAAAAATTCAAAAAAAATCTAAGGTGCTTATGTTCATTTCTCTGCAACTTACAAAACAAATTAAATGATTACAGTGGCAATATTTAGTATGGATCCTGCTGATCTGAGAAGTGCAGGAAAGATGAAGCTTTGTTTCCAATAATGATAGAGGTTCATACACCACAATGTATCTTTGCAAGGTTACCAATTTACCATACTGGAAAGTATGATCAAAATCCTGACCAAGCTTATGAATATAATCACTGTTGCCACTGAGGTGATTGCTCTGTAATGTTGAACAAATCCAGAGCTGATATTAATTCTAAATCTGCTGACAAACTGGTTGGAAAGGGTTCAAATCTTAGGAAAGATACAAAGAAATTTAAGGTTTTCGGATAGTCTTCTGGTGAATACACTCAGAAAACATCTCTTCCCAGGGAAAAGTGGAATCTGCGTCCCAGTGTACATCATTTATTTCTCAAGTTCAAAGTTGCTTGATGAATCTGATGCAATATTCTTGCTTTGAGGAAGTTTCTCTACCTTATTTATTGCCAGTCTGCCAGTCTTGTTTGATAATTGTAATTTGAATATTTACCAGGATTGTAGAGGAATATGAGTTGAGCTCATTGATCTAGGAAACCATTTTTGCTTCATAGAAAAGGTCTTAGACTTTGCCTTGATAGATCAGAATCCTGAGTTACTATTAAATAGAAAGGAACTTTCTTATGGGTCTAATTAGCAATCCTGCAATGTTCTCAACTTCTGACAGCCATTGGAGTACACAGAGCAATGAGATATCACACCACCTAGATTTTCCCTTATGTGGGTGGACATAAACTGCCTCAGGCAAACTAAACGACCAACTTGAGCAAGATGTATCAGAATTCAGAACTCGGAAGTAATTCCTGTTCAGATTGAGTTCTTCCAACTTCTCTGTCCCTGAATAATCTAAATGAAGCAAAACAATCTTCAAACCCATGCAATGGTGGCTCGGTTGATCGACAACCCAAAACAACATGACATTACTGAGGTTTCTTTGCCAGATTCAGAATATTGTGCATAGTAGTGTGAGAACTGAATATCCTACATATAATTGGAGGAAAAAACTGAGCTCAAGATGAGTTCATAGGCTGGGATTGATAAAAGCCTATTCTTCTTAAAATATATTTCTTTTGCCCAAAAAATTTTAATAGCTCTGCTTCTCTTGTTGTTATGTCTAAGATATATACTGCAAGGTGAGGAAATGCAAGTCTATGTCACAGATAAACAGCTTGTATCAGAAACGATACAGTGACCTACCAAGAAAATAACAAGAAAGTGAGCCCAAATACTCCCACATCCACGGGGCCAATTTTGTCTATATGAAATACTCACTATCCACATTGTCAGAGGACATATCTTGAAACTTCAGAAACCAAAACTTTAAACAGTTGGCAACATTTTATTAGTTGGATAGCATAGTATGAACCCTCCCTAACTGCCTAACATACAACTCAAAACGCACTTGTTTTGGAACACAAATTCATCTAATCTATAATCACACCTAGCTTATATCTTCAAGCACATTTTCACCAATTGCACACTCTTGGAACAGATTGCTTGTTGATGCCCGAATTTTCACCCCACCTCCACAGCCCACCCCCCTCTAGACAACACAGCTTTCTCCATTTCTGGTGATCACCTTATCCCATATATGTAATTCCTCGCAATGGATCTGTGCTTTATTACTTGGGATTAGTAGTCATATAAACCACACACCGCGTAATAATTGACATCAAGTTAGCAATGAAATTCAATAGAAGTTATGTATTCATGTTGGAAACCAACACAATTCAGGCATGTACAAGCATCAGACACTACTTCAACATGAAACCAATCCAACATTTTCTCATCATGCTTCACTAAAAGATTTTGCTTCAGAATTTTTTCAGGAAAATTACTTCTAAAAAAATTATCGGAAGATGGTTATGTGAATATTATTTATCCATAGCGACGTTTGTCCTTATTTTGATAAATGAGATATATATTTAGAGAATAACTCTAATGTTTCCATATCCTACATTAAGGCATTGTCATTGCCCATATACATACGATTTATGTTGACACAGTTCAGATCAAGTTGCCCATCTCCTTAACTAGATTCATTAGAAGGGCCTCTTGAGCTTCACATTCATGTTACCTCCCAATGTACAATCAACCAAGAATCGTATCCACCATCTACCATGGATACAGATTACTTCTCATATGCATACACCATAGAATCATTCTTCTACATTGTACCATTAAAGATCGTACCATTAAAGATCTAAAGACTCCTAATGTACTACCTGGGATGTGGGTCCGACAACATTTTATATAATCAAAGAAATGCCCAAATAATTTCGCTACCCAAACAGATGCGAAGGGCAGGCAAACAGTAGGCAGATAAGGTGGAACAAACATGAAAAAGTACACAGGAAATATGCAGGGCGTAGAAGACCAAAAGTTAATAAAAGATCATACTCACAGATCAGGATTTGCCTCAATCTTGCTAAAGAAATCACCACTTCTAGGATCCAAGGAACTCAGCAATCTATTAATGACAATGTCTGTATCCACGTTGAAGTATTGTGTGTATGAGTAGATATTAAAGACTCCCTGCCAAGTGTTTGTAGGTGGTGGCCCACCTCCTTCTGCAAAACATGCAAGAGAGGTTAATGCATGTCAAGGGAATATTAAAAAAAAAAAGTGTTTCATTATTTAGATTTACCAAATTTTGAACTAAAAATAAGACCTTATGGCTAGGTGGCCGTTGATAATAAATCACTTGATAAGAATTTGTAGTTAAGTGGATGTTGATAAACTTAAGACACTAAATGCATCAGGCACCAACAAGAATGAAGATCTCATAGTGGCAAGAGAATCATATGCATTCCTGGTTGGAAATGCTAACATGTGTGAATATACCATGAAGCTGGCAAATATTAATCACAATGCAAGTTAATCAAGATAACCAAATTGATAGCCATGACAACTGACAAGGGTGATTCAATCAGCTCAATCCTTGCATCGACAGATATCAATAGGTCCAAAAGAAAACAGTGCATAATTCTTAAATCCCAGTAGAAGTGCTCCAAACAAATGCTTCCAATGTACCAAAAACAACTTAGGGTTGAGAAATGGCAACAACAACGATATCAAACGATGTAGAGAGGTCATATATGTAGCAGAACACTTGACACAACGAGGTTCTTATATCTCCATCCCTGCTATCCTCAATGATGAAGTGGGACCAATGTGCTAGTTGGCTTATTCCTGGTCTGTGTTGACCGTCAGGATCCCAAAAATTGAGTCCATTAGTACATGTTGCACTGCTTGTCATGTCTTTCCTACGATGTATATTTCCTTGAGTTGTATGTGAGGATTCTTATTTTGAGATTGGACGGTAGACGTACTTATTAGTTGGCAATTTCATACTTCCTTAGTTCTTTTTAGTTACACCTAAAGTACTTAGCATGTTTGCCAACGCGAAACTTTAAACTTTAATATCTGTAATTATGCATAAAAAATTATAAAAAGTTGATAGCTTAAAAATACATGTTGAGACGAATCTAACAAGACCCCAAATGGCTATATATTTCCTTACGTATAAATAATACAAGAGGGTCAAAATAAAATTAGTGAATAGTGTCAACTGTCACAATATGGTACAACTATAAGAAAACGGAGGAAGTATTTTTTATTCTTTTAACCTCATGTTACAAGTGTAATACTTGTTCTTGTTAGAATAAGTTCAGACCACACAGAGATTCAAACGCACCAAATCTTCTTATTTCAACATAGTTAATGCCAAGCATCTTTAATTGCATTTAATAGAGATTATTAAATCTCATTATTAAATCTTGAAAATATACATTAGAATTAGTCGTTGATCAATATCGATATCATATTATTGAAACGCGTGTTCAAGAAGTATAGCCTGCCACGTGTCCCCCTACCCTCTCAAATGCTTACATGGCACCATGTCATAGGGTTACATGACATTTCCTGGAAGACTCTTTTCTTACTCATAACAAAAAGAAAAATGTTTGTGAGAGGACTTGGACTCTTGACTCCTCATATTGCAAGTCAATATTCTATTATCTAACCACCAAATTGTGGCTTCTACTTATGACAAAATGTCAATCCTAAAAATATCAACTTTTCCCTTAATAGATAACTCGGGGCATCGTCCGGGCCCAACAACTAGTTGCATATTAACAACTCATAAAAAAACAATAACGGAAGAGGTAAAACAGAAGGGAATAATATTAACGCAGATATTCATAGAAGGGAAGTGTTAAAAGTAAGTATTGCCCTTCCTCGAAATTGGTATTAATGTTACAACAATAATAATTTAACTTTAGCTGATCCTCAAAACAGTTAGCGGGATTGTTAAACAACAATCAAAGTTCCTTCCATTACTAAAGAACCTGGCTACAGACTTCTGTAACTCCGTTATTCACTCCCAACAAACACTTCTCAAGTACTAAACGTGAAATACCAAATCCTAATGTAGAAAGTAATGAAGTGTAATTTATGCACATACCACTTGAATTTCCAAGATTCTGATATCCCGGTCCCCTATCTCCACCTTGGTGTGGAGGAAAGCTTTGCAAAGTCGCTTGGGGCGCTATACATGTTAAGTCAAGTTAGCAAATTGTTTCTAAATCCATCCAAAACAATAAGAATCATAAACTCAACATGAATAAGTCCTAGATTGCCTTACCCGTGTACGACTCACCCGTCCTTTCTTCAGCTACAACAGCCTGTGATCACATAAACTCGATTTAAAATGCAGCCAATAGTCACTTCATGATACACAAAATTATAAATTTCACACCAAGATTACACAGCTGTAGAAATGTGGCATATTAGTGCACACGAAATCAGCCACGGCAAGAAAATTTAACATAAATCCATCTCAATAGATGAACTCCATCAGTTTATCCCTTGAGGTACTTGAGACCTCAAAAAATCATGCTAAAAACGGCAAAAAAACATCAAGAACTCCCAATATATCGAAATCATATAAAATAAGCTCGCGTGAAGTTAACATTCCACATAAAAGGGGAGAAATCGACATAATCATGCAATCATCGACGCATATAGAAGAATTAGGGCTTGAATTTTCCAAACTTCTGTTTCGTTTACATCAGAATTTCAATGAAATTAGCTACATTATACAAAAAGCAGTAGAAAAACAATTGAAGTTGAATCGAACAACAAAATTGATATACAAATTGAAATTAGGGCATAAAAAGATGAAAGATGAATGAGAGAGAAATTAACGTACTGGAACTGAGCCAAGTAAATGGCTTGTTGGAAGATTAGTGTACTGTTCATCCATGATCAAACTTTCGACACACGAACCAGAGAAGAGGAAGAAGAAATTGGGTAAGATTGTGATTGTATAATTTGAAAGGAGAAATTTTTCGCGGAAATGCGTTTTTTATCGAGATTCGAGTTTTATCAGAATTCCGCCATGTTTTGGGTTGCAACAATTATGGCTGAAAAGTCCCCTTTTCTTCCTTTCTCGCTGTATATGTCGTGTGTATTAGAAGTTTAGAACGGACATTTGACAAACTACACTTTCATTTATGTTTTGGGAATAAAGGAAAAATATCCTTTTATGATATTTTGGTACCAAAAGTACACATTCGGAGTAGAGCTGAAAATTATTCATGGGTGGGTGGATTACCACTCACCCGCCTCAGATAAATGGGTGAAAACCTAAAATGAGACGGGGGACGGTCAGGGGTGGGTGGCGGACGGGGGCGAGTGGAGTGGGTGGCGGAAAGGGTCGAAAATGTGTGGAGATGGGTGACGGGGTGGTTCGCGGTTGATGGGCGGGTTGAGGTCCACCCAACACATCTTCGACCCATTAGTTGCAATTGTTTATCTAACATATTCGTTAATGCATAACAATGACTATGAATATCTCTAATATAATATAGTAAAAGTAAGATATGTAATAGGCGAAAAGTCAAATTGTCTTAACTAATATAAGATAATGGTAGTACAAAGCATTGTAGTTATTTATCATTGTTGATCTTGTGTATCTCTTTACTTCATGGTTCTACAGTAAAATAGTTTATCAATCGATTGTAACTTTGGATGAAACAATCTTGACATCTTATAATGACACAAAATAAGAACAAGAGATATAATACACTAGGTAAAGTGATATGTTATTGGAGCTTAAATTCCTCCATGTATTATAAGATATTTGTCGATTAACAACAGTAGTATTTGTGCTTATAATACTTGCTTGTGCCTCTAAAACATCGATATAGTAGGGTCTTGCTAAATGTCGCCCTGAAATATCCTGGTAATGCCCTGTATTTTTGTACAAAAATACATGGGTTGTATTTCCTCATTCCCTCCTTTCCTCTTTCCCTTTCTTTATTTAAACTCCCACATGTGCCATGTTTTCCACACAACTTCACCACACTTTCTTTATTCACTTTCATTCTCTCTCAAGATTTCCGGCATTGACCAAGGTGTTTACCGGCGTTGGCCAAGGTGTTTACCGGCGTTGGCCAAGGTGTTTACCGGCGTTGACCAACTTTGACCGGCGTTGACCAAGCAGGAAAAATAAACTCCGGCTTCATGGCAAACAATGTAAGTTTTTTTTTCGCTGTTAAAAGTAGCTAGACGTCTAAATTAGGCGTTTGACCAGCTGGTCAAGCGACTAAAATAGGCGTTTGACCAGCTGGTCAAGCGACTAAAATAGGCGTTTGACCAGCTGGTCAAGCGCCTAACTTAGCCGCCTGAACCACTAGTCAGGCGCCTAATTTAGGCGCCTGACCAGCTGGTCAATCGCCTAATTTAGGCGCCTGACCAGCTGGTCAATCGCCTAATTTAGGCGCCTGACCAGCTGGTCAAACGCCTATTTTGGGTGCTTGACCAGATGATTTGAAATTTTCCTTTTGTAAAAGCATGGTTAATATTATTTTTACTGATAGATTGTAGCTTAAAATTTTGAATATATGTAGTTTTAGCATGGTTAATACATCATGTAAATTTTGAATAATATGTTTACATGATAGAATATATATGTAAAATTTACATGATAGAATTTACTATGTTCATATGTAGTAGAAACATGATGTATTATATGAATTTTATTTACATTTTTAGCATATTAGAGTAGTTATATTTAGATTTTTAGCATATTAGAGTAGTTATAATATAGTAGACATAAATTATTTTGCATATTAGAATAGTTATTAAGCTCACCTTAAATTAAAAATGCATGAAAATATGGGCGTTATATTTTTTCGCTTAAAAACATAAACCGGCGTCTAGTTTAGACGCCTATTCCTCCGGACAGGCGTCTGAATTAGGCGCCTGCACAAGTGGTCAGCTGCCTAATTTAGACGCTTGACCACTGGTGCAGGCGCCTATTTTAGACGCCTGCCCAGTGGAGTATGCGTCTTATTTGGGCGTCTGTGCAAGTTTTTGCCAGTTTTATTTTTTTCAGTTTATCGGTGGATTTTTACTTTCTAATTTTGATATATAATATATTAAATAGTTTATATTACTTGTATGGTCTTTAATAGGTTCCATACTCGAGCAATGATGGGACGGGGTTAATTATCATAATAGATTTAGGATAAGTGATGGATTCAAGATGGTTAAAGAGGCGTCTGATCATCTTAATGAAATTGCAGTTTCCATAGGCTTTGAATTGGTTATTCACTCGTATAAGCAGAATCACAATGGTCCCCGCATTTGCCAATTGAAATGTTTTCGGGGGACGAGATACAAGGGGGATAAGGTAGACCCGAGAAAGGTGAAACGGCCTAATACATCGACAAAGTATTGTGGATGTCCATTTAGGATTAACTTGTTTTTGGGGGACTAATGGTATGTGTGGATTCCCAAAAAGTAAATATGGGTTTCACAACCACGCGTTCATAGTATATGAGGAGGGCCACAGACGGACTAGTGGGCTCGATGATGATGCTAAGCGGATGGTTCGACAAATGACTGATGCTGAGACGGCACCGAGAAACATTCAAACTGCTGTAACAGAGGCATACCCGCATCTTCACCAAACGATAAAGCATATATACAACGAGAGGTATTTTTACAAGATGGAAGGGCGTGAAGAGCGGACTTCAGCTGAAAACTTTATGCACCTTGCTAGGTTGAAAAACTATGTGTCATGGTCATAACGAGATGATGATGGAGTTATTACTCATGCATTCATGTCTCATCCTGGTGGTACGAACGCATTTCGTACATATCCTTGGGTAGTTGGCATCGATTCAACGTATAAGACGAATCGATATGGTATGCCTTGCATTGAGCTGGTTGGTGTGGCACCGACAAATATGAACTTCCTCATCGCCTATGCCATAGTGAAGGATGAGACTGCAGAGAGTTACCGTTGGGTGTTGGAGTGCCTACGTAATCTACTTGGCCATCATGTGAGTCCGCAGGTCATATTTACTGATCGTGAGTTGGGTTTGGTTAGGCCCATTCGTATAGTTTTTCCAGATTCTGCCCATCTTCTTTGTACATGGCATATTCACAAAGATGTGGAGGCACGAGTTAGCACTATATGTGGGGCTAAGTTATTTGGAGAGCGTTTTCATGCTGGTCATTGGTGGAATGTGCTAAATGCAAATACAGCGGATGAATATGAGGTTGCATTGGCAAATTTGAAGTCCGCTTAGGTGTGGAAGCAACAAGTTATTAATTATGTTGAGACAACGTGGTTGAATCCCCATAAGACCAAGTTTGTGAAAGCATGGACCAACGACGTGCTTCATTTTGGGAACACAACCACATGTTGAGTAGAGAGTGCACATGCAGCTCTCAAAGCCTGGCTTCAAACTTCCACTTGTGCCTTGGATACATTCTGGTCACGTATTAATTTGTTCATTGATAGACAAATGATCAAGATCGGGGATGGCTTAGAGAAATCTAGGTGCAGAATTGGTAGGCAACATATGGTTATTCCTTTTCGTCATTTGGTTGGCCATGTCTCACATTACTGCCTCAATTTGCTGAAGTTGGAAAACACTAAACGCCTAAACTTAGGAGATGGGGTGTTTGATTACTGTGGTTGTCGGCTTTTCTCTACTTTTTCTATCCCATGCGCATGTGCCATATAGTTGGCTATTAACGAATGCGGAGGCTTGTATCTTGAGCATATTCATCCTTTCTTCAAGACTTTGGTCATGGGAGATGGTGTAAATGCAACATATTATGTTAGTCAGTGTGATCAGGATGTTGAATACCTTCAGGGATTACTTGCCGAACTTTATGAGTGCTATCCGGCTATAGCAAACCTTATTCGTCAGCAGTTACACTCAGAGGATGTAGGAGTTCAGCAGCCTCATGTAGTTACTTCTAGGAGAGGTAGACCTACCGGCTCATCATCTACTAGACGTGACCCGAGCTTGTTCGAACATGTACAACGCCAGTTTCGAGATGGATCACGGTCTAGTAGTCGTACTCGTACAACTACGACGACTCGATCTACTATAGATGGAGGTACATATATTTACTTCTTAAGTTCTTTGAAGAATTATTTGCTATGTTATTTGCTATGTTATTTATCATTTCTAGTGTGAACTGTCTAACTCTTATTTATATATAACAAATTCAAGTGCAGGATACATTTGCACCGGAGATATTTGAAA
Source organism: Beta corolliflora (assembly GCA_947648045.1). Taxonomy (NCBI): domain Eukaryota; kingdom Viridiplantae; phylum Streptophyta; class Magnoliopsida; order Caryophyllales; family Amaranthaceae; genus Beta; species Beta corolliflora. Next base: position 871,706 of record CANSZD010001252.1, on the reverse strand, counting down.
CACAACCAGGACCATTTCCTTACATGGAGAACATACCCAATGTCATCATCCCATATATAGTTGGATGGAATGACGTCGTAGGTGATGGGAACTGCAGATTCAGGTGTGTAGCTGATGCTTTCAATGGTGGGCAAGATCGTTGGCCACACACTCGTTAACACCTTTACAAGGATAAATCTATGAGGAACGTATATGAGAATATTTATGGAGGACGAGACTACGTGGACATCGCGAGAAACTGTATCATGCACACCCAAGGTCCTTGTGGTAGGGATCATTGGCAAGAGTCTGTTGCTGATTTGTATGACATTGCTACGTTGTACAACTGTGTTGTGATGTACTATACAGTGGGGTCGGGAGATATTTTGTGGGGTTGTTGCACTGTTCTACCATTGACTGCACCAACAAATGTGGATCGACCGTGTTATGAGTTTGTTATGCTGCACCTTGGAACGTTTCATCAGCACTATATCCGCCTACACTTGGCTCCTGATTTCCCGATACCTCCAATTGTTGCACAGTGGTTTCATTTGAGAGATGAAACTGTAATTGGATGGGAGCATCGTTATACATCACGGATTCACTCATGGAATGTTCATTATGGGAACACGTAAATATGTTAGTTGTAAATATTAATCTAAGTGTTATTATGTTATAAATTATAACTATCTAATTAATGTCAAACATATTATGATCTAATTAATGTCAAACATATTATGATCTAATTAATGTCAATGTAAATGTTATTATGGTGTAAAGTATAACTATCTAATTAAAGTGGTTTATTATGATCTACTTAATGTCAATGTAAATGTTATTATGGTGTAAATTCTACTTAATCAATATGCAATTCTAATCTATGATAAATTATATAGTTGAAATGTAATTATGTTTAATAGTTGAAAAAACAATGAAAATCAAACTAAATATCATAGGCATAAATCTTACTACATCATCCATGTTACATGAAAATTAAAATACAAATCCCATTACATTGAAAAATAGTTCAAATGAAAATACATAGATGGACTAGGGGGTGGAAATGGGTGAGGATTGCGGCGTGGGGCCACACTACGTGTACAGTTCCATGTATCATACCACCCTAACAGACTGTCAACTAAGCCTCGAAAATCATCAGGCAGATGGCTGGTGTCCCGTTCCATGAAAGGGTCCATTACAAGGAACATCCCAGTTATAGTAGTATATAACAACACAATTAGAATTTAATATATAATTTATTAACACATAATTTCAATCAACAATAGAATATAACCTACCCGATCTGGCACCAAACCCGGTTGATACTGTGATGCGTGTCCACCATCACCATCAGGCAACTCAGTCAGGTTAATGATGTAAGGATGGGAGTAGGTGTAATACCACTGCATGAAAGCATCTGTCGAGAGGGATGGATCTGCCGCCTTCATCAGAGCACCCAACATAAGCTGTGAAGAACGTGGAAATAAATTCCACGTCTGTCGCTGCGCTAAAAATGAGAAGTCTACCCTGTACCTATCCCCTGCAGAAGGCCTATAACAAGACTCCAGCTCCAAGATGTTATGGGGGACATCCTGAATGAATCCAAGCAGGCGTAGAGTACGGTCGGGCATATACGGCTCAATAATATCCAAGTATCGTAGCCACCCGTAGTACGTGCTCCGAGGATAAGCCGATACCGAACAAATACCATATGGTAACCAATCCACCTGCATGGCATTCATATGATCCAATGCCTGTCGGATAATCAGTAGGCGGTCAATCCTCCTGCTCCCATGCCGAACATCCCAACAAAGTGCCGAAGCAGATCCTACAGGAACCATCCTCCTAGTGTAATTCGGCCGGAACATAGGAAAATACTCGTAAATCCATGCCTGCAAAAGCGTGAGGCAACCACAGGTGGAGGCGTCTGAAATAGGCGACCCACCATAGGTATAGGCACCTAACTTTGGCGTTCCACCACAGGTGGAGGCGTCCCCATCAGGCGCATATGCCTGTGGTGAAGCGTTTATTTTAGACGCCTGAAGATAATTTTACAATTTCTGCACTAACCTTGGTCGCCGGAGATCGTTGTTAGCTGAGGTCTTGCCGGAGTTATGTTGTCGGAGGAATGGCGCCGAAAAGTTTGACACAGGTCACCGGAGATCGTACGTGGCCGAGGTATTAGCGGCGTTCTTGTCGACGAAGTTATTGTCGCCGGAAAATAAACTTGTTGGGAGATCCTTGTTGATGAGAGAGATGTAGTGAGAGTGAAGAGAGTGAGGGAGAGTGAAGAGAGTGAAAGAGAGTGGAATAGTGGGAGAGTGAAAGAGAGTGGAATAGTGGGAGAGTGAAAGAGAGTGGGAGAGTATAAATAGTTAAATACATGTATATGTATTTATACAGGGCGTTAGTAGGATATTTCAGGGCGTTAGTAGGATATTTCAGGGCGGCATTTAGCAAATGAGAAATAGTATTATTGGCCATTCTAAAATACAAAATGTATTGAATCAATCACTATAAGTTTGTGAGTGCAATAATTGAATGAGTTCTAATACTTTGTCTACGTTTTTAGTTGCAACCAAGCCTAAGGTAAGGGAATTTGGAAAACTCATATGAGAAGAAGAAAGATGGCAAAAAAAGTGTCTAGATTATCATGGGGAGAGAAAAAAAGTAAAACAACTTCAAGTTAAAATGGTGCTTCATCTTTTTGCAACATTATATTGAATATCGCAATTTCTATGAACAATTTTGACCATGAATATCTTTTCTATTAGGAAAAATTATATATAAGAAGGTTTTGGTCCACAATTTTAAACATAAATAGTTTAATTATCTATATAATATTAACAAAAACTACAAAAAGTTCTAAATATACATCAAAATGAGTTAAACATCTAATGGCTCATCATTCGACATCACATGTTAGCTTATAATTAGTCATGCTTATAGTAAACATTTCAAATTTGAGATTTGACAAGTGAAAACTATAAATTACTTTTTTTGGTTTACATATTTTGTTTTTGGTTTTTAAAGAAACTAAAAAAAAAGGATAACGAACAAGCCAATTACATAGCACATTTTGTTTTACATATATGGTAAAAAGTTGTCACTCAACATTAGTAGATGAACTACAAAAACCTTGACATCAAACAAAATAAAAATGTATCCTTTTTGACCTAAACCTTTTTCAAATTAAGCTTGTTATTAAAGGAAGATAAATCATTCGTTTTACAAGAATGGTTTCTCTACTAGGATTCACATTCACTATGTAGTTTTCAATTGTTCTTGAATTCCTCATTAGCATTGCCATACTTCTTCATGATTCTCTCCTTAGCATGCAACTTCTTCAACTCAATCTGTTCAATATTGATCTTGTAAACCAACTCAGCTTGTGTTGGAGTTGCATCTAATTTAACATTATTGTGTATATTCAAAAGGAGATGTTGTTGCTCCTTGAAGACCAAAGCTTGACCACTCAACTTGTCTTGATTATCACCTTCGTAAAACTTGTCATCCAGATCAACAAGTTACGGGCGAGGATCCTCACGCATAGATCTAGATTTAGGATCATAGTACGCTGAATTTACATCCAAATTCCATAAATATTTTGTTGTATCCTCCCGTAAACGCTTCCCAACTCCAATAAAATTCATGAGCTTCATGTCATCATTATTGTCATATGATCCATGAGGGATATGATTATGGTTTGCAATATCAAAACCATTCCATTTATCATGTTTCACGTTGAAATCGAGCTCGAGTTCTTGACGAACGACTTCATCCCTAGCAATGTGTTTTCCTGTATACTTTACTTCCATTTTCCGAGGTCTTTCCATACAAGACCTTTCATTATGTGTGATAGCCCCACAGTTAGGGCAAGCACTTTTACGATATATTTGTGCTTGAAAACCCTTGTTTTCACATGCACTACTATTATTATGATGATGGTTATCCAATGATGATTTTCTATTTCTTTGATGTCTCAAACTAACAGATTTATCATTCAAATTGGAAGACGGATACCAAGGAACAGAAACTATGTAATTAGGTAGATGAGGGTTAATCTCTTTACCATCATCATTAATTTTAGGCTTGACTATCCGCTCATTTATTCTAGCAATATTTTGCTAATTATTGGTACCAAAAGCAAGGAACTTCTTGGCCAACTTTTTATTTGATATCATAACAATCAATTTTTGTGTCTTGAGAATTTCATGTCATTGTTACAAGCTAACAATATATTTATAGCCTAGATAGCGGCAATAGTAGCTGGGACAGACTTATAGGTTTTTGGAATTCGACTAGGGTTAGGAAAGCTAAGTAGAGTTAGATTAGGAAGCTTTACTAATATCAATTTCATATCAAATTCTCAATTTTCGTCAAGGTTCTTTTTATTGCATTTGGTAATTTCATTTTGGTACTTGTTATTGTTTACCATTTGGTTGTATCGAATATGATTTCTACTCTCAATATTTTTTATATCTCGATTTTCATTATGCTAGGAGGATTTTCTTTAGGGTAGGGAGAGAAGAGTCGCCCATTCATATCATTTGTACATTAAGGAGCATTATTGTAAATAAGATATCACTAATATTAAGTCGTATGGGTCAATACTAAATTTTGTTTTACATATATTATAAAAAGTTTCCAGTCAACATTAGTAGATGAACTACAGGATCTTGACATCGAACAAAATAAAAATGTATTCTTTTCAAATTAAACTTATTAAAAAAGGGAAAATATCTATTAAAATGTCTGAGCCCGGGTTCGAACCGGGGACCTCTAGTGTGTGAGACTAGCGTGATAACCGACTACACCACCCAGACTTGTATGTTTGCTATATATTAGAGTTCGTATACAACTCTCTAAGCAAGTTATTAGTATTTTACATAGCAGAATCTTCCAGCAACTACATAAAAAAATAAAAAAAAAATGAAAAATAGCGGTTTGTAAGAGGACAACAATTACAGACATCTTTTATTTGGCTCATTGGCTGAGTAACATATATTGAAGACGAGGTGGCTCCCATAAATTTGTCGTCAAATGCACTAATTGTGACTCATTGAATTGTGACTTCGCAACTACATAGTTGAAAGTTCCATATTCTTTGACAATTTTCAAGTAACTATTTTAGCATCAAGAAATGGAACATGCATAGATCACATATTGACAAAATACGTAATAGTTCAATTGAATCTTGAACCCATGAGATTGTGAAAAAGTTGTTAGAATTTCAACTGAAAATAGAGTATTAAGAGAGAAGAAAAGGGAGAAATCTCTTTTATGATCCTGAAATGAATTATTACGATAATTGAGGTTTATAGTGGATAATAGAATGCGTTGTCCTAATTAATCAGAGAGCTTCCTACAGAAGTATAACCACTCATATCCAAGCTGACATGTACAATATTCTAATGAACTTGTAACTAATTAACTACTTGAAGCTAAGCTGGTTGTTTGTTGGTGAGATCAATCAGCTGAGTTGAGCTACTGCTGACTTGCTTCTTACTTAGCTGCTTTCGTTACTTCATCAAATTGCAACTTTTAATAATACTTTCAAGATTAGATAGGAATTGTTTTAAAAAAATATTAAAAAAATTGGTTGGTTAAGATCAGATAGTAAAAAATTATCATGTAAGTGAATCCTCTCTAAACTTATGTACATTATTTGTAGGAACTAACAAGTAACTTTTCAATGTAAAGAAAATATATAAAACACTTATATATATAATTTTAACTTTCATACACATTTTCAATATAGTCACAACTTTAATTATTCATAAATGAAACTTATATTCTCTTGAGAACTTCTCATGCTTACGAAGGATAAACAAAACTTCCATCAATTAAATTTTTACATTATTCATAACCCTATCACCATCAATTGTGATATTTACGTACGAGATAATATAATCACGTGAGATCTTTTTAGATTCGTCTCGAGATATATACTTTCAATGTATGAACTTTTTATAAATTTTACTAAAAGGTAATTAAAGATATTAATGGTTAAAGTAGAGTTGTTCATGGAAGGGACGACCCGCTAAGCCCTCCCAGTCTGGCCCGCTAAAGTTGCGGGCTTGGACAACAAACTTTGAAAAAAATTTCTAATGGACGGGGTAAGCCCAACACACTAATATTAATGGGCGGATATGGACAACCTCAAATATACCGCGGGCAAGCTCGCCTGGCCCGTTTATCATAATATGTATTTTCTATGAATTTTTTTTTATCTCACTAATTTAGTGTTGATTTATCTTTTATAATATGTAGTTTATTTGTACTAATATAGCTTTGGGTAACATTTTTGTTAATAATTTGTCGTCCTCAAACATTTTTGTTACGAAATTTTGTAAATTTCTCTTTATCTTACGTTGTGATTATCAACTTTTTTCTATTTTAACCAAAATTATGTTTTAATCTATAAATATTAAAGGAAATCAACCAGAGTCATTTGAAAAAAATAAAAGTATTAATAGGTCCGTTAGGGCCGCGGGCAAGCCCGCCCGTTTATTAAGCGGGTAATGGACAAATAGTTAAGCCCGCATAAAAGGATTTGAACTAGGCATGTTAGGCCTGTTGGACAAAAATTTAAGGTCAGGCCCGGTCCGCAACCTGTCCAAACCCGCAAATTATCACATCTAGGTTAATGTTTGCATTGAGATACACGAATCTTTAGCTTTCCGCCATTGTTGCATCACCAATTCATCATGGCTACTTGGGAGAAAGTGTTGGATATATATAGCTTCTATTATGAGACATCTCTTGATTGATAATCAAACCCTAAATCAATTCGTAATCCCCAATCTCAGTCCCACACAACTTCCACTTATCACCCCGTACTTGGTGCATTCTTTATTCTAGCATTTAATGTGCAGCAATGTCGAATGTGCAGCAACGTCGATATTACCAATTTCAGCTTTGTGTAGTTCCTAGGACGGACAATAATGCGCCGAGAAGATTCTTTCAGACCGGTTGACTTTATTTTGTGTCCTTTAGGTCACTGTCGATCGGCGTTATCAAATTAAACTTCGAATTTTAAGTGATCTTGGGGTAAGATTAACTTGGGTTCTAAACCCTTATCAATGTCGGTTGGCCTTTAAACCCCGTACCATGTCTTGTGTCATATCTCCCTCAGTCTTTTGTGTGTATAGTGTGTATGGTGAATTCATCACTCACCCTTACGAATTCTATTTGGGGTGCATTTAGTTGAACTCATGTCTCAACCTATATGGTGAGAACTCTTATTTCTTTACCCCTTGATAGACCCATTTTTATTTTCCTACATTTTAATTTGATTGCTCCAGATACCTATTAATAGTTGTCATATACATGTGTTTTCTTTAGATATTTTCTTTAGAGGAAACTGATGGCTCCATATACCTATTTATAGTTGTCATAGATAAGTGCTTTCTGTAGATATTTTCTTTAGAGGAATCTGATTGCTCCATATACCTCTTTATAGTTGTCATATATAGGTGCTTTCTTTAGATATTTTCGGTTAAGTAAGTAATAAATCGAGAAGGGAAAGAGGGGAAATTGGGAGGAAACCAACAAGTGGACCTCAGAAGATGGAAAATTTGACTGTAACCGTTATATAGCAATATTCTAACTTTTTAAACAACTAGTTGTTGCACCGCGCACCTACGCGCGCGACACCCCAAGATAGCGTATTTGCGATATATTCAAAATAGGCTAGATTTAATTATGCATCTCAAAAACCACACTGAAAAAATGAGAATATGTTTCATTTTACAAAGAATACTAGTTTTGAAGCCCGTGCGTTGCACAGGTTGTTTTATATTTTATTTTTTTGCAAATTTTTGGTTAACATTGTTGATTTTGTGTTGCTGTGAAATGAGATTTTTCAACACTATTGTATTTACATACTTCCTCCGTTCTAATTCTATTGCAACAATTACCACTTTGGGTAGTTTCATCTATTGGGACTACTCCACTTTTGGTATAAAAAAAGCAACTATAGTTGACAATATTGTCTTTATTTAATGTTAATAAAACCATCATTAATTACTCAAATTGTCTCATAAAGTTGCATTTACTTTATTAAGAAATTAGTTATTCCATCCTCTAGTTAATTAAAAGGGTACCTCTATGCTAAACTACCCATTTTTTTCATTTCCTTAAAAACCATGTCCAAAACCATTGTTGCTATAGAAAAAAAAACAAAGAAAGTATTTGTCATTATACTCTAATTTATAGATTTGTTATTACGATTTATAAATTTTATATATTTTAATATTCAATTGAATATTGTAGCTAAGTCTATTATTAAATGGTATCCCAATAATTGGTATGACTAACAATAGCTAGCACATTTTTAACATGAAGAATGTCGAATGATACTTTAAGAAAGTAGAGGGTAATAATTTAATAGATGCAGGACAGAAAGAATAGAGTAAAATTTGAGTGCCAGCCACAACTTTAACTTTTAATATAGCACATAAACACTAATGCATATAGAATTAATGGAAGAAGGGAAAGCCAAAAAAAAATCATAATGATGGTATCATGAATAAAATTAATTAAATATAAAACTAAACTTTACTAATAATCGAAAATACTATTTAAGAGAAAAAAATACCTCTTTATCAATCATGACCATATCAAGACTTATCAAACTTCCCCCTTTTTTTATGATCCGTGACCTCAAATAGTCTAAAAACCCGAACATTATTTTTCCAATTAGGTTTTAGTAGAATTAAGTTGTCACGTATAATTTGCTATTTTTATAGATTTTTATATGTATTCAAAATAAAAAAATATATAAATAAAATGTTAATGTTCATCTAAATAAATAAATTCTCATAAGTTGTAAAACTATATTGTATATGGAACTTATTTCGAAGCATATTTCGAGCACTCTCTAATGGTAAAGAAATTATAATATTGCGAATTATTTGTAGCAAAAATATACGATATTAATACATACTACATAGTATAATAATTTAGGTTGTTTATTTAGAATCAGACTGTAGTAATCTTCACTTATCCAAAACACCACATATGTATTTATAACTATTTTGATCACAATTTTTAAAAAAATTAAAAATTAAAAATTAAAAATTAAAAATTAAAAAGAATGACATGGCATGCTTAGGTGGAGCTCTTCAAAATATTCTAAGGTTGTCTTTTAAAACCAAACTCTAATTTTTTCATCATCCAAAACTCTAATATATATATATGTAACTTTATCACTATAAAATTTAGTTTTTTTTGTAATAACAAAGTTTCCTCAGTATATTTTCTTGCAATACTAAATTGTTTTGGTTCAGTTGAGTAAGGGTGAAGTTTTGAAAGATAATATGTTTAATCCTGTAAATTGGACCTATTATAAATTATACTATAATCACATATCGTACACTATACTTATAGCTTAATTATTATTATTATATTTATCTAAAAGAAAGACTAAAAAATGTCTTACCATTCATCTAATTAAATATATTTTCATGAGTTGTAAAACTATATTGTAAATGATTCTCATTAGAAGCATATTTCAAGCACTCACCAATGGTAAAAAATTATAATGTTTTCAATTCGGTAGCAAAAGTTAAATTCAATTTACATAATATAATAATTTAGGTTTTTTATTTAAAACCAAACTCTAATTTATCCCTATTCAAAACTCCTTTTATGTATTTAAATATGTGTAGAACTCTATTTTTTAAAATATTTAAAATAAAAATTAATGACATGACAATCTTACGTGGCGCTCTCTATTTCATAAGTTGTAGAACTATATTGTATATGGATCTTATTTCGGAGCATATTTCGAACACTATCCAATGGTACAAAAATTATAATATTCCGAATTACTTAGCAAAAGTTATACACAAATTACATAATATAATAATTTAGGTTGTTCATTCAAAACCAAACTCTAATTTTCGCTTATCCAAAGCTACTTATGTGTATTTAAATCTATGTAGAACTCTATTTTTGTAAAAAATAAAAATAGAATTTGATGACATGACAATTCTACGTGGCGCGCTCTATGGCCTCGAAATCTTGAGGAGCTCCCTATGCTCCCGAAAAGTTCCTCCTTTATATATATATACTAGTTTTGAAGCCCGTGCGTTGCACGGGTTGTTATTTATTTCATTTTTTTGCTAATTTTTATTAACATTGTTGATTATTTATTGTTGTAAAATGAGATTTTTCAACACCTTTGTATTTATATACTTCCTCCATTCTTTTTCTAATTGTAACAATTACCAATTTGGGTAGTTTCTGCTATTGGAACCATTCCACTTTTGGTAAAAAAAACTATAGTTGACAACATCACCTTTACTTTATGACTTTATATTAATAAAACCATCATTAATTACTCAAATTGCCTCATAAAGTTGCGTTTACTTTATTAAGGATTTACCTATCCGCTACTCTAATTAACCGCTCTATGCTAAACTACCCATTTTCTTGTATTTTCTTAAAAATCATGCCCAAACCCATTGTTGCAGTAGAAAAAGACAGAGAAGTATTTTTCATTGTACTTCAATTTCTAGATTTGTTATTGTGATATATAAATTTTATATTTTTAATATTCAATTGTATATTGTAGCTAAGTCTATTATTAAATAGTATCCCAATAATTGGTATGACTAACAATAGCTAACACAGTTTTAACATGGAAAATACCTGAACGATACTTTAAGAAAGTAGAGGGTAATAATTCAATAGATGCAAGTGAGAAAGAATAGAGAAAAAAATATGAGTGCCAGCCATAACTTCAACTTTTAATATAGCACATAAACACTAACGCATATAGAATAGAAGATGGGAAAGCAAAAAAGAATATCATAATGATGGTATCATGAATAAAATAAATTAAATATAAAACTAACCTCTATTAATAATTAAAAATATTATTTAAGAGAGAAAAATCTCTTCATCAATCATGACCATATCAAGACTTATCAAACTTACCTCTTTTTTATGATCTGCGAACTCAAATAGTCTAGAAACTCGAACCTTAATTTTCCAATTAGTTTTAGTAGAATTAAGTTTATTGAGAAAAGAATAAGATCTGACATATAGATATATGAAAAAGAAAAACATAAATAATTATGTATACAACAAATATTCTAGGAATCAAATAATTAGTCAATTGCATAATACCTCTGCAATGTCGTTGACAAACTTTCATTTGATTCTTCATGTAATGCCATCATGGTATGCTCAAAACTACAAATATGTATTTTTTATCTTTATATAATTCAATTTTTAAAAGTTTGATTTTGAAAGACATAATTGCTATTGTCACATGTAATACGCTATTTTTATAGTTATTTTTATATGTATTTAAAATAAAGAATAAATAATATGTTATTGTTCATCTAAATAAATAAATTTTCATAAGTTGTAAAACAATATTGTATATGGGAACATATTTCGAGCACTCTCCGATGGTAAGAAATTTATAATATTGCGAATTATGTAGAAAAAGTTATATTCAATTTGCATAGTTGAATAATTTAGGTTGTTTATTTAAAATCAAAGTGTAAGTTTCACTTATTTAAAACACCTATATTTATATCTATGTTAAACACTACTTTGAAAAAAAAATTTAAAAAGAATGACATGTCATGTTTAGGTGGAGCTCTCTATAATATTCTAAGGTTGTTTTTTTAAAATCATGCACTAATTTTAAAATAATCTATGTAGAACTCTACTTTTTTAAAAGATAAAAATAAAATTTGATGACATGTTAATCCTACGTGGCGCGCTCTATGACCTCGAAATCTTGAGGAGCTCCCTATGCTCCCGAAAAGTTCCTCCTTTATATATATATATATATATATATATTGATTGATATTGATTAAGAGGTTGTTTGGTTGCAACCTATTTCCCTTGGAAATACAATTTCCTAGGAAATAGCCTAATGATATTGTGTTTGGTTGGCAAAAGCATTGGAAATGAGAATTCCAAGGAAATGGAAATTCCTACAAAGTGTAGGAAATTATTAACCAACCCCCTTGGTAAATGCAAATTCCAGTGTCGATTACAAATACCCACGTCTTCAACCAAACACACATACTTATTTCCTGGGAAATGGAAGAATGGAATTTATTTCCAATGAATTTAGATTTCCGTGGGAATTAACTTCCCACAAAACCAAACGACACCTAAGTCTGTGGTTTTTTTTTTTTTGCAAAGAATGCTTTAAAATTTTTTTTTTCACACAATGTAATTTTTAAAAGGTTTTTTTTTTAGAAAATTTCCCTAATAATAAATTTTTTTCCAACAATTTTAGTGTTAAGAGGTGATGTGGTAAATAAGTCGTTTCTTTGTAGAGGAAGGAGTTTGTAACCCTAACTCTCCAAATCTCTATACTCCAACCCGTAGGAATTTCGCGATTACAAGGAGATTGCCACCTCTCTCTGCTGATTACAGGTTCATATTCATCTACTTCAAGTTTGTTTCCTATCTAAAAAGTTCAGTTTCGTATTTGTTGCTCAATTCAAGTTACTTTTCGAGGAAAGAAATTGAAGAATTTTTTTGACGATTCCATAAAAATTGAAGTTTTATTTAGGACTAATTTTACTTTTAAGCTTTAAGATTTAAATTTTGCAGTTTACCATATAATATTTGAGTAAGAATTCAACAAAATCAAGATTTTGGGGGTTCTGTTGAACCCAATAAACCCCCTTGAATATGCCACTGGTTGTTTGTATCTTACAATTTGTGGAAAATTGAGGTGAGCCTTACTCGAGGCGAGGCGAGGCGAGGCGAGGCGAACGATATTTATGTGTTTTGGCTAGTTTGTTTTAGCACTGGAGTAGCAAAATCATGCTCTACTGCAGTTGATAATCTTTGTGATACACGTTGTTTAGTTGCTCTTAGTGAAATTACATTGTGATATTAGCATTGTATAGTGACATTCGCAATGGATTGTTATTTCTTAGCATTTATTCATTGATTATATTTTCCCCATTTGTGCTTGGTTGTAAGGGATGAAGGGTGAGGAAAGAAAAGTATTACGAAGTGCGCGTTGATTTCTTTTTCTTGTTTGGTTTAATCAGAAGGAAACATATTAATTCTTTAATGGGGATTTCTATAGGTAATAGAAGGGAAAGAAAACTTATATTTCTATCTATTGCAATTTTTTTTTGGTTGGGTGAATAATTTTGCCTTCTGTGGAGTGATTTTTGCTTGTTGTTCGTGTTTTTTGATCTATAAATTTATTTACAGTTCCACTGAGTTAGTGAGCTGAAAGGAATTGGGAATTGTTAGATTTTGTGAGTTCATGTCCTTCCTTGGTAATCAAATAGTGGGCTAGTTGCTGGAAATTTACGTGGTGTTGTCATCATTCATGATTCCGAGAACATATAGTTTGTGCTTTGTCAAGTAGTATATTATGTTCTGTTATGCTTGGCTAAACTGCTAAGTACATTTAATCTTGCATTCTCGCTGAAAATTAAACTTAATTATTCAAGTACCTTGATTAATTTTTGTTCATATGATCTAACAAAGCTATATATATATATCTGATAATCTGACTACAGAATACAGATAAATCCCAGAACCTGAGACCCGAGGAAGCTGTAGAAAATGGTAATCTGTCTCCTTCGTTTATATACTATTGGACTAACAGTTATCGCTGAATTTGATTCTAATCAACTTTCATGTTTTTTTTGGTGGTGTTAGCTATTCTTTTCATATTTCAAGGAAATTGTGGGGCGTGAAGTGGTCGTGGAACTGAAGAATGATTTAGCCATTAGGGGCACTCTCCGTTCTGTTGATCAGTACCTCAATATCAAGCTGGAAAACACTAGGGTTGTTGACCAAGACAAGTATCCTCACATGGTATACCCTGCTCCCTTCCACTTGAAATTCTTTCCAATTCTTCCTGCCCTTTCATCTGCTAAATGTTTGAATGGATTATGCTAAGGATGCTATTCTATGTTCTTGGTTTGTGGTTTAATATTATGTCACTGCTTCTGTTTTAATTTGCGCAGTTATTATTATTTTTATCAGGAATGCAAAATTGAGTTCATTGTTAGAATGCTGCATGCTTTTTGATAGTATACTGGGAACTTATCTATGCCATGATAATTTGTTTGTGAGGGACTGGAGGATACCAATGGGGTTGTTTTGATATTTGGCTCAAAATTATGCTTTTATTGCTGCGTAGACTTGGCTTTTATAATTTCTTAGGAACACAATAATAATTCATATTCATTTGGGTGGAAGCTGTGTACTAGGTTGTTTAGAGAAGCTGATGTTTGCTAGTTTCAACCCACAAGATGGCTGGCCTGTGAACTAAGATGCATGTTGTTTTATGGGAGATGAATTTCTGTGAGGAACGTACTTAACTTCTGTCTTAATTTGATGTTCCCCAAGTCCTCTTTATTCTGCTTTCATTACTGAATGCTGTAGATTAGGTACTAGATCCCAGGTCTTTCCCTTTTTCAGCTGGCTTGCTCACCCCCCTGAAAACACTATTATCTATCACTAAGCATAGGTGTGAAATTTACACATTGTTCACCTGATGAATTGCCTTATAATTAAATGATTATATTGATCATCCTTTTGTTATCTTGGATATGAAATATATATTTCACATTCCTCTTCTTCTTTCTGTCTCTTACTCTCTTAACTGTCTAGCTACATTGGGTGCTGTTCAATTATTTATGAGTTAGCTCTGCAACTTATTTAGCATAGGACTGCGAACTTTAGTAATTTTAGTATCCTATCAGACAAGAAGTAGACACATTTATTAAGAGCTATGATGCACGAACTCGCCAATCACCTCTGTCATACCTGTGTCAACACGATACATTGTTGGTACAAACATGGGATATGACTCGTATTTGATTAAGTAAAAAGGAATATCGATTTTCCATGATCACTTTTTTGCAACTACAGGAAGACTTTGATGTGGAAATCGTAATCAAATTCTTCCAGGTAGAATTCAGCCATTAATTTGCATGTAAATTGTAAATAGAATGATTTGTTAGGGATTTTACTTGTTAGTGGCTGGAGAGAGGTGACTCTTTATGTGGTAATGTCATCTCTGGTGGGTGGCATTGGCTGCCAGTTGGTGAAGGTTGATCAATGCAGAGACGGTTCTGTGGCTGAGGCGCCGCGCCTTTATATGTTTTCCCTGTGTAACGAAGGAGAGGGGATTTATGACTTTTGGGTGGAGAGGGATTGACTACTCAAAGGCATGGCCTTCTTTCAGTCCTTCCATTTTGCCCCTTTTTGTCCGCTTAATATCTTAATTTTCCTTTGTTTCTTGTACTAAGTAACAAGCATCTTATTAATTTTTCCTACATGAAAGCCTGATTGCTGGAGTAGTAGACTAAATTTAATAGAAATTTACTAATTTACTGAAAATAGAAATTATCAGTGTTCACATGTCTAGATATCTTATTCACCTTAAGCACTTATTATATTGAACACGAACACTTATTCACCTTGTCTCCATATCTTTTAATTGAAAATTTTCTATGTCTGACTCTCATATCAACACTTGTGTGACTTGTGACTATATCTTTGAGCATCATTAGCCTGGTCTGATTGAGAAAATCCAGCAATGCCAGTAAGCATTTCTTTTTAAGTGTCAATTTAAATGCCTATGTGTGTGCCACCGTGATGTCATGCATCTTAAGATTAACAAGAATTTGAACATATTGGAAACTAACTGGAGCTGTTTACTGTAGACTGTCGTATTGCAGAATTGCAGTTTCATGTTGAGATATTAGGTTTAGGTTGAGCCTGGTTGAGCTGAGAGAATTTAGCAACCTCTAATAGGAATCTCCCTTTAATAGTCAATGATTCAACTGTCTGTTGATGCACTGTGAGTCTGTGATATGATGCAGTGTGATGTGGAAATAATTGTGTGTGTTTATTAACAATGTTTGTAATGTATAAAGGAAAATCTTCCATTGCAGCTAAGTCCACCAAATTAAGATAGATGAAAATAGCTTCTGAAAGTGAAGACCACCAACAGGCTTTCGTCATCTTGGGGGACTAGCAAACTAGTCGGTGATGGTTATATGTGTTCTTGAGATCCTTGTCTTGTTTTGTGGATGTTCAGTCAAATCACTCTAGTATCTGGCTAATGATTATGACTGAGACAAATTAAGGGGAATCTGAAAATCGGAAAAGATTCTTCGTGCTTTTTCCTATTTGGTTTATGAATAGACCCAAAAGTCTTAGATGTGCCTTTTTCTTTTCTATTCATTGTTTTCTTTAAAAGCTCGTGTCTTTTTGTCTGAATTCAATTGTGAATGACATAGGACATATCTGGTTTTAGCAAGTTCATCATCATCTTTTTTGAGGGGGGTTTTCATTCTTCACCTTGTATGATCACTTAGTAACTGTGTTACTCCGACTTGGGTTTGTGTAGGATGCCGGTAACACGTTTCCAAGTGTCGACATAGCTATTTTATGAAAATTTGCCATGATTTTGGCGTAAAATGAAGTATCAAAGTGTCCATACCCATGTTAGATTGTCGAGGATTTGACTAAAAGGTACTTGGTAAAATGAAGAGGCCGAAATAACATAGCTTAAAGATACCCTTCATTATCTGGACCACTTTCGTATAGCTGGTGAAAATCTTGGTTGGAATGCAGAAGCTATCCTCTTCACAATGATGATTTTGTTTGTATGCCATCTTCCTAGTGAAACTGACCTTCATACTTATTTGGTGCAGCTATCCGTGAGGAACTGCTTTATAAGAGGCTCAGTCGTGAGATATGTCCAACTGCCACCAGATGGAGTTGATATTGAGTTGCTTCATGATGCCACAAGGAGAGAAGCTCGAGGCGGTTAGATGTGGCGCACACTGGTATTTTTTAGCAAGCATTATCTGATGGATCTTGTGCGGACTGACTTTCCCTGCTAAGAATGTTTTGTTTTGGGTGGGTTATTATTGGTAGGTGCGTTAGTTCAATGCTCTGAAGGCTCTTTATATGTTCCGGGGCATATAGGTTTACCAATTGTAATGATTTAGCTGTACGTGACCTTATACATTTGTTGCGATGGTGAATGTTAGAAAATCCTGAGATTATGAAATATGCTTGCACAACTGAAAACCTGGAGTTTTATGTGCATTTTTTTTTGTCAAGCCCAACCGACACTTTATTAGGTGTTTTTTTTTTTGGCTCTTTTTCAGTCGTGTTTTTCTCTATGAGGTGCAAAGGCGAATTGGGGATGAAAATTATCGTTTTGTAGGTGGCTGCTTGTAATAGGACAACTATTACATACATCATTTATTTGACTAAGTAACATATTTTGACGACGAGGTGGCTTTCATCGATTTGTCAAATGCACTGATTGTGACTTTTGAGTTGTGACCTCGCAACTACAAACTTGAAACTTCCATATTTTCTAAGAATTTCCAAGCGACTATTTTACCAGCTAGACATGAAACATGCATAGATCACGTATTGACAAAATATAGTGGTAGTTCACTTGAAAGTATCAAATTGCAATTTTTAATTAAAAACTTCCAAGATTAGAGAATATTCATTTCCAAAAAGTATAAAAAGTAGGTAAATTCTAATGTAAGTCCTCACTAAATATCATGAATCTTGTAGGAACTACTCTAAACTTCATGAATCTTGTAGAAAGTAGCTTTCAAGGCAAAAAAAAAAAAAAAAAAAAAGAAAAATTGATATAAATAATCATAACTTTAAGGAAAAATTTCATAAAACTACCTTTTATAATCAACTTTTTTAAAAAAACTACCTTTTAAAAATTTTCTTTTAAAAAACTACCTTATATAACAAATTTCCTTTCAATATACTACCATTTTACCATTAGTGGGGTTTAATGACTAATAATTGAGTCACCATAAATTATTTTTCTTTCTTCCCCTCTCGTTTCTTTCCTCTTTTCTCGCTACCCCACCGGCAGCAACACCTACGTCGATTGTCATTTATCGATTATTATCAAATATAAACGTAAAATGGTAGTATATTGAAATGAATTTGTTATATAAGGTAGTTTTTTGAAAGAAAAATTATAAAAGATAGTTTTTTGAAAAAAATTGGTTATAAAAGGTATTTTCGAAATTTTGCCTAACTTTAATGTACGTTTTCAATATAGTCCCAACTTTAATTATTCAGAAGTGATTGATCAGAATAATAATTCACAAACAACCAGAAGTTAAAGATTATTTTAAGAAAATCCTTCAAATTTTATTTACGTCAATTTTTTTATTTCAATAGAAAAACAGTCATCCTAGGACCATTATGGAACATGATCATCCAATAATACATATTTACCTCATGACGATTATATGAATAAAAAGTCAACACTATTTCCCATATAAATCCCAATCTTACATCTCCATAATTCATACACCATACCATAAATCAAAATGATGCATCCATCATCATTATTCTCTCTCCTCCTCCTCTTCCTCCTCCACTCTCCACCAACCACCACCGCTTCCGCCGCAAACTCCGCCGTTTATCTCTCAAAAACCACCTTCTTCTCCGACTATTCTAAAATGCTCACTCACCTCAAAATCTTCATTTATCCACTTCCACAACAACAACAACAAAAACAAAACAACACTATTTTCTCTCTCCTACATAATTCTCTTTTAACCTCTAATTTCCTCACACTTAACCCAGATGAAGCTACACTATTTTACCTCCCTTTTTTACCTACATCCACGCGCTCACTCTCGCGTCACATGGATCACATTCGTACTTCTTACCCTTACTGGGACCGTTCTCTTGGTGCTGATCATTTCTACTTCTCTTGTAATGGTGTGGGTCCCACCTCTACACGAAACGTCGTCGAATTGAAGAAAAACTCTGTTCAGATTTCTTGTTTTCCGTCACCCGCACGTGAGTTTATCCCTCATAAAGACGTCACTTTTCCTCCTTTTCCTCCACTCTCGGTTGACCCACGCGCTTCTCTTGAGAGTCCTCCCACGCGCTTTCTTGGGTATTGGAGGTTTGTTTATGTGGTACACTCGGGTGTAGAGATGATTAATGGGTTAAGAAATGATCCCGAGTTTTTAATTGAATCTCAACCGTCTGATGACGTTGATGGGAAGATTGTTCAGGTTCAAAGTAGTAAGTTTTGCTTGTTTGTTTATGATAAGGAGGGAGTGGTGGGATTGAGTGCGGCGTTAGCGAATGGGTGTGTTCCTGTTGTGATTACAGACCGTCCGATACAAGACTTGCCTTTTATGGACGTGATTAAATGGTCCGAGATCGCGTTGTTTGTGAAGTCAACGTTAAAGTCAGAGGATTTTAAGCGCGTGTTGATGAGCACGTGCGAGGACGGCGCGTATGAGAGGATGAGAAGATTGGGTGTAACCGCGGCACATCATTTTGCATGGAATGAGTCTTCACCAGAGCCGTACGATGCGTTTTACATGGTTATGTATCAATTATGGCTTAGAAGACATGCCATAAGATATGCCAAGTGGGACATTATATGATATGATATCATAATCATTGTTGATTTTTGATTAATACAACAAAAATGTGTCATTTATTTGATTCGTTGATGGTGGAATATTCAAAGGGTAGTTGTAATTGACGGGTACGTAGTAGCCAATAAGATTCCATTTGAATGGAGTGGAGAATCAGGCATGCATGTGCATATGGGTAGTTGGTACTTCAGAATAAGTTGGCATTTGGGGAAGTATTGTTGTTATTATTGAAATGCTTGAACGTTGTGGTAAGTTAATGTATAGTTTCCTTCATATTTTTAGATGGTAAGTTGAGCACGTCTCATACTATTATTAAACAAGGAATAAATGATTAATTGCACTGTTATATGTATTCATGTCTGTACCAAAAAAAAAGATGGGGTTTGTCACTACCATAACATTAATAGGTTAATTTTATTAAGAGTCAATATTTTATTTTATTATTGTCTTTCCTAATATTCAAGGCTAGGAATGCGCTTTGCCTTTCAAACGACAACGTCAACCGCTCCAACGTTATTATCACCCACCTCGAGGCCATGACTAGTTGAGAATGCTGATATCAGTAACGACTAACGAGATATCCAGTGAAAAATATGATCGTCTTCCGCCACACCTTGCTTGCTTTAAAATATCTAGGTCACTGAGATAGCCAAGGGTCAAAGTACCAAGGCGCTCAGTTGAAATTGTCAGATTTTGTCATTTTGTTTAGCACAAGAGAAAAAACTCAACACAAAAACAATTAACAAAGAAATTCAGTTTTTGTAAGGTCTTTAACTTTTAATTATTAGAGCATAGATTTTAGAATTATAAATTTTAATAATGTATTATATGACAATTAACTTTTTACCCTGCATTTAGATATACTATTTCTAGTGAATTGTGGAGGGAAATATGAGGGGAAGAGAACTTTGAGTTTTCAATATTTAATATCCTACCTATGCAATAGTTCTTTTAATTCTATGACTTGGTCTCATATTAAGTGGTTGTTTGCTATACATGGGAATTAAATTCCCATGTGAAGTTCCATTTTCTAGGAAGTTATTTCCCTTATGTAATTCCTAAGAAATGATCTTAATATGTTTGGTTGACATCAAGGAATTTACACTTCCCATGAATTGATGTTGGAATTCTAAATGACCAAAGGAGGGGTGGTTGAATAAATTCTCACGTTTTGTGGGAATTTCAATTTCCCAATGAATTTTCATTGCCCCCATTTTCCCCACTTTTTGTCAATCAAACACCTACCCAAATTAGAAAATCATGGGAATTTCTATTGCCTACATAATTTCCTATACGAAACAACCACTAAAAGGGATGACAATGCGTAGGCCGTAGCCCATCACCTTGCTAAGTTAGTGTCTTTTGATGATGATGAACAAAATTGGAAAAATCACTAAGTACTCATGGACACTTTATCTCTTAATTAATGCACTAATTCTTTTCCAACAATAATCCAACCTATGCAGTAATGCATGTTTTAGTGGTACTTTATGTAATTTGGAGAAGCTAATTGATGATTTGGCTGTTTCCCAAATAATAGGGGCATTTAGAAAAAAAAAAAATGTTACAAATTGCTTGGTTCTACTAGTAAGTGAGTCTACAATCAGTTTGATTGTAAGTTAGACTTCTTTCCCCTTTGATTTAATGCTTTAAAATTATGTTTGAAGTACAGAAAATAGGTGAAAATTCTTTGTTTCTAATACCAACTCAAAGTTGTAATCTCATTGCTATAATTTTTCTTGACCTTATTTGGAGGCCTTTGCCATTGCTACAACTTTTCTTGACCTAATACCAAATAAGGCCTTTGCAAAAATAACAATGGCAAAGGCCTCCAAATATTTTTTAATATTATAGCCAACCAGCAAGAATTAATATTGTAATATGGTGTAAATTTTAAGTAACCATCATATTCAATTTTTTTTTTTGGTTAAGAAGGCTAGCATAAATTAAACAAAGTCATGGCCTGGAGGCCTACAACAATCGTCCGATAATAAATTGTTCATACAATCATTAGGGGGATGGGTAACTCCCTAACTACATTCAAGATTTGACTAAGCCTTCGACTTTCCTTCGCAAGGTGGTCCGCTACCTTATTCTTTTCACGCTTCACGAATACAAACTTGATTTCCGTGAACTCCAGTTGACATTCCCTGGGTGGAGGTGGCCTTTGGATTTGAGGATTGCGAGGAAAGAGCCAACGCATAGTTTAACGGGGGAGGGTTTGGCGGTGGTTTTTTTGGGGGGGGGGGACCGGATCGGGGCAACAGATCTTGAGCTGATTGAGCCTTACTTGCGTTAGGACGGAGCGATGGTGATACACTTGACCATAGTGATACAAGTAAGCACCCGTCTCAAACCTAATCCAATATATTACACACTATACGACCTAATCTCTCTCACAAAGATTACCAACCCTTAAGATCCCACAATCATCTGACTCTATCATTCTCCCACACGTTAAGGGTAGTTTGAAGTTTCAACAATTGTGTGCACAAAATTTCGTCATTTTCCAATCAAAAAGATTGAGATTTTGCGGTGAAAGAAAGGAACTTGTAGTCTTGCGGCTGCCACTCTTGGTGCTCACTCCTTTGCAAAAACTTTTGAACCCCACTCACTCTATCTCATCCCTTCTCCAACGATCTCTTTCTCTCTCCTTACCAACCTCCACTCACTCATCCCTCTTAATACCTTCTAATTCTTCCAATATAGAACTACTTACTAATCTTCTTTCAAACCCTGAACTTCATTCATCATGTCAGCAGGTAACATTTTAATCTCTTTGAATGTAATATTAACCATATTGTTTCCTGAAATTTGTATCTGGGCAATAATCTTTCTCACAGAAACATGCATTATTATATAAAAATGTAACAACTTTATTATGGGTTCCCTTAAAAATGCAATCTTTAATTGAATTTGGTTAACTTTTATGAAAGTTCCCCTGTTTTTTTTGGTTGTTTTTTGTGGGTTTTGTAGAGGGTGGTAATGGATTGTCCGATTCTAAGGTGTCGCCTTATGAAGAGGCAATGAGTGCTCTTTCTTCTTTGATCACAACTCGCACTCGTGCTGAGAAGAGCAATAGTGGAGATCGATTTGATTTGCTTTTTGATTATATTAAGGTCATACTTCTACTAATTACTACGTGTTTTTCTCAAATTAATGATTTGTGTATTTTGGACCAATATGGTATATTGAATTTGGGTGGGATTTTGCAGATTTTGGAGTTGGAAGAACCAATTTCTAAGTTGAAGGTTATTCATGTAGCAGGCACCAAAGGGAAGGTACTTTTTCTCCTTCTTTGTTGAATGATCACTTCCATTCATTTGAACATTTTCTTGCTTCATTGGTTCCCCCACCCCCCAATTAGTTTAGCTTAGGTTTCAATGAATTTTTTTTTACCTGTTTTGTCATATGAACTTGTACAATGCTATTGCATTTGCATTTTCGTGCGGTCAATGAACACTACTACAATTGGCTTGATGGTGGCTGCAAATTTTATTCAGCTGTAAAATTTACTTATCTTACCTATCTACTTTACAACTAGTTCTTATTTGAAGATTTTGACTCCCTCCTTGTTTAATTATTCAGTTTGTACTTTTGCAATAGTCACATACTTCACTTTGACCATCGTTTGCGATTTATACACAAGAAAAATATGGTCATGTAGGATCTTGTTTGAATTGTCTAGATATATTTTCAAAGTAAATTTTTATAATCTACTTATTGATAATTAAAGATACTAATCGTCAAAAGTATGTGTTGGTAAGTGTGAAAATCAAACCATGTGTAGTATAAAACTAAATTGTGTTTTTAATCACCTTGTTAGGGAATTTTGAACACTCAGATCGACTATGTTGGGACTTGGAAGTAGCAAATTATTCTACTAGTGCACTATTCAGAGTTTAGTGACTCCAATACCACAACAACAAATGTGGCACTTATATGAACTACCATAAAAGGAGAAACTATGATCTAATGGTGTTATGGATATAGTTTTAATGTCCCATTTTCCTTTCTGTGTGCACAGGGTTCAACATGTGTTTTTGCAGAATCCATATTACGCAATTGTGGCTTCCACACGGGACTATTTACATCTCCCCACCTAATTGACGTTCGGGAAAGATTTCTATTAGATGGGTGAGCAATACTTGGGTTAGCTTAAAGGTTCTTTGCTCTAATTTGAATAAACCATTCTTGGTATCATTTTGAGTTATCTGGCTAATGTTTATGTTGTGTGACACAGCAAGCATAGGGCAAATCAAAACCTTTTTATATGTAATCTAGCTTTTGTATCCCATGCCATAGTCCTTATATTGTCAAGTTCTTTTACATCTGTCATGGCTTATTTTATTTTGTTATTATTCCATGTGTGTTATATTTAGTGAGTGCTATTTTTATACTAGACCTTATTTGGAGGCCTTTGTCATTGTTCATCACATAAGGTTCTTGAGAGTGGATCGCGATGTGAAGTCTATGGTTGGCTTTGATTTTTTTTTTTTATGATAAACTAGAAGTTCTGTGCGGATAAGCTGGTATGAGAGGTTCTTTAGGGATTTCGAGGGCCTAAATAGAGTGATATTGAGAAATTTTGAAAATAGAAATATCTTTTGAAAATAGAACTAAACTGAAGAAAAGAAATGTGGAGGAGTTTATCCTTAATAGAGAAGTATATTGGTGGAAAAAAACTGATAGTTATGTGGAATTACGAATGGAAAGGGGGTGAGATGGGAATCGCTCTAAGCTGCTTAATTTAAGGGGAGAGAGTTTTTTCTTTCTTCTTTTATGGTTGAGGACGTAGAGACTATTGAGGGCAAGAGGTTTCTGGACGCTCATTCTTGGTCAACATTGGGAAAGGTTAGACAGAATACTGTGGGATCAGGTTTCAAGAGCAAATTTTGATTTTGAGATAAATTTCCATTTCTAGATGGGATTTACTGTGCCTTTTTTCTGGATTGTTGATAGATCAGTGGAGCTGATCTGGTGATGGCTTTCAAGGATATTTTTATGTTTCTTGACGATGTTATTATATTAGTATGAAGAAGATGATAGGAGTATCCCCCCTTTCAGTCTTTTATAGTGTTGAAGACTTCTAATGGGGTTCATATCTTGGTTGTTCATTTTTCAGTTGTTCTTTGTCTCAGCTTGTATCTATGGGAGGTTGACTGCTTCTTAATACGACCTTATTAGCTAAAGAGATGGAGAAAGAAGTATTATTGATGGAGTTGAGCAGTTCTAGGAGTTGTTTACTTGTTTGGCATGTCTATGATAAGTTAGTTTGGGAGAAAAAGGTTATGGTGATCATAGGCTGGTGCTGTGGCATTAGTAATCATTTCGTTTCTCATGCAGGGGGCAGTGACTAGTGAGACTAGATAATTATGTAGGTCTGAGGCAAGGGGGAGCCTTCTATAATTCTATATCGACCTTGGGGGTTGATGTAGTGAAGTTTAATTTTGGAGGCCAGAATGTTTCAGGGGAGAAGTTGGGGGAGGGGAGACATGTCTATTTTCTGTTAAGTAATTATTATTGTTATTTCTATCTTTTTCTTTTCTAATTACTAAGCACTGCATATATCACTTATAAGGCATTGATCTCTTCTGTAGTGCTGAGATATGTCAAGAAAAGTTTTTGGCGTACTTCTGGTGGTGTTTTGATAGGCTAAAGGTATGACTTCTCTTATGGACTTCTTTGAAATTTTGAGATCTTATTGCTCTTTCCTAAGCATCGCTTAGAACAGCTCCCGATGTGCTTTTATATTTCAAAACCTTAATTACTTAATATCAAAATAATATGTAAAATTTGCTTAAATGCTACTCTCTTCGACTCAAATTAAATGTAACACTTGGTCTGAACACACTTATTAAGGGAAAGGAGAGAGATAGTATGAGAAGGGGATCTTTGTTTTTGCTTTTGGATGAGGACATAGATAGAAAAGACCCATGTGTCAAAAAAGGAAGTGTTAGATTATTGTGAAGCAACCCAAGATAGGAAGTAATTCAATGATTCTCTTGTTCTTTTTAAATGTTGGATCAACTAATTTCTATTTGGTTATTGAAACATTTTGCAAATTTAATCTGTTTCAAAGCACTTCATGAATCAAATTTGATTGCAATTCTGAATTTTTGGAAGTATTGAACTTTATATATCTAATTACATGAGTATGAAAAGTCATAGGACTGTCTTTACTCTTTAGGTATTGGTTCATGATGATGTGTTTCTCTTTACTCTTGATGCAGTTTCTTTGTTTGTTGTATGTAGGAAAAAACCACTGATGATATACCAATGCCTACTTATTTTCGCTTCTTAGCCCTGCTTGCCTTCAAGATATTTTCAGCAGAGCAGGTTGGTTATGACATATTATCTGATCTTTATCTCTTTCTCTTGCTTCTACTGAACATGCTATCAGGCTTCTGGTTTTCTTTGTTAAATTTCTATCTTGATCTTGATAGCTGAACAACTGAATATATCTGAAAATACAAGCTGAAATTTGCAGGTCGACGTAGCTATCATGGAGGTTGGACTGGGTGGAAGGTTTGATGCAACAAACGTGGTGCGTTTTATGCTTCATTCCTCTTACTGAATATGTTTTTGTGATGGCTACGAAATTTGATTATCCATGCACTCATTTTTCAGGTACAAGCACCAATTGTTTGTGGTATATCCTCTCTAGGGTATGATCACATGGAAATTCTTGGTTAGTGGTTGTCCTATATAACTAACACCAGTAACCAGTTCAAGAATCATACTTATCTTTGAAAACTCTGTGTGTGTTTGTACGTTGACTTGCAAAGAGTACATGGTGCACAAACAGGTAGCTCAGTGTCATCTGTGGTTAATATAACCAGTGTGTCAGATGGATGACACATTGACACGGACCAAAATGTCCCTGCAAAGTCGTTATGTAACTATGACACACATCAGGACTTCCTATGTGTAAATGGAAATTCTCAAAGGAAGTTAGAGGCTCCTTGAGTAGCTCGATTACCATTGAGATAATATATGTCATTACAGACAAGACAACATTAACTGCTGTTGGTAAAGGCCACAAGCACTATTATGATACTTTTTGTGTGGGAAGATTTTCAGAGAAATCTCTGGAAGTCTCTTTCGCTCCCAAGAATTTGGGTTGATTAAGTTTGTATCAGGCATAGCCCATGATTTGCTTCTTGAAGTCTATTGTAAAGGCTATTAACTCATCCAGTAGGACTCTTGCTAGCCTATATATTTTGGAGGGAAGTCTCTCTTGTTCACCAATAAACCCAACAGGCCCATAGATAACTCTAGACAGGGATTGCCAGATTGATTACCAGGGATAATGGTCAAAATTCTTATAAGGAGACCCTTGCAAGCAGAGGATGGAATTATGAGAAGAATTTTAGAAGTCTCCTCTGGTTACTAATCAACCTTTATTTTGATGCCTAAGACACATACTTTATATAGGTTATATGCATCATAGATATAATAATGGACCTAAATCATCTCAAGAAATGACTGTGATCTATGGATGTTATAAATCATACCCAAGATCCTTATATGGACCAGCAAGAAATTACAATTGAAGTAGGAGCCTAGCAAGAAGATAGCAGAACCTTAGACAAGACAGAATCATTGGACCGAGATAAATTGCTCTCGTGAAAGGTTTTTTTTTTCTAATGTAATATGGAAATTATGCTAAAATTAGTCTTGGGCTAAGTTTTGGAAGGGATTACTTCGGGGCTTGGGTGTTTGATGGGGACATAGGGTCATCTATAGTTTCTTTTTAAAAACTAAGTTATATGCAGACATGGAGTAGGAATTTAACTAATTATTTTGAGATCTAAAGGGAAATTTGTAGGGCATCTTGGATTAAGTATTTGTTTGCTCAAGTTTTAGATTGAGGTAAAATTTTGTTTTGGTATTGATTATAGTGGTCAGATTTATGCATTGTGCTGACTGTGCCTAATTAATTTTGCCAAGTGCGGCTCCTTGAAGGATAATAGACATTTAATTTTTATTTTTATTTTTTGAACTTTTTACTCCCTCCGTTTTTTTAGATGTAACATTGGACTTTTCACATTTGTCGAGGCACAACTTTGACCAATAATATCTCTAATTGTATAAAGGTAAAAATTATAAAAAATATATATTTGGAAAGTGTATACCGTGAAGAATCAAACAAGATCCCACATGACTATATTTTTTCTTATGTATAAATAACAATCAATGGTCAAAGTGTATTGGTTGAATAGTGCCCAAAGTCAATATGTTACATCTAAAAAAACGGAGGGAGTAGAAAGTACATGGCCTATATTGTGAGCAGATTAATTAGAGTATAATTAAACATTTTTTTCTCAAGGCCAAACTTGCCACAGGGGTGTTATTGCGAGTTGTGTGAAAATGACCTGTATAGGGATATACATTGGAGTAGAATAGTTGATTAAGGTACTACCTCCGTTCCTAAAAAATCTATACACTTTGCTTAAGGGGATAACCACAAGACAATTTCCTAAAATTAAGAGAGAAAAAGGCAAAATGGTGAAAGCTACTTATGTAAAGTACAGAACTAAAATAAAATATTTGAGTGAGAAAGTATATGATTGTAGAGATAGGTTGAAAGGTGGAGAAAGATGATGGAAAAAGTTACCATTTTTAGATAAAGTGAAAGTGTGTAGATTAAAAAGACACAGCCTAAAAAGGAAAATGTGTAGATTAGAAAGAGATGGAGGTAATATTTTGTAACTTGTGTCGGATCTTAATTCGGCCTAATATCCATACATGCAAGGGGGCATGCAGGATGCACACACTATGGCAAGGAGCCAAGGACAAAATATTGCTTTTATGGTGGATGGGTTGGGGGGTGGGGGAACAGAAGTGAAGCGTGGTGAGAATGGTGTAGTGGTAATTTGGTTTTGAATTTCTTCTTGAATGTCTACTTAGTCTCTGTATTCATATCTCCAAAAGGGTTCAGTTTTATTTTCATTTTCATTATTTGACAGTAAAAGGGGTCATCACCATTTGTTGTTTGTGTTTAGCTTGTAATGTAAGCTAGCATAAATGATAATTTAACTATAACTAATAATTTTAATAGTGTTTGGCAAGGAACTTAAAAATTTTCAAGCACATCGATTTTTTTTTTTTTTTTAAATCTTCTAACTTTGTCCTTAAACTTACCTTTTGATGTCTTATAAAATAAAAATGTGTTGACTTTAGTTGAGACGCCTTCTGAAGCAGGATTGAAGATTGTCCCACATTGAGGTCAAGACGATATAGTGGATATGATTTCCCAATTCTTTTCTTTGGTTAAAGATGGCACTAGTAAATATTTGTCGTAAACATTTATGTGAATTTTAGTTCAATATGTGACCTGCTTGATTCTTGCTTTTCAATTGTAAGAAATAAGAATCCCTGCATTTTATCTTCCTACGATCCTAGACCATGATTGTGGTGGGATCTACATTTAACTGCTGCTGTTTCAATGAGTTTGCATGATAAATCTATTTCATTGGTCATCATTCATTTTTCAATGTTTATCATCTCTTTGCATACTTCACTTCTTTTTGAAGTCTCTCTTGTTTGATTTGTTGTAGGAAACACTCTTGGACAAATTGCTGGAGAGAAAGCTGGCATCTTCAAGGTCCCTCATCTCATTCTGAAAACTGGATATATCTGTTTTAACTTTCAGGCTACTTGAGTTAGGAGGAGTTTTTTTGAAGACTTTTATTTCTGGGAGGTTGGAGATGGGTTATACAATGCTCTGATGTGATTACTTTGAGCTTTCATTTCAGGACGGTATTCCCGCTTTTACTGTGCCGCAGCCTGAGGAAGCAATGTCTGCACTTGAAGAGAATGCCTCAAAATTGAATGTGAGTCAAGACTTTTACCTAGTGTCTTAGGGACTATTCGTATCCAGTGTTAAGCAAGTAGGTGAACTCCAGTAGTTCCAAGAATTTGGTTCTCCTGGACAACAATCATTGTCTCAGCATCTCTGTAAAGGTTGATCTAAATTGCATGTTTTCTAGAAGATAAATCCTTTTGTAATTTGGTGTCGAGTACAATATTCCTGTAAAGCTTTGAACCCAGTTACTGCATCTTGTGCCTGACAGTTAAAAGGTATTATATGTTTAAGGCAGTTCTGCAAATGTTTGTGATTGATCAGCAAAACTTATTGCAGGTAACTCTTCAAGTAGCGTCACCATTAGACCCTAACTTGCTAAATGGCTCGCAACTTGGTCTTGGTGGTGAGCATCAATTTGTAAATGCTGGCCTTGCAGTGGCATTATGTTCTTTATGGCTTCAAAGGACTGGACATGTTGAAGTTTCCTACCATATAAACAATGTATGTCTGGTTATATCATGGATTTTGGTACTCATGGTTACTTCCCCCTTCAGCACTGAGTAAATCTTCTCCTGTTGCTGTGTATCAGAGCTCCTTGCCCGAGCAGTTCATCAAAGGGCTGACAACCGCTAGTCTACAGGGAAGAGCCCAAATTGTCCCTGATCAATATATCAGCACTGAAGGCCCTGGAGATTTGGTGTTCTATATGGATGGAGCTCACAGTCCTGAAAGCATGGAAGTTTGTGGAAGATGGTTTTCGCATGTCATCAAAGATGATGAGAAGCTAGTGAACTATGCAGAGCATTCACTTCCTGATAATTCAAGTATGTCTTTTGATATGGCACGTGGTTTTCACAATTCTGCTACAAAGACGTGTTCAACTCAGGTAATCGGTGTAAATTTTAGTTTGTTGAGTAAATTTTCTTTAGTTGTGCAATTTAATTGAAAATGACAAATAAAGTTGGACATGTGTGTGTTTTTCTATGAGGAAAGCCCTCCCTAAGTTATTGTAGAATCCGCAAGAGATCATGTGGTTTAGGTACAGAAAACTTTTTGAAAAATGAAGGCTGAATGATCATATATCTGTCCAATGCCAACCAAAGAGGTCTTCACCTACTGTTGTTAAGATTAAGCTCCAAGCTCTTCCGCCTTCCGGTCCTAAGTTCAAATCCGCTTCTAATTTATTGGACCTGTCCTATTGGCTTTTGTGACTCTTATTAACCAGACTTAGCCCAATTATCAAATTGTATACATGACGATGGGGTTGTGCTACATTGTTATAATCTAGAAAAAGTACCACTGACTTTTTGGCATATAAAAATATGTATGATGTCAAATAATCCTAAAATATGATCAGGAGTTAGATAAGGGCCCATCGACACGACAACACTATTTTCTTCCATTGTATTCTTTTATTTCTCTCGTTAACAGCAGTTGTTCCCTTGTACAATTTTGTTGCCTAACCTCCCATTCACCTCTACCCCCAAGGATCAAGTTATAATTAGGGAGTTATTGCAACTAGTGCGAGACTTGTAACATAGAATGAATATACATGGAAAATCAGTCGGGAACGCCCCCTTTATCTCATATTCGTCCACACTTTGGGTCGTTTGACTACCAAGTATGTTGCGGGCTGTTCCTTAATATGTGGCAAACCTCCCTCGTTTATATAGAAATTTAGTTATATAACCTGATATTAAGCTCAATTGTGTATGATAGCTTATTGCTATGTGCTCCTCTTAATCTTTAAAGAGAGGGTGGGGGGTGGGGGTAAAAGATATAAAAGATGCGTGACATTAGATTTGAGAATTCTGTTAGTATCTTTAGTCATATCCATACTCACCAAAAGAAATCTGCAAAAACTAATCTGCTATTGATGAACGTGCAGATATTGCTCTTCAATTGTATGTCTGTACGGGATCCCCAGTTGCTTCTACCACGTTTAATGAAAGCTTGCGCAAGTCATGGTAAAATTTCGAGCAAGTCCCTTGTCAATTTAGTTGCTATATTTCCTAGCATATGTTACCCGGGAAACTTTGTGATCCGTATTCTAACATGCTGAGTTTCAATTGCCTGCAAGAGTACTTCATTGGAAAATCTTATTAGATAATACTGGGAAGAAATATTGGCATTTCTAATTGCTATTTAAGCTTGTTACATCGCCTAGATTGAGGAAAGTGGCCTCTTTATAGGTTAGTTAATGTCCTGTCCAGTGATTTGTTTGGAATTCGGTCTGACTTCTTATAGTGATTGAAGATATTGTACTATTTGCTCAATGCCTTGTTTATATCACTATATTCAGTGACCTGGCTTTCTAATGTCACAGATTGATTTTGGAGTTAATTCTACCCATTTGTGCGTTTGATCTTTGAACTTATTTATTCTCCTTGAATTAAAGTATCACCGCTGAAGTTTATATATTGATGATCAGGAGTGCAATTTAAACAGGCTCTGTTTGTTCCAAATATATCAGTGTATAACAAGGTTATCACTAGTGTGCCACAACCGGCAACACGAGTTGATTTATCATGGCAGTTGACTCTTCAAAGAGTATGGGAAAGTCTCGTTACTGCAGATAAAGGTATGGTCATCCCTCACATCCTTTATGGATTGTCTTATTTTGGCTCTTGCTTCCCCTTATGTTTTATTGAACCGACGACTTCTAAGTAGGCCTTGTTAGGTACATTTCTTTAATCTTGAAATAGAGAAAGTACTAAATTATTATTGTAATATGAAAATAGTGCATTTCAGAGAGGCATTTTTTGTAATTTTCAGTGAAGAGAAGATTCTCAAACACAGCATATATTTCTACTACCTTCTCCCAAAATAACATTAAATGCCACTGTGGTGTGCACTATATGCACATCACATTGATAATTTAGAAAGCCCTCCTGAAATATAATTTGCCATATATTTGTGAGCGAGATAGTTTGAACAATGCAAAACTAAGCTTGTCAAACCAAATGGATTGGGCTTGATTATGAGTTTTATGTATGTGTATCTATTCAGCTGTAGGTGGGTATGTCAAGGATACAGAAACCAGTTCTGAAGAAGCACAAGATGAATCAGAGAAGGGCATTATCAGTGGTACAAACAGCAAAGTCTTTCCAACTCTTCCCTTGGCCATCAAATGGCTGCGGGACAATGCCCGGCAAAATCAGTCTGTTCGTGTTCAGGTAAAGCATATTCCTTTGTAATAGCGGCACCTATATCCCTGGTATCAGAACTTCTAACTATTATGAGTTTGTTGAAATCTTTTAGGTCCTTGTCACTGGTTCCCTGCATTTGATAGGAGACGTTTTAAGATTAATAAGGAAATGAAACATGGATGAGTTTCCACAGTGATTTTTGCATTGGTATAGATCAGAGGCAAGATCTCTTTCCGATCTTCAGTTTGAGGAAGCCATCAACGGTGTTACAAATTCCTTACACTTCAAGAGCAGCCTATATATCATAGCATGGCCATCTTTTATTAATTGTCTATCCATTGTTGATGGACGAATATGGAGGTAGTAAGAGAAGCCACTTGATGCCACCAAATGTCTTGCTACGAAGTGAGTAGAGCCAGCAAACAGTTTCTGGGATTTTTTGGTTACTTAGCATAGTTATTTTCTGAAATGCCAAAGAGAAGAAGATAGGAAAAAGAACGGGTTGTAACAATTCTTAGTGATCTTCCAGCGCTAGTGTTCATGTTTATGTTCCATTTTTGGTGGTGTAATTTTCATGTCCAATAAATACTTACGCACACGCATTTGCAAATCTATCCATTAGGCATTACTTGGAGGCTTTCTTTTATTTTTTGCCACTAACCCTCCATAAAAAGGCTTTGTCAAGAAATTGAGATTCAAGTGTATCTTTTGTAGAAATCCACTATCTGGTAGTAGCATTAAGTGATTATAGATTGCACTAATATGTTGGATAGTGTTTGTTCTTTTCAATAAGCTAATAGGAGTTCAGTAGAACACATTCATATATTTTGAGCAATTTTACAAATTTAATTAAATCTTACACTCACGGGTATGATGCCGATAAAAAGAAATGTCAAGTAACTTCTAAATTGCAATCAACTCTTTGTTAATTTCATGTACACTTCCTGCAAATGTAGTACTCATCTTTCTTTAGCTGTTTCCTTTCTTTCTCATGGTATAACTTGATAAAATTTGAATGTAATTATTTTAGAACCAATATACACAACTCTTGGAGAGTTCCACCAACTTTACATACCTCCCTCAACCATGGTAAACAAGGTTATATATATCTAAAAACCCAAAAAAAAAATGTATGCGTTATATGCCTCGAACCCATGACCTCTCTCATTTGAGATATAAGTCGCACTAACCAACTACTCTACAATCTCCTCGTTAGTCTTTATGGGAAAAAAATAGATTCAAAGGCAAGATATATTCTATTTTTAAGACAATTACTCCCTCCGCTTTTTTTTATTTCTACATTTGTTGCCTTGGGAATTAGGGGTGAAAGTTCGGTGTACGGTTTGGATTAGGGCCTAATCCAATCCGATCCGAATAAAATTTGGATTTTAATTTTTCAATCCGAATCCAAACCAATTAGAGTTTGAATCCGATCCAATCCAATCCGAATTTTCATACTCTAGATGGATCCGATTCGAAAATCCAATTTTTTAAAACTTAGTTTTTCGATGAAATAAATTAAGCAACAACTAGTAGATTTAGGAAATGAGGAATTAAGTCTTTTGTTAGGGTTTTAGGGGAACGGTTGAAGTGCTACGCCTCTTGGGGTATGGACTAGGCTTATTTTTTATAAAAAAATCAGTTAAGACCTAAGCCTCAATGCACATAATACAAGACATATTACTATTTGGTTATATTGGATTTTTGGATCCAATTACCCTCAATCCAATCCGATCCGAAAATCCAATTTTCCAAAAAATTTCAATCCGAATCCAATCCGAACACAGTTCGAATCCGATCCGAATTACTAATTCGGATTGGATTGGATTGGATTTTGGATTTTATCCGAATAACTTTCACCCCTATTGGGAATGAAGCCACTACTTTGACCGATTATTTTGATTATTTTATAAGTTGAATTATAGTCATGTGTGATCTTGTTAGATTCGTCTCGACGTGTAGATTCATAATATCAAATTTTTATAATTTTTACTTAAGCGAAATAAGAGATATTAAGAGTTAAATAATGCTTTGAAAACCGTGCACAACAAATGTAGCAAATAAAAAAAAGCAGAGGTAGTAAATACAAATGTATATATTAATACTCATTAAGCTAATGTTAATAATAGCATGTCCTACTCTTTCAGTAATCTTATAATAAATAAAAAGCTCTTCAAATTTTTATAAACTCCGTAATTAACACTACTACAGCATTTCATTGCATCGGTTGTATTCTTACACATCAACCTACGTTAAAAAAAGATTGTATTATATTTTTTATAAGTAATATATATTTATATACATGTACTCTCTTAAAACCGATGTTATATTGATGAATAATTCGTATTATAATTTACTATGTAGAAAATTTAAAAAGAACTCGAAGATCGTTTAATTTCCTAAGCACAATCCAATGCGTATAACTCTTTTTTTCCACTTTTCTTAAGTGTTTGATTTAAGACTTCAAATTTACATTGATAAATAATTAGGGACATCGCCCAACCAACATCTAGTTCATATGCAAATCGTTATAATGGACAAAAGGAATCCCCCTACGGCCCTACCAACACTTCATGCCAAACCCCGAAAGGGTTGGGACTTTCTACTACTTTCACGAAAGACGTAATTATTTGGTCTTGAGACAGATTACTGTTAAATTTCAGAATAGATGTTCTTCAATCTCCAATCAACACTAACATAATTCAAAAGTTCAAAATATAACACCATTGGAAAATATACTCTATGAAATTGCACTCCACAATATATGATTGATCTATAACATAATACTCAAACTAAACTCCCAGTGCACATTAATGTGAAATTGTGAATTCGCACGGCCCCTGAATTATCAGGCCAACTCAAATTACACAAGATTTTTTGAACACTTGTTGTAACTTGTAACATAACGAAAGGGTACAAACTACTAAAAAGCTCAGTGTGGAAATGGGCTATTCTTTACTGAAACAATCACCCACAAATAGATCTAAGAGCGGCTACTACAAATATACAAGAAACTAAATCATGGTAATCGGCGCCATTGAGCAAAGAAGAGCCAACGTGGGAATTCATTATTTTCGGGGCTGCCATACCACATTGCATCCTTCCAACCCCAGAACTACAGCTACGGATCACGAAGTTGTAGAGGAGATGTAGTAACTTGTCTCTACTCAATAACCAGCAAGTCTATTACTGGCAGCCTCAAGTATGTTCTCCAATCAACTAGAAAGCAGAGGAAGGCGTTTCAGCAAATGATATAATTACAACATAAATATTATTAGCTGGCGACTTTCAGTTCAATTTTTTAATAACAATATCAAACCAAAATTGATCAATAACAGATGGGATACAAGCTAATTATTGATTCTCACCTACTTAATATATGTTACGGAATCCGCCCTCTATCTTCAAAAATCAAGCAAAGGAAAAACTTCCATACACGACTTTATTCAGCAAAAAGATGGATAGAATGCTGAATATGCTAGTCAGGGATCATAGCGTTCAAATATCAAACTTAAACACTCAGCTCTTCTAGAAAGAGAAATAGATAACCGTGGTTCTAGGCTATTCAGCTGATCAAAAAAAGAAAAAGAATCAGAACCAGCTTACAGAGTAGTTACATTACCCATCCAATGCTTATAATCCTGATTCTCAGATATTTCGCTAAAAATCCACTGCAGTTAAGAGCTCATATTAGCAATAGTCTGAATCCTAAATCATCAAAAACCTGATCCAAAAATGCCAATTCCACATGTTTTACGTCTATTGTTTACAATAAATCCCCATTTTCATGGTTTGAATTCGGTACTTACAACTTTATCCGAAGTTACATCAAGGTATGTTATAATACACCTCAAGATTGCAAGTTCATGAATACTTGATCAAGTATTCATCATGATCCATCAAACATTTGCCATTGGGTAAAGTATCCAGTTACCATGTCAAGTGCTTTGTAAATTTGGTTCAGTATTACAGTCGCATAGTACATTCTTGACTAAGTTTCATGCACAAAATGTGACGAAAAAATGCAATAAAAGGTGAGGATGAATTCAAAAACTTTTCCATAGAGAGGCAGTACAGATGAACCTTCAAAGCAATATACACTCTTGTAGCTCAAAAGTTTTACGTAGATTCATTCAGAAAGTTAATGTAGGAAACAATCAGCTAGCAATTAATGTGATGCCATAACCAAAATGCGGATCTCTTCAATTGTTTTTCCAGTATGTATTCATCTTTTAATAACATACAGATCTCTCACTTCTTTTATTCCTATTTCACTGCATAATCCCACGTTAGCATCCATACTCCCTTTCATATGGGTCATTCACCCATCTGCATACATGATGGCTCGAAGATGAAAAGTAAAAGAAAATATGAGAATTTGACTCCATACAACACAAAAC
The DNA here is from genome assembly GCA_947648045.1 of Beta corolliflora. NCBI lineage: Eukaryota > Viridiplantae > Streptophyta > Magnoliopsida > Caryophyllales > Amaranthaceae > Beta > Beta corolliflora. The sequence goes on along the minus strand of CANSZD010001252.1, from coordinate 834,940 downwards.
TCAAAGCAAAATAAGAATGGAAGAGCACTTAGTGCTGTTATCAAATTATAAAACTACATAAATTATGTCTTTTCTTCTTTTCATCAATTTCACATTGCGCGTTTCTAGGAGCTGTTAATTCCACGTATATAGCCATGTTGTGCGCAACAAAATTTTCATGAAGTATGTACTTCCTCCTTTTCTAAATACATGCAACATTTGCATAGTGACCACTATTCATCTACCAACCTTATCCCCAATCTCTCACAGATGTATAAGAAAGTATAGAGTGAAGTGTAGTCTTATTATACATCCATGATATCAACTTCTTATAATTTATATATATATATATATATATATATATATATATATATATATATATATATATATATATATATATATATATATATATATATATATAAGTGAGTTCATATGAGAATGCATACTTACATGAGAAATGATAATGAATTTTACGCGCTATAACTCTAATGAACAAATGATGTAACTCTAATGAAAAAGTAATGTAACTCCAAAAAAAAGAATATTAGAAAAAAAAATATAAAAAAATAAAAAAAAAATTGGGCTCAATTTTTTTCGGAGGTATAACTCTAATGAACAAGTGTTGTAACTCTAATCCAATCGTGTGGTTGAGATTCATTCTCATTTCTCATGTAAGGAGCATTCTCATGTGATCTTACCCCTATATATATATATATATATATATATATATATATATATATATAACAAAAGATATTAAGGAACTTAGTGCATTGAAATTTGAAAGCGTGTAGGCAGGAAATGTTGAATGTAACTGTTGAATGTATTTAGAAATGGAGGGAGTATTACTTAATCCATGCTTCAATCTTTCTCCAAGAGCTATATCCTAGACTTGCTCTTCTGAAGTCCTCATTTGCCATTGGTTATAATGGCTACAGAGTGCCAATGGTTCCATAAGGGATTAGACAGGGTAATCAAGTAGTTTTGCCAGAAACTTGGAACCTACTTCCACGCATCATCTGCAACAGCATTATCTCGATGACAGGAACTTTAAGTTCCACCTTCAGCAAAGCCAGGAATTCTATGTATGTTTTTCAGTCATAAAACCGAAGGACAGTTGCAATCTGAACTTGCAAGATCACAGAGACCAAAAGAATGAGGGTGTTGAGGTGAGGATTCAAAAAAGAAAAAATTGACGGAACACATAGGAGATAGACTAGTAGAGATGACTATGGCTCTACACTCCTAAATCTCCGACATACTTTCTTCTGATAAGGAATAAACCAGTATCTTACTATCTTTGGAAAACTTCAAACAGAGGGAATATACTGGTTCTAACACGGCCAACATTCTTGCAGCAAAGTTTAAAATGAGAAAAGCTGGTGCAGCTTTCCACCATGGGGACAAAATGCAACTAAGTATCAATATATAGTTTGTTTCACTATTCGGGTTCCAAATTCCCAATACCTCATATTATCTTTTTGAAACTCAGACAACTATGATATATTAATGACAGATTATTTTTCCTGCGGTACTGACTATAGCCGCACCAATATTGGTATCTAAAAGATTCATTTCTAACACATTAACCTTTTTATATACATTTTTATTGGTCCATATTCAAACTTCTTGGCCGTTTACAAACTTATCAATTTATTGTTCCTGAAACCTTTTTATATGAAAAAAAAACCTCATCTAGAAACATAATCAAGAAGTTGTCAGCTTAGGAGCCAGATAGAGCCATTTAACATGTGTATCGCACAATAGAAGTCTTACCAGGAAAAAAAAGAAGGAAGGTTTACGTACATAACCAAGAACTAGCATCCAGATATATAAATCTAAATTCTTACAGCATAAATAGCAACCTACACACGTTGATATCAAGTACCAGCACCTGATTTTTTAAAGCAAAGGAAAGAAGGGAAATCACTTATATAACGCCTAGATGATAGAATAATCTACAAAATCAGTAAGAAACGAAAAGAAAAGCGGCATATAAAATGAGATCCTAAAAATCACCAGCTGAGGGTAAAGCAAGAAAGACACACCTAACCTCTCAGACCCAAGGTACTATGATAAAGCAGCAGTCACATTTTTGTCGACATCAAAAATTTGTTTTTCTTCTCTGCTGGCTTGAGAATCTGGAAAGAGCACATAAGGTTCTCATCGACACTCATCATTGCTCCAGCATTATCAAATTCACCACAATAGTTTGGGGCTGAGAATATAGTAACCAACTGCCTATCTGCAAAGAATTCATAACCATCCTCCACCACCTAAAACAAGTAAAAGTTTTTAGCAAAACAGAGTAATTCAACTCTCAAAAAACTGAGTGATATAGCTAAATAGGAAGGCGGCTAACCTGATGTGCACGGCAAACCAGGTCCAAATCATGCTTTGACAAAAATTCTGACACCTTATCAGCACCGAAGGTGTAAGATACTCCTCTATCATTCATCGCCCATCCCTTAACATCATGACCAGGGTCTGCCCAGAGCAAATCACAAAGCAGACCAGTATCAGGGACAGCAACAGGGCGAGGTAAGCTTCTAATTTGGTCCATGTTTTGCAAGTCTGGAGAAAGTCCACCATGCATGCACAGTATTTTATCGTCTACTAAAGCGGAAACAGGAAGACAATTGAAGCAATCTGTAAAGGTCTTCCAAAGTCTCACATTAAACCGTCTCTTGCATTCATCATAAAATCCATATATCCGATTAATAGAAGCACACTCATGATTTCCTCTGAGAAGAAAAAAGTTCTCAGGATACTTAATCTTGTAGGCCAGCAGAAGACATATTGTCTCAAGACTTTGCCTTCCACGATCAACATAGTCCCCCAGAAATAGATAATTTGCTTGAGGAGGGAAACCGCCATACTCAAAAAGCCTTAACAAATCGCTATACTGCCCGTGAATATCACCTGAAACACCGCAAGTAAGACGTCTCCTCAAAAACTGCTTTTCAAAATTCAAGTAAACTAAAAGAACTGTAACAGAAATACCAGACAGACAAGCAGCACTCTTCCAGCAAATTCCGTATCAGAACAATTCTATTTTAATTTACAACAATGAAGGGATATGCCAATATAGTCTAAAACTCAAAATTGCATGAAAAATGATAATTAAGTCAAAAGAACAAAAAACTAGTTCCGGATCAGAGATCTTATGGCATCGGGTAAGAGCTTGGAACTATCTTCTCTACTACCAGGTATCCCCCCCCCCAAACCAAAAAAAGAGAACGTACAAGAGCCTACTTCAGCTTCCTCTCTAATGAAGATAAGTAGTTACTAACACTGACAGCAAAGGAAAGCATCCAAAGCACCCAGGCTCATATACACCAGGCAGCCAGCTTAACTATAGGCACTCAAAAGACTTAGTGGTTTACCGTCACGTGAAAAAAAATTAAGAATCCTTCCAACCTGCCTCCCCCTTGTCCCCTCACCAAAGTGCCAAAAGGCCCAAAACGAAGGCAATAACAAATACATCCTCTGGTTTTTATTAGTTGCAACATTTCATGTCTACACGCTATCCAATGCACTACTTTGATCCTTAATATCTTTAATTATGTATAACGAAAAGTTATAAAAAGTTGATACTAAGAAAATATGCATTAGTTCTCACTTGACTATATTTTTTCTTATAGATTGGTGAAAAGATACGGGATAAAATTAGTAGATGAATAGTAATTACTATGCAAATGTTGCAACTAACAAAGAAAACCAGAGAAAGTATAAAGGTAACAAGTTCTTTTAATCTTTTCTAGTAAAATTCTTGTACAAGTCCTAATCGTTCTAAGACCCAAAATGAGTAAGTATTAAAAGATTCTAGGTTTCTTCTCAAACAAAGGAACCTAGTAAACCCATTCCTTAGCTAGCTGAAAAGGTGATCACCAATGAAGCTCCCAATAAAGGTTCTACATATAGTCCTGCCAGGTCTAAAAAACTACCATTCACTTTTTCATCTCCAAATAGAGAAAGTTATACAGGATACTCCTCAGGAGTCAGGACATATACTCCTCCATATATTCGCCCAACCCAAAAGTAGATTAGGAGTGGGAAGCAAAGGCATGACTAATAATGAAGCATGAGATATAGTAATTGGCATAGTTCAATCGACTATGGTTACAACTGGCCACAAACATTTAGTTAAATGTATTTTTAGAAATAAGGAGTGATATACTTCCTCAATCTCTTAATAGATGCATCATATGACTTTACTCTACTTAGATATTAACTTTGTCCATATTTAATTGCTAATACGTCAAGATAAATTCATTATTTTAATTGTTATTGGGTTAATCTTAATGTATATTATCACAAATATTAAATTTTCCTAATTTTTTATAATATATAGTTAAAGATATTAATGGTCAAAGTTGTGCATTAGCATGTGTGCCAATATGATGCATACATTAAGAAATAGAGGAAATAGTTTATATCTTAGTGTTGCACAGTGTTTTAAACAACCTTACATAGATAAATACAAAACATACAATGCAAAATGCTTTTACATGCTATTATATGACAAGAATAGGACAAATACCCGTCTAAATCATCTATCGTATTCCCACCATCCCAAAATGCCCATTCTCCTTCTAGTTTGATGTGTTCCATTTGATTGTCTAAATTGAGTAATAAATGCATATTTAACCAATCATCAATCTCCCTTTCCACAATGCTACTACACTATTGGTCGAATAATGCCCATCTACTCGTTACGACCTTAACTGATATGAAAAGTCTTTGCAGTATGCAATCATTCATAATTGCAGTTGAGAGTGTCCCTAGTCGAATTACTAAAGCTGATTAAGATCACCGGCCGCACGTAATCCTTAGCAGAAAAGTGAAACAATCCAATCCACTAGCACTGATACAAAGTTACACACTTGCCAAACTTAAGTCCTCTACTTATCTTTCTAATTTAAGGAAAATGCATACCAAATAAACCATGGATAAAAGTTCAATAGGGTTCCAGTGAGAAAATTAACTTCGTCTTCCACCATTAGAGCATTCTGCTGCTTTACACAGAGTATGATCCATCACCTTTACTAAACTTGAGCCATCTCTGTAGGCTAAGACGCTAAGTGATCCAATCCCTTTACAAGACTTGCTGAAAACATAATAGCCTTTCCACTTGAGCTTCTTGGTGTACATTACCAAGTCTCAGTCCAATTAATAGCTCCTTCCGAATCCCTAACCATCATTACACATAAACCCTCCACCAAGAGTGCCCTCCGCCATATCTTCTCAGTAATTATTGCAAATAACATTATCTTACCACACGAAACCTCGAACAAGAAAACCCAAATCAACAAACCAAAGCTACCTAGTGCCTAATCACTCCCAAGTCTAACCAACACCCTCTGAATCACAATGCACCAAAATGTTAAATAACTCCACCATAAAACTCCAACACTTATCGACATATGAGCATAATCATCCCATAATAACACCTCATTGTTCAACACATAAACATCAAAATCACCAACTACCTACTAATTTACATATTCCTCAACAAAAATCACAATGCCCTACACTTACGGAAAATGAACTTGAAACAACATTAATCATAAGGATTTCAAAAGAGGGAAAAGTAAGGGTTACCGCAAATCTTAATAGGCGCTTGAAGTTCGAGAAGATTAGGTTGTTGCATGAAGATTTCACGAGAAGCGACGCAAAGTTGCCGGATCTCTGTCTCCGATAACTGAACTTGTTTTCCAGGACGAGCAAGTCGAACCTCCAAAAGTCGTCTAATAATGTCGTCCAGCACTGCTGGGTCTATCCCTTGACTTCCTGCTTGCGTCGCCATTTTTAATTAGACGAATTTAAGCTTCAATCGATAACAATGGCGGAAACCCTAGAAATTTTGAAAAGCACAAACAGAGGGGGTTGAAGAAGGAGGGAGAGAAAGAGCGCTTGCACTTTTTCTCCCTCGCGCAGAGAGAGAGAGAAAGAGAGAGGGAGGATAAAGTCTTGTTTTGTTGAAGTACTAATAAAAAAAGTTGGTCTAGTATAGTAAAATTATCTCAAATTTTTCATATGTGTGTGGGGTTTTTTTTTAGTTTGTTGGATGAGTGGGTCCATTATTGGCCTTTTTATTGAGTGTTTTTTTCAAATTCATATTGTGTTTTTTTGGGTGGACATTTCAAATTTTGGAAGATTTGAATTAATGAAAATGAACATCCCTTACTAAAGAATTTTTAGTCAAATGTTGCATTTTAGTCAAATGTTGCATAAGTCAATATAACACCTTTGTCCTAATTTTTGAACAATTTTTTTAAAAAAGATATCCTATTTAACCCTATGCCATATTAAGAATTAATGAGTATATATGAGGTGCAATTGAAGAAACATATTATCTTTGAATCAAAGGTGACAACCTAAGCATATTAGAGCAATGATGGAGTCAACAATGCCGTTTGCGGTCAAATATAGCTTGTCGGAGTCAACATAAATCAGAGTAGTTTTATTTATATTATATTGTTAACCTTCTAATTAGGTGCAAAAAAAGTCAATTCTAATAGTAATTTCTTACAATCGATAAACTTCTTGAAGCTAAGCTCCATTACGATTACTTCGTATATTGGCTATACTGTTAGAAAAGTGATTTCTATAGTTAGTGGTGATTATTTGGTGATTTAAATCGTGTCTGTAGTGATGAGGTAGAGCAAAAATACACAACTAACCCTATAATTGTGTGATTTTCCAACCAAATAAAGTTTTTGGTCATATTGTCCTAGATCTCATACTTTAAGTGCTTTATTTTATAGCATGAGAATCTTAATATGTATGGTTAGTTTATAAAATTTTATTTCGTATATTTATTATTATGCATAATATAATTTTTTTCTAAGACCAAATTTTAATACTTAGCACACAATCCCTAGTTTTTTCAAAGATGGGTTTGCATACCATTTAGTTACCTCTTGCATCGTCCTATTTGGAACACTTCATATTCATAAAGACATGATCTGATGATCAAGTATGTAATAGAGTTTACCACTTTGATAAGCAATTTTAGTGCTACTTTTCATCTATTACTGTTTTTAGACAAGGATGTGTTAATAAGACATAATATGAAGCATGAACAAGGTTATATAAAAATTTAGTAAGATAAATTACATTAACTCCCTCTCACAGGGCACCTAAATACAACCTACCCTAAAGCCCCCCAAACCCCCCTTGGCCCTTATGAGAATCGAACCCACAACATGTGGGTGGAAGATGAAAGGGCTTACCACCCTTCCACTCCCTCATTCTCTTGAACAAGGTTATATGCAAGTTAATTTCAGAGCAAGTGTACAAAGTGTTATTTTTTTTGAGTACATGTAGGACCTTGCCATGTAATTATCTTAGGTTAGCACATGGCAGGTTGAATACAGAATACCCCCTTTTACTCCCTTCCCACCCAAGTCCGCAGTGAGAATCGAACGTGGAAGTACGCCAAGAAGATCAGAAACAACTCCACCAAGTTGTACCCTAATTCTCGGGTGTGTGCATGTAGTGTTTATAGCATCATTCTTTATCTCAATGACATTCACATAATTGTTAAGTTTAATAACCCATAACAAATTTGAGGTTACCTCAAGAGCAGGTGCAAATGTTAGGGATATTTGGAAAAAAAACAAAGGGTAAGCATGTCGTCAAACAAAATCAAAAAAATGTTGATAATTTAATAGAAAATAATGTATTATCTACATCTCAAGTTTATAGTCAATCGAGGCTAGCTGGTTCCAACTTCCAATTTACCGATACCTAGAGTGATTTTCTATCAATTTCTTTTGAGATGATTAACTTCTTATCTATTAATCTTTTCTTCATATCTTTAACCATCTAATTGGATATATAAACTAAAAATGAACTTTTTAATACAAACATGTCTTATCTTTAATTACAAGGAATTGGAGCAATGTTTAGTTGTTTACTATTATTAACTGTTTAGGAGAAAACGTTGTTATTGAATTTTATATAGAAGTATTTTTGTGTGTGAATGGAGGGATGTAACCCAAAACATAGAACAAACTAAAGAGTAAAGACTACTCAAAAGTCGTTATTCTCCCCTTGGACAAAATACTAATGATAAACTATTTTGGAGATTCAACGTCGGAGGCTCCTTCACTGTGAAATCATTTGTCAATGCTGTGTTTCAAACCTCAATTATACAACTAGAGGAGTATGGCGTGGTGGATGTTTGGAATGGTGGGGCGTGGAGTTGGTATTCCCAGCAAGCCCAAGAGCCATTTTTGAAACTTGGTTAGCAAATGCTACAGGTGGTTTTCAAGGAAAATTATGGATGTCATTATTTTTTGTCATTGTATGGTCACTATGGTGGCAAAGGAATTGCATTGTTTTCGAAAATGGCATTCCAAAATGGGAGTACTTCCTGCATTTGGTGAAGCTACGACTGGGATTTTGGTCACCCAGTGATGTGGTATATAATATTGAGGGGGTAAAAAGCTGGTCTCAATCAAGGAAGGTTAGGGAGAGAGTACATTGGTCGCCTCCACCAAAGGGTGTACTCAAATGGAATGTAGATGGCTCCGCTTTGGGTAAACCCGGAAATGCTGGAATTGGTGGAATTCTTCGAGATGAAAATGGAAGAACTTTATGTGTTTTCTCTTCTTATATTGGAGTAAAGGACTCAAATGAAGCAGAGTTTATTGCAATAATATTCGCACTAGAAATTTATGCTAGTGAAGAAAATTTGAAGGGGAAAAAACTCTTGATTGAATCCGACTTGAGAAATGCTTTAGTATGGGTGAGAAATAGAGAAGAATGCCCTTGGAGCCTACGGTTTTATTGGAACAAGTTGCATAACTTATTATCGATAATAAAGGAGGTTGATTTTCAATTTCAATATAGAGAAACAAATGAAATAGCGGATGGTTGGGCAAAACGTGCAACTCAAAGTGGAGATACTTGGGTGACATGGTATTAGTGTTTTTCAATATTGTGTTTTGATGCATTTATATTGTACTTGTGTTGAGTTTGCCCCCTTGTTATTATGGTGACGTGTTGTAATAGTTTCTATTGATGGAAATTTAATAATAAACGTCTTTAGGCGGGAGGCCTACTTATCAAAAAAAAAAAAGATCTCATGTTTGCTAGCAGATCAACTTGATCATTAATCTCCAGCGCATGACGAGTTTCCATACTCAACTTCCTGCTGAAAATTTTATTCTTTGATATGTTTGATAAAGTAACATTTCGTATTTTTTTTTATGCAATATTGAAACATACACTTAAGATCTAATTTACTTTCACCACTAGTATTTCTTGATTTAACAGATAGAAATCATAAAGTTATACCATTTTTTTTTTTGATAACTTTGTTCGATTCTCATTAAGGTATAGGGCAAAAAAACCAACAGTACATCAGAGCATTACAAAATATTCATTCACTATAGCATAACTGGACCCCTAACACATCACCACGGCAATCAAGACTGGAAAAGCACAATACTCTAATTATAGCCAAGCCAAGAATTCGTCTGAACGCACGAGACCTTGCTTGGCTAACGTATCCGCAACCATGTTCGAGCGTCTTCCTTTGTGCACTATGACCATATCTAGCCACTCTCTTCTTGCATTGCGAATAAGATTGAGTTGAAAGCTGAGATTCCAAGGGCAACCTTGATTATCATTACTCCATTTTACCGCGTTAGCCGAGTCCGATTCAATGATCAAAGGATAGAGCTTGAGGTGATCAAACGTCAAGGAAATTTGTATTGCTCAGAATATAGCAAATATTTCAGCCGAGTTAATTTCCATAGTCGGGATCGGGCTTCAAAAAACACACATAAAATTTCCCATGCTGTTACGAAGCACACCCCCAATGGCCGACGTTGAGTGGTTGCTATTCACCGAAGTATCAACATTCCATTTTAACGACCCATGGCTTGGCGGAAGCCAATCCGCATTACTAACACCGACCTGCTTTGGGAGGGGCATGGAAGCAAGAGACCCCCAAGAGAGACAAATGGGGTTGCGAATAATTTCATCAGCCGAAAATGGGAAGGAGATGCCCCACCCCTTCATCCACCAACTGAGCCGGATCAGAATTAAATCTTTAAGTTGATCCATAGAGCACGAAATACCTCTGAAAATTCTAGCATTTCTCTCCTTCCAAATCGTCCAGATGATGACGGGGAAGATAGCACACCAAATCCTTTTAAGCAGCTGGTTCTTGCTGTGAAGATACCATTGATCAAAAGCCTCCATAAGAGATTTAGGAAAGATCCATGCCACATTCCAAATTCCCAACCACCAACACCACAATTCACACGAGAAGGGGCAATGTAGCAGTAAGTGATCCGAGTCTTCAGATGCATCCTTGCAGAAAATACATACGGCTTCATCAGGCAGGATGATTTTCAGTTGCGCTAGTTTGAGTCTCGTATTAATTTTCCCAAGTAGAGCCAGCCACAGAAAAACTTCAATTCTTGGAGGAACTAGTCCCTTAGCTTCCATAGTCATTTCCAATTGCATATTCGGGCCTGAGGTGTGTAAGTAACTTTTGCAAGTTCTAACGAGAGCGACTTCACAGTGCATATACCAGCCTTGTGGGGAGTCCACACAAAGGAATCTTCTGTCGAGGAAGAGAGATATATGCTTTGCATAAGGTCTTGAAGAGATTGCCATTCAATCGCGTCACGTGGCCTGAACGGCCTAGTCCACGTGATACTCCAAATCCAGCAGTGCCCATGCCATGAACCGAGAGATGCAATGTTGGCCTGTGGATATTCAACAATGGAGAATAGTCGAGGGAATTGTAATTTTAGTGGGCAGCTGCCTATCCAGAGATCATGCCAGAAAGATGTTGAATACCCGTTGCCCACCAATTTCCTGATTTTGGATTTTAGCATTTCTTTCGCAGCAGAGTGTTTAAGAATACTTGAGCATATACTTTTCCACGGACCACCCCTCTTAGGGATGGTCATCTCATGAGCTAAAAAATCACCATATTTGCCAAAGATCACTTTACGCCATAAGGCATCCGGTTCATGAAGAAATCTCCAAATCCATTTGAAAAGAAGAGAGATGTTTCTATGAAGAAGATTACCACAATTTAATCCCCCCAAAAGCTTTGGGAGAGTTACCGTATCCCAAGATACAAGGGCAAGAGCGGATTTTCCCGCATCACCGCTCCACAAGAATCTCTGTTGTAGCTTATTTATCACATCAATCACACCCTTTGGAGCCGGAAAGAGGGACATATAATAGAGGGGGAGACTTGAGATAGAGGCCTTGATGAGAGTGATTCTACCAGCAATAGAGAGCATTCTTCCCTTCCAAGTTGCCAACTTTTTTTCAATTTTATTGATGATGGGATCCCAATAACTCAACCTTGACACATTTGTACTTAATGTTCAAAGTTCGACCTCGAATACCGTAAATGAGAGTATAATAAAATAAAATAAATTTCAAATGCAAATCCAACTATATAGTAGAGCTCCTAATTCAAAGAAGCACCTTGAAAAGTGAAAAACATTTTTAAAAAAAACGATAAGGGGTAGTAGTTTTCCTAAATTAAGATTTAAAAAGTCATTACTTTGGACATTAATTTGCATACCACAATAGTATCTTTTAACAAGAATTTACAAGAGAAATAGAGAATATATAATTTGGTAGACGATATAAACAATGGTACTTGTATTACATTTTGAGGTAAATTTGTGATATTTTTTTTTGCAATGTGCGTACATGTTAATGCTTTTCCGTCCTCAACAACGCAGACGACACTACATCAAAGTATGTAAAATTGTATTACAAGAACGATATTAATTACAAAAAAAATGAATGGACCGGGTTCACAATAAGTTATTGTGCACCAAAAACCATATAATATAGCCAGTTATCATTTGATATAGTCATTTTTTGTATGATATAATCACCTTTATGTAGTCAGTTTTTGTAAATATAGTCGATTTTTCAATATAGTCAGTTTCGTATAATATAGTCATTTTTGTTTTCTAATATAGTCAATTTTTTTGTGATAATGTCATTTTGGTGTACAATAAATTATTGTGAATCCGGTTTATCCAAGACGTTTTGATATAATTATACACTTCTTTCTCCTCAACCTATCCATATTTTAGTTTGTATTTCTTACCTTCTCAATTATTAATACCTTATTATCAAGCAACCGCATGTTTTGATTCTTGAGCCCTGAAAGACAATATAATGCTAAATCATGTACAAATGTACAATGTAAGTTGACCTAATAAAAAGATCCTAAATTAACGGCCTACAACACATGAACAGCAAATATTTAAGGTTGCAAGATGTAACATCAATGAGTAAGACTGTAAGGTAGACATACACCAGAAAATTTTCACCACTCATGTAAATTTGGTATTTATGCGAGTGGGCTTCAATCTTAATACAAGATATCCTAACGAATATAATCCCAAGGAGCATCATTAGACCTGAGATGTGTATCAAAAGCTAGACAGTTAAAAAGTAGAGATAAAGAGAAAAAGGAAAAGCTTGTACACTAGCTGTATCCATTGAATTAACTATTTACTAAAAGAAAAAGCAAACGTATATAAAAATGTAGAGGAGAAAAAAGAATTGTAAACGAGTAAAAAAATGTAGAGGAGAAAAAAGAATTGTAAACGAGTAAAGATGGCCATTTATAACTTGAAAGTAGCATCTATAATGATATAAGTTTCCAAACTCCAAAGGGTCAAAACATCAAAATTCAAATAACGGAAAGAAAAAGAAACATTAGGGTCAATTTGGTTTTGGTATCACTAGTAAATTTTTGGTTTTTGATTTCAAAATCTTTAAACTTTGATGATATACTTAAAAGTATTCTTACTTTTATTAGACTGAGAATCCGTTCTCTAATTTTAAGGTAAAGTGAGTTTATGAAAAAATTAGTAAGTTCAAACAATAATTTAGCAAAATTCAGGTGAAAATAAAGCACATTAAATCAATTTATATTGAAAATTGAGATTAGAAAAATATAAACTAGCTAATTTTTTTGCAATATTTAAATCTATATGAAAAAACGAAGATTAAAAAAATAAGAATATAACGAATAAACCTAAATATTATACTCGAGATATAAACATTTTATATGGAGTACTAAGTATAAGATGAAATTGAATTATTATATGTATGTTGCGAACTTAAAGGTCATTATTGAACAATTTTGGGATTACACATGCATATAGTCTTAAGGTACCAATTTTTTTTTTTTAGGCAAACAATAATTTATTTTCATTGTTCTTATGATGTTTATTTCTGCTCAATATGTAAATTAAATTCAACAATTTAACCTCACCCTGACGTTGGTAATACTAGTATTTTTGAAGTGAATAATGCTAGTATTTTCTTTCAATCTAAAAACATACTCTACAAAAAGAAGAAAAAAGTCCTTTTCATCATTGTACTTGGACAACATAAACCAACTCAAGAGATATAAACTTTTTAGTTCTATGATGAATTGATGTACACCTAACCAACTGGACATAACTCGACTCCATTAGAACTTCTCAAGGAATATCAAGAATTTTGAAAGGCATCTAAGTTCTAACTAGTGATGTCTTTAAAGACTTTATCAAGCGAGTTTGGTGTCCATCTATAGGTAAAGCGATACCATTTGCAAGGGAATAGGTACCAATTAGGTATATTTTTGATATTACTTGATGGTACAAATTATACGGGGTAGAGTTTTTTTTTTTTTTTTTTTTTGAGTAGAACCCACTAAAAGGGAGCTTACTGCATTATATCAGAACGAGCACCAACCAGTACAGAACTAGGAAAATCACTATCCCAAACACTTTCTCCCTCCTCCATAGTGATAGGATGAGCCAAGTCATGGGCAACAGTATTACAACTACGATTAACATAAGACCAAACAACAGTCTCAAAAGAATTAGCAATAGAAAAAATGTCCTCTAGAATTAAAAACAAGATGCTCGCTCCCTTTTATTGCTTCTGTAATGCAGTGATAACATTCACATTGTCATTCTCCACCACCAGCTTGGACAAGCCTCTTGATCTCGCCACCATCATGCCCCATCTAATTGCCAGTGCTTCAGCTAGCATGACATCCACTTCATAGCTCAGCACCTTTGACCCACATGCTAAAACATCACCTATCTCATCGCGGCACACCACGCCTAGTCCCGTACCCCTACCTTTTTTGACACCCGCATCTACGTTCAATTTCACCCATCCTGCATCAGGACAATTCCACCTAGCACGAGGCTGCACGTCAACCTCACCAGCTAACTCCAATCATTAATATCTCCAACTCTCTACAAATAAAATTATAATATTTTCAAAAACTAGATGTTGAGTTGACTATAATTTTCCTGACGTAAAATTTTCACAATATACGGTAAAAAAAAGTGTGTGAATAGTGTAAAAATCAAAACTTTTCAAGTATTCCGAATCGGAGGGAGTAAAGCCTAATGCACGTCATGGTCGCAACTGGCAATTGCTAATTTAGTAATTTACACACATCGGCAAGTTCCTCGAATAGTGTCAATTACATGCATTTATCACAAGTACTAATAAACCCGGGAAAATTCGTTGAAGTTCAAATCAAAAAGAAGATATTCATATTCCTCCATTACTATTTACTACTACTACTCTATACTCTGCTTCTCTAAGTTTCTCTCTCCTCTTAGAAAAATGATTCCCAAAATTGAAGAAACAAATTCCTTTTCTAGTTCCACAGAAAAGGAATGTTTAGAATTAAATTTCCCAACTCTCAGCCGTCCGAATTATGTAGCTTTATGTATGTATCATCGATGATCAGATTCTCTCCCTTTTTTTTTACAACTATTATTTCTGCGATCACTCTTAACTTTCTCTTCTTCTTCATTCTTTTCCCAAGCTAAGAATCTTTTTTTTCTGGGCTTTTAATGATGCCCACTTTCAAGTTTCATCTTTCTCATTTTGTACCCTTTCTTTCTTTCTTCTTCACCCTTTTCTTTCTTTCTCTCTTCCCAATTCTGTGTCCTTTTCATTCCTCCTATAGTCTTCCCTTTCGCTTTTCGACTTCTCGAAACTCCGGCGACATTTTCTATACCATTTTCATGGCTGATTCTTTTCAGGTCAACCACCTTTCTCAGCCTTGCATTTATGGTAACTATATACTATATATATATATACACAACTTATTCTCTTTTTAAATCAATCTTATGAAGTAATCATTTTTATTTATGTTTACTTATAAGTTTCTATGTGATTTGTTGTTTTAAGGAGGGATTTCTGCTTCTTCAAATACAGAGAAGAAGTCAAGGTTTATGAAATGGCTTGGTAAGATTTTTAAGGGCAGTAATGGTGGGTCTAGTAGAAGCTCATCAGCTGGTGGTCGACATCCACACTTTCTTGAGGATGAAAACATGGTTTGGCGGGCGCCTTCGAGATCATCGGTAATGTATATATGTACACAAATCTATGTCATTATTTGGGATTAATGGTTTATGAATTATGATTGTTGAAGCTATGATGTATAGCGCACAACACATGTGAGTGTCCTACATTGATAAAAGAAGAGAGATGAGTTTACTTCATAATGAAGAGGGGCTACTCCCTTTATTGTCATATGGTTTTAAGGTGGACCCTCCTTTAATTGTCCTGTGAAGTGGTTTATCTCTCCTTGTGATGGGTGTTCAAATGAAGTTTATTATTGTCTGCATTATTTTTTGTATAACAAAGTTCAATTTGGTAAGTAAGATTAGACATTAGTGGTATTGCACTTTGTTTTGCTGTATCTTCTCTGATGAAACATGAATATTTTCTCTATAAGAATTGTGGTAATAGTAATAGATTCTCCATTACTAGAGGTGGACCCAAAATATAGTTTTTTGATGGAAATATGGTAATTTCTGAAAAGTTTCCTTTTACCCCATGAATTTTTCAAGGAACTTTTTTTGTTGTTGACACTTTGTTATACAGTGAGATGTTAAAGGGTGGCCGAGAAAAAATGATGCAGGGATTCCTTTTTTTCTCCTTTTATGTCTTTTGGGTTTGGGTGGTGGGAATGGGGTTGCTTGGAGTCCAGGCATTCGAGATTCGCCGTGAGCCCGCAATTAGCATTAGTTATATCAGATCATGAGTCCATAAACCACATTTTGAGCAAAATGGTAACTTTACTTTATTGATGGAGGATCTTGTTATACTCCTACTTTTGTGTTGATGTATTGAGAACCGAGTTCTCATAGAAAAGATTGTTTAGAGTGTGGATAAATATTCCCAAATTTTTAATATGTTGTTGTAAAGATCTTTTTCTCCTCTCCCAACATGGTTAATAGATTCTGTACATTTTTCAGCATTATTGTTTGTTAGTTTATTGTAGAAAAAGAGGAATTGAGGTCCCTTGCTCGAGAAAATCATTACTCTTAAAGTGCAAATTACAATTAACATGCAGTATTTAGCACATAAGCTCCATTGTGGCACCAAAAAGACCGAGTTTAACAAGCTTACTTCAACAATAAGGATCATGGATGGCAAAGAGTAATACAGGAACTTGAAATGAGAATTTCACATAGGCCATAGCACACTCGCGCATTGTTTGGATCTTTTAATTGTAGGCCAACTCTTCGCTTTGGTTTCTCAACAACTGAACCCTTAGACTTTCATTTGGCTTTCTTAAATTGTTGAAACAACATGTTGCTGAGGCCTGAGGTGAACACATTAGTGACTCCTTTTTTGTATTAAAATTTTTGGATAGTGTAATGTAGTAAATTAGGAGACACGGAAATGAAGAGTACCTCATTGGTTCATTGTTGAGAGCAGAGGAATTGAATTAGCCTGATACACATCAAAGTTCTTTTCGCTTTAAAACTAAGACTCTGAGAAGTTATATTTTCATGAATCATGAAGCTCGATAATGTGATAGACTATGGGAAGATATACTTCTAAGAAGCTAATTTATGGGGTGATGTGGTGTGTGATTACTTGATAATAGGAAAGTTCGCAAATTGAGGGTGCTGCTTGTCTTAGCCTGCTGTTTGCACACTGTGGTGCCATGACCTTTCTGTTAGTAGAAGATACTGATGCTGATGTATAACTTGTGAATGCAGAACTTTCTTTTCTGGTACTTATTTGCTGTTTGATCAGGTCTATTTTATTCATGGCGTTGCTATATATGTTTGTTTGTTAGAAAAAAGAAAGTGTCCCAAGAAAAAATAGGCATAGAACATAATTTGTTAAAACCATTTTTAATGTACAGTCTCTTATATTGGACTCAATATGTCCTGGTGAATTGATTACTTAGCACAATTTAGTTCAGACTGTTTAATTTGTGAGGCTAATTTAATCTACAATGCCATCAGGATGATCATCCTAGAGCAGATAAGGACCACGAGGAGTTAGACCGTGCACTTGCTCTCTCTTTGTCAGATGACTTGAAGAGACCAGGTGGTAGGTATTGTTGAATGGGAATTGAGCCTACTGATTGTGTGCTTCATCCTATAATCTCTGTCCTTCTGATCCTCATTACCCAAGTTGACACCCTTCCATCCTTTTCTCTATAATCCTGTCACTGAATGAGCTATATATATATCTACATTTTCAGGCTATAAACGACGAACAGACAATGATGAAGATATTGCAAGGGGACAAGATAGCCTGCATAGACCTTCCTACCCCCCCTATATGCCCTCTTATCCAGATTATCCTCCTTATGATCCAGTCCCATTCCAGCCAAGAGGATACAGGTACACGATACCTTCTTCTTCCCCTTCCAATTTTGAGTTGCAAAAAGTCCTTGCATTAGCTGCTAGATTGATGTTTGACCGTGAAGTCTTTCCTCGAGACATTATGCCAAATTCGTTACTATAATGAATGCCTAAAGGAGGATGAGTTGAAATATCATAGTATACCTTGATTTTCCTCTTTTCTCAGTCTTTTCTAAGAGACTTTTGATTTCTGTTGTAGATGTTATTCAGTTCTCCCTTAGAAGTACAGAAACTTAAGACTAACTATTTTGTTAGCCTTTTTTGATCTTTGTGCTAATCAATTCTTAGAATTACATTTCGTATTCAGGAATTTCAACTTGATGGACATCTTCAACCTTGTACTAATAGATGTTAACTACTTGTTCATGTTCTTGATTGCAGATTATGCAGTGGATGCAACCAGGAAATTGGGTATGGCAATTATCTTGGATGCATGGGGACCTATTTTCATCCAGAATGCTTTCGCTGTCGATCTTGTACTCACCCCATCACTGAACATGAGGTAGTCCAGATATGCAACCTTCTCAGATTTTTCTATATAATAAATGCATGATATCGAAATGTTGTTTCCTTCTTTAAATCTGGTAATAAGTAACTCTTGCTGGACACAAGTGATATTGCTGTAGAAAATATTATCAAAGCTTTCCTCATTTCGAGACAAATCTTACCTTTTTCTGTTGATTCAAGTTTTCTTTGTCAGGGAGGGATCCATACCACAAAACCTGTTTCAAGGAGTTAACCCATCCAAAGTGTGAAGTTTGTCATCATTTTGTAAGAAATACTTTTGTCTTCTGATCTGTGGCTCTTTCTAGTTCTTTGTATGGTTGTTTTATTATGCCTAGTGATAGAGATATACTGATGTTGGTATCCAAATTAATGACTATATGGATTTGACAAATGCAGATCCCAACAAATGCAGCTGGCTTAATTGAGTATAGATGCCACCCATTTTGGACGCAGAAATATTGTCCCTCACATGAACATGATCAAACTGCTCGTTGCTGCAGTTGCGAACGTTTAGAGGTAATCACAGAAAATAGCAATGAACTCTGTTCCATTTACATAATTTTATTGACAGATTGATACAATACTGTGTGTCAATTGCTATATCTGATATGCTTTCCGATCTTTTTCTATTTTGAAGTCTTGGAATACAAGGTACATCGCCTTAGGAGATGGAAGGAGTATATGCTTAGAGTGCATGGAATCTGCCATCATGGACACCGGAGATTGTCAACCTCTCTATCATGCCATTAGGGATTATTATGAAGGAATGAATATGAGAATTGATCAACAGATTCCCATGCTTTTGGTTGAAAGACAAGCCCTCAATGAAGCTATTGTAGGGGAAAAAAATGTAACACTTGTATATTCACCACCACAGTTTTGTTTAAAATTTGTATTTGTTGGCCTGATCTCTTAAGGTAGCGAATTTTGTCTTTAGGGATTTCATCACATGCCAGAGACAAGAGGTTTATGTCTTTCTGAAGAGCAGACTGTGACCAGTGTAAGCCCCCATAATCTGCATTTATGTTTTGGATTTAAAATTGTTGTCAACCATATAACCTTTGAGTTCGCGAAATCATTCAGATACTCAGAAGGCCAAGAATCGGTGGACATAGATTGGTAGGAATGAGAACACAACCCCAGAAGCTAACACGAAGATGTGAAGTTACAGCCATTCTTGTGCTCTATGGTTTACCAAGGTAAGCCTCGGTCACAGATGTTTTTCGTAGAAACGAACCTGCCACAGAATGGAGGCTGCTGGCTATGATTCTCTGAAAGAAAGTTAACTCTTATTGTCCTCTTTGATATGTTAATCTGTGATTATCTTTGTATTTGTTTACATGCAGGTTGCTGACTGGTGCTATTCTTGCTCATGAGTTGATGCATGGATGGTTACGCCTTAAAGGTAGTGTACCAATGTCTACATAGTATTTATTCATTCTACACTTGAAGTTAGTAATGCTTTCATAATGAGAAATATATGCGTATTTGTCACATAGACTATTATCTTTCATTAATAAAGACCGTTTACCAATCACTTATGTCTTGCTCATGTTCATGTCCAATGAATCTTTAAACTTATGGCCCGATAAAGGGCGTAGACAACTAACGACAAACAGCTAACGACAAACAACTAATTTCACCAAACATCTTTGTAAACAGCTAACGCCAACATCTTTGGTCATTGCTAAAGCTAACAGTTAACACAGACAACTAATTCAAGCATCTAATACTATTATTTTGGTCAAGCTGTCAAGTGAACTAGCCAACACTGAAGAGCTAATTGCTAAACAAGGCCATAGGCTAATTTGAAATTTCTCTACAGTCTACAGAACTCATATGAAGAGAGCCATATCTGATTTTTTTTCCAAGGAACACATCTTATATTAATTATAAGAATTGTGCAGGCTACCGAAATCTTAGTCCTGAGGTTGAAGAAGGTATCTGCCAGGTGCTTTCATACATGTGGCTCGAGTCAGAAGTGATGCCCGGTTTCCGAAACATGCCATCCACATCAACAGCTTCAACATCATCTTCAAATTCATCTTCAAAGAAAGGCAGGACTTCTGAGGTTGAGAAGAAGTTGGGTGAGTTCTTCCTGCACCAGATTGCCAATGATGCTTCTCCAGCTTACGGGGGAGGTTTCAGATCAGCCAATGCAGCTGTGAATAAATATGGTTTACGCCGTACCTTAGATCATATACGCTTCACCGGAAGTTTTCCAATATAAAACAACATCAAGCTCCATCTTTTAGTCCTTTTCCACCTTATACAATGACACTGATACACACATGATAGTCATTCTATTCTCTGATGGAAACGAGAATAGGTTATAGAGAGGAGCAATTGGTGTGAGACCTACACCAAATGGATTTACTATCTTACGCTCTTTACATGTTTGTTGGAGAACAATTCTCCGAACAACCAGATAATTGTTCTCTAATCTCAACTCTCAACTCTCAACTCTCAACTATTCAGCATCAGCAAACATGGAGATCTTAGACTTAGTTTCCACCCTTTGGCTTTATGGGGTCTTTCTACATATTTGCATTATTACATTTCAACGATTACATAATAATTTGTTAGTTGTGTACCTTCAGGAGTATTACCATATACTTGTTCAGAATCCAAACGTTTTTATTTACTATTATAGTCATCAATTGGATTATTATGACATTCATTATAGGATAAAGAAATTTTGAACTAGTTATTGATATGCTTGATTCTTCAGCGAGTAAGTTTATTACCCCATTCCTCAGTTCTCGGTGTGGTTCATCTTTGTTTTTATTAATTGCTGGTTCTTCCAGATTCAGGTTCATTAAGATTTGGTTCACCCATAATTACAAATATGGTCCCTTGAAAAATTTTGTTAACTAACAAAGCTTCGTGAAAAAGCACATGAAAATTGAAATGCTTGGAAGGTCAAGAAAAGTTCCATATAGAAGCAGTACACCACTAGTTCTTTTTTTTTTGGTTTATTGGAGCCACGAAGGCAGTACAAAGTACAAAGAAGGGGAGGAGGGATTCGAACCTGTGACCTATCATTCACCACTAGTTGATGATACAACATAATTGATGTTTATGCATTGCCGGCGTTACTAATAACTACGCCATTAGTTGATGGTACTACGTGGTTACTGTTCCTTCATTGACGCGTGATGAGGTCACTAAGAAGTACTGACTACTAATATCGGTGTAATACACTAAGCGGAGATTAAACCTTACACTCCTTCAAAATATTTACTGATACAAAAAAAAATTTGACAGAGTGAGATGAGCACAGTCCCACACGTTCTGACATTAATAGAGCATATGTCAATGTTGTATACAAGTAAAATTTCTAAAGGTGACAGAAGCAAAATTTGCCACCATACTACCGGTCTAGACCAAGGAAAAAGAGAATTAAAATCGCATCAATGGAGCAGGGTATTGAAAAGCTTCTATGTCAATATCAATACATCCTTCCGGATTCATTATATCCAGGAAGCTACTGATCTACAGGATAACTTGACAATAACTTCTTCATTGTCTCGTACGTCAAGAAAACAATGCTTACACTAGGCACAACCTTGTAGTATTCTGGGAGAATCCCCCTGTACAGTCCTTTCAATCCTTCTGACCGCATGATACGTCCAAATGTACCGAAAAGACCCGTATTGTATACACGTGCACGGCCCCCTGCTCCTTCCAATTGCATCCTTCGCCTCACCAAATCAATTGGAAATATTGCTGCGGTTTACAGCAGAGTAACATCAGAGAAGTACAAATCTCATTATTTTAGTTTTCCAACATAAAACATGTTACAACAGCATCATATAACCTAGAAAAAAAAAAATGACATGAACCACAAAGTAACAGCAATCACCATTACTTGATAATTTAAACGAAAGCTATTGCCAGCATCGCTAATTGTCCCACCACAGAAGAAACTTAACGTTTTCCCACCCAGACATAAATTGAAGGTTCAAAATATATCAAGAAGTTGAGCAAAACAAAAATGTAAATGGTTAAATTGTAAGACTTGGTCGTTTTTGTACCATCCACCACTGAGTAAGCCTAAGTGAGAAGCATACCTCACAGAGGAAGCCTCTCACATTTGGCACAGGAGAACAAGTTTCAAATCATCTGAGATCGGTGCCTCCCTAGAAAAGGGAGATGAGATTAATTCAAGCATGCATTTTGAATCAAAGAGTCAAAAAATTGCAAGTATTAGGATAACTTTTTATTTAATTCCTTACAAACGCGAAAATTAAACAACTTCCTGGTTCCTGGCTCTAGAGTCAGTCTTGTTAGACATTTAGTGCAGAGCCAGCACCTCAACCTGTTTCTCTGCATCAAAAGCATAATAACTAGAAGTATTAACTTCGCTGCAATATACAGGAGTATCTGAACAACAAAGTCAAATCATCTAACTACTTTCATCCAAAACCTCTCCTTCTGGTCAGGCATTCTCTACAATACATTGTGAATGTCAAACATTGCCAGCCAATTCCATTTACATTATTTATCATCATAACAGGTAAATTACGCAGGGTCACACCTATGTTGTGTCATGGCACACTTCAGAAAACACTTAAGATGAGAAACATTGCTCAGAACACAAGTAAAAACCTGCAAAAACTTATTTTAGGCAATTTTATAAGCTGCTAAAAGCAAGTTTAGGTTCACTCACCAGTGGATGATGCAACGCCAGAGATACTTCCACAAGCAAGACTTACAAGCACAGTAGAATCCTGCGGTCTAAGATAACAAAAAAAGGGGAGAAAACTCAGTTTAACAAGATAAAGTTGATCATCAAAGCACATTTCACATGAGATTGTAGAAAAATTAATGTAATAAGCACCTCTTTAACTGCCAGTGAGACCTCAACGTCTCGTAAACTGAAAAGCTGATTGCTATATTTGGCCCCACACTCTACAAAGGAAAGTTAGTTAGTCAACAGTTTATAAGAATATCCTACAATAGCACAGATGTCAAAAAGACAAGAACGAATACCAAAAGCGTCGCCCCGAGCCCTTTATACAGACCAAGTGGACCTTCTTCTTTGCAAATGGTATGTAGTGCATGCCCTATACCTTTGTAATATGTCACATTTGTCTGCAAAAATGTCAAACAAAGCTATAAACATGAGATAAAGAAGCAGTTGACTATACTGCTCACATAGTTCCACTTCTAAGGAAAATGGTATATGCAAATCAATCCAAGTAACAACCACGAAGAGAAAAGAAGCAGACCACCTTGAAATATTAATGCAACCAACACATGTAACTTGTAAGTCAAAGACTTCATCAAGAGTTAAATAAGCACAAATACAAGTGATAAGCCAGAGAAATATATAGTACGCCTTTTCTCCTTTAAGAAATTTTTATTTTTTGGATAAATCGGGTTCTCAGCTTTACCTTTTTTGCCTCTATCCAAACCATGAACATTTTTCATTATATGTTCGTACTTTTAAGTGCTTGTGTATCAGTAAGCTCTATTATCCACATGAACTAATACATACAGCATAAAAGAGCAGCCCCATGGTCAAGATAAGAAATAAGATAAAAAGAGTATAATCAAAGTTGCAACAGAGTTCAAAGTAATGTGGATGAACGAGCTGATAGACAACAAAATAATAGCATCACAACAATATATATGCAAATGCACCCACACACATTAAAAGATCTGAGAGTTCAGCTGAAGAAACTTACTTGGCAAGCAAGGCGTGTCCTCACCAAATCTAGAGGATAAGTAGCAGCTGCAGCTGTTACTCCAGCTAAAAAGCCACCTGCTAGCCGCACAAAGATATGTGCACTTATATTTTCACTAGTACTTTCTAATCCAGGAAATGATTGCAGAATCTGCACAAAATCGTAGGAGAAAATGTCAGATCCCCAGACAGTGAAGCTAGAAAATAACATACCAAAACAAGTTTAGGAGTCGAGAAATGTAAGTAGTAAGCTTATGAAATGTGGCTACCAACATTCTTGTATCGTTCGTATGAGTAGAAGCTGACAGAGGAATAAGGAAGGCGATGAGCTATTGTAACCAAGTTCCCTTTCCAAAATGCTCTTAATCCTTCTTCGTGCATTATTCGTGAAGCCTCCCTCCAAATGCAAGCTTTTCTCAATGTTGAGGCATCCGAATGCATGCCTTGAATCTAAAAGCACAATAAGGGTACAATGTTAGAATAAATTATAACCTCAAAGAACTAAAGTAAACTTAGCTGGAAATTTATTATCTTAAAATTATAACCTCAAAGAAGCAAAGAAAACCAGTGAAGACATCTTGCAAACACCGAATAAATGCAACAATGAAGACCAAATAAACCAAACCAAGCAACACGAAGATTATAGTAAAAGCCAATACTTCAAGCAAACATCACATTGCAAAGCAAAACTTCCAGATAAACAACACCATCATTCTCCAGATAAACTTGATTCTAATGCGAAAAATTTGACTAAACAAATTTAAACAATTCAATTGAACCATTGAATCTTAATACTAATTACCAAACAAGATCAACTTTCAGAAATCATAAACAGTATCTCCAAGTTTTACTAAAACGAGTTATCCGAGCATCAACTTGCTACATGAATCGAACCAACTCTGATTCCCCGGTCAGGCGGTCAGACATCAACAACATTTTAAAACTTCAGACAACTTTTAGGCAAATTTCGTTCTACATCCATCTGCTACAGTACTTCAATTACAGCATTATAAAGGAATAAGAAAACAATACAAATTCCTTTCTTAGTGCCCTAAATTGCAGAAACTACTTCAATTCAAGGGGACAATACGAAAAAAAGTAGCAAACGAACACGGAAAACAGCGCAATTTCACTAGAAACCTCAATAATCATCTTTTTCTGTAAATTCATCGAACAAAATTATCAATTCAATAACAAGCCAAACTCAAAGAAATACAAATTGTACAAAAAATTAAAAAAAAAAAAAAAGAATCACAAATAGTTACTTCTTTTAATTAATTTCTTCATATTCCACCTTCTTGAACAAAACCTACTAAAACGCACTCAAAAATTTTAAAAAAAAAAACAAAAAAACTGGAAAAAATAATTCTCTCACCTAAATTAGAGATTTTTTTCCGAACTTCTCTCACCTGAAAGAGGATAGTTAAACGAGCGAGAGGTGCCGTGCAAGTTTTACTAACAGCGCCGGCAATTCCACCGGCGAGAAGCTGCGAAATCGTTCCAATTTGAGCTTTTTGTTGTTGCTTAACTTGTACGTATTTCCGTTTACATCCATCTCTTTGTCCTCCATCTACCACTACTCCTACCCTCGCTTCCGTCTGCATTGCGAAACACTTTCTCTCTCCTCTTTTTCTCTCTCTAAACCAAAAAAAAAACTGGAAATTTTTCGGTAAAATTGAAGAAACGAAACCCTAGTAATTCATTTTCGACGGAATAATTGAAGTTTTTGTAAAGATTTCTATTGTTTTACGATTGTAATTAGGGATTGAAGAAATTACAAACCCTAGAAATTGAGAATCGAGTGGTTGAAGAAGAAGATGAATAAAAAAAAAGTGAAAATTATATTTGGTTGGTTTTGCAGTGTGCTGCGTAATTTGAACGAAGAAGTGGAAAAAAGAGGTGGTTTCGGAATTTATTGAAGGAGAGAAACGACGTCGTATCGTGATTTTAAACCGACAACGATATTTTTTACTGTCACGCTTAATAAAAGTAAAGTTGGGAATATCTTTTGTGAAGGGTTATGTTATGGGTCGAATATTCTTCACCCACTTGACTTGTTGAATTTTGCTTTGCCTTCTTTTATTTTCAACCAAGGATATTATGGTCATTTTCTTTAGCGGTTAAAAGTTAAAACCATGATTTGTTTATAAGTCGGTGAAGGGTGGAGTAGAAGGTGGGCAAAGGATTTTGTGAATTAAGCACGATTTTTTTTATGGGTTCAAAAGTCTACCTATGTGGCTATGTCCTATACCACATTTTCTATCCAAACTATTTATTTATTTATTTTCTTAAAAAATCTTTCTACCTTTATATATACTAGGACCAACCTAACACATCCTTTTCGGATGATAGAAAGGAACACAGGATCATGAAATTCAAACCAGCGATGAGGAGTCCGAACCGAGTGACCCTTATGCGCCAATAAATCTGCGGCTTGATTTGCCTCGCGGAAACAATGATTAATAGAAAGAGTGGAGAACATCCTGAAATCCAAACCTGCATCAGAAACAATATTATTAATTTTCCACGGGACTTTCCAAATATGCTTAATTGAGTTAATAACCACAAGATTATCACCCTCAATATAGAGATTTTTAATGCCTAAATAAATAGCAGCCTTAATACCCTCTCATACCCCCAAGCTTCAGCAGTCAAAATAGACGACTTATGGTGAAGACTACCAGCTCCCATAATAGTGATCTGACCTAAATGATCTCTGATTACAAAACCATAAGCAGCATCACCATTATCAATTTGGAGCCATCAACATTAAGTAGTTTTAAAAAATCCAACGGGGGCTTAGGGCCTGTTCTCCCTAACTTATTTTCAATTCAGCTAAGTTCAATTCAGTTCAGTTCAATTCAGTTTAGTTCAATTCAGTTTAGTTCAGTTCAGTTCAGTTCCTAAATTATTATCATTATTATTAATTAGTTATAATATAATTCAATTCAGTTCAGTTGTTTTATGCCGAAGAGAACATGCCCTTAAACCACCAAACTTCTTTGATTGACCTAACAGAAGACTGAGCTTTAGGAATAGAAAGACAATCCTCAAGGTGATTCGCATGATCCCAATCTTTAGCAAAACGAAGAATAGCTGAACCAACATTAGAAGGGCAACTACTTTCCTCTTAGAAAGTAATCTTATTCCGGGCAAACCACACATGCCACCAAATCATAAATATTATTTTACATATATCATCTTTAGAGTACTCATTATGCAGATTAGCAATGTTATCACATAAAGACATAAAATCGTTAAAAATTGGAATAGAAGGCCAATCATGGAAATCATGAAGCTTAACAAACACGTTATGAACAAAGGAACAACCACAAAATAAATGTGAAGCATCTTCCTTATGAAAATTACAAAAAACACACTCTTGAGGGAGGAAAACATGACTTTTCTCCAGACGACCTTTAGTAGGGCGACCATCCAAACAAATCTTCCAAATGAAAAAACGAATTTTCGGAGGAACCTCCAGCTTCCAAATCCACTAAAACTTTACTTTAGGAGTGAAACGAATACCAAATCCTTGGACAAGCTTAGCCCCTGATTGGACAGAATAATCACCATGAGAAGTTAACCCCAAACCCATATTAGAGGAAGGAATAAACAAACTCTTAATATCTAACATTACATTGTTAGGCAAAATCGAAAGTAAACCTTCTAGATTCCATTGTTTGTCTTCCGATATAAAATGACCAACTTTAATAGAACCATTAAAACAATTTTTTGGAAACAAATATGCAAGAGGATAGGCATAACCCAATTATCAAACAAAAAAGAGATATTTAACCCATTACCCACTTGCCACCAAATTCCTTTCCTAAAAGTCGGTCTTAAAGATAATAATTTCCTCCATCGCCAAGAAGAATTAGCAGGCGGATTTTGAGACCAGAAAGTATATTCTTTCAGATATTTACGCTTAACCTCCTTATATATATATATATATATATATATATATATATATATATATATATATATATATATATATATATATATATATATATATATATATATATATATATATATATATATATATATATATATATATATATATATATATATATATACTTTATTTCTCCGAATCTTAATAGATTTGTCATATTGACTTTTATTTTATTTAAATACTAATTTTGACTATATTTAATTTGTAAAACTAAATGCAATTATTTTAATTGTTATTGGGTTGATATCGATGTTTTTTTTGAAATATGGTTATTTTTGGAGTGCATAATTAAGAATATTAATAGTCAAAGTTGTGTATTGGCAAGTGTACCCAGTAAATATGATGCATTTATTAAGAAATATAGGAAGTATACGTTATTCATATACAAATATAAAACATTGAGATTGTAGTGGATTGGTGGTTAAATTATCACATTTCATTTTACCAAGCTAATGCTAAGTGGTTAGTGGATTGTGCGCTTTCAACCTCGAGGTCGGGGTTCAATTTCCAATAGGGCACTTTTGAGGTAGGGATTTCCCTTACCCTCATCCCTTACTCTCAGAGTGTCTAGCCCACTAACCCAGGCTGGGTTGACCTGTGCGAGGTTACAATCCGTTAGGGCAATTTATCTATCCAATCCAATAAAACAAAATATATACAAATTTAAACATTATACATGGATGATCAATCTTATCACTGTGACAATTGACAAACCTCATAAGTCATAATGCACCCAAATGTTCACTGCTGTATGCACTAATTTGCATGCGTACCATTAACGCTGGTGTAATTGGTTGTGTACTTTATGCATAAAATGTTAGATTAATAAAATGGGTGGTACTAATATAGAGGTCTAAACAAAGTAAGTGTAATATAGGTCAATTGTCCCACATATAAAGATGACAATTATTTTCGCTTGGTTTATTAGTGCAATAGCGATATATTGTTTGAAATTCTACCACGATAGATTGCGCTAAGGTGGCTAATCCCAACTCCCAAGCATGCCAGTATGCCACCACCTAGCTTGTGCACATTATGTGATGCAGTGGGTTCAACTTTTTCATTTTTTGATGGTTCGAGACCTGCGTGTAACTGTTAAATGAATCCAGTATTTTCAAACACTTGCTATTTTAGAACGTTTCAAAATAAGTGAAACATACCTTAAATGGAAAAAAGAAAGTCAAAATGAGAAATTAATCTATCACAAACTTCATAAGGTTTGTTTTTTTTTCTCTTTTTTTAATTATTTTTTGCGACTTTTTAATTTTTTAAATAAGTTTATATAATCTTATCCCAATACCTATGTTTCACTTATTATGGAACGGAGAAAAAATATGGTTATGTTCTTTAGAGTTTCTCCTCCTAATTATTCAGGGCACAAATGTGTATAAATTATAAGATGGGGGAACATTTGATTGCAACATGATGAAGGCAAAATTGCTTATGGAATCGTCTTTTGAGAATGTCACAATTAGTACATCACTGTTACTTCATCGATCGTATGATATAAATGATTGATTTTGTAATTCTTTATTTATTTAGCTTGTGCACATTATGTGATGTAGTGGGTTCAACTTTTTCATTTTTTGATGGTTCGAGACCTGCGTGTAACTGTTAAATGAATCCAGTATTTTCAAACACTTGCTATTTTAGAACGTTTCAAAATAAGTGAAACATACCTTAAATGGAAAAAAGAAAGTGACAAAATGACAAGAATACCTATCACAAACTTGTGTGGTTTGTTTTTCTCTCTCCTCCTTTTGATAATGAAAAGGGTATTTTGTGACTTTTTGACTTTTAAAAGTGATGTTTATATAATCTTGTGCCCAATACCTATGTTTCACTTATTATGGAACGGAGGAAAAATATGGTTATGTTCTTTAGAGTTTCTCCTCCTAATTATTCAGGGCACAAATGTGTATAAATTATAAGATGGGGGAACATTTGATTGCAACATGATGAAGGCAAAATTGCTTATGGAATCTTATTTTGAAAATGTCACAATTAGTACATCACTGTTACTTCATCGATCGTATGATATAAATGATTGATTTTGTAATTCTTTATTTATTGTGTTAACTCATAACCTCAGGTGACTAATAAGGTAGACTTGAGTCTGAGCTCACATAATGCATGGGTCGTAGGTTAAACTATTTTATTCACCAGCTCGATTGACCAAACCTGCCAATATAATTCAATTACATACGCTGAATATGTTTGTTTTCAAATTAAAAGACAAGTTTTTTAATTGAAAATTTCCAAATAACCGGGATAGCTTTAGTTAGGGGTGTAAGTGGATTGGACTGGATTGGACTTTGTCAAATCCAAATCCAGTCCAAAGTTTTTTGGACTCGAGAAATTGAGTCCAAGTCCGATCCAAATATTTTTTGAGTCCGATTCAGGTTCGATAATTTTTTCTTGAGTCAAAACTGTCAGGAAAATTATTATTATATTATTTTTTTCCAGATTTTGATATTAAATTACTCACAACGCTTTCTCATAATTGAATTTGAAAAATTAAGCTCATTATATTCATTCCATAAAATAAGTCACATACATCTTTTATACTATATATATAAATATTAAATATATATACATTATATATATATAAATATTAAATATATACTCCGTATTATATACTTTATATAAATATTTTTGCCCGACTTATTTGGCACTTTAGTATATAGTATATAGTCAGTCCAACTCTCCACCTCTCATCATAAGATTAAAGAGCATATTGGCCACATTTTTATTTTTTAAATCAATATTGGCCACATGTTTCAGCTCATGTTTCAATTTATTTAACACAAGTTACACAACTAGCATGTTGCACCCCTTTAACTTCACATCTATCTATCTATACAAATATATTAAAAGACGTGCCTCTGCAAGGTATCGAACACATGACCTTTGAAATGAAAAGTAAGAGTTTAACCATCAATACACTATGGCTTTATTGTCTAAAGTTTCAAATAAAATATGATAAATTCTTGTAATAATTATACTTAATTAAAAAGACTTAAACAAGTATATACATCTCTAACACTCTTATTACGTAACTAACAAGGGACTATTGATGTATATCATATTCTCTTACCACAATTCCTTTTAAGGTATTATTTTCAAACTCAAACCTTTAAAAAAAAATTTACTTATCACGTCGTAACGTGAATTTTTCAATTTCTTAATGGATAAAAAATACGAAAAGTAGTAAAATAAATTATGAAATTTAAGAATAATAACATATTTGTTTATTGTAACTGACCCGAGGCATCTCCCGGGCAAAAAAAACTAGTGGTATATAATTAAGAGGTGCAACATGATGCCACCTCACCTCCTCAGTCCTCACAACTCGCAAAAATCCTTCATTTTATCACAAAACACAATTAGTAAGACTATTATCTGAACAACTATAGTACCCAATAGTACCTTTTGAAATTTAATCTACTTATCAGAGTTAATTATGAAACTTTTATGCTACTTACACTATAGCACTCTTTATCTTTATAACACCATCCCCAAAATTGTAAGTTTAATTATATATGTTTGTCAGTTGTCACTTGGAGTTTACCTCTATCTGCAATATAAAGTTATAAACGCTAAAGTCATCTGGAATAACTATGAAAATACTAGGATATGTAATATGAAGTCTTGATATTCCAAAATGAACATCATATAAAAGCAGATTTACTCACTTCAAAAAAAGTAGATTTACTAAAGAATGAAGAACAAATAAACCGTGTACTCGTGTAGGATGAGTGGATTACATATGGATATCATTTGTGCAATTTATGAACGCATGTCACGTTTTCCAGCCAACTGAAAGCAACTGATAGAAGTATTTTCTATGTACAAAATTGGTCAAAATCAGAAAGTGCACGTCAGCCACAAATTCTCAACCATTATCAATACTACGAAGTTCATGTTTCACGTTGGTAATATACTATTAAGTTAATGTTTTACGTTGCTATATTAGAATTTATTGGCCCGGCAACCCCTGGTGTAGTAATATATTACGTGTTTGTTTGTTCTTTTGTGGGGGGTCATAACTCCTCCGTATATCCGTCTAACTAGTACTATGACAAAGTTCCTTTCTTTCTAAGTAAGTGTTGGCGAGTGGTGATGGAGGCGGGAGACGGGCCCGTGTTCGAATCCCAGCCTGGGAGAGGAATGGAACCTAACCACCCCGAACTTGGCCTCGATCCGGATGTAGCCCGAAGGTTGAACCGGGTGCAAACACCAAAAACAAAGTTCCTTTCTTTTTTAACTAAGGATGTCTTAACCTAGTGGTTAAGATTGAGGTGATGTGAACGATAGGTCCACGCGCTCAAATCCCCCTCTTCTTTGTAGTTTATCTTTGCGCCCCGTATGGATCCAAAAAAAACAAAGTTCCTTTCTTTTCAAATAAAATCATATCAAATTTATAATTATGAGAGATTAGAACCACATGACAATAATTTCTAAAGGGTGTGACTTGGAAGAATAATCTTTAGTATCTTCGAGAGGTGATAAAAAAGCAGGCCGGGTAGGGATTTTTGTACATAAACTCATGCTCAAACCCAGAAAACCAAGGTTGGCTTTTCGGGCCTCAATTGCAGTTTTTAGGTTACCCAAAAACACACTTTTTTTTGGGCCAGGCCAAATTGGGACAGCAGCTTGGACATCTTTTATCAAATGTCAGCTCTAGACTATGTTCAAATTTCAGAGAACATTAATGAAATTCTGCACTGTTAACTCACAATTACCTCCACAGAACTTTCTGTTTATGGGGCAGCAATCAGCATATATAACATATCCTCTACTTGATTTTTGCCATCAGACCAGGACTTCTATATGCCAGAAGTTGTCTTCCCAAATAGTACAATGCAAGAAGCAAATTACAAGGTTTCGTGAGTAAAGGAAGATGAACATGGAATACTATGGGTTATATTTTACAATGCGTAACATGCACATCTTTTACCCCTCAAACTATGGCCTATGCATCCTGCGCCAATTTTGTGCACTCTGAAGTCTGAATCCCAAACCCAAATGAATTCCAGGTAAGATACTTCACCAAGTTCATACAATATCCCCCATTATGCACTTTCAAGAACCAATTAAGATCGAATCCTAAATCCATGAATCTCATTGTTTGGCAAGCCAAAATGGTACAATTTGGCCATGATTAGCCCAAGATAACCCATTTGTATTTTCTTGGTTGTTGCTCAATGCGGAAGAATGGCTAAGATGTGCTCCAGTTTGGCTTCCTCCAACACCGAGAACCTGGTTGCTTGGAAGACGGTTGCAAAGCATGCCGAAATGTTGTTCTTCCTTCCCCTGCTCGGCTATTGGAAAAGCTTCTATCCTACTCCGCTTATACTGACCGTTATTATTATCCTGATCTCTATGTGAGTATGTAATCTGGAAATCTTTCTCAGAGAGTAGAGGATGTAGTGAAGTTTGATGATTAAGATCAGTTGACAAATTGATAAATTTCCGAGTATCTGCTGCCTTAGAGCATTGAGATTTTCTCTCAAGCGCGTGCATTTCTTCCACCATTGGCTTCCATAGCCTAACTCTTGCATTGGTGAACCAGTTAGATACCTGTCCAAACAAAAAAAACTTTCAACCATGACAAATCTTAATGCAAGACATAAATAAGAGACCAATTTATAAACTTGCATGAGTATGCCAAAACTCTTGGTCCTTTATTCAAATAATCAAGGGGCTTATTGAAGTTCACGGAAAGTACTTAGTACCCACATAGAGGAGAAGGATTGTGATAGGTAACAACCAGTATAAGACTTATTCACATCCATGAGGATCAACCGATACGAAAGAAAGAATCATAACTAGACATGACAAATCTGTCGGCCTAATCGATTTTGGGTTGGCTACATTCAAGTAGAGTTCAGACCAATTTCTGTCCCATTTTTTCGGGTCAAACAAGTTTCAATATTATTCATTAGGTTGTTTAAGATGTTGAGTCGAAAAATTATGTTCCATACCTATGAATTTCAGACAAATTTTGATCAGGCCACATAAAAAAAATTCCAAGTGCGTTGGCTAGAAACTACATTTGCAAGAAATTAGGTACTAGTACTACTGAAAGAAGAGCTAACCTGACTTCTTGATAGGCCAGTCTTCTGCGCCAACATTTGCTTGTCAGTATCACTAGGATAACTGAAACCACAATGCCAATAACATCAGTAAATAGGATTTATGAACATTGAGTAAGACTAAATTTTCGTCAAACGACTCTTATGAGGACTATAATTGGCAAACTTGTATCACTTGTTTAGTTAACTAAAATTTCGCCAACATGGTAATATGCAATTGCTTAGGGAGGGGGAAAAAAATCCTTACGGGTGTAGAAAGTGTTCAAATAGCCAATTCCTTAGAACAGCTACTGCTTTATCAGGAAATCCTCTTTGGGATCGCCAAACAGGATGTTGGCAAAAATTAGAAGGTGGAGCTTTGTCTTCTGAGCAGGAACCTGAAGTAGGATCTCTCCTGGTGTCTACGTTACTAAAAGCTTTACTCGTAACTCGAATATGATCAAGAATGGAATTCTTTAAGCACTGGAAGTGCTTGAACATGGCTTTCACAGCAAAGCATAAAAATGGAGCAGCATTTCCAAGGCCAGCCACAGATTCGAATGATGAAACAGCTGATTGCATCTGTTGGCAGTACAGTTTATATCTCTTGTAAACCTAAAACACAAGTATTGAGAAGATTAAACATCAAGAGAGAACTAATGAATAAAGAGACAGAATTATATCTTACAACAAAAAATTAGTGGAAATGGGATTAACACAGGCCCGTCTAGCTCAGTTCGTAGAGCGCAAGGCTCTTAACCTTGTGGTCGTGGGTTCGAGCCCCACGGTGGGCGCTACATTTCTTTTTGAATCGTATGGGATAACCCTTTTTCTAACTACCTACAGGCGCGAAGACCCTCTATAACCCTGCTTAAACACGTGAGGGTGTTCCTAATGTAACTATAAGCTATGTAGCACGGGTACTTCTTTTACGTCTCGTACCCGTACTCGATACGATACATATCGTGTACCCATTTTTAAAATTTCGAGATCTCGCCATTTTCCGTCTCTATGCAACCTAGAATATAAGTCCCTAATGTTAAGTATGCGTAATTAGAAGTATATCAGCCTATCGAACGAGCAAGAAGTAATTCTTTTAATTCTGAAGTACCATTCAAGTTGTTTCATAGTTGATTCATAGACTAACCAACCTACACGGCTACACTAACTCAGTCTTCAAGAAGCGTCTTATACCAAGTGCTGTCTCAAACTTGCCACGTTAGAATATTATGCTAAGAGATTTTAAGTAGTCTTAATCAAAAAAATTGGTTCAAAGAAGCAGCCCGTCTAGCTCAGTTGGTAGAGCGCAAGGCTCTTAACCTTGTGGTCGTGGGTTCGAGCCCCACGGTGGGCGTAATATTTTGCTATAAGCTTCTTCGCATTTATTTTTCAGTTAATGACTCTTTAAAGACACAACATTTTAACCACATTTATGGCCAAAGGAGAGTACATATATCCTTCATGCTAAGATAATGAAAAAGTGAACAGGCAATGTTCAGTGATTGTATTTTTGGATCTAACATTCACCATTTCAAATGCTGCTAGTATTAGGAATTTACTTCAACTGTCAATCTCGAGCTAGGTGACTGTACAAATGGTCTGAGACAACAAGCCCGTCTAGCTCAGTTGGTAGAGCGCAAGGCTCTTAACCTTGTGGTCGTGGGTTCGAGCCCCACGGTGGGCGTGTTTCTTTTTCTTTTTCAATAAAACCACGCTTTTCTCAAACCTCCTTAAATCTTTATACGGTAGACAACTTAACTGCAACACCAAATTTTTGCAACTAGTTTTGATTGAAGGTATAGTGCTATGAGTTGCCAAAAAAAACTGAAGTGCTATGAGCGGATGAGCCTATGATGTTCAGATCCTACTACTGCATTGGATTGGCAAGAGGCATAAGATACATGAGTTTCAAAATGTAGTCGCTAATTCAACCCTTATCTAGAGATCCCACATCACAAGGGGTAAGAATTGAACCCTAATTATTACAGAGGCGAAAGGAAGGCCAACCTCTGTAATTCAACCCTTAGATCATTAACGCAGACCCCAAAAAGAAATTATGTAAATTCGACCTCGAAATATAGAACCTTAAAAAAGAAGTACGTATGTATCTAACAAAATATTTTACTTGGACACCCTCGAACTTCAAATTCTATCAAGATCTTCTCACAGGGCTAGCTATCTATCTTGAGTGTGTATATACAACAATGACTAGTGCATAACATCATGTTAAAAGGAAGATTTCATTAATGACACTTTCATCAGAAAAGTTTCCAAAATCAAAATTCTAGACTCTAGTTTACATATAGCATACAAATTAAGGAGGTCTCAGTAACCTACCATATACTAGAAGAAGTAAAAGTTTTTTGTTCTCTGAACTAAAATCATTTTTTGCATAGTGGTAGTACTAAGTACACTGCATTAAATTAGATCACTGGGTATAATCCTTGTAATCAAAGAAAGACCTAATAATATTTAATGTTCCATCATTCAATCATACAGTGATACAGGAAAAAGCCAAAAGGTGCATTAAATAAGAAAACTATTCATTTAAAAATCCTCACACCATGAATAAAAAAGTGCAAGTTAAAAAAGTATGATAGGAAAAGAGCTAAAGACTAAAATAACAACATATTTAATTGGTAATTTATTTAAAAGGGTAAGATCAGATGTGAAGGAAATGATTTGATTAATAAGTTTTGACAAGACTAGACATCTTTTATGTCTTACTGCCAGTGCAGCAAAAGATGTGATGTACGATTAAAATATGGAGTATTTTATACTCCATATTAAAGTACCCCCCAAGAAACCCAATTACTGTCCTACCCTGCCCCTTCCACAGTGTCAGCACTTGTGAGATCATCAACTCATCACTCTCATACTTGGACACTTCACAAGTTACAAATACTCCAAATTCCCCAATACCCCAACTAATGTTAATGTTAAATCTCCGTTCTTTTGGATTGGGCTGAAATGAACTGTGAAAAAGGCGAACATAAGAGAGTGTCTGAATTGAATTGTACTGTTAGAAACTAAACTGAACTGAAAAAAAGTCTAAAAAAACATGACCTAACCTAATTCAAATTAGGACATGATGGTGCGGGAATGCAATTTGCTACCTAATAATGTACCTAAGTTAGCGCAAAAGTAGACAACTGGCGTGCATGAATTCCCTATTTTTGGATCGCAATTGACGGATTTAGCGGATTAGGTAACACTTTTCTCGAACATGTAATCTAAGTATATCTAGAGTAAATCACATGGAATTTAACAACAAATCCCACTTACTGGTCACATTATTAGATTATTCCGAGGACGATTTTTACGCCTAGAAAACATTAAATAGTAACACCCTAAACAATTCCCAATTTCTTTTCTTTAACCCAATATACACACATTAATAAAAGCGCAACTCTTAACAAAATGGGAGATTGCTACATCTACCCACTGGGTAGACTACCCATTAGAAATAGGGAATTAAATTATAATTGATTCTGCTGAATTGGACTCCACTAATTATTAATGTCTATCTCTAATGGGTAGATTACCCGGTGGATAGACAAAGTTTTTCCCAACAAAATGTTACGGGAAAAACTTTGTCTACCCACCGGGTAATCTACCCACTAGAGATAGACATTAATAATTAGTGGAGTCCAACTCAGCAGAATCAATTATAATTTAATTCTCTATTTCTAATGGGTAGTCTACCCAGTGGGTAGATGTAGCAATCTCCAAATGTTACTTAATTTTGTTAATTAGGGCAAAAAATGAATACTAACACCAATGCATGGATGTATTAAAACACAGAAATCAAAGCACATAAAAGTGGAAATACCCACAAAAAAAGAAGATCGAATTAACGTAGTACGGAAGAGTACAGTAGTGTAGTAAAGTAACATACCTCATGAAGCATTGATACGAGGTTAGGATGACTACATCTAAGAGAAGCTTCATTATCATCATCGTCACAAAACAAACTTCCAGAATCTTCTAGAATCTTGTGACCTTGTTTCTGGAAGGAAACACCATTTGCAGCGGAGAATTCATCGAGAAGATCTTGGGCGGGCCGAAGAAACCTAGATCGGGCCAGAATGGAAGCGTAGCCCGTAAATGGGCCCACTGGAGAAGGATGATACGCGCGCGCGTGAGTTGAGGAAGATAAAGAAAGGTTAGTGGACGCCATTAGTGGGTCCACAAGAGGTGATGATGATGATGAAGTAGCTTGTTGGAGTTGAAGAGGAGAGAGAAAATGATGGTTAGGGATGATAACGTCGTCGTTTTGATGGTAGCGGAGTTTGTGTCGTCTGCTTTGTTGAGGAATGTGGAATGGGCCGAAGATTTCGTCCATGGAGGAGAGAGAAAATGAATGTTGTTTTTTGAGTGGCTATCTTTATGTCTGTCGTTCTCTTATAAAAAGAGGATTCATGGTTTTGGTTTCGTTTCTAAAGGGTATTTCTACTGTATAATTTTTTTATAATTTCGTCTGTGTACTTTCATTTTTTATAGAGCAATGTATTTTCGAATTTTTTCCTTGAATAATGCAAAATAGGGTTTTAATTCCCGAAATATGTTTTTTTTTTTATCCCAGATAAACCACTACTTGAAGTAGCGGTTTAATTTAAAATAAACCGCTACTTCAAGTAGCGGTTTATACACATAAACCGCTATTTCAAGTAGCGGTTTATACACATAAACCGCTATTTCAAGTAGCGGTTTATGTACATAAACCGCTACTTGAAATAACGGTTTACGTGGTCAAGATCTTCAACACAAATCATACTCTATAATATGTAAACCGCTACTTGAGATAGCGGTTTATGAAAAAAACGCTCTCATTCTTCATTCCCCATAATCGGCGAAAATGCCAAAAACATAAAAAAAGAAGCTATCCAACCTGCAATTTGAACACCAAATTCCACCCAACAACACCAAGTCTATGCATATATCAATCACCAAACACCAAGTTCATCCACATTCACATTTATCCAATAATTTCTTAATTACGAAGTAAGATTAAGAAATATGTCAATCACAAACAAAATTTAATATTTAACATAGTGTTAGCGAACTATACAAACAACAAATGAAAGTGCTAAGACCCCCTCTTCTTCTTTTGTGAAGGTCTAGATGAACTATGTGTGGTCTCACTAGACTCTGCAATGGCATGAAGAGAAGATGGAGTGGTGGCAGAACGGCGTCGGTAGGTCCTCGACGGGCGGGAGGCGAAAGCAAAGGTGCCGTGGTAGATGTATGGGCGGCAGACATAGAAGATGTAGAAGTCGAAGTATGTGCGGCGAGGTAGGCACGCCCGTAAGATGTGGCCATGTCCAGCTCGGCTAACGGCATCAATACACGGTCCCCTCATGGTCCGCAATGTGCGTGCAAACAACCGGCGCCCCATATCCGGAGGCAATGACTCGGCGGCCTCTAGTACAGTCTTTGCACCTATGAGCAACATCGAGATAAAGTATGTGCACGCATAGAAAGAAAAATACATATTATATAGTCGGAAAAATAAATAAAAGTATAACTACAAATCATGGCACTTACCGGTACTACATCTGCGGACGCAGGCGATAATGTGTAGAAGGAGGTCGCCTCGATGGATCGGTCATGCGTAACCTCGTGATGCGACGATACCACACCATATACTCCTCAATGGCATGAGTATGACCAGTAAACGGAGTGCCCTGAACAACACGTCTCTCGCGCTCATCCCACTGCGCTATGTAAGGGCGATGTCTGAGCGGATAATTCTTGTTCTTCGACCTCCGATCTATGCCATGAAGGGTTGTGCTTGTATCACAAGGTTTTGGAATCCTCTCGCTCGAAGCCAAACCGGCGCATAACTCGATCAGGACAATGAAACTCCACAATGTCGAAACAAATAAGTGGAGCCAATGTGCGCCATACATGTCGATCAGCTCGACATATAGCAGGCAACAACTCTAGTCTCGCATCAGTATATGGCTGCCAAGTCATCTACAAATAAAGAATGTTGCAAATATTAGGCATGTGAGAGATGTCTACCAATGTATATAAGTTAGGCATGTGAGACTCTATGTACACCGCTCGTCCGTCGATGGTCATGTGCATCCCCTGTAGTAAGATAGCCCACTTGCTAAGTGGGACCTACTAAGGTGTACCCGAAGCCAACTGAAAAGAAATACACATTAATATCCTTCTGAAAAATGAAACTAAATAATGTCAACACATGTGAGACACTGCATATTACCTGACAGCTAAGGGGTCAACCCCCGGAACATGCTGGGAGCCTAAAATAGGAACGACATCGTCAACCGTGGAGGTGGGTCCCGCAACCTCGAAATCCGAGGTCTGCCGATGTGTACGTGCTCCCATGCCCAAAGGCGTAACAACAACACGGGACCACCTAACTCCCTGGCACGCCTCTGTGATGCCCGACATAGCTGTCGATACAAGTATGCAAGGGTCGCACTACCCCAGCTATATGTCCCTGCTACGTCGAGATCTGCCAAAAGTGGAAGATAAAGCACCTGTACTGTATCTCCACTCTTGTCAGCAAAAAGAATGGACCCCATCAAGACAAGAATATAAGCCCGTGCGAATCGCTGTACTGTCACCTCATCAGCATCGTTCGGCAACAAGAAAAAATGAAGCCGAAGCCATGTCAACCTCAAAGACGACTCCTGGAGAACTTTGGGCTCGTTCTCCGGGGTGGTGGGCCATACCCCTAACAACTCGTGCACTACTGCAGCCCAATTACCCTCGCCGCTACCAATAACAGGTGGTCCGTGCACTCTCAGTCCAAGGAGAACAGCGACATCTTCTAAAGTAATCGTCGCCTCCCCAACAGTCAAATGGAAGGTATGGGTCTCCTGCCTCCATCGCTCCACTAATGCCATAAGAAGTGGTCGATCAAGCTCCAAACCTCCCCCTACCAAACGATGTATGCCAAGAAAACTAGCACGCTCAACATACCGAAGAACCCTATCATGAACCTCCCAGTCATGAGTGAGACTATGATGATGCAACCGACACGATAATACCATGTCCGCTACTCCCCTCCAGGCATCCTCACTCCGATGCTTATCCTGGAGGGTGAGAACGTTGCGATCAGTGGGGCGGGATAGATGGATCGCGCCATCGACCCGAGGAAAAAAAAAAAAACAAACGAGGTAAGTAACACATTTATGGACTATGATAAGAATATAAATTTATGAGAGTTAATAAAAATTAGATTTACCCAGATGTTCCTTCATCATTCTTATTAGGACATCTTTGCTTATTGTGTCCCGAAGCCTTACAAATGCTACATCTATATTTGCTGGGGCCTATCACTGCATCCATTTCATTTCGTATTCGAGTGGACCTTGGACGTCCAGCTCCACGCTTTAGCCTCTCATCAGCTATAATTCTCGGACCATAATATGGAGAACAATTATGCATATCAGGCACAGGCTTGAAAAAGGACATATAAGTAGATCGATACTCGGTAGTCATAAAAGAAGCGTCCACAAAACAACTATATGACAAACTCCGGTATCGACAGACCGCAAGGACATGAGAACACGGCAACTTGTATATTAGGACTTTCTCACATGTACATGTCTTCTGCATTAAGTTCACCGTGTGTTTCTTTCCACCTTTCCCTGCAATACGGTTTCCACGTCCGAGTAGTGACCTCAAAATAGCCCTCGTTCATAGTCAAACACAATCACCTCATGAGCACTTGCCTTCTCCATGTTTTTTTTCAATGATGGTAGTCGCTTTTGGACTATAATCATGGCCTTCCTCAAGTCTTTTTCTACCCAATTCTCTCCTTGTAGCAAAATATGAATTGACACGATAAAAAGTCATTCTTACCAAAGCAAAGTGATCGGAAGACATCTTGCCCCTTTTAGGACGCCATTAAACACTTCAGACATGTTCGTGGTTTGCACACCATATCTACATCCACCATCATGATGAAGAGACCATAGATGAAGGGGAATGTCCAACAGATATCTAGATGCCTCGACATTAATGGAGCCAATTCGATCCATATAGTACAAAAATTCCTCTTCTGCCTAGCATATGCAGCTTTTCCGAATAGATTCTTGATGGCAGCATTCTTATACTTAGTATTCAAGTTCGAAGTAAGATGTCGCACACAAAATCGGTGATGGGCATATGGCTCTTCCCATCCACTTTGAGGCTCGTTCATAGCTGCAAGGATACCCACATGACGATCAGAGATGACACACAAATCCTTTCTATCTGTGACAGAACGTCTAATGCAAGCTAAAAACCAAGACCAGTCCTCCGTGCTTTCTTCCTTCACAACAGCAAAGACAAGAGGGAATAGCTGGAAATTAGCATCTGTTCCCATAGCAATCAATAATTTGCCTTTGTATTTCCCGTACAAGTGAGTACCGTCTATAGTGATAAGAGGTCGACAATGACGGAATCCGGTAATAGAGGGTTTAAAGGCCCAGAAGACACTCTTAAAGATGTTCGTACTAGGATCTTGTGTTGGGATCGTACACCAATAAACGACAGTGCCTCGATTGGACTCTTTCAAGGCTTGCAAGTACCTAGGTAACTCTTGATAAGACTTCTCCCAATCACCAAAAATATTGGTTAGTGCCTTTTGTTTGGCTAACCAAGCTCTCTTGTATGTTATTGAAAATTGATATTGGTTCTTCACTAAAGTCAAGATGGACTGAACTTTGAATGAAGGATCACTCCTAATGAAATCCTCGATAAGATCAGCAACGAAATCCGATGAAATGAGAGGATGGTCTCCACATGTTATGTCTCCCAAACAATTGCTTGCATGTAGACCACGATATCGTACAATTTTGAATGAGTACGACTTAGTCATGATTGCACGTAACCTCCATGGACAGTGACACACTTCTTTTCGGGCACATTCAATGACATACTTTGTGGGCTCTGACTCTAACACCCGAAACATCTGGTTTCTAGAGATCGACCAGGCTTTCACAAAATTCTTTAATTGCTGCAATGAGGCAAACTCTTGTCCTATCTCAAATTCAGAACCCACAGTCAATGAACCAGTGCATTTCCAAGTCATCCATGCATCAATTAACCTTTGATCAACTTCGTCAATTCTGAGCCAATCTTGTGAAGGAACACCGGACTTTATTGCATTGTCAGCTGTTTCCCTTTCATCATCGTCCTCCTCCCTATCAGAATCCACATGCTCCTCATTTCCCAAAAAATCAACATCATTTCGATGTAGAGTATCAAGATGGAATGTGGATGGTATGTGGGGAGACGAAGCAGGAGAACTGAACTCATTCATGTGCTCATTGACATAATGTGGGTCTGACAACATGCTAGTAAATGATTCAAATTGCATGCTAGGAGCTGATGCCGGTACCTCCATGCAATCCCTAAAGTCCATTGTAGGTACATAACCCACATTACTTTGGAGATTTATCTCCTTGGGAACTTGTTCAATGTACACCTCCATTGCCATGGCTGACGTTTGTGTCACTGATAGCCACATAGCACTTAGTGACTCGTCATCCTCTAGTGCAATTGGCACATATATCCCCGGCATCGGATATCTCATAAACAATTTCAGTTCCACATACATACGATCACATCCAACAACGTCATATACCCTATTCAGAATCTCTTGAAACATCATACCAGAATTGATGAACAAATTTTTTTTCCTTCCACCTCTATACACAATATCAACGTCATTTTGAGATAGTTCACCATTCCAATAAAGGTATAAAGGATATTTAGGTTGTTCCATATTCTACATACAAAAAACATAATGTTAAAGTTATTCTTATTCTCCACATTCAAACAATATGAACACCATTCTTCACCTATACTAGTAGCATTTGCAACCTAAACACAACAATTCATGCAAAATCAACCATCACAAAATGCTCAACACCATTTTAACCAACCAATATAACCAATAAATCACCTTCCAATTCATGCAAAATCAACCATCACAAAATGCTAAATTATGCAAAATACTAAATTATACTAATTAAACCAAACAATTTCCATCTAACAACAGTTACAAAGCTAAAATACATAACAAATATGGCAT
Organism: Beta corolliflora; assembly: GCA_947648045.1. Classification (NCBI taxonomy): domain Eukaryota; kingdom Viridiplantae; phylum Streptophyta; class Magnoliopsida; order Caryophyllales; family Amaranthaceae; genus Beta; species Beta corolliflora. Next base: position 790,971 of record CANSZD010001252.1, on the reverse strand, counting down.
GCTAAGCAAATTAAATTAAAAAAAACAAAAAAATTAACTCACCTGGGCTAATGGAGGTTGTGCGAAAAGCTCTTGGTGGTGCGGCTGTGCGATGTGTAGAATCGCCTGGCTTCAGTTGTGCGGTGGGCGACATTCTTCGTGGCTGACGGTGGTGTTCGACGGTGGTGTAGCTCCGGTGATCGACGGTGGTGTTGTGTGGTTCTGGGCGACGGTTAGTGAGAGAGAGAGGGAGACAAATTTGAGAGTGAATCGTTCGAATCTGAGAAATTGGGAAAGTTGGGGTGGGTTTTGGGGATTGTAGTAAACCGCTACTTGAAGTAGCGGTTTCCATTAATGAACCGCTACTTCAAGTAGCGGTTTACTTTAGTCAGCAAGTTGCCCAGGTACCAGTAAACCGCAACTTCAAGTCGCGGTCAATTAATATTAACCGCTACTTCAGGTAGCGGTTTATTTTTACTTAACCGCTACTTGAAGTAGCGGTTTATAAAGGTTAACCGCTACTTGAAGTAGCGGTTTTACTTAAGTACAAAAAAATTTTTTTTTTCTCGCGTGCCGTCCTACGTGGACGGTACGCAGGGAATTAATTTCCCTTCCAACATATTTCGGGAATTAAAACCCTATTTTGCATTATTCAAGGAAAAAATTCATGTATTTTCATTTTCATTTTCATTATGGAGTACATTATTTTCTCTTTTCCGTCTTTTGTGTTGAACTGAACTATAGGTCCTGTTCTTTTCGGCATTAAACAATTGAACTGAATTGAACAGAATAGAACTGAATTGAACAGAATAGAACTGAATTAAATTATAACTAATTAGTAGTAATGATTATCATTTAGGAACCGCACCGAACCAAACCGAATTGAATTGAACTGAACTGAAAATAAGCTGGGGAGAACAGACCCTAAATTAAAGGCAAAATTGGTCTCAACACATTGAACTATAGTTCGGGTGCACCCAGCACCACCAATTACGACCAGTAGCCTAAACATCACCAACTATGGGGTGTGGTACATTCCGTATCATAAATGAGGCCGGAAGCCTAAAATGTTGCCGATGACGGTGGTTTTTATGGTACATACTGCACCCCGCCAACCGAGGCCGTAAGTCTAAAATGTTGCCGATGACGGTGAGTTTTTATGGTACAGACTGCACCCCACCCCGTAGTTAGTGGTACAGACTGCACCCCATCCCGTAGTTGGTGGTGTTTAGGCTACTAGTCGTAGTTGGTGGTGTTGGGTGCACCCAAGCTATAGTTCAGGGTGGTGAGACCAATTTTGCCTAAATTAAATTGACTTTAAGTTAAAATGTGAGAGGAAAATAACTAATTTATATTAAATTTAACTGAAATTGTACAAGAACAAAGTCTTAGTTTGGTTTACTTTTCATGCACACAATTTTGTACTCTATTCTTTTCAAAACTACTGTCAACTAAGATTCACGCTGTTTATCTATGAAAATGGATGATATAGAATATTAGATATGGGCGATTTTGAATTTTCAATTTGTGCTTACACATGATCTCAAAAGTCTGCTATATTCAATCTGTTTTTCCTTTTTTGGTTGATATTTTTCTTCTACTTTTTCCCTGTCATTTTCTGGTAGATAAAAACAATTATTATAATGATTTAAACTTATATGTGTGTTTATGTACAAAAATACCAATGATCGTAACGATGGTTTTCTACTGTTAAATACTTTTTTAAAATTTAATTTCTCATTATCTTACGTCACCACTCCACTATAATAGTTATACACTTGATGCCGTAATAGACTACACATGATTTTTTACTACAATCTCTGCTTAATACTGAGTAATTGTAAATTGTTCCAAAAACTTACAACACTGATCCTTTAAGGACTATCTTAAAAGTATCGATTTCTAATAATATCTTTGTGGTGCTTTAGTTTATGATGAATTCTTTGTGTGTATTATCATACTGTAAATAAAAATATTATATGCGTATCCTTATTTATTTAGGAGTTATCATAGTATTATAGTATAAAAATGTTATCCTTATGAAAATCCTCTATCACTTCCCCCATTCGTAGTGGAGGAGGGCAAACGATAAGCCTGGATATGAAACTGTTATGTGCAGTTCACGTAAGAGATCTTTGGTGATATCTGATACCTTAAAGAGATATGTAATACACGTACCTGACGTTATGATTCAAGGTAACTTTCTTTTTAGACAAATTAAATTTGAATATCTATCTTGTTAGGAATACTAATACTACAAAAATATTATATTACAAAGAGTATATGCTAAATCAAATAATATCGAGGGACCACTTTATCTTTTTATTAAGAAACGGTTGTTAAGATTGTTGATACAAAAATTATTCTTTTGAATTATTTTGAGCGTTAGAAGTGCTATTCAACCTCTAATTTTAATTTCTGTAAGCTCAAAAGAGTTTCAATAATTTCAAAAATATTGTAGAAGAAGAACACTGCACAACTAATCCAACCCATGTCAATAAAATGACACCTGGAAAATTGGAAAAAGAACAAGGAGAATTAACACCCTCAAAATTTTCGCAATACAATTTGATACCACACCCTCATATATAAATCTTCTACATAAACCAAACAATGATCAACTTTTTCAAAATTGTTGAATCATTTAGGCCCCGTTCTTTTAGAATGAGAGACTGAACTAAATTGAATTGAACTAAGAGAAACTGAATTGTAAAGAGTAACTAAACTGAGAGAAATTGAATTGCAAAGAGTAACTGAATTGAACTGAACTAAATTAAACTGAACTGAAAATAAGTCCAAAAGAACAAGACATTACTCCTCTATTACTGCTATTATTAATTGTTTTTAAGTACTACTCCATTATTGTTATTATAAGGATTGTCGTATGTTATTATTATCATTAGATGGATCGTATTAAAATGAATTTTTTCCTTGAATAATGCTAAAATGAGTATTAATTCCTGAAATGTGCCAAAGTTCAAATTAATTCCATGGATACCGTCCACGTAGGACGGCACGCCGTAAATTTGTTTTTTAAAAGAAACCGCTACTCGAGTAGCGGTTAACTTCAAGTTATGTGAAAACAAGATATGGGGTAAAACCGCTACTTGAAGTAGCGGTTTACTAGGCAAAACCGCTACTTCAAGTAGCGGTTTACTATGCAACCAAAAAAAAAAAAAAAAAATTTTTTTTTTTTTTTTTTTTTTTTTTGTTTCATAGTAACCGCTACTTCAAATAGCGGTTTATATGCATCCCTTTTATAAACATGCCTCGGGACATCATATAACCGCTATTTGAAGTAGCGGTCAACTTTACATTATTGGCATTAACCGCTCACTTCAAGCGGTTTTATATGCATGTCTTTTATAAGCTTGTCTCGGGACATCATATAACCGCTATTGAAGTAGCGGTCGAACTTTATTAACCGCTACTTGGAGTAGCGGTTTTGTTAAAAAAACAAAATTCCGCGTGCCGTCCCACGTGGACGTGCGAGAAATTAATTAAAATTTCGGCACATTTCAGGAATTAATATCCATTTTAGCATTATTGAAGGAAAAAATTCTATTAAAATTTAGATTTTCATCGAAGTATTTACAACTTACAAGTGGTGTCAGAGTTATACTATATGAAAAGGAGAGAGAAAATGGGAAAAGGGTAGAGAGGGAAGGCATGAAGCCATTTAACTTGACTGACAGACTGATGAGTGATGGGACTGATCAACAAAAATAATTTTGGTGGATAACTGACTGGAAAACTTGTACTACGACTACCCAACTGACTATTGGAAAATTTGACGTAAATTATAACAGTATACCCCCATGTGTGACAGTGTGAATGACATAGAGATGAAATGAATGAAAATGAAATGTGTACTTTGCTAGTGATTTACTTATCCTTTTACACCCCTGGATTTGCGAGGGACGTCTATCTCCCTTTATTATGAGAAAGCACCAAATAGTTTTTGTAAATACTCCATGAAAAAACAAAGCAGCACGGGTGTTTCTGAGTAGTTTAGATGTAATAGACCTGGTTATTGGACAGGGTAGCCCAATGATTAAAGGGTTAGGGTTAAATCTACAGGGCTTTTATTGGACAGCGCTTTATTGGACAAGGGGTTATTATTGGACAAGGCCATTATAAGGGCCAACAAAGAAACCCAATAATTTTGAAAAATAAAATAGGTTTTCAAAAACAATTACATATTCGGATTCACATTCATTTATACTCACTATTAAATCTCTTTGTTCCATGTTTTTCTGCTTCGTTCTCGACCCGCTACCCATTTGGCCCGACCCGCTAAGACCCTTTATGAGGTGACCCTCTTATGACCCGACCCGCTTCCGACCCGCACTGACCCTGACCCGCCCCGCCCAATAACCAGGTCTAAGTTGTAAGGGGCAATCCAGGTGTTTGCATCCGGTCAGATCTAATCGGGTTTGGGTAAATTTCGAGTCTATGAAAAATGTAGAAACTAAAACTGGTAAAACAGTTTGGGAACATCTCAAACACCCATATGCCTAAGCCCAGTCGCGTATGCGCGTGTGGTGATTAGTTCCTTTCCTCTAAACCTTCAACAAACGTATAAAGAAGAAAACTCTATATAGGCTACTAAACCACCAATGCGGGATAATGAGCTTTTTGTTCTTTTGAAGCAAAATTTAGAGTGAGAAAAAATATCAGTCAGCCACTAACTCCAACAAGAAAAATACTAAGGATAAGTTTGTTCTTGTTGTACCTATAGTTCTTAGCCAACATCACAAAAACACACAAATCCAACACAAAAATGACCACCAAGAGCCAGTAAAAATATTCAGGACGACTATGGTTCACGTCTGGACCTATCCATCTCTTCCCATCATTCAGCCTAGTCACATAGTCCACAACAATAATTAAAAAGCTAGTAAGAAAACTCCCAACACCAATAACACTAAGGTGTAAAAGGCCATCCCTAAACTTCTCATTAAGTCAGGAACTTGCTCATAAAAATACTCCTGTAAACCCACCAATGGATGTTTGTAATTTACTTGATCTTGGCTTTAATGGACCTAAATTCACGTGGACCAATAAACGCAAGATGCATCCCATTTATGAATGGTTAGATAGAGGGTGGGCGAACCCAGAATGGTTACACTTGTTCCCGAATGCGAGTGTTTGGCATCTCCCGCGAATAACTTCTGACCACTGCCCTATCTTGCTGAGTCTCGACACTCAAAGTATAGGGCCAGGAGCCAAACCCTTTAGATTCGAGCCCATGTGGATTCTAGATGATAGGTTTATGGATGTAGATAGGGATGCATAGCCTAGGGAGAATTTGGAAATCCAAGAGGGCCTGAGTAACCTTAAAGACACCCTAATAGGCTGGAATAGAAACATTTTTGAAAACATCTATAAGCGGAAAAACACCAAGCTAGCACGTCTGAAAAGGTACCCAGTCCTATCTACAAGACCACCCTAACTCCAGATTCCACCAAATTCTGGAAATTGAGCTTCAAGAGGACTTAATCAGAATTCTAGAATAGGAAGAAACCCTTTGGAAAACAAAAAGCAGATTACAAAGGATAGGGGAGGGAGAGAGAAACACTAGTTTTTTCCATAGAAGTGTGCTGATCAAGAGAAATGCGTCACGAATCCTTCATTTGAGAGATGAGGTAGGAAATAGTGTTGTTGACCCTGACAATATTAGTGACCTTATCCAGACCTTCTATAAAGGCTTATACTCCTCGGAGCATATCTCTTGTACCAGGTGTGTAGAGAGGCGGAAGGATAACATGACCATTGATGTAGCCTATGAACCTTCTGAGAAGGAAGTGAGGGATGCTTTGTTTGGCATGCAACCACTCAAAGCCCCTGGCCCCGATGGCTACCACCCCGTGTTTTTTCAAAAAATGTGGGAAACCACGGGAAAGGATGTCGTTAGAAACATCCAGATTTGGTTTAGGCAGAAGACTATTCCTGAAGATTTGTGTCATGCCCTGATATGTTTGATACCTAAGCAACCCTCCCCTGAAACGGTCAAACAATTCAGACCCATAAGCTTTGTAACACTCTCTATAAGGTGGCCACTAAAATCATTGTCAATAGGTTGAAACCCTTAATTCCGGAGTGGATATCGCCCAATCAAAACAGCTTCATCAAGGGTAGAGGACCGGAAATAAACCTGGTGGTTGCTTCGGAAGTCCTTCACTCGATGAGTAAGAAAAAGGGAAAATGGGGGTGGTTCGCGCTTAAAATTGACCTCGAAAAGGCTTATGACCGAATTGAGTGGGGCTTCGTGCTTAAGTGTCTCGCTGATCACAACCTTGACTCGGATTCAATTACACTCATTATGGATTGTATATCTAAAGCCTCCTCATCGGTCCTTATAAATGGTAGGAAGGGGGATGTGTTTAAACACTCTAGAGGGCTCCGCCAGGGAGATCCTATGTCGACTTACCTATTTAATATATGTCTGGAAGAGCTCTCTCAAATGATCCACACAGCCTGTCAGGAAAACCTATGGAAACCTTTCGGGATAGGTAGAAGACAAACCCCTATATCCCATCTAATGTTTGCGGATGATCTCATATTGTTCGGGAGAGTTGATGAGTGCACTGCTTTTACGGTCCGCAAGACTTTGGAGAGATTCTGTGAGCTCTCAGGCCAAAAGATTAATGAAACCAAAAGCAAGCTTATCTTTTCACCCAACACAGCAGAAGTTGAAGGATCTTTTCCAGGAAACCATGAATGTGAGCGAAAGTGCTGACCTAGGGTTGTACCTAGGTCTCCCTATCTCCCACAAAAGGCCGTCGAGGAAGGATGTCCAGTTCATAATTGACAAAGTTAGAAATCGCTTAGCTAGGTGGAAAGTCAAGTATCTCTCTAATGCCGGGAGGATGTGTCTAGTTCAGTCAACCCTTTCCTCAATCCCGACATATTACATGCAATCGACCCTCCTTCCAGCAAAAACACTTAAGGACCTTGACCAAATCCGCAACAATTTCTTATGGGGCGAGGGTGAAAATAATAAGAGAAAGCTCCACCTCGTCAAACGTGAGACTATTTTCCTCCCAAAGCAGCAGGGAGGCCTAGGGATTAGAGATCAAACTAAAATGAATTTAGCCTACCTAGCCAAACTAGGATGGAGGATGTCCCAAGATTCTAATAGTCTAGCACAGGAATGCATTCGGTCAAAATATTTTCATAAAAGTCACGTAACTAGCTTTAAAAATGGGTCGACCACGTGGAAAAGCATTGGGAAAGGGTGGGAGTTAATCCAGGGCAAATGGGAATGGAAATTAACCGATCATTAAGTTCAAAAATAAACAGCTCCACTGATAGTAAATTTACTTTATCTCAAGATCGATCTGCCAGAGTGTGGAAAAAATAATTGATTCTTGAGTACACGCGCATGTTTGATAATTTCACTACTCCATTCGTTTCAAATTAAATGTGATATTTTGACATTTTACACTATTCATAAATTTCACTTTGACCATCGTTTGTGATTTATACGTGAATAAAAATATAGTCATGTGGAGTCTTGTTAGATTCGTCTTAATATGTATATATTTTTAATATGTACTTTTTATAATCTTTACAAATACAAAATTAGAGATATATGTCCTCAAAGTTTTGCATTGGCATGCGTGAAAAGTGAAAGTGTCACAACTAATTTGAAACGGAGGAAGTATTATTTTTGTCCGAGTAATATCCTAAATTATCGTTTTAGTATCTAAGAGTTTAATACCATTTTTAATCATTATATGTTTATGTTCATATTTATTATGACCATTAAGGATGCATTTTATTCACCTGAATTCTCTTGAATTTATTCTTAAACTTAATGAAGCTCATTTCAGAGACTTTACAAGGTGTTAAATTTATTTGAACTTATGAGACCTGTAATTGATTCTTTTCTGAAGACGAAGAGAACGTACCCTGAAGAATCATCCTTATAGTAATTATATTGATCGGAATTATGAGATATTTACATATTTTATGTGATATTGGTTGCGAGAAAGGGAATTGGGGAATTGTTATGTTCAGGAATAATTTTTCGTGTTTGGAAGTTGTATACTTCCTCCGTTCTAAAATAAATGAAACACTTACTATTTTAGGCCTTTCAAAATAAGTGAAACGTTACCTTATTTGGCATTCACTTCTCTCTATCTCTCTCCTCATCACATGGGTCCCTTCTTTTTTTCTCTCTATCTCTCTCCTCTTCTAAATCCCCGTGCCAAGGCCCTACGTTTCATTTAAAACAGAACGGAGGAAGTATATCACTTTTAGGAATGTGTTTCCGAATCTGCTTTGTATTAGGTGACTCTTCTTCTCCCTACTTCCATGGTCCGCAAGAGTCCGGATCCTCTAGAGTTTTAATAAAACTCTACAAGGTAAAGTTGCATCTGAACCATATATTTTAAAATCAATGGCTCATATTGGTGGAAGGGGAAAATAAGGGGTGAATTTTGATGATAAAAAAGGGGGTTTTGGATAGATAATATCTGAGCCATTGATTTTTTATTCAATGGTTGACATTACTCAAACTCTACCTTGTATAGTTTTTTAGAATTCTAGAGGATCCAAACACGATCCGCAGGACAGGCCAAGGGAGTTTATTACCCGGGTGGGATTACATCTGCACAATTTTGATGATTGAATCGTGAATTCGTGAATACAATCGATCTGGAAGTAAGATAGTTGTTATGAGATGATTTGAATAAATGATGTGCAGTTGTTCACAATCCTTGAATACAACAACTAAAAGGTGATATAAATCATTGTGAACAAACTAAACAACATAACCTTTACATTTATACAGTATTAATTACACACTAGTTAACTCCACTCTTTCCTGAACATCACAGATATAACCATTACTAGCAACATTCCTCTGAACATTTTTGTACCTATAGTTCTTAGCCAACATCGCAAAAACACACAAATCCAATACAAAAATGACCACCAAGAGCCAGTAAAAATATTCAAGACTGACTATGGTTTACATCTAGACCTATCCATTCCTTCCCATCATTCATCCCCGTCACATAATCCACAACAATAATCAATAAGCTAGTAACGAAGCTTCCGACGCCCATAACACTAAGGTAAAAAGCCATCCCTAAACTCCTCATTGAGTCAGGAACTTGTTCATAGAAGTACTCTTGCAAACCCACTGCGGAGAACCCATCTCCTATACCCAAGATAAATATTTGAGGCACAAGCCAAAATACATGCATATTTTTCCCTTGTAATGACAAGTTTAACCGTGCTCTCTCCACCAAAGCCGAAATCACTATGGATATGATCAATATAAACATGCCAATGCCTATTCTTGTAAGGATGCTTATGCCTCGTTCGTTGCCTCGAACTCGCCTTAAGTATGGGAGGAGAACTTTGTCGTAGAAAGTTACTGAAACAATCATCCCTAAGGCAGATAGGAGGGCCATTGAAGCTGCTGGTATTTCAAAGTGTTTGAAGATTTTCCTGTTCATTGTATACCCTTGCTTGATGAAGAATGTGGGGCCTTGCGCGTTGCCTATGCCAATTATTAAGGAAATCATCCAAATGGGTACCATGGCTATTATGAGCTTCAATTCCTCTACTTGTGTTACGGTTGCTAGCCTCCATGGACTAATTTTATTCTTCTTGGCTACTTCATTGCTTTCATGATTTTCGATTATTGCAGCTTTGTCAAAAAATCTGCACATAAGATATACAAGCACATTGCAATTTGTGATTAATATTTTTCCCAAATATAATGGTTGTGTTTATGAAAGGTTTTATTTACAAAAATAATTAGTTCGACCTGATGAAATATACTCTCTTAAGTTGAAGTGAACATGACCTAAGCAAACTTCGTAAAAAATCCAAATAGTAAAATAAAACGGAAACAGATATCTCCCTAGCTAAACTATGCATTTATTACCTTAGTCTATTAGTATGACCCAAAAGCCGAAGTTGGAGCTTCTCTGATTTGGGAGCTTCATACAAGGAGGACGGATTAGAAGGGCTAGGTAAATTTCTCTTAGCAAAAGCAGCAACCAATACTTGTAACATTGGGGTCAAGGGACTTCCAAGAGCAATCTTGTAACGGTAATATGGTCTTCCAAGGACAAAAACCAAGGCAGAAACTCCCATTACTATAGTTAGTACTAAAAATCCAATGCCCCAACTTACATTTTCCTGCACGTACACAATCAAAGTCACCCCTACGAATAGGCCACAGGAAACGCAGACGTTCCACCAGTTGAAAAAGGACATCTTTTGCTTCCGTTCTTTCGAATGGTTGTCGTCGAATTGGTCCGCCCCAAAGCTCTCTAAGCATGGCTTGTAACCTCCTGTTGCTACGGCCATGAGGTAGGCTGCTATAAAGAACACCACCTTGTGGACGTTGCTAACGTGTTGACATGTATATGAAGTGGTACCACAAGGTTTGAGGCTTGGAATGTATTGTGTCATTGTAAAAATGCCTAAACTCTGAACGGGTAAGGAAGAGATTAGTATGAGAAAATTCTATAATGTACTGGAAATCAGTATGTGAAAAGGTATTAAAACTAGCTTTTAGTATCAAATTATTGTTACTCCATATTTGAGAAAAATATTTTATTTTTAGGCTCACCGACTTTGACCACAAATTTACATTAAGGCTCCATTTGGTTGGGCGTAAAACATTTGCAGTGTAAAATGATTTTCATGGAAAACAATTTATAATGGAAAGCACAATTCCAAAATTAGTTTTCCGTTATTTGGTTCCATATAAGAAAAATGATGAAACGAAAGAAAAATAAAAGGGAAAGTAAGGAGGTAGTGAGAGGAGTGTGCAAGAGAGATAAAAGAAAAGGAAGGAAAACAATTTTTCCTCAGTTTGAAGGGAAAATGATTTCCATCACTGGGAGAGCAATTTTACTCCTAGGAAAAATAGTATTACACTCCTTTGCAAACCAAATAATATAAAATTGAAAATAGATGAAAACAGTTTTCGAGGAAAATGTTTTACACCCTACCAAACGGAGCCTAATACCTCAACATAAGAAAAATGTATTTTTAAAATAGTAAACTTGTAATAATATAAACTAAAACATAATTCAAAATATTGATGCTTGAACATATATCTTGGAGACTAGAAAAACAAACAGACTAAGGACAAAGGGACTTACAGCTGACCACTACCACTTAGTAAATTCATACTATACAATTGTAAAATACTAAAATTAATTCAACAAGTATCATTTTATAATCACTAATAGTTATTAGGTCCGGGCGATGCCCCGGGTTATTAATATTTTCATGTAAAAAAAAAAGCATCTAATGTTGTATAGTTCATTGGTTAGAACTTTACTATATTAACTTGAGGTCACGTGGTCGAATCTTGTACGAAACATTTTTTTAATTTTTTAATGTATGTTGATGACGTGGAACGAAACAACTAAAGGGATAGGGCCACGTGGCATGTAGTCTTGCTTTAGAACACCTTTTAATATATTTTGTATAGATAAATTAGACATTTATTTATTTCTTTCTCTACCATAAGCTTTATAGTATATACTAAGTAATACCATTGACAATAAAAGAGTTCGGAGAGAGAAAGGTTAGACTTGCCATGGCATAAAGGATAGCGGAGAAGAGAACCATGAAGTATCGACCAGTGTAAGCATCCGCAAAAAACCCACCAAGAAGAGGCATCACTGTGGCAACCCCAGACCACATATTCACACTGTTGGCTGCAGTTTTTAAGTCTTGGTGCATTACTTTTGTCATATATGTTATCATATTTGACGCTATTCCAAAGTAGCACATAATTTCACTGAATTGAATTACTGCATAATAGTAAGAAGTGAAAAATAGTTGGGATTATAAACTTAATCATGGTAGTTTATTAATTTATTTGCCAAAATTTAGTACTACTATCTTATCTGGCCCAAAATAGTTTAAACATACTTTTTTGTTCCATCCATACCATAATAGTTTGAATACATCATCTTTTAAATGATCCCACTTTTTTTAATTATCAAATAACAACATATATAACCCCATTCATGTCTAATTCTTTTATTAATATATTAATAGGAATTAATAAAAACTTTTTTTAAAGTTGTGTTTAATAGAAGTTTACACTTATTTGATACTCTATTTGTTTTGCTAAAAATCTTTCTATATATACTGTTGCAACAAATATAAAGACAAGGAGGAATAGCACTAAAGATGAGTCCTTTTTGTTTATTTAAATGAGAGAAATAATATGGTTATAAGTTTTGCTGTCGAACAAGTGGCATGTAAACCTTATCAAATAGTAGTAAGAAATAAAGTAAAAGTAGAAAAATCGTTTGAAAATAGACTTAAACAGAAAGTAATCTTTATAAAATGTTTGGAGTACATGAAAATCATACTTCATCCGTTCTTTTTCTATTCAACAATTGAGTTTCATGCTTGTCAATGCATAACTTCAACTATTAATATCTTTAATTACTAAAATTATACAAATTTGATATGTTGAAAGATATATCGAACGAATCTAACAAGACCCCACATGACTATATTTTTCCTTACGTAAAAATCATAATAGATAGTTAAAGTTAGTGAGTGAATATTGTAAAAATCTCATTGTTGCAAACTTGCAATAGAAAAAGAAGTAGGAAGTAGTAGTAATTCGGAACTCACCTAAAATGAAGGAGGAGGCTTTCCATGAGCCAGTGGAAGCTCGAAGAGGTAGCTGTCCTTTGTAATCCAATGATGAGTCGTGAACTTGTAGATCCATGACAATTTCATCTTCTTTTCTTGTTGAGATTTCAGAGTCATCTCCTTCTCTCTCAACTGTTTCATGCATCTTTCCGAATCAAATGGGGAAATGATAGTTTTGATAGTACTGGGCCTACTGTCAGAGTTGGAGATAACTCAACTCGCCTTTATATAGGAGTAAACCAGTGTCTCATAGAAAATCAAAAAAGGAGTATAAACTAGTGATGATTTGACTTAAGGATGCGCATGGATCCAAGATTCGACCTAGATTCGGTTGGATCGGATATTTTTAAGGGTCCGAGTCTAGAATTTTGAAACCCATTAGTTATGGATCCGGATTTGGGTCCGTGTGCTAAAAATCGGGTTTGGTTTTGAGTTTGATAGATTCAAACCTAGACCCTCCCTGTAAATCTATTTTTTAACATGTTAATTATTTATATATAATACACAAATTATATAAAGAGCAATTAAAATTTGTATCCTAACATTTGAATTTTCAGTTTTTTCACGCAGTCATTGAGTGTAAGTGACTCAAGCCCTCAAATTATCACTTTATCCATCGCCGACCGCAACTCGAGTCAACTTGTTGTGAATGTTTTAATTTGGAATGTTTCGTATAAGAATTAGACTATTATTTTCGATCTTTTATAATTTTAAAAAACAAGCGTAAAAAAAATCGTGAGTTGAAAAAACAATGGAAACTCCTAATAAACTTGAGACCCATTTTGGATCCAGGACTCGCCAGACCCATTGAATTTGGGTAAATATTTGAATTTTCAGACTATATGGGTCTGGATCCAACTAAAATTTACTGGTATGGGCTGGTTGGACCCGCCCCAAACTTGACCCTATACCCATCCCTAATGTGAGTATGTGACTATGACGTGCACTTAGTAAGTGACCGAAGTCCGAATGACATTGAGATGGGGGGTTTTAAAGTAGGGTTGAGCCTGAGTCGGGTATCCGAACCAATATCATAATAACATTGTAATGGGTCTCTGATGAGGGCCCTGTCGAGAACAGCAGAAAGTATGTCTTCTTATCTATTACAATAATATATATAATAAAAATTGCATTAAAAATAATTATTAACTTTTTTACATGATAATAATTGACTGCTTTTTCAGCATAAGTGCAAAAAATTAGTACCACTCAAGATAAATAAACTTTTCCCTTCAAAAAAAGAGTGGGCGTTTCTTAGGAAGCTCTTGTTGACGATGGGTTTTGACGGACGCTGGGTGAATTTGGTGATAAGCTGTGTATCTACAGTCACTTACTCTTTTATAATTATTGGAAGAGTAAGGGGTTATGTGACCCCATCCCGAGGATTGAGACAAGGTGACCCTTTATCCCCTTTTTTGTTTATATTGGTTGCTGATGCTTTCTCTCAGATGATACAACAGAAAGTAGGTGTTAATGATCTTCATGGTGCGAAAGCTAGTCGAAATGGTCCAGAAATATCTCATTTTCTTTTTGCAGATGACAATCTACTTTTTACTAGAGCTACCCGACAAGAATGCTTAATCATAGTTGATATTCTCAACTAATATGAAGCAGCATCCGGACAGAAAATTAACTATGAAAAGTCGGAGGTGTCGTTCAGTTTAGGTGTTAGCTGTGAGCAGAAAGCAGATTTGGTGTCTCTTCTCCATATGAGGCAGGTTGATAAGCATCAGAAATATCTTGGCATTCCTACTATTTGTGGTAGATCGAAGAAAGTAGTTTTACGAGAACTGTTGGATAAAATGTGGAAAAAATTAAGAGGGTGGAAGGAGAAATTGTTATCAAGGGCGGGAAAGGAGATTCTGATAAAAACAGTCATTCAAGCACTTCCTACTTATCTTATGGGGGTCTATAAAATTCCTGTGGCTGTTACACAGGAAATTCATTCTGCTATGGCTCGGTTTTGGTGGGGTGGTAAGGGGGAAGAGAGGAAAATGCATTGGGTGAGCTGGGAGAAAATGTGCAAGCCAAAGTGTATGGGGGGCATGGGTTTCAAAGATCTTGCGGTTTTTAATGATGCTTTACTAGGAAGACAAGTGTGGCGATTGATGCATCACAAAAACTCCCTCTTGAGTCGTGTAATGAGTGCTAAGTACTACCCTCATGGTGATGTCTTTCAAGCTAGACTTGGGTATTCTAATAGCTATTCATGGAGTAGTATTTGGAGTGCAAAGAGTTTAGTGAAGGAGCGGATCATTTGGCGTGTTGGGGATGGGAGAAAGATTGATATATGGAATGAGCCGTGGGTTGGTGATGAGGATGGTCGCTTCATTATGAGTGATCGAGTAGAGGGCTTAGAAGTATTGGAGATTTAATTGATGAAGAGAGGAAGGAGTGGAAGATTGATGTAATAAAACGACATTTCAATGATAGAGATCAACGATGCATCCTAGCAATCCCTTTGAGCTCTCAGCATTTCCAAGATGAATTAACATGGGCCTACTCAAAACATGGCCTCTATTCGGTCAAAACGGCATACATGCTCGGGAAAGGGGGAAACTTAGATGATTTTCATAGAGTGTGGGGCATTTTATGGGGGTTGGAGATCTCACCCAAAGTTCGACATTTTTGTGGCGAATTTGTACCAATTCTTTACCAGTTCGATTTGTCCTTAAAGGACGTCATCTCATTGACAACGCATGCTGTTCCTGGTGTGCGAATGAGGATGAAACAGTGCATCACACACTATTTTTCTACCCAAGAATTTGGTCTATGTGGGGGAGTAGTGGCTGCCAAGAGATGCTGCGTGGAGCTGAGAATGAAGTGGCTTGCGACACATTGGTTCGCTGGAAGGATTTGGACAACAACGTGGTGCAAAAGGGGTGCTATCTAGCGTGGAATTTGTGGGGTGAAAGGAATAAATTTATTTTTGAAAATAAAATTCAACCTTTGCCTGTGATTATGCAGCGTGTGATAAGAGAAGCAGATGAATATAATTCGTATAACATGCGGATATATGGTGGTGTGAAGAAGAGTAGCGTGGTTAGTTCAACTCGGTGGAGTGCTCCCCCTTCTGGTATAATCAAGATGAATGGTGATGCGTGCCTTGGGGACGATGGCTGGGTTGGCTTTGGAGTGGTAGCTCGTGCCTCAGATGGGAAGTTATGGTTCTCGGCAGTGAAAAGAATACGAGCTTGGTGGCCTCCGGAGGTGGCTGAATGTAAAGCTATCCATTTTGCTGTACGTTTAGCCAAATCTCATGGCTTGCAAGACATTCTTATAGAGTTGGACTCGCAAGTGATTACTACAAGATTGACAAAGGCGGCATTGTACTTCTCGGACCTTGATTACATTTTAGGAGATGTTCTGGCTTTGATTGATTGTTTTAATTCGATTAGTTCCGTTTATGTTAAAAGGGATGGGAATACTGTTTCCCATAACCTTGCTAGAGTAGTGCGTTTTGGAGTTGAACAATGTTGGGAGAATCATGTTCCCCGCGATGTGGCTCCTTATGTACTTATGGACTCTTTGTCTATTGATTAATACACTTCTCTTTTGAAAAAAAATAGACTTTTGAAAAGAAAACCCTTAGCCTCCATTTCACCCCCCCTATAATTTCTTAGCTTCTTAGGCTGCCATCAACAATTGGTTGATGGTAAGTCCAGCCTCGAACAGATTTTCCAATTTTCTTTAATATATAGTGCTTCAGTTTTTTTCCAATAATGAGTTTCTATTTTTTGTTGAGTTTCTTTGTCTCTTAATAGAAGTATTTTTTCTCGTCTGTAATACTAGTTTTTAAGATTGGAAATCTAAATGATCTTATATATTACCTTCTTTTTTTTTTTTTTTTTTTTAAAGAAAAGAACTAAAAAATAAAAAGTGTTTTTTTATTAAAATAAATGTTATGGGAAAAAAATTTTGAGAAGAGAATGATAATAAGTGGTGAAAGAACATTAAATACATTTAACCCTGGGTAATAAACAAAAAAATACCTTTTTAAGAAGCAAATAAATAATGGTGGCACAATTTTTGTAGGAAAATCATGAAAAGGTGTGAAATAAAAATAGAAACAAAGGTTAAATTTTGCTTAAAAAAAAAAAAAAAAACTATAATATGGGGGGGGGGGGGTAAAGATAGTATTGTGCCAAAACGATTACAACACGGATAGTGAAGGTCTCTGCTTTTGTGAAAGATGTCAAGCTAAGTCATTGAAATTTATGTATGAAAATAAAAAAAATAGTCATGTGTTTGGAGCCGTGCTCGAGTATAAATAAATTTAATTTTTATGATTACAAAACCTATGGCAGATTTTAAGATATATATTGTTTCAAAATTGATTTTTATTACTATAGTCTTGCAGATGTCATATGGCTTCTTGCTGAATGAAAATTTTAATTCTCTATTTTAAATAAAAATCACTTCAAAAGTGTGGAATAATATAATTACCGACATTGTTAATTCATTGCGGACTAATGCCTTACTGAACTGAAGTAAGCTGAACTGAATTGAACTGAACTGAAGTGAGCTGAACTGAAGTGAGCTGAACTAAACTAAACTGAAATGAAACGAGTTGAACAAAACTAAACTTTGCCAATAATAATAATAATGATGATAAGGATTATGATGATGATGATGCTAACAACAACAACAACAACAGCAGCAGCAGCAGCAACAACAACAGCAGCAGCAGCAACAATAACAACAACAACAACAATAACAATAATAATAAATTAATAACAATAACAATAATAATAACAATAATAATAAGTTACTATTATTATTGTTATTATTGAAATTGAAGTGAGTAATGAGTTGAACTAAATTAAATTAAAGTAAGTGGAACTGAACTAAAACGAGTTAAATTAAACTGAAACTGTCCCAAAAGAACAGGGCCTACGTTAACCACCACATTTTGTTTTTTTGGTAGAAACAAGATCTTCATTCATTAATTAGTAATAGCATGGTTGATAGTAAGTAGCCACTACATTGACATTAATAAAAGGTGAACACCTTACCTACCCGGCCCCAAAAAAAAGAGCCACTATAAGTCTACCAGGCAATCATCTATGTCAATTGAGTATATAATTCGATAACAATTTTTCTTTATTTTTTTGGGTTTAAATTGATTTGCTTAGTTGGGGACCTAGGGACGTATTAGTGGGAGTGAGTGTGAGTGTGAGTGTGAGTGTGAGTGTGGTCTTGTGGAGGTTAGTTGGACTTGTATAGTTGTACCACTTGAGCGGCAATGTAAGCATGATAATATATTTAATCCGGATGAATATTAGAGCTAGGGGTGTGCACTGGTTCAGGATCGGACCGGAACCGACTGGACCGGTGGACTGGAATCCGGGTTTTCTTGGACCGGGACTGGACCGGAATTTTTCCGGTCCGGTCCGGTCTAGGACCTCTTGGACCGGAATTTATTTTTTTTTCAAAAAAAAAATATTTTTTATTTTATTTAAATATATTTATAAATTATATTTGTATACATTAAAAATTAATAATTTTAATGTCAATAATCCTAAAAGAATAAATAGTAGGTTTTTAAGTTTCTAACTTTCTACCTTTTAATTTTTTTTTAACATATAAACTTTTTTTTTTTACTAAAATAATAGAAATTCCGGTCCAACCGGTCCGGACCGGAATTATCCGGGTTTGGACCGGATCGGACCGGTGGACCGGAATCCTGATTTTCGGCGGACCGGGGACCGGACCGGAATCTCAAATTCCGGTGCGGTTCGGTCCAAATTCCGGTCCGGACCGGTTTGTGCACACCCCTAATTAGAGCTGTCAGTTTGGTTAAAAATTGATGGGTGAACTGCAAACTGATAGCCAACTGAACTGAAGTGACCCATAACTGAAAAGTGAAATAATAAAAAACCAACTGCTTAAAGTGAACTGCAACTTAACTGAACTGAAACACGAACCGAACACAAACTGAACTGAAATTAACTGTTGAAAAAAATGTTATAAACTAAACCGAACTGAATTGATACTGAAAACTGTTTTAAACTGTTCTAAACTGAACATAATCAAACTGAATCAAACTGTTTCAAACTGAACTGAATCAAAGTGTTTCAAACTGAACTGAATCAAACTGTAACAACTAATTACTTAATTTTATTTATTTTCCTAAATCATTAACGAACAATGACATGATATTGAAAATTTGAATATACAACCAAAGTGTTAGACATTTAATATACACGCGAAAGGGAAGAATGTTAAATTGAAAATTTGAATGTCAACCAAAGTGTTAGACCTTTAATATAATAATTTTACTGTAAATAGGGCAACTTTCAACCGTGCTTTTGTAGACAAACATAGACACATCTCTTGATGATATCGTTGGTTCCGACAAGATTAACCGAAATGATAACAAGTCCAACCGAGTCAAAATTACTTGGGACGGCAAAATATTTGACCCGAAACACGACAAGAAGCTAAAAAGGATGCATATATCAAAACTAATTTTGGTTTTCACCCAAGCTTGTGTGGGTTTCTATACGAAACGGAAATTAACCAAAACCAAATTGAAATTAACTATTTGAACTGATAGTAATAGGTAAAAGTCAATTGCTTTGAACTGAAACTGTATGGGTCAAACCAAAAGACAACTGTAACTGAACTGAACTGAATTGAAAAATGAATTAACTGCATCGGGTTGAAATTAAAACCGAAAAAATTTAAACTGAATCAATTTAGTCGGGAAAAAGGAACTGAAATCAACCAAACTGTTTGGTTCAAACCAGAACTGAATCGTTTAACCGAATTGATACCTCTACTGATGATATCAATGCTGATATCACCTTGCTTAGTTGAAAATTGCAACACTTTTTAGTAGTAGGTTTTTTTTTACCTAGTTACATTTTTTAAGAGGTGTAAATTTTGTTTGGTTGATTGTGGGAAGTCAAAGGTTTTACTTATCGAGTGATTTACTAATTCTGGAAATTGGAAAGTTTTTAGGTTTATGTCAATCAAATTATTCTATTTTATTTTCGTAAAAAAAAAAGAAGAACTCCACATTGTTACACTTTTTAGGATATCACTTAGAATGACTCTTCATTAGTACTTCTACATCATTACTATAAAAAGTAGATATTTAGAACATACATATTAAGAATCTAACAAGATCCGACATTACTATATACTCCCTTATTCGCTTTTTGTATTTGCTACATTGTTGTTTTGGGAAATGAACCACTAATTTTGACCGATTATTCTGATTTTTATATAAGTTAAAATATAATCATGTGTGATCTTGTTAGATTCGCCTCGATATGTAGATTCATTACATCAAATTTTTATAATTTTACTTAAACGAAATAAGAGATATTAAGGGTTAAAATTAAAAGTCTTGAAAACCGCGCAACAACAATGTAGCAAATAAAAAAAAGGAGGGAGTATTTCCTTACATGTAAATCACAAATGATGGTCCATCAAAGTAAAATTTGTGAATTGTGAAAAATGACAAAGTGGAAGGAGTTTTAGGAAACAAAAAGAGTATAGGTTTACTCATACTGTTGCACAATTATTTCAGCTTACAACGCATAACACGGAAGAGAAAGAGTGACTTTGTGACTATCTTGTGAGAAAGAATGACATTTAATAAATAGTACAAATACAAGGAAAATTTATGTTACAAAAATCTGTAGAACACTATGTAAAGATTACAGATTTGCGACCAAACATTTCAATGGCAAGCCAACTCCAATTTCTTCACAACGTCACAAGAATTATCTACAACTATAGTTATTTGAACATTTTTGTACTTATAATTCTTGGCCAACAACACAAAAGCACACAAATTCAATACAAAAATGAGTGTTAATAGCCAATAAAAGTAGTCAAGACGACTATGGTTCAAATCCTTACCGATCCATTTCTTTCCCCCATTCATTGCTGTCACATAATTCACAATTGTAATTAAAAAGCTAGTAAGGAAGCTACCAACACCAATAACACTAAGGAAAAACGCCATCCCTAAACTTCTCATTGTATCAGGAACTTGGTCATAAAAATATTCCTGCAATCCAACAAGGGAAAACCCATCTCCAATACCAAGGATTAAGTATTGAGGTGCTAACCAAAACACATTCATTATCTTGCCTTTTAATGAAGCTTTTAACCTTTCCCTCTCTACTAAGGCTGAGATCAATATTGATATGATTAAGATGACCATACCAATGCCTATTCTTGTAAGGATGGTCATGCCTCTGTCTTTGCCTGTGGCTCGCCTTAAGTACGGGAGGAGGACCTTGTCGTAGAAGGCGATCGTAGCAATCATCCCTAGGGCCGTTAAGGCGGCCATAGAAGCTGCTGGGATTTCAAAGTGCTTCCACAATTTCCTATCCATCGCGCTCCCCTGCTTGATGAAGAATGTATGGCCTTGAGCAATGCCTATGCCAAATATCAAGGAAGTTAGCCATATAGGAAACATGGTAACTATGAGCTTCAGTTCCTCCACTTGTGTCACAGTTGCTAGCCTCCATGGACTTTGTTCCTTTGTATATGCTCCACTATTACTTTCATATTTTTCGATTATAGCAGCTTTGTCAAGAAATCTGCAACACATATATGCAAGCATATATTCAACAAACCTTCAAATATATATGCTTCCTTAACTTTTTTTTTTTTAAGATAATTGTCCCAAGGACTGATTCCTGCTACTGCTAGCCTACTAGCCGGCAAGGCAGGCCAGGTTAGAACCTAGGTAAAAAGGTTAATTAATAGCCCATATTATAATAGGCCTTAAGACCCACTGTCATCACAAGAAGAGATTTGTCAACTTATTGTTAGGATGAGGATTCAGACCCTGGACAAAGCCTTGAGATTCGGGGTGGTCTTATGAGCTACCACCTAATCTTCATCAAATATATCATCTGTTTCAATATATTTGACACACTTCTTTTGACCGTATTTTTTTTTATTCGAACCCACCCTCGTTTCTCTAGTATGTTATGTACATTTTCTTTAATATGGAGCAATTCACATGAACACTATGTACGCACATTTACCTTAGCCTAACATTATGTATGCACATTTACCTTAGCCTATTAGTGTGACCCAAACGTCATCTTTCGAGCTTGCCTGTATTAGGAGCCTCATACAAGAGCGAGGGCGAAGGGCAATGTAGATTCCTCTTGGCCACAGCAGCGACCAAGACATGCAACAATGGCGTCAAGGGGCTTCCAAGAGCGGCCTTGTAACGATAAAAGGGCCTCCCAAGAATGAATACAAAGACACTAACCACCATAGTTATAGTTAGGATCAGAAATCCGAGGCCCCAACTTACGTAGTCCTGCACATACACGATCAAAGTAACCCCTAAGAAGAGGCCACTACAAAGGGCGACGTGTAGGATTATAAGTACTCTAAGCGGAATTTCATAAATCATATTCATAAGCACTTAAAACAGGATCTTATGCATATACATTCAAGGATCACATAATAGTTAAGAATTAACCTTTGACGCGTGATTTCCACAAAGCTCTTCGAGATCCGGAGATAGAACCGCAATTGAGATTCCTCTACTAGGTCCACGAATCCAGATCAACGCTCCACCAATGCTAGTTGGAAGGAAGAGGGACTCTTCTATTTCTTGGAGTAGTATTACGTAGCTTTGAAAGAGAGAGAAAGGAGGAGAGAGAAAATAATGAGAGAATAAAACTGACTGCTTTATTTTCTCACCCACACCTAATTATAGGAACTAATTAGGTTAGGAGTCCTCCCCTTTTCTACCTCCTTGGCCGGCCACCCCTAGAGTCCTACATGGGCTCTAGGTCATTCTTTTATTGATCCAGATTGTGTAAGTGTGACCTTGTAGGATCCATCTAATTGGGCTTCGGGTTTATTATTTACTAAACCTGAAGTTCTATAGCATCCTCTAGCAAGACGTATAGATGACCCAATTTAATGAATTTATTATCTCCATAATATGATCCATGTTATATTTAGTAATTGCATTAGAGTCAAGGACACAATTCCTTCAATCTCCCACTTGTCCGAGACGAGTGTGCAATCTTCAAATTCCTTAAGTCTCTTAGTGTCCAATTTGATAGTGTGACCATATTATTATATCATCCATACTAGTCTTCAAATTAATCCTTGAAATCCGAGTTCGAATTGACAAACAAATGATCATCATATAATCCATTTGAGCACGGCCATGCATTTTTCAATTTTCACTCTCCAAGGGGCCAAGACACCCATCCTATCTCATATAGGAGGACTTTTCAATCTTGTGGCAACCAAAACTCCCACTCAACTTTTAGCACAACCCGAATGCTGCCTTTATAGTCCCCTTTTACGGCATGACGTTTGACAACATCAAAGTTATACCAACCATTAAGCTAAGTAGTGTTCCACTCATGTCTTAGGAATCCACTAATATAATTATGAAGTTATAGAAACTTCTAAGTAGGTCTGTTCGATCATGTATCAACTATACATGTCCATATGATTGACTAAACATCTCCATGTTCCCATAGCCCATGAAACGGCGCTATCAATCAATCTTATATGCTAATCCTTTAATAAGTCATTTATGTCCAATTTAACGACTTAGATTAGGAACTATAATATTCTATGAATTCTGTTCACTTATGGTGTTTCATTCATCAAATCACATATTTGACAAAACCATTGAATTCAAGATATATTTTGGACATTTTATTTAATACCAAACCAAAATTAAATAAGATAAAATTTTATTTCTCATAAACATAAAATAGCAAAACCATGTCTCTACATTGTAACAAGTTTCTCTAAACCTAGTACAATATAAAGCCACTCTAACATTTGCTTCAAGCCTATAGCCCTAGCGTGACACTCATGCTTGGGTTGAGGTAGTGGTTTAGTGAGCGGATCGGCCCACATTCTCATCCGTATGAACTTTGCGAGATCCCGACATCCTTCCCCGTCAACAATCTCCCTAATGAGGTGATACTTCCTCATTACATGTTTGGATTTGTTATGTGATCTCGGTTCTTTTGCTTGCGCAATAGCACCATTGTTATCACAGAACAACTCAATCCCTTCCAGAGCACTAGGTATGATATCCAGCTCTGTCAAGAACTTCTTTATCCAAACTGCTTCATTAGCTGTTTCAACCGCTGCTAAATATTCTGATTCTGTCGTAGAGTCTGCTACAGTGCTTTGCTTTGAGCTCTTCCAGCTCACTGCTCCTCCATTTAGACAAAAGACGTACCCTGACTGAGAGCGGTAATCATCTCTGTCGGTTTGGAAGCTCGCATCAGTATAACCTTTACAACCAACTCACTTTCACCTCCATAGACTAAGAACATGCCTTTAGTTCTTCTTAAGTACTTGAGGATGCTCTTAGCTGCAATCCAGTGTGCTTCCCCTGGATTTGCTTGGAACCTGCTACACATGCTCAAGGCATATGCAACATCTGGTCGAGTACTTATCATGGCATACATGATAGATCCTATAGCCGAAGCATAAGGTATGCTACTCATTCGCTTTAACTCATCAGGCTCAGTCGGGTACTGACTCTTGCTAAGCGATATGCCATGTGACATGGGAATGAATCCTCTCTTCGAGTTTTCCATGTTAAATCTTGCAAGAACTTTATCAATATAAGTTTCTTGACTTAGTCCAATCATCCTTCGAGACCTATCTCTATGGATTTTGATTCCCAGTATGTACTCAGCTTCTCCAAGGTCCTTCATGGTGAAACAACTTTTCAACCATTCCTTGACTGACTCAAGCATTGGAATGTCATTTCCCATGAGTAGTATGTCATCTACATACAAAACCAAGAAGACTAAGCTGCTCCCACTAAACTTCTTGTAGACACAAGATTCTTCTTCGCTTTTGAGGAAACCAAATTTCTTGATTGCCTCATCAAATCGAAGATTCCAACTCCGAGATGCCTGCTTCAATCCATAAATAGATCTCTGAAGCTTGCAAACCCTTTTAGGATTTTCTGGATCCTCAAAACCCTCAGGTTGTGTCATGTACACATCCTCATTCAAGAACCCATTCAAGAATGCAGTTTTGACATCCATCTGCCAAATTTCATAATCATAAAATGCAGCAATCGCTAAAAGTATCCGAATTGACTTAAGCATTGCACCTGGAGAAAAGGTCTCATCATAGTCTATACCATGAATTTGTCTGAATTCTTTTGCAACCAGTCTTGCTTTATAGACATAGACATTCCCATCTTTGTCTGTTTTCAATTTGAACACCCACTTGCATCCAATAGGGTTAACCCCATCAGGCAAGTCGATCAGGGTCCAAACTTTATTCTCAGACATGGAGTCTAACTCGGATTTCATGGCCTCAAGCCATTTCTCAGAGTCTGGGCTCGTCAAAGCTTGTTTGTAGGTAGTAGGTTCTGAATTCTCCAAAATCATATTTTCAGAGTTTTCAGTTAACAGGAAATCAACCAACCTCTTGTTTGGAATCCTTTCTCTACTAGACCTACGCGGGGCCTGAGCATCAAGAGAAATGTTCTCTTCAACTTCTTGAAGATCTTCGCTTGAATTAGATTCAAGTGGGACGGTAGGAGGTTCACGCGTTGAATACGTCATCTCCTGAACTAGACTTTCGTCTTGTCGGGCCGTCTCTGACATGGTGTGAACCACGTCCAATTGTTGCTCATCTCGAATTTCTTCGAGAATTATTTTACTCCCACTTGTCTTTCTAGAAACAAATTCCTTTTCAAGAAAGACACCATCACGAGCAACAAACACTTTGTTCTCTTGACGGTTATAGAAGTAATATCCCCTTGTCTCTTTTGGGTATCCCATAAAGAGACATTTATCTGACTTGGGTGCAAGTTTGTCTGACAGTAAACGTTTTACATAGACCTCACATCCCCAGATCTTAAGAAAAGACAAGTTTGGAGTTTTTCCATTCCATAACTCATATGGAGTCTTTTCTACAGCCTTTGACGGGCTTCTGTTTAGTGTGTGTGCAGCTGTTTCGAGAGCATATCCCCAAAAAGAAATCGAAAGATCAGCAAGACTCATCATTGATCGAACCATATCCAATAAGGTCCGATTCCTCCTTTCAGATACACCATTTAACTGCGGTGTTCCTGGTGGAGTCAATTGTGAAAGAATTCCACGACCCTTCAAATGATCATCAAACTCTTGGCTCAAATACTCGCCACCACGATCGGATCGTAGTGCTTTAATTGTCTTACCAAGTTGATTTTGTACTTCATTATGGAACTCTTTGAATTTATCAAAAGATTCTGACTTATGTTTCATTAAGTAGACATACCCATATCTACTCAATCATCAGTGAAGGTAATGAAGTAATTAAACCCTCCCCTTGCCTTTGTGCTCATAGGACCACAAACATCTGTATGTATGAGGCCCAAGAGATCGCTGGCCTTTTCACCCTTTCTAGTAAACGGTGACTTTGTCATTTTCCCCATCAAGCATGATTCACATACATCAAATGATTCAAAATCAAATGATGGAAGAATGCCATCCTGTTGTAACTTTTGGATGCGCTTTTGGTTTATATGACCCATTCGACAATGCCAAATGTAGGTTAGGTTTGATTCATTTGATTTTTGTTTCTTGCTATCTATGTTATAGACTTGTAATGACCTATCAAGCACATATAAGCCATTTATCAATTTAGCACTAGCATAGAACATACTATTGTAAGAAATGGAACAACATTTGGTCTTAATTTCAAAACAAAACCCTTCAGAATCCAATACAGAAACAGAAATTATGTTCTTAGTTATAGAAGGAACAAAATAACAATTATTTAATTCTAAGACAAAGCCAGATGGCAAATGCAGACTATAGCTTCCTATGGCAAGTGCAGCAACCCGTGCTCCATTTCCAACGCGAAGCTCTACCTCACCCTTTGCCAGCCTCCTACTTCTTTTTAGTCCCTGCACATCATTAACTATGTGAGAACCACAGTCGGTATCCAATACCCATAAAGAAGTAGAAGTCAAATTGATTTCTATAACAAATATACCTGAAGTGGAAGCCCCAGACTTCTTTTCCTCCAAGTATAGAGGGCAGTTCCTCTTCCAGTGTCTTATCTTGTGACAATGGAAGCACTTGCTTTCCGCGGCCACCTTTGGCTTGGCAATTGGCTTAAGTTTTTCAGCAACAACGACAACTTGCTTGCCTTTGTCCTTCTTTCCTGCCCATTTCTTCTTAAATCCCTTTCCCTTCTGAACCATTAGAACCTCTTTTTTTGGTTCTTTAGGGATTTATCTCTCAGCATTGATCAACAACCCGTGCAACTCTTGCAAAGTCTTTTCAGACTCATTCATGTTGAAGGTCATCCTGAACTGATTAAAGTTGTCAGGTAATGAGTGGAGAATAATGTCAGTAGCCAACTCAACCCTGTAAGGGAATCCAAGTCGTTCCATGTTTTCGAAAAGACCCATCATAGCAAAAACATGGGGGCCAACAGCTTGACCCGGCTTCATGTGACATTCTAGTATCTCCCTATTGGTCTCATACCGCTCAACTCGGGCCTGTGTTTGAAACATAGCCCGTAGCTCTTGCATGATGGTATAAGCATCCTTGGTTTCGAACCTCCTTTGGAGGTCCGGCTCCATGGCTGCTATCATCAAGCAAGTGATCGGTACAGACCTATCATTGGCCTGCTTAGCACGACGTTTGTCGGCTTCAGATGAATCATCAGTAATCACAGGAAGTGGGGTTTCTAAGACATCCTCTCGACCCTCGGACCTCAATACGAGTCTTAGGGTTCTTTCCCAGTTGATGAAATTTTCACCATTCAGCCTGACCTTTTCAAGGAAAGGACGAATGTTGAAAACAGAGTTGTTGTTGTTGTTAGACATAGTATCTACAGACAGAATAAAAGCAAAGTTCAATATTATGTTTATAAAACAACCTAAAACATGCAAAGGTTTCTAGGTTGATCACCTATTTAATTTTAATGTCCCATTTGAATAAGTAATTACAAGATCCTATCAACATGCAACACTAAGCAGACGGAGACCTTATCTTAACGTTACATTCTCAAGGTAAGTAAACTCTTTTACTAAATATAACACTTTATAATTCTTGTTTAGATTGGTAAACATCGCATGCTTAACTATCTCTTGTTTCAAAACCCAAAACGCTTTTGATGATTTTGTTAAGGATAACCAAACTAAGTAGTAAAATTCGCAATTTTACCTTATCTCCCAAAATTAATGATAATACCCTGCGGAGGCATGACCTATTACTATTAATTAAGGGTTAATAAGCACTTTATGTTTGGAAAAGCTAACCTTAATATTTGCGGTACCTAAGTTTATTATGTTGTTATGAATTAGTGAACTCTAGCGCATTGATAACCAACATACAATAAACTTATAAGCATTTTAAATAATAATAAAATGCAAAAAAATAAATATGATCTAGTATGGCCCCTAATCCTAAGAACTAAGCATCATGGGCTCCTCCTTGGACTCTTCATGGATCTCCATCCATCTTAGCCATGGGCCTTCTCTTGATGGGCTCGTCTTTGGATTACATAAGTATCAAAATAATTTAAATAATATCTAAATTAAATAAATTACAAAAATACTTAACGATACACAGATCGTATTTAAATTACAAGAATACATCACGATACGCAGATCGTATTTTCTAACTTAAATTTGGGCCATACTAGTCATTCATAGCAATTATATCAAATATAAAATGCCACATCATAATATCGTCACATATTATTCTTGCCATCAATCAAAATATCAAATATTCTTAATTATAGCAAGTAGATAAAATATTTAAGTAATTCCTAACCACCTAAAGATTCTATCATAGAATATCTAGCCTACTAATTTAAATTAGATTAAAAAATCAAGTTATGGAATTAATTTATGACCCAGTCAAAATTAACACAATTAACATAATTGGAATTTTTGCTTAATCTTCTCAACAAAAGGATTTACAAAATTTCAAAACCCAAAAACTCATCCAGATTTTACCTCTGCAGTCTCCACGTTTTTTATCAAAAAAAAAAAAATACAATTTCTTTTGAAAAAGCCGTGAAGACCACGACCAGCAGCACAAACGCTGCCAGTCTTCACGGCAGCACTGCACTGCAGTCTACATGCCAGCACTGCACAAAATCCGGCCACCCCTTCAGGCCATCTCCACCGGAATATGCCGGTAACTCCACCGCGAGCCGACGCCGGCAAGAGACGCCCAGCGCCAGCCAGCCAGCAGCGTCGCACGCGTGGCTGCTGCAGCGACTCCCCTCGCCGACTGCTTTCGGCAGACCACCGGAGCACCTTCCTTCGCCTACTGCCCGCCGGCAGACCACCGGAGCAGCCACCAGCCGTGGCTGCTCCTCTTCCTCCTCCTTATTTTATTTTAATTATTTATTGAAGGAAATTAAAATTACAATATTTGCAAAATTAATTTAGTGATCTTAATTAAATTAAACATAAACTCTTTTATGCCTAATTCAGAAAATTAAATCAAAATCTCCATTTTAATTAATTTTAGGATTATTCACATAAATTAATCTCTAATTCATATAAAACGCTTTTTACATGAATTAATTTTCATACATAAACAAATTTAAACATGAAAATCAGAATAATAACATGAACTTAATTTTCGAAATTTAGAGATCTAAAATCAGAATTTAAATTTTGAAAAATTAGGGTTGAATTTTCAAAAAAAATTCGGCCACTTTATATTGAAAAATTAAGCAATTAAATCTCCATTTAATCAATTCCAATTAATTATTCATTCCATAATTCAATTCCTCCCCTTAATCAAATTAAAATTAGTCATGAACAGATCAAAATAAATCTAATTATTATGACCAAAAATCTATATGCAAGAGGCTAAAACTGATACCACTGTAGGATTATAAGTACTCTAAGCGGAATTTCATGAATCATATTCATAAGCACTTAAAACAGGATCTCATGCATATACATTCAAGGATCACATAATAGTTAAGAATTAATCTTTGACGCGTGATTTCCACAAAGCTCTTCGAGATCCGGAGATAGAACCGCAATTGAGATTCCTCTACTAGGTCCACGAATCCAGATCAACGCTCCACCAATGCTTGTTGGAAGGAAGAAGGACTCTTCTATTTCTTGGAGCAGTATTACGTAGCTTTGAAAGAGAGAGAAAGGAGGAAAGAGAAAATAATGAGAGAATAAAACTGACTGCTTTATTTTCTCACCCACACCAAATTATAGGAACTAATTAGGTTAGGAGTCCTCCCCTTTTCTACCTCCTTGGCCGGCCACCCCTAGAGTCCTACATGGGCTCTAGGTCATTATTTTATTGATCCAGATTGTGTAAGTGTGATCTTGTAGGATCCATCTAATTGGGCTTCGGGTTTATTATTTACTAAACCTGAAGTTCTATAGCATCCTCTAGCAAGACGTATAGACGACCCAATTTAATGAATTTATTATCTCCATAATATGATCCATGTTATATTTAGTAATTGCATTTGAGTCAAGGACACAATTCCTTCACGACGTTCCACCAGTTGAAGAATGACGTCTTTTGCTTCCTTTCTTCTGAATGGTTGTCATCAAATTGGTCGGCCCCGAAGCTTTCTAAGCATGGCTTGTAACCCCCTGTTGCTAGGGCCATAAGGTAGGCTGCTATGAAGAACACCAACTCATGGACCTTGCTAACTTGCTCGCATGAATTTAAGGTTGTATTGCAAGGTTTAAGGCTTGGATTGTATTGTGACATGGTGAAAACACCTAAACTCTGTATATGAGAGAAAAAATTTAGAATATTCATATACTATGTCAATTTTTTTTTATAACAGCTCGTCATAAAGTGTCGTTAGGAGTAGTAACTAGTAACTACATATCTCTCGTAAATAGTGGTTTGGTTTAACATAGGAATTATAAAATGAGACTTTGTTTTTTGAAAAAACCATTATTTTCTCTCAAGTTAAAGTGAAGAAGTTTTTTGGTTGATCACGGAAAATAAAATTTTCAAAAGAAAATTCTACTTATAATAAAGGGATCTTATTACATAAGCAACTTCTTACAAAATATAAAGGGATCTTATTACATAAGCAACTTCTTACGTAATTCTTTTTGTCATGTTTTGTTTAGCAAACAACTCCCTTATTTTTCACTTCACAAAAACTCTCACTTCTCATGTTTATTTTTCTATTTTCTCAGTCAACCATAAAACGAAGTTATCTTAATATATATTATTGTAGGCAAAATCAAGCTTCTTACATTAGGTCTTGTTCTTTTGGACTTATTTTCGCCCGATTCAATTCAACTTAGTTCGGTTCGGTTATTCAACTCAATGCTTTAATTATTATTTTTGTTTTTAATATTACTATTATTATTGTTATTATTATTAATATTTTTTTATAATTATTATCATTATTATTATTTTAATTATTTTTATTTTAATTATTATTATTATTAATTTTTTTATTATTATAATTTTTTATTATTATCCACACCACCACCAACAACAATTTAATAAAAATAATAAATAATATTTATAAATAATAATAATAATAATAATATAATTAGTATTGATAATATTATGTTAATAATTATTGATTATTATCAATTATTATTATTATAGAAAATTAAATATACAATTCAGTTCAGTTCAGTTCAGTTCAATTCACCTCAGCTCGTTTAATTCAGTTTAGCTCAGTTTCTCGCAGTCCAAAAGAACGGAGCAATATACTTGAATAACAAACATCACATGACGCATGCAAAGACTCAAAGCCACAAACTCTTAAATATACATCATACAATTTGTATTACTAGCAATCTATGCACGCGATGCGTGCTTTAATTTTTTTATTGGTTATTCTTTCGCAGTAAACCCTTTTAAATTTTTTCTTTCCCCAGATAATTGTCTATAACATTTCAAAAACTTCAGTTCTTGTTGATTGTGCTATTTTATGAGTAAATAACTTGAAATCAATGAAGCATGTATAATGAATAAAGCAGTTAGAAATTATATGTCACTAACCTTTTGTTGTTTTTAACAATATAGTTGGAGTTGAAACTATGTGACGGTTCAATAATGTTCCATTTAATAAAGAGTCTTGTTTTTTTGATAAAAAACATATATAAGTTTCTAAATACATTACAAATCATCAAATTTTTATATACTACATTATTATCGATAAATTATTTCAATAACACACTTCTAATTTTGTTTTATGGACTTTTCTAATCAATGTATAATCATATGTATGTTTTTCAATGTGTCATTTTAAATTTATGGTAAATTTCCTTCTTTAAATTATTTTGTCAATTTTATGTTGATTGTGATGACTTTGAATTGTTTGGGAATTTCTTTTTTTAAAACAATTTTGTCAATTTTTTGTTGATTTGCATTGATTGTGCTGACTTTGAGTTGTTTAGGAGTGTTGTTTGAATTTTTTTTAAACAATAATTTATTTAGTAGGGGTAAGAGTGTAATTTAATAGGGGGACACCATTGCTCCCCTCTTCCCTTATAGTATAGAGATTAGTTCCAATACTTTTTTTTTACCGTTTTCAACCCACAAATTAGATTATTTATATTTTTAGTTACAAAAATTTACAGAAAATGTTATCAAAAGCTAAGAGTGAGAGTCCAAAAAATACATTAAGCGATATAACAAATTCTTATGCACTTAAAATTTGACCCTTAAAACAAAAATATTGCAATTAAAATAAGTAAAAAAACTTAAATGGACACGGTGCACATTAACTTAGTGTGCACCGGGTGGGTAATTGATAATAATTTCATATAGTGAGTTTTATAGAGATATAGCGAACTTATATACAATATAGTGATTATTTATTAACAAAAATATATAGTAAAATTATATGCAATATAGTGGAGGATTTAATTCTAATGATTTTACATGCAAGAAGATGTAGTTTGTGTAGTATATGTCGTGACACGTGCTTTAACATATACTCCATAAAGATGTAGTTTCTGCATGATATAGTGAGTGTCTGAATAATATAGTGGATTGTTAAGAATGATGTAGTTTTTGTATGATATAGTATGTTTCTGAATGATATAGTGAGTTTCTGAATGATATAGTGGGTTTCCGAATGGTATAGTGAATTGTTTAGAAATGATGTAGTTCCTGCATGATATAGTATGTTTCTGCATAATATAGTGGGTTTCTACATAATATAGTGGGTTTCTAAGTGATATAGTAGATTGTTTAGAAATGATACGCACTTTTAGCCTGGTACACACTAATGTTAATGTGAACCGGGTCCATGCAAGTCAGATTGAACGGCATATCCTCCCCTCCAAAATCTTTCTTTTAAGAGTGGTTTAACTTACCAAGACATAGAGGATTGCAGAGAAGAGAATCATAGAGTAGCAGCCAATATAAGTGTTAGCAATAAATGCAATTTCTATGACCTAGGGTTTGCTAGTTAACTTCAAGTTCAACAATAAATGCAAAGTTGTAAACTTTAAGTGAGAAAGGTAAGCAATAAAGAGAGACAAAGATTTAACGTGGTTCGGTCAATCTTGACCTACATCCACAAGCAAGAACCTTGGAGTTTTCTTTAACCTCTCTAATGGAGGAATTACAATGGAGAAGAAGAAAGAGAGGAGGAGAGAGAGAGAGTTATATTTTTGTGGCTAATTTGAATCTTAGGGTTCTAAATGACTTTAGGATGCCTTATATATGACATTCTTAAGTTTACAAAATGACCCAAAACCCAAAACATTAAATCCGGAAAAATCCGGATTAAAAACACGAAATCACGAAACAGGGCAAGCTGCTCGGCCGGGTGCCCGCCCGGGCCAGACAGCCTGCCCGGGCCCAACAACAGCCCGCCCGGTGCAGGTCTTGACCTGTGAATCTGCCTTCGAGGCAGAAAGTGGGCATGAAGCTGGAGCCCGCCCGAGCTTGAGGCACGCCCGCCCGCCCGGGCTGTGCAGCCCGCTCGGACTGGTCCCTCGTGGTCGGGCTCGGCTAGCTCGTCCGAGCTGAGCTCTCCTTCTCTTCTTCGCCAAGAAATCAAGGCACATTTAACAATTCTCCACCTTGACTTGAATTTCTCCAAACACCTCCAATAACACCAAAAATACTAATCAAACTCCAAAGCTCTACCCCATAGGGGCCTACAACAAACAAGAGGAGAGACCCACCAAGTTCACACACAAAGTGAACTTAGTGGTTGGCAAGGGCTTTGTCAACATGTCGGATGGGTTATCCTCGGTACGAATCTTCATCAATGTCAACTCTTTCTTATCAATGACATTCCGGATGAAGTTGTACTTTACATCAATATGCTTCGTTCTTCTATGGAACGTGTTTTGGTTCTTAGCCAAGTGAATGGCACTTTGGCTATCACAAAATACGGACACCTCCTTAGAACACGAGCTAATCTCCCCAACCAAACCTTTGAGCCACTTTGCCTCCTTGAATGCCTCGGTAATTGCCATGAACTCCGCTTCCGTAGTTGAAAGAGCTACAACATCTTGTAGCGAAGATTGCCAACTCACGGCTGTACCTCCCAAGGTAAACACATAACCCGAAGTTGATTTTCGATCATCCAAGTCTCCACCATAATCCGAATCACAATACCCAATCACACCATTTGCATCTTGGCCAAACTCCAAACAAATGTGTGAGGTACCCTTCAAGTACCTTAGAAGCCATTTCAAAGCTTCCCAATGCCCTTTCCTGGCCTTGACATATAACGGCTCACCATGCTCACCGCTTGAGCAATGTCCGGCCTAGAACATACCATGGCATACATCACACTCCCAATGGCACTAGTATAGGGGATGTGCACCATGGCCCTTTCTTCTTCTTCGGATTGAGGACAAAGCTCCTTTGAGAGCTTGAAGTGAGAACCGAGAGGAGTAGAAACGGGCTTTGCATTGCTCATTGAGAATCTCTCAAGAACCTTCTCAATATACCTCCTTTGGCTAAGGTACAACGCCCCCTTAGATAGATCTCTCCAAATCTCCATCCCAAGTATCTTCTTGGCTTCACCAAGATTCTTCATATCAAACTCACTACTCAACAACTTCTTCAAATTGTTGACCTCAATCAAATGCTTGCAAGCAACCAACATATCATCAACATAAAGCAAAAGGTAAATGAAGGAACCACTTACTAGCTCTTTGTAGTAGACACAACTATCATAGGAGCTTCTTGTGAACTCATGAGCCAACATAAACGAATCAAATCGCCTATACCGTTGCCTAGGAGATTGCTTCAACCCATACAATGACTTCACCAAACAGCACACATGTTCTTCTTTCCCTTCAACCTCAAAACCTTCCGGTTGCTTCATGTAGATTTCCTCCTCCAAGTCCCCATGGAGGAAAGTGGTCTTAACATCAAGTTGGTGTAGCTCCAAGTATTCCATAGCTACCAAGGCAAGTAAAACTCTAATGGACGAGTGCTTCACAACCGGTGAAAATAACTCATGAAAATCAACACCCTCAACTTGAGTGAAACCCCTTGCCACAACTCTTACCTTGTAGACGGGACCTCCCGAATCCGGTGTACCCTCTTTTCTCTTGTACACCCATTTACACCCAACGATCTTCTTTTTCTTAGGTGCAACAACCAACTCCCAAGTATTGTTCTTGTGCAAAGAGTCAATCTCTTGCTTCATTGCCATCAACCACTTACTTGAATTGGGTAGAGACATTGCTTCCTTGTAGGAGCATAGATCATCAAAAGTCTCTACCTCATTTACCACGGTGAGAGCATATTGCACATAGTCACACTCCTCAACATATCTTTGAGGAGGCTTGATTTGCCTTCTTTGTCTCTCACTAGCAAGTGTCTTGCGTTGGGTTTGTGGTGAACCCTCAACATGCCTCTCTTGAGTGAGAGCATCATCATGTGAAGCACTTTCAAGCTCCACCTTCTCCTCGGTGTCATGAGATGAACCTACATCATTACAAATAGCAAGCTCCTTCTCCGGAGTGATCATATATGATTCATCAAACACAACATCTCTAGAAGTTATTACCCTCCTAGATTTTTCACACCAAACTCTATATCCCTTAACCCCCAAACCATAGCCAACAAATACACATTTTCTAGCTCTAGGTTTAAGTTTATCCTCATTTACATGAATGTAGGTCGGACAACCAAACACTTTCAAATTAGAATAATCACAAGGAGTTCCGAACCATACCTCTTGAGGAGATTTAAAGTTAAGGGCGGAGTGAGGAGACCGGTTCACCAAATAGCATGCCGTTGCAACCGCTTCGGCCCAAAAGATCTTCCCCAACTTGGCTTGGGAGAGCATACATCTTGCCCTCTCTAGGAGAGTCATATTCATCCTCTCCGCAACACCGTTTTGTTGAGGCCTCCCAACACAAGTTCTATGACGAACAATGTCTTCATCAAGACAATACTTAGTGAACTTCTTTTCAACAAACTCTAGGCCATTGTCGGTTCTCAAAACCTTGATCTTCTTGTCGGTCTTCTTCTCAATCATAGTCTTCCATTGAAGAAACACATCAAACACACCATCCTTGTGCTTGAGAAAGAACGACCACACCTTCCTAGAGAAATCATCAATTATTGTGAGCAAGTAACTACAACCACCCAAAGAAGTCTTCCTAGAGGGACCCCACAAATCCAAATGGATGTAATCAAGAGGTCCTTTGGTGTTGTGTATTGCGGGCTTGAAGCTAACCCGCTTGTGTTTACCAAACACACAATGCTCACAAAAGTCAAGGTTGCCTAGCTTCACATTATCTAGCAATCCTTGCTTGCAAAGTTCGGACATTCCTTGCTCTCCCATATGACCAAGCCTCAAATGCCAAAGCTTGGAATCATCGTCACTCATAGTGGCGGTGGAGACATTTGCCGAACCACTAACCATGGAACCTTGTAACACATACAAGCTTCCCCTTTTAATGCCCTTCATCAACACAAGTGCACCCCTAATAACCTTCAATACTCCACCTTCCGCTATGTACTTACACCCATTGTTGTCAAGAGTACCAAGAGAGATCAAGTTCTTCTTCATTTCCGGAACATGGCGGACTTTGGACAATGTTCTAACCGTGCCATCAAACATCTTGATATCCACGGACCCTATGCCAATCACCTTGCAAGTTGCATTGTTACCCATGGTGACCGTGCCTCCATTATACTCCTCATATGAGGTGAACATGTCTTTGTAGGGTGTCACATGAAAAGAACATCCCGAGTCCATTATCCATTCACTCTTGCTCTTGAGCCTATCATGAGTAACAACCAAAGCTCCACTTTCGCCATCGGAATCAACATAGCTTACATCGGCGGAGTTCATGGGTTCCTTGCCTTTCCCGGGCTTACTATCCCCCGATTGCTTGTTTTTCAACTTATAGCATTCGGACTTAATGTGCCCCTTTAGATGACAATAATTACAAGTCTTGTGCTTATTAGAATTGAGCTTCTTTGACTTAGAACGCTACCTATTCTTACCACCATTACCACCTTGACTAGTTGATGCAACATCATTTGATCTACCCCTAACAAACAAGCCATCACTAGAGTTTGATGATTTAGATGTCAATTGATTATCAATCAACTCCCTTTGTTTCAAAGCATCCTTAACATCATCAATACTCAAATCATCTCTACCATACAAGATAGTTTCCCTAAAATGCTTGTATGAAGATGGTAATGAACACAACAACCAAATAGCCAAATCTTCATCATCCAAAGTCACATCAATATTTTGAAGATCCATCACAATAGAATAAAACTTATCAATATGAGACTTAAGAGAATTACCTTCCTCAAGTCGAAGGTCATACAATCTACTCTTGAGTAGAAGTCGGTTGGTGACACTCTTTGCCATGTAAAGAGACTCCAACTTCAACCATAGACCCGCCGCGGAATCCTCCTTAGCAACTTCCCTCAATACTTCATTCGAGAGGCAAAGTTGTATAGCCGATAAGGCCTTTAAATCCACTTCTTCCCATTTCTCTTCGGTCATAGTAGTAGGCTTCTTCACCTTGCCCTCTAGAGCCTTGTGAACACCATTTTGAATCAAGATTGCCTTCATCTTCACTTGCCATAGTCCAAAGTTAATGGACCTATCAAACTTCTCAATATCAAGCTTCATTGTTGACATACTCTTCAAAGAAATCAACTAGAAACTTCCCAAACCTAAAGCTCTTGATACAATTGTTAGCAATAAATTCAATTTCTAGGACCTAGGGTTTGCTAGTTAACTTCAAGTTCAACAATAAATGCAAAGTTGTAAACTTTAAGTGAGAAAGGTAAGCAATAAAGAGAGACAAAGATTTAACGTGGTTCGGTCAATCTTGACCTACATCCACAAGCAAGAACCTTGGAGTTTTCTTTAACCTCTCTAATGGAGGAATTACAATGGAGAAGAAGAAAAAGAGAGGAGGAGAGAGAGAGAGAGAGAGTTATATTTTTGTGGCTAATTTGAATCTTAGGGTTCTA
The DNA here is from genome assembly GCA_947648045.1 of Beta corolliflora. NCBI lineage: Eukaryota > Viridiplantae > Streptophyta > Magnoliopsida > Caryophyllales > Amaranthaceae > Beta > Beta corolliflora. Next base: position 752,932 of record CANSZD010001252.1, on the reverse strand, counting down.
AATGACTTTAGGATGCCTTATATATGACATCCTTAAGTTTACAAAATGACCCAAAAGCCAAAACATTAAATCCGGAAAAATCCGGATTAAAAACACGAAATCGCGAAACAGGGCAAGCTGCCCGGCCGGGCGCCCGCCCGGGCCCAACAACAGCCCGCCCGGTGCAGGTCTTGACCTGTGAATCTGCCTTCGAGGCAGAAAGTGGGCATGAAGCTGGAGCCCGCCCGAGCTTGAGGCACGCCCGCCCGGGCTGTGCAGCCCGCCCGGGCCCATTACTCGCCCGCCCGGGCTGGTCCCTCGTGGTCGGGCTCGGCTAGCTCGTCCGAGCTGAGCTCTCCTTCTCTTCTTCGCCAAGAAATCAAGGCACATTTAACAATAAGCATCCGCAAGAAATCCACCAAAAAGAGGCATTACAGTGGTGACTCCAGCCCATATATTCACATTGTTGGCTGCTGTTTCCAAATCTTGGTGCATCACTTTAGTCATATATGTTATCATATTTGTTGCTATTCCGAAGTAAGTTAGCCTTTCACTGAACTCAATTGCTGCATGTATACCATAATTATTTCAACCAAAATCAGATATATTGATTTCGAGATCAAATTTTTATTATTGATCTTTATAATTATTGTGGTCACCACATGTTAATTAAAAGTTTTAAGATACATTATAATCAACCAATAAAGAAAATCGCATATAATTGTTTCAAAATCGTGAAAGGGAAATTTTGAGATTGTACAAAAAATAGGGGTACTTTTGAAAGTTCAAAGGTAATTCTATCATTTAACTTTCGTGGGTAATTGCTAATAAGCCACTATGATACGCGTATATGCATATTACAATTATAATTTAGGAGTTTATTATTTAATACAATATTACTTTAATATTTAAGTAGAAAAGAGAGGATATAAATAAAATAGAGGTGATCATGAGTCGAGCTGGACTTTTACCCAAAAAGTAACCTGTGTCAGGCAAAAATTTTGTGCCCAGATCCAAGAAATTGAGGCTAGCTACTTTACAAAAATGATTAAGTCAATCTAGCAATACATTAAATTGGTTGCTATTCACAAGAAATTTGTTGTTGGCAACAAATTGGAACTAAAAATAGTAGTTGCATAAAGGCTTGTTTCTATATTGTTTTATATAGCTACTAAATTCAAAACATTTTCGTTCTTATCTTACATCCATTAAAAAAAATGGTTGTTAACAAGTAGGAGACATGATACGTGACACCTAGAGAGAAGCACCCTCAGCTTAAAGGCTTTGGGCGAACTTGGTCCACGCGAAGAGAAGAGTTTGGTCCACTTAAAAGCATAAAAAGAGGTTTTGTCACTAAAACCAATCAATAATAGTAGGAGAAACTCCTCTAACTTATAAGGTGGTACTTTATCTTCAATTTCTCTGATGTGGGACGGCTCCCAAAAAAATCTTATGCATTTTAGCAACAAATAATAATAATAATAATAATAATAATAATAATAATAATAATAATAATAATAATAATAAGTTTGCTGAAAAATGACATAGAAGTCAATAATAATGACATGAAAGAGTTTTATAAATGACATGAACAATTTTTAAAAAATGATATGAGACAACTCAAAAATGATATGAAATACGACAATAATGACATGAAATAGTTTTATAATGACATGAAACAATAATATTAATTCACACATGTGACATGTTGTTATACTATAAGTTATAGTGTAATTTGTTACACCCAAAACGCACTATTATAAGTTTACTTAATGCTTGCTACTTTAGTCCTATGAAGACCATATATGATAATCCAAAGTTTACTAAATTTCAACTTATCTTCATTGACAAATTATTAGAATAGGCGGTCTAACTTTAACATAAAATTAGACAAACCTAAACCTACATTCTTCTAACAAGCCCATTCATCTCACTCTAACCTAACACTATCCCTACACATTTCGCGCCAACTTAGTCGTCCCTTCTCTTCTCATCCCTTTGTTTCCCTTTGAATCTCGAACTATAACGAACAATTTTATAAACTAACCCCAAAATGTGAACAAATGAATTAAACTAGTCATTGAAGGGATTAAATTAGTCACTAAGGCTATGTTTGGGAACATAAGCTGAAATGGAGCTGAAAGTGATAAGGTAGCTGAAAGGAACTGAACTGATAAGGTAGCTACCTTAAGTTGAGATGCTATATTTGATAGCAACTCAATTTCAGTCAATCTTTGAGCTTTAATTCTATTTAAACTTTTACCCCAAACACGACTATTTATTTTAGGTGACTTAAAATTTTAGCACATACTCAGTTAAGGTGACTTAAATGTGTTGCCAACCAGAGTCTAAATAGATTAAAGAATGTGAGAACTAAATGAATTAAACTGGTCACTAAATAGATTAAACTAATCACTAAATAGATTAAACTAGTCACTATATTAAGGAAAGATGGTATGTTCTCTTCTTAATATTTGGCTTGGGCTGTTGTCTAATTTAAAACTAAAAGTAGACTGTATCTTACAAGACCAATTGATCTTCATTTGTGCTAGGTAAACCCCCAAATTAAGGGAGAGAATTTTCTAAAAAAAAATGCTATTGCGTTCCTAGCTAGGATTCGAACTGTCGAACACGAGATAGCCGGAGTTGATCTAATTCTAGGCAAGCACTTTAGTGTTATTAATGAATCTTACCTATGATAAAGGAGGAGGCTTTCCATGAGCCAGTAGAAGTTCGAAGAGAAATCCTTCCTTTGTAATCGAATGATGAGTCGTGAACTTTTAAATTCATGACATCTTCTTCATCATCATTTCTTGACGGGATTTCAGGGTTAGGTGTAATTTCACTCTTTGATTCATGAATTTCTCTCGTATTCATCTTTAATGCAAAAAATGTAGAATTAAGTGGTGGTTTGAGATGATAAAATGGTAGGGAAAACTATATAAATCGAATTCGCTATACATCTAACCCTTTTGTGACAATGATGGTTTGTCCTTAATTAATATAAATTCTCAACACTTGAGCCATAGGCAGGCATCTTACACCACCAACTACGACTTAGTAGCTGCCAAATGGTATGGGGTGGGGTGCATCTCGCTATCACTAACTACGGTGACAATAGGTTGCCAATTAATATGTTAGTTAATCTTTCTCCTCAAAAACAAAATGTTAGTTCTATATCAGAAAAAATTAATTGACGAACATCAACGACTTTTGTCTTTCTCGGGCGTACATATGGTACAACATCGAAATAATTATTGATATTTCAGATATAATTAGAGTAACAAAGTTGATATTATTACGTATTGATTGACATGGAGGTTGGTTAAGGTGCAATTATTTGTAAGATAGACTAAGCTAGGTTGCTTGGTCAAGCAATTATAATCTCCACTCGCACATATAATTAAAGTTTTCTAATATCAGGAGCTTCACATACAGCACGTATATACTTATTTTAGTGACGTTTTGTTTTGAAGTTAGATCGAGAAATCAGCATATAATCTGGCTAAAATTAGATAAATGTACATGATAAATGCGCCATATATTATAAGTTGTTTTGACTTTTGATAGTAGGTGGCTGAAATTATGTGTCATAACTCATAATCATTTGTTTAGATTTGTAAAAAACTTATATGGACTTGGTCCACACTAAATTAGCGTGGACCTAATGCAAATTCATGTGATTTATGAAAAAAAAAGGACCACTATATAAAAAAATAAATATAAAAGATGAATAGATATAAATTATGAAGTTTGACTATGAAAAAAAAATTTTACTATGTCATAAAGTGAAAATTTCATCACGATAAACTAATGTGAAAAAGAATTCTTATATTTTAAAAAACGATCACTATGGTAGATAAGAATCGTATAATGTAACTTAAAATTTGAAAAGGTTCTATATATGGGCCAAAAGTCATTTATGTTAAATAAGTAATTTTGGTCCACAATAATATTATTGTGGACCAGGTCCACGCAAGACTAACTCTTTAGATTTTGCCTTTTTCCCCCTTCTTTCTAAAAAAGATATTATTAGATAGTTTCATCGTTGGTAACCACCTGATTTTGAAATTTATATTATTTGTCAAAAATATCTGATTCTATAGAATTTCTGCTTGCCTTTCAATGTCTCCCCGTCTTGACTTGTAAATTGTAATGCATTCTTCATTATTGATCTATGAATTTCATGTTCAGCACATAATACATGAAAGGTGGAAATTAATGGGAAGTAAAAAATTGGATAACTGTTTGGTTGATATTAACATGATAAGTCACATTTGATGGAAATTCATGGAAAGTTCGTTATACTTTTCACAAAATGGATGAATTAGACACTCAAAGTACCTAATCCCCCGGTAAATGAAATATTCCATGAGAATTTCTACTTCTCATATTTAACCAAACAACTTTTGAGACATCCCTTTGAAATAAATTTCCTTGGCATTGAAATTTTCTAGGAAGTTACACAACTACATACAACAAAATGAGTGTACTTTTGGAGCTTGGCAAGGTTTATCATATGAGGCATTTAATAAGATATCAAGGGTTAATAGAAATGTTAGATTCTGAGCATTATATCTCCATCTTCTCTATTTAACAAATGTTGCTCATCAGTTGAATTTCCCTCTCTCCTTGAGAGGGTTTTTTCGTTTCCTCTAGGGTTTCTCCTTGGGAGGGTTTTTTCCTAGCCTCCATCGCTAGGTTTTTTCTGCTTTTTTGAAGGTCTTTCCTTCATTCTTTACCCTTCTTTCTCTTTCTCTTTCATCTATTTTCTTCTTGGCCTCAATTGTGAATCTTTGTAGGGGCTTCCACTGGTGTTCTTACCGGTGGTAAGCCCCAAAAACTCTTTTAATTGCTTCCAATAAGTATATCCCATCCTTAAGATGGTATTTATTCTAGTGTATTCAATTTCTTTTTTAGTTCGTCTGATGAAGGAGGAAGATCTAACAATCTCTATTCACTGTAAGAATCTAGAAGACCACAGAAGTATTTTCACCCAAATGACTATGCATCAGTGGAAGTTAAGCCGAATCAGAGCGAACTCACAGATTGTATTACTTCGGATGAAGTTTTTTATTAAGGATATTTTTAATCGAATCTGCTATGTATCTAGTTCTAAGGTGCTATGTACTTGTTTTGGAATTTTCGATTATTCAGAAATATATTGATTGTAAGTGCCGTTTGACTATCCCTTATAAATAAAATCCTTTTTCTTCTTGTAGAAAAAAAACAAATGTCGCTCATCAGTGTCATCAAGGATTCTCTATTTACTTATGCGGCCCAACTTCAAAGCCCTTCCACTTTATTAATCTTGAGTGGATTTGCAAAGCGAATATTATGAAAGATTAGATTCTTGACTTAATGTTTTGGGATGCTTTGGCAATGATAGGATTCTCCATTAATTTATATATTGAACAGTCAAAGGAATACATAACTATACTTGTATTTATATTGGAAATTGTTTACTCAACTGTAGGTCGATTACATGATATATTCAAGTTTTTTATTCAGTGTAATATAAAAAGAAAAAAAAAATCGTTTATGACTAACTATAACAATTCTGATATAAGTAACACCCCCTTCATTTTTTAGTTGTTCCACCTTGACTTCTACATTTTAACGCACAACTTTGCCCATTAATATATTTGGTTAATTAATAATTAGTAAAAATCACTCATTTCGTCCTAAAATAATTGTTTTTATTTTCAAGTTTCCATCCGTTTCAAATTACTCTTTACACTTTTCTTTTGAAAAGCTCCACTACTATTTTAATACCTTAATGTGGTAACAAGTTTTGGAACCTGTCTGAAGCATATATGTATGTGTGAGTGTGTGTAGACTGTAGATGATGGGCTGTCGAGGGAATTCATGGAAAAAGATATGAATATATAATAAAGTTGTGGTATCAAATTAAACATGCAATTCTTAAGACTAGCTAATGCTGAAAGTCATGGAATTATAAGAGAAAGAGATGCGAATAATATAGTTGTGGTATCAAACTTGTCCTACGAGGGAATTCCAGTGTACACCTCTATTTCTTTATTAATCTACACATTTTGTACTTCAATATTATACATATAGTAGGGGGGGAATAGTAAGGGGATTTTTTTCTCCAAGTTACCCATCACTTGGTGGGATTCATACCCCTAACCAAATGAGCCAAGCCAAGCCAAGCTTAGTATTTTGACTATCGTTTGTGATTTATACATAAGAAATTATATAGTTATATGGTATTTTGTTAAATTCGCCTCGACATATATTTTTCAAATATCAATTTTTTATTATTTTTAATTGTACATAATTAAAGATATTAATGATCAAAACTGTGTAGATTACAAAGAATTAGAGTTAGTACTTATTAACACCTTTATTTACAATAGAAACTATATATTAAGTTTAAGTGATTCATGATTCATCCATGATGGTTGAAGTATAGCATATGAAATCACCTCAAAACAAAAAGTACAACATAAAACCAAAATTCTTGCGTTCATGGATTGTCAAATCCTCGTACACATATAGTACTTTTCTCAAAACAAATTATGTTTCTTGTATTTAACATTGTCAATCTATATTTAACATTGCCAATCTATCATGTTATTGTTAAGTGAAGAATATAATATGTAAACAACTTGTGAATGACAACATCTTCTAATAATTAGTATATCTATAAGAAAAGTTCAAAGTAGATTCTTGTAGAAATCGAATATTATTAAAGTTATAGAAATGTGATCAAACATTTAAGTGCAACATCATCTATATTCCTCTATTGAAACACTAGCCAAGTCCAATTCCTTCTAAAATCACAAGAATCTTCTATCAAAGCACTTATTTGACTATTTTGTAACTATAATTCTTGGCCAACAACACAAAAACACACAAATTTGCTATGAACATGACCACTAATAACCAGTAAAAATAATCAAGATGACTATGGTTTAAATCCTTACCTATCCATTTCTTATTTCCATCTATCCCTGTTATATTGTCCACAATAGTTATTAAGAGACTACTAAGGAAACTCCCAACCAGGAGCGGATCTAGGATTTACGCTGAGGGGTAGCGTAATTTTACGGAACTATTGAATAATAAAAAATATTTGGATATTTTGGAACGATTTAATATCGATCAACTTTTACATCCGAAAATAAATCTTTCTCAAGATAAGTCACTAATAATTTGCACAAATTTTAGTTCACTAACAAGTAATAAACAATAACTCACACAAACTATAGCTCACTAACAAGTAACGAATGACAATTCACACAAATTATAGCTCACTAACAATTCATTCAATTTACAATTCACGCAATTACAATGCACTAAAAATTCATTACTAACAATTCACAGAATTATACTCCCTCCGTCCCCTAATAGATTTCCAATTTCTCCAATACACATTTGCTAATGCTCGCTACCAATTAAAATTCACTAAAAATTTATACAATTAACAATATAATAACAATTCATTAACCATTAATTTATAAATCCATAAATTCTCTTCACCAATATACAAACACCAAGTAAACCCAAGATTGCATTAATGAACTATTATTTTAAGAGAAGAACAAATAGAAAGAAACCACAACATAGCATCAGCCATCAGGCCACATTACAACTTTACAACTTCCACTAGCGCAAATAAAATCAATCAAATATGTTGACAAATATCTAGAGCTCTCTATTCTCCCTTACTCTGTTTTCAAATCATTGAAATCTTAAGCCAATCATATCATTCCCATCTCAATGAGCTATCATTGTTTCCCTCATTATTAGCGAAGCTTCATCAATGGTAAGGTTGAAATAAAACCCTTAATGCCTTCTTAATTCAGGAGCCAATTTTGTGAAGACCGATAATCCCCAAATCCTCCAACTCACCAAAGTTTTGATCTTTATAGGTCGGCTTTCGGTTGGAATTGTGGAAGTAGGAGAGAGAGAGAGAGGAGGAAAAGAGGAGAGAGAAACAGAAAGGATTAGAGATTGGCTTGGTCACTCATTACACGCTTTCTCTCTCACTGTTCTTCTCTCTTTTTTTTCAAAAAAAAAACAGGGGTAGCAAGTGCTACCCCTTGTTACACTATGGCTCCGCCACTGCTCCCAACACCAATAACACTAAGGTAAAATGCCATTCCTAAACTCCTCATAGAGTCAGGAACTTGTTCATAGAAATACTCTTGCAATCCTACCAAGGAAAACCCATCTCCTATACCAAGGATCAAGTATTGAGGTGCTAGCCAAAACACATTCATCATCTTCCCTTGTAGTGATTCCTTTAACCTTATTCTCTCCACTATTGCTGAGATCATCATTGATATGATCAAGATAACCTCGCCAATACCTATCCTTGTAAGGATGCTAATGCCTCTCTCTTTGCCCGTGGCTCGCCTTAAGTATGGGAGGAGGACCTTGTCGTAGAAGGCGATTGTAACAATCATCCCTAGGGCCGTTAAGGTGGCCATAAAAGCTGCTGGCATTTCAAAGTGTTTGAAGACTTTTCGATTCATTGTGCTCCCTTGCTTGATGAAGAATGTAGGACCTTGCGCGCCGCCTATACCAATTGCCAAGGAAGTTAGCCATAAGGGAGCCATGCTTATTATGAGCTTTAATTCCTCTACTTGTGTCACAGTTGCTAGCTTCCATGGACTTTGTTCCATATATGCTTCAGTACTTTCTTGATCTTCGATTATAGCAGCTTTGTCAAGAAATCTGCAGTAGATATATACGAGAATATTGTGATTTGAAACAATCTTTTTCCATATGTAGTTGTACAATCAAATGCTGAGCAAATCTTTAACATGATTAGTAGTGAGAAAACAGAGAATAATGCTTAGCATATTAGTAAGAAAAGATAAAATGCAAATGATCTTGAACTTTGCATTGGTTAAAGTCTAAGTTTGATCTTAGAGTTAGATTCTGCCCAAGTTTAATCCAATAGGTCTGCCTTTTGGAGTTTAGGTCAATATATGATCCGAATATTATTGTACAAATTAAGTCCAATAAGATTCAATTAGGCCTAATAAGTTTTATTGAATAGAGCATGAATGTTTACTAATGAGAAACAACTCACATTTAATAGTACACGCATATAATATGGGGGATACATCATACAATAACATTTACCTTAGCCTATTAGTATGACCCAAACGTCGTCCTTGAAACTCCCCTGTATTAGGAGCCTCATATAAGAACGAAGGCGAAGGACAATGTAGATTTCTCTTGGCCACAGCCGCGACCAAGACACGCAACAATGGTGTCAAAGGGCTTCCAAAGGCGGTCTTGTAACGATAACGAGGCCTTCCAAGAATGAATACCAGGACACTTATCCCCATACTTATGGTTAAGATCACATATCCAAGACCCCAACTTACATAAACCTGCAAATACACGATTAAAGTCGCCCCTAAGAAGAGGCCGCTACAAAGGGCAATGTTCCACCAGTTGAAGAAGGACATCTTTTGCTTCCTTTCTTCTGAATGGTTGTCATCGAATTGGTCCGCCCCAAAGCTTTCTAAGCATGGCTTGTAACCACCTGTTGCTAAGGCAATGAGGTAGGCTGCTATGAAGAACATCACCTCGTGGATGTTGTTCACATGTTGGCATGAGTTTGAGGTTGTACCGCAAGGTTTAAGGCTTGGGATGTATTGTGTCATCATGAAGACACCTAAACCCTGAAAATAAAGGAAGAAACATAGAGCTCCTCACATATATGATTAAATCTAAGCCAGCAAACCACATCAGTTTTAGTACTATTAACTAAGTTTCACTCGGCCCGGATTTATGAGGGAAAAAAATCTTGTGTCTCATTTACTTGTACCATTGTATGTGACACTCAATCTTATGGTTTGATGTCAATTATTCTTTGCCTTATTTTTTTAAAAATAAGAATGAAGTTTGTTTAAATCTAATGACGTGAACCAATAATATTGAGTGGCACATATAATGGTACAAAAAAATAACATAGAAGATTTGGACTCGTTTATGAGAAACCTAACAAGTACCATCCTATTGTATTTTTTCAAGTCGTCATGTTGAACTACTTTGTGAGAAACATAACAAGTACCATACTAATTTTATTCTACGTACATGTAGTATATCATATCAGTGACAAAAGAACTTTTCTAAACAGTCAACAGGTAAATGTTACAACTAAAAACATAGGAAAGAAGTATTTCATAAAGTTTTGGAGAGTAGGCGGGTTTGACTTGCCAATACATAGAGGATTGCAGAGAACAAAATCATGAAGAAGCGACCAGTGTAAGCATCCGCAATGAACCCACCAAGCAAAGGTATCACAGTGGTGAACCCAACCCATACATTTACACTTTTGGCTGCTGTTTCCAAGTTTTGGTGCATCACTTTGGTCATATATGTTATCATATTTGCTCCTATTCCAAAGTAAGTCAGCCTCTCGCTGAACTCAATTGCTGCATATCATTATTTCAACCAATATTAGGATTTGAAAATCAATATCTCCTCCGCTCCTTATTGGTGTTTCTACTTACAATCTTGGCACTATTTAGAATTACATAGAAATTTGAACTTTTTTCCAATATATAAGAAAAAACACATGGAGTCTTATTTGATTCGCCTTAATGAGTATGATAGTATTATTATCAAATTTTAATGTTAAAAAATGTGCTTTGGCAAATATACAAGTTAAACTAGGAACATCAATATAGAACAGAGGGAGTATAAAAAATGCGCCTTTTGAAATTAATTAATAGTCATATAATAGTCTATTTGATTTTATTGTTACTTTTTCCTAAACGATACTGATTCATCGATCATTGGATCATTCAATATGCTATTTCTTAAATTTAGTTAAGAAGAGGAACTGTTTTTTTAAATTCAAAGAAAGGTCAAGTTTTTTTCTTTTTTGAGGGGAAGAAAGGTCAAGTTAATACCACAAGACAACTACTTTTCAAATTTTTTTTTGGTGCTAACTAATTTTGGATTGTGGATTTACTTAAAAGAATTTTTATTGTTATTATTTTTATTTTACTTTTTTGAGAAAATGGATGGAATTTTTTTTTTAAAATTTAGTAAGATAAATTACATTAACGCTCTTTTACAGGACACCTAAATACAACCTACCCCAAAGCCCTCAAACCCCCCCTGATGAGAATCGAACCCACAACATGTGGGTGAAAGATAAAAGGGCTTACCACCCTTCCACTCCCTCATTCTCAGAGAAAATGGATGGAATTGTTCTTTAATTACTTGTTAGTAACTTATTAGACCATTTGATAATCCAAAATTTACTACCTAGACACCAAAAAGTCTCGATTCGAGCTTGGTCGAGCCATGAACCTGAGACTTTTGTGTAAGCTAGAACAACTTCCTCATGTCACGCTGATTTAAACACTGGTTGGTCGTACTTGCTAGTAGTATTAATTATTATCAATGAAAAGCTTACCTATTATGAAGTAAGAGGCTTTCCATGAACCAGTAGAGTTTCGAAGAGGAATATTTCCTTTGTAATCTAATGACGAGTCATGAACTTGTAAGTTCATGACATCTTCTTCATCATTTTTCCTTGACCATATTTCAGGATTAGCTTGCGCTCTTTCTCTCTCTGTTTCATGTATCTCCCTCTTCTCCATCTTTAATGCAGAAAATATGGTATCAAGTAGTGGTTTGATATGATACTGGCGGAGTAAACTATAATCTAATCCGCTGTGTATATATTCAAACCTTTGATAACGATATGTGATGCCTATCATATGTTAGTAATGTGTAAGAATAAAAAAAGTAACTGAGCATCTAGTAAACTCTGACTTTCACGACGCGAACATGAAACATATGGTATAAATTTTTAGATTATACTTTTCTGTCTATATTTATTGCTACATATTCTTAAAGGAAGTTTCATATTAATTATTGCTACATACTAATATCTATTTCGAGATATTTTATTTTTATCTTTCTTCCCATCAAATAAGTGGAATGATCAGGTACTTTAAATACTTAAATAAGTGGAATGATAAGGTACTTTAAATACTTAATTCTACTCTTAATAATCCGTTTTCTTTGATCTTCATTTTCGTGAGTACGTGAATTTGTATGTGTTAGATTTGGGAAAAACTCCCCAATCTGAGTCGATTACGATCGATCAATATTTATAGTGATACATCATAGGATAATCCTATTAAGCATTAGGAAACCTATCCAAAGTATAATTCTATGAACAAAATATATCCTAACTATATTTATATTCTATCACACCCCCACAAATGAGCGGAAGGAGGGCGAACGGCGAGACGGACTTAAACTCCAAAAATAGCTGCGCGGAAGACCTTTAGTGAAAATGTCTGCAAACTGATATCGAGTAGGAACATGCAACACGCGTACGTGACCCAACGCAACCTTTTCCCGAACAAAATGAATATCCATCTCAACATGTTTGGTGCGTTGGTGTTGTACCGGGTTGCGAGATAAATAAATAGCACGATATTATCACAATAAACAATAGTAGCACGTCGGAGAGGACAATGTAACTCCAAAAGAAGATTACATAGCCAACAAGCTTCCGCGACAACATTGGCGACGCCTCGATATTCGCGCCTCGAAGACTTGATCTAGAAAGAGTAGGGCGACGCTTGGATCGCCAAGAAATCGGGTTATCACCAAGAAAACAACAATAACCGAGAAGTAGATCGACGAGTGTCAGGACACCCGCCCCAATCAGCATCAGTATAAGTGATCAAGCGCAACTGAGTAGTAGGATATAAATGTAATCCATGATCAATGGTTCCCTGAATGTATCGCAGGATGCGCTTTAATGCATTAAAATGAGTTTCCCAGGGATTATGCATAAAAAGGCAAACCTGCTGTACTGCATTAGCAATATCTGGACGAGTAAAAGTGAGGTACTGCAAAGCACTAGGCTAAGCTGCGATAATGAGTCGGATCGGCCACGGGGGGACCCGAATCGCACGAAGCTTAGAGTTAGTGTCAACAGGAGTGGCCGCAGGCTTACAAGTCCCCATACACGCACGCTCCAATATTTCACCGTGCATACTTTTTTCGAGAAAGAAGCATATATGATGGTGTACGAGTAACAGAGATGTCCAAAAAATAACTAAGTGGCCCCAAATCAGACATAGGAAATTCAGATTTCAAGTGAGTAATGATACGGTCCCGCAAAGCATCAGAAGATGTGCACAAAATAATATCATCAACATATAGAAGAAGATAGGCCATGTCATTACCCTGACGAAAAGTGAATAAAGAGTTGTCACTCTGAGCAACAACAAATCCCATGTGAAGAAGAAAGTGCGCAAAACGCTGATACCAAGCCCGGGGAGCTTGTTTGAGACCATATAGAGCCTTGCGAAGGCGACAAACATAATGAGGATATCTCTTATCAACAAAACCGGGGGGTTGATGCATATACACTGTCTCTTGTAAGTCACCATGTAAGAAGGCATTTTTTACATCAAGTTGATGAATAGACCAGTTTCGAGCCATAGCTAACCCCAACACTGTACGAATAGTAGCAGGACGAACAACTGGACTAAAAGTTTCATCACAATCCACACCAACCTCCTGAGACCTGCCATCACAAACAAGACGAGCTTTGTGCCTTTGAAGGTCACCTTTATCATTTTCTTTGTGAGTATAAATCCACATGCAATTTACAATATTCACCCCCACAGGCCGAGGTACTAATTCCCATGTCCCAGTATTAATTAAAGCACCATATTCATCATGCATCGCCGCATTCCAATTCGGGTCAGTCAAAGCTATTTTGTGTGATTTTGGAATTGGAGAGCGAGAGAGAGGAGGATATGGCCATAGAATGTAAGTTGTACTTGGGATTGGGCTTTGAAATGCCTGATTTTGAGCGGGTGTGTATTTGGTGAGGAGATTGAGGGGGTGGGCGTGTGGGCCTGATCTGTGGGATCCCACGCAAGGGAGGGGGGCTATAGCGTGGCTGGGCCAGGGAGGAGGCTCCGGGAGCGCACAATGGGAGTGCGAGGATCCGGGCCGACGCGCGTGGGAGGACGGGCGCAAGGGAGTGTGGAGCCGGGCTGGGGACTCGGTTGGCCCATTAGGGGAATGGGGGGCGTGCCAATGCGGCGGGGACGCGGGCAAGGGTCTTGAGGCCGGGCCGAGGCCCGGGCATGGTGTGGTGAGGCCAAGATGGATTTAGAAGAGGGCTTGGGGTTGTGTCATCAAGAAATGTGTAATCCAATGGCCTAAACGTCCCGATATTGGCAAAAGGAAAAGTTTGTTCATCAAAAGTGACATGTCTAGAGATGATGATTTTATTTGTGTGAAGATCAAAACAACGGTAACCACGATGATGGGAGGGATACCCCAAAAAAGCACAAGGAGTGGACCGGGAGCCAATTTATGTGGAGCGATGGGCGATAAATTTGGGAAGCAAAGACATCCAAAAACCCGAATATGATCATAAGAAGGTATTTTCCCAAACAAACGTTCAGCGGGAGTTATGTTAGGAAGGGCTTTGGTAGGTAAGAGATTGACAAGATAGGTAGCTGTTTCAAGAGATTCAACCCAATACGGAGGGGGAATAGAAGCATGATATAAAAGAGTGCGGGACATGTTATTCAATGTTTTTAGCATGCGTTCAGCTTTCCCATTTTGAGAGGAAGTATGTGGACAAGAAAAGCGGAAAATTATCCCATGTTGAACACAAAATAATTTAAAAGGTGTATTATCAAATTCCCGCCCATGGTCACATTGAAAAGCTTTAATAGGACGTTCAAATTGGGTGTGAACATAGTGACGGAAATGAATGATAGTCTGATATACCTCAGATTTAAATTTAAGAGGAACAGTCCACACATAATGGGTGAAATCATCTAATAGCACTAAATAATATTTATGACCTTGAGAGCTACGAATAGGAGAGGTCCATAAATCAGCATGAATAATATCAAAAGCAGAACTTGTTGTACTATTAGACGTATGAAACGGTAAACGAAGATGTTTGCCTATTTGACAAGAATTGCAAAAATCGAAGTAGGTTCATGATTACAAGAAATCAAATCTCTAGACCTAAGAAAGCATAAAATGGGATCCCGGATGTCCAAGACGCCTATGCCGGGTTGTGGAAGATGATGCCGTGAGGGCGGTAGCAAGACGAGTAGATGGGGAAGTGGTGTTGACAGGATATAGCTCTCTCGAACTATTGCATCTCGCTATGATATTCCCCGTTCGAAGGTCCTTCACAGAAAAACCATAAGGATCAAATTCTATGGAAGCATTATTATCAGTGGTAAATTTGCGGACAGAAATAAGGTTCTTAATGATTTGTGGAGCAAAAAGGACATCACGGAGGGTTAATGGTGGGTGAGGGGAGGGTAGAGTGGACTGACCATAACCAAGAACAGGAATGCGATGACCATTACCAACTAAAATATGATTATTAGTGCTTAAATTAAAAAGGGGCATAAGGGTACCTGAAGAATTAGTCATGTGGGTCGTCGCACCGGAATCCATATACCAAGAGTTGTCTTGCGGCAAAGTCATAGTGGCAAAAGAATTGCCTAATTCGGTTAGGCGTCATTAAGGGCCCAAAATCGAAATAAGTAGCTGGGTAGGCTCCGTTGGGCTCGCTGTTTAGGCGGCGTTGGAGGCCCATACGGCCAGTGAGCGGAGCATGCGGTATGGCGCCGGCTGGGCCTGCTGCGGATAGGGGAATGGGGCCTGGGCCCAGGTTGGAGATGCCCACTGATTTGCGCTAGGCCGGCGCATCTTGGGCCGATCCATTGGGCCTGAGAAGCGTGGGGGCTGGCTGCGTATGATTGTTGTGGTTTTGTTGCTGGTTGGCGGAACCGCGACCCCTACCCCGCCACGGCCTTGGCGGCCACCACGGCCACGACCACGACCACCACCACCGAACCACCGCGGTGGCCCCGGAGGGTGGAGCGCTTGTCTTTGCGACGATGAGGATGATGCCTGCGGTTGTCCGCATTGGATTGGGCAACAAAGGCGGAATTTTGCGACGTTTGATCACATGAACGTCGCGTTTCTTCAAGAAGAAGGCGTGAGCGTGCCGTTTCAAAGGTGGGGAGGGGCTCAGTTTATTGAATCATGGTTGCAACGACATCAAAATCGGTGTTGAGAAGGCCATTAACAAGGCGCAAGACTAATTTTTTGCTCGGAAACAAAGATGATCAACATTGGCTAATTGATCCTTAAGAGTTTTTAATTTCTGACAATATGAGGAGATATCAGAAAATTGTGAAAGGTGAAGATTATTAAACTGATTTTCAAGATACACAGCGCGGGTGGCTTTGTTATCCTGAAAAATTCCTTTCAATTTATCCCAAACTTGTTGTGCTTTATCACCTCGATGAAGAACGGTTTGAAGAAGATCAGTAGAAATCGTACCATAAATCCATTGCTTGACGACAGAGTCAAGGCGGGCCCACATAGCATCTGTGATGTCTGTTGGACGAGCGTTGGTAGGATCGATGTGATCTAGAACGTTATATGCATGAGCATGGCACTCAAACAACTCGACCCAATTTGAATAGTGCACTTTTTCCCGATCAAGGATTAAAGGTATAAAATTTTTGATGTTGTTGACCGAGAGGGCAGGATGGAAATCGGTTGAGGAAGATGTTTGAGTGGGCTGCGGGTTGTCGTCCTTCGTCATGTTGAAAGACGAGGTGAGCACTCACACGAAAGCACACAAAAGCCCAAAGGTATGATTTAAAAAATTAAAACTTGCGGTGCACTAACAGTGAAGCACACAAAAGTTTCGGCTGGGCTATATTAACAAGTGGCAATAGGAAAACAAATAGGAGAATTTGTGTGAGGCAGTAGGTGGAGTCAAAGCACAGGTGGCCGAGTGATCCAAAGGAGAAAAGAACAGGCGGAAGTGTGGTGGAGCACACGGCCCGAAAAAAAATATTTGGTGGAAGGTAAAAAAAACCTAAAGCTGTGATACCATGTTAGATTTGGGAAAACTCCTCAACTGGAGTGATTACCATTGATCAATATTTATAGTGATACATCATAGGATAATCCTATTAGCATTAGGAAACCTATCCAAAGTATAATTCTATGAACAAAATATATCCTAACTATATTTATATTCTATCAGTATGGTTCCTTTCCCATTTTATCCTCCTTGATTCTATTGCTCTCCCCATATGCATGTAGTATAACTAGGGAGGAAGCATATATCTCTGAAGGTACAATATGCAATATGCTATCAATTAATATCATTTTTATTATATTTGCACGTTCGTTTATCATACTAGCTAGTACATATATTCTTTTGATCGATGTATTTGCTCTATTATAAGCTACATATTCATATACTTTAAGTTCATGTCTATACTTTTGAAAGCATGATGCATCTTATAAGCAGGGATAATTAAACTTGTAGTCATGAATTCTTCTCTATGGATCGGACGAGGATGTAATTCCACGAAATTAGAAACCAAAGCAAGGGAACATATAAACCACGACATTTATAAGAAAACACGAGGCAAGCATATTATTCTTCTATATAAAGTATATATATACTAATACTACTATATACTTGTAATTTTTGAACGATGTCTACATTTGTTTTTAAACACTTATCACTTTCTTGTCATCCTCACCAGAGTCACCTACAGCCACACTTCTATGAACATTTTTGTACTTGTAATTCTTGACCAACAACACAAATACAAACATATTGAGCACAAAAATAATCATCAAAAGCCAGTAAAAATAATCAAGACGGCTATGATTCAAATCCTTGCCTATCCATATCTTCCCATCTTTCATCCCTGTGATAGAGTCCACCACTATGATCAAAAAAGTACTAAGAAAACTCCCAACGCCTATAGTGCTAAGGTAAAACGCCATCCCTAAACTCCTCATTGAGTCAGGAACTTGGTCATAGAAATACTCTTGCATTCCTACTAGGGAAAACCCATCCCCTATACCAATGACCAAGAACTGAGGCGCGAGCCAAAACACATTCATTATTTTCCCTTGTAACGACGCCTTTAATCTTGCTCTCTCCACCAACGCCGAGATCATCATTGATATGATCAAGATAACCATGCCAATACCTATTCTAGTAAGAATGTTAATGCCTCGCTCGTTGCCTGTACTTCTTCTTAAGTATGGTAGGAGGATCTTGTCGTAGAATGCTACTGAGGCAATCATCCCTACGGATGTAAGAGTGTACACAGAAGCAGCTGGGATTTCAAAGTGTTTGAAGATTCTTCGATCCATTGCGCTCCCTTGTTTGATGAAGAATGTGGAGCCTTGAGCAATGCCTATTCCAAACACTAAGCAAGTTAACCATATGGGAATCATGGTTATTATAAGCTTCAGTTCTTCTACTTGTGTCACGGTTGCTAGCCTCCACGGACTTTGTTGTTTCAAAGCTACCCCATTATATTCATGTTCTTCAATTACAGCAGCTTTATCAAAAAAATCTGCAGTACATACATATATATAAACCAACACATTATGATTATTTTGTGATGCAGTCTTTTCTAAAATGTAGTTGTAGGGAATAGGGATGACATGATGTGGGTAATTCTGCACCCCATCCACCCTATTTGGAGCAAACACATATGCGTATGACTTGGGTCCTGCTATTACTGCCTATATTTACTAAACACCGCCCGTATTTGGAGTGGGGGTGCTTATGGAGGAAGAAGAAGTAAATGAGGGAAAAGAAGAAAAAAAATACAACATAAATACGGGCGGTGTGCCGGTGTACGGTAAATACGGCAGCAAACAGCCAGGGGCGGAGCTACCCTAAATTTTAATATGTAGTATTTTTCAGTCAAAATTTGTATATTTTTGCACCCATTAATATGTTACTTTGGATCCGCCACTGCAAACAGCACGGAGGTATGACTTTGATGGGTAGTGGGTGGTTATATGTCAAAAGTCATATATACCAATAAGGGTAGTAGATGAGAGGGATCTAGGATTTTACGCAGCAAATTACAAAAAATAAGAAAATTAAGAAAAATTGCATGTATAAAGAAAGGAAAGACCATCTTGTCTCCATTTACCTGAGTCTATTTGTGTGACTTAAAAGCCTTCCTTGGAGCTTCGCTGAATTAGGAATTTCATACAACAAGGAGGAATCTGAAGGACAAGGCATATTTCTCTTTACCACAGCAGCAACGACAACTCTTAAGAGTGGTGTTAAGGGGCTTCCATGGGGGTTCCTGTAACGGTAAAAAGGCCTTCCAAGAACAAATACAATGACAGAAATTCCCATTGTTATGGTTAATATCAAAAACCCAATGCCCCAACTTACGTAGTCTTGCACATAAACTATCAAAGTTACTCCGACGAAGAGGCCACTACAAAGTGCAATGTTCCACCAATTGAAAAATGACATTTTTTGCTTCCTTTCTTTCGAATGATCATCATCGAATTGGTCCGCCCCAAAGCTCTCTAAGCAGGGTTTATAACCCCCCGTTGCAAGGGCCACGAGGTACGCCGCTACGAAGAACACTACCTCGTGGACCTTGCTAGCATGGTCGCATGAATTTGGGGTTGTTTTGCAGGGCTTGAGGCTTGTAATATATTGCGTCATGGTAAAGAGACCTAATCCCTGAACACATAGGAAAATTTTAGGGAACAATAACGTGTATACATGCTTTTTGCTCTAAAAATTTAACCTGTGTATACTACTGGCTTTAAAGCTAGTGCCAATAATGGCAATATCAATCACCAACCAACAAAGTGATTTGCAGTTAATAACCCAATAATGAGGTTGGTGCAACACATAATGGCAATCTTTGAGGAGTATGTATCTATTGGTTACTCCCTCCGTTTTTTTTAATCTATACACTTTCTTTTTGGTCTGTTTCTTTTTAATCTATACACTGTTGCTCTTTCTATTATTGGTAACATTTCCCATCTGCTTTTTCCTATTTTTCCACCCATGCATGTCATCCACTTTTTAATATTTTAACCCACTTTTTAGTTCCTCTTTTACTTTTTAGTTCCTCTCTCATACTTTTGTATTTCCTCGTTGGTTTTCCCCAAAAAAATGAAGTGAGTTTTAACCAAAAAAAAAAAACTAAAAAAATGGAGGGAGTACTTAGGCAGGGGCGGGGCTCAGCCAGCGCGGCGTGCGCGACCGCGCAGGGCCCCCGAAAAATAAGGGCCCCAGAAAGATTGAATAATTCCTATTCCTGTAAAATAAAAGCAGAAAGATTGCTTTGGATAAGTGGTAAGTGAAGGGACCTAAGATTTCCGAGTTCAAGTGTTCGAATCTGGGTAAAATATTTTTGGGGAAGAGTTAAGTCTCACAAGTCACAACTTTCGAGATTTACTGCTATGTTTCTCTCACCCTCAACAATAACCATTAATACTCCACCTTGTAAAATCCATTCATATTTTCGATCAACTTCACTCTTTTCTTTTTTGCAAAAATATAAATTCTTTGAAATTGAATAACACCCTTCAACGAGAAGTTGAAGAGATATATTGCCAAGCAAAGCAACCGTAGTCGCAATTACTCTGTTGATAAGTTCTTTGAAATTGCCGACTACAACATTCGCTTTTGAAAGTGCCTACTATACAGCAGCAAATACACCATTAATCGGCAATTTGTATTAGATACACCACTAGCGCAGCACCAAATAGATCTATTGCATGGTAGAAGTACCTTTCTTATTTACTGTTTAGTTTTCAATTTTATACCTTTGGTTATTACTTGTTTTTGGCAAAACCATTACTTTTGGAAATTACTTTTGTAGTTGTACTTGTAAATATAACTAATTAACTATTATTTTTATAGATTGCAGATTTATTAATTTAATTTGATGATACCTCCAAAGAATCATTTGAGGAGAGTTGGTTTAGTTTCTTTTGCAAAAATATCGGAACGCTGGTGCTTCCTATCTCTTGACTCTTATCACTCTCTTTTTATTTGTTATAGTGTTTCAATTTCATCATATGTCTACTTTATAAGTTTGCTTTTGTGTTGAATATGGTTCAAAAATACTAGTCTAGATATCATGTAATTTGATGTTCTATTATAATAGTGAGGTTCTTTATATATACAAAGGTTGAGATTCAAGGGCCCCTTTTCAAGAATGTGCACAGGGCCTCCAAGATCCTAGCCTCGGCTCTGTACTTTTTTTAAAAAAAAAAAAAAATTTGGTAAGATAAATTACATTAACGCCCTTTCACTGGGCACCTAAATACAACCTACCCCAAAGCCCCCCAAACCCCCCACCGATGAGAATCGAACCCACAACATGTGGGTGGAAGATGAAAGGGCTTACCACCCTTCTACTCCCTCATTCTCGCCCCGGCTCTGTACTTAGGACACAGCTAATTTCATACGTACAACGGTACAAGCTCATGAAAAGCTCATAGTACTTCAGGGTTTTCAATTTTTTTTTTTAAAGGTAAGATGAAGGGGACTCACTTGAGGGGATAAGGGGAAATCCTCAAATGAGCCCCATAAGGTTTGATCCCTAGACCTCAGGGATATGAGGTGGAAAGCGATGCCACTACTCCACCACCTCAACCTCACTTCAGGGTTTTCAAATTGGGTATTCTTTCCATTCCTTACAATGTGTTTTCGATATTGTACACATAGATAATAGTATAAAGTTATCATTGTTCAAACTTAATTAACCAGTGTTTATTTGTTATTCTTTTCAAATTAAAGATGAACAATACTACATGTTACAGAATACTAGATCTCCTTTACAAAATTATAGGATACTAGCTAGATTGATGGTATAAGTAATTTGTAAGAAGATATATGTACATTATTCTTTTCTTTTGTATATATTAAGTTAAACTTTGACTTTAAATTCTTAGCAATATACAATGAAAAATACATAAAAATATATGAGATGTTATTAGATTCGTCTCGATGTGTTCAAAGTATTTATTTTTTTTACTTTCAATTTATTAAAATATAATTAACTATATAATAGCTATAGATGTGTCTTGGAAATCGTGTAAAAAAATAAGTAGTTTATAGCTAATAGATAAAGAGAGTATTAGAATAGAAACATTTACATGTACACCCTGTGTTTTTTTGTGTTTGGATTCTCTAGAGTTCTAAAATAACTCTACAAGGTAGAGTTTGAGTAATATCAATCATTGAATAAAAAATCAATGGCTCATATATTATCTTTCCAAAATCCCCCCTATTTTTTCTCATCAAAATCCACCCCCTAATATTCTCCTTCCACCAATATGAACCCTTGATCTTAAAATGTATGGTTCAGATACAACTCTACCTTGTAGAGTTTTATTAAAATTTTTTGTATTGTTCACTTGTTATCTTGCATATAAATTAAGGAAAGAATGAGATTCCTTGTACATATGGGTTGATATTGGAGGCATATTAATAGAATCTGATTTTTGAATAAATTATGAAGGATAAAAATGAGTCCCAATATTATAAACAATGAGAGGAGGAAGAGAAACTAGACTCAATTGATTTGTTTTTATTATAAACAATGAGACGAGAGAGAAGTAAAGTGGCCAATATGCAATAAAATAGAGTATTAAGGGAAATGTTATTTGCAATTAGGGTGTGCATCAGTTCAGGACCGGACAGGACCGAATCGGAACCGGTTGAACTTCGATAAGAAGGGGGGAGTACTAATTAGGGAGATGTTTGGATATTAAACGTATTTTCAGAAGTAGAATTGCTAAATACTAACTCCATTTCTTATTTATCTACTCACTTTGTACTTTGGCGCTATTCACATACTTCATTTTGACTATCATTAGTGATTTATACCTAAGGAAACATATAGCCATGTAACATCTTGCTCGATTCCTCTCAACATAGTTTCCAAATATCAAGTTTTTATAATTTTTACTTGTTTTGTAATTAAATATATTAATGATCAAAGCTCTACCTTAGCAAGCATGAAAATCATATTGTGTAAATTTTTAAAAAATAGAGGTGGTATATATTAACACCTACGGGTGGCAATCCGGGTCGATGGGTCGGGTTTGGGTTTATTTCCGAGTTATGCTAAAAAAAATAGCAAAAATAGCTTACGGAGTAAAACTTAAATTTACTATAAATATGTTTATTGGGTTAAATTTGGTTAGGTTAAGGTTGTGTTCGGGTCTGTCAATAACTTTGAATTAGGTTCATATTAGATCATCGAATCGAGTTATGGATTGCCAGCTCTATTAACACCAAAATATGCGTGATTTTGTTCCAATCTCACATAAATCCATCTCAAATGTATTTGGGGGTGTGTTCTATCTTGTTAAATTTGATGACTATTTGAACTTATAGTTATTTGTGAACTGAATTTGGGTAGAATATAACTTTAATCATGAAGTATTTTTTTGTTCAAAAGCGGAAAAAAGGGTAAAAAAGAAGAAGCATTTGGCAAAAGTATGACAACAATAAATAATTCCCTTCAAGAAAAAGTTTTGATACTCCAACTTGTTACTTGCTAGCCTACACACATTCCAAAACTATGATAATGACATCTTTGTGAAGTATGTTCAAAGAAGATCGAAGATTGGAGTTCTGTGATAGCCCTTATTTGGATTTAAAGTACCCGCTTGTCACTTTCATTATTGAGGTTTACAAATTACAAATTTACAATAAGCATCAAGACACTATTTCACCTTTTTTCTTTCTTTCATAATGATTTCTTTTGTTTGATGGAATCCCGTTTACTTTTCTACAAAAAGCCTACTTGATTTGAGTGGTCTTAAATCACCAATAAACCTACTAAATGTTTTTTCAAATTATTGATAATTGAAGTACAAACTTACAACAATTCATTACTGTGCCTATTAAAGATAATTGAAGACATAGGAATATAACTAAGAGACACAAGCTTGATAATATATTTTAAAGAATCAAATAATATCCTACAGATTTAATCTCTTAGTTATCTTCCTATAAGTTAGGTAATCTACTTATCTTTAATAGTACCAACTAATCCGGATCCTCCAGAGTTTTAATAAAACTCTACAACGTAGAGTTGTATTTGAAGTATACGTTTTAAAATCAAGGATTTATATTGGTGGGAGAGGAAAATTAGGGGGTGGATTTTGATGAGAAAAAATCGAGGGGATTTTGGAAAGATAATATATGAGCCATTGATTTTTTATTCAATGGTTGATATTGCTCAAACTATACCTTGTAGAGTTATTTCAGAATTTCTAGAGGATCCAAACACAGTACCAACATGTTTAAAAAACACCCTTGCAGAAAAAAGTCACCGAGATCTCACAATAAGTTATCAATTATAAATCAACCTCGTCACATATTTACTCATAATGTGCAAATTCTAATTCCATTTCCAAATTTAAACAAATATCGACTTAAATCCTCAAACTTATTATTATTACTTTTTAGGATTTTTTGTCAAAACCCACCTTATAAAACATGAAATTTGTGAGAAACTACCTTATATAATTTTTTTTTGCGAAAACAAACCTTAAACAAAAATTTTCTTGTGAGAACAAACCTTATACCTTATTTCGATAATTGATCTAAGGTTCCGGCATTCACCATGTCATGGATTTTGTTGGGTTTGCAAAGTCACTTGCCTTGCACATAACATGGTGAATGTCGGAACCTTGGATCAATGATCGGAATAAGGCATAAGGTTTGTTCTCGCAAAAATTCATTTAA
Organism: Beta corolliflora; assembly: GCA_947648045.1. Lineage (NCBI taxonomy): Eukaryota > Viridiplantae > Streptophyta > Magnoliopsida > Caryophyllales > Amaranthaceae > Beta > Beta corolliflora. Next base: position 728,349 of record CANSZD010001252.1, on the reverse strand, counting down.
GGTTTGTTCTCGCAAAAATTCATTTAAGGTTTGTTCTCGCAAAAAAAATCATATAAGGTGGTTTCTCATAAATTTCATATTTTATAAGGTTGTTTTTGATAAAAAAATCCTACTTTTTAACATAATTGAGGAAATTATCTAGAGAATTAGAGTGTTGAGACTTGCCAGGACATAAAGGACTGCAGAGAAGAGAATCATGAAGTAGCGACCAGTATAAGCATCCGCAAGAAACCCACCAAGAAGAGGCATCACTGTGGTAACCCCGGTCCATATATTGACACTATTGGCAGCTGTTTTTAAGTCTTGGTGCATCACTTTTGTCATGTATGTTATCAAATTTGTTGCTATTCCAAAGTAGCTCAATCTCTCACTAAATTCAATTGCTGCATATTATATAAACAATATATGTCAAATTATTCAACCAAAACTTAAAATCTTTAGTAACGAATAAGTTGGTTATAATTCATTGTGGTGCATTGATTGAGGCGTTTTGAGCGGCCTAGCATAGGGTAAGAACTTGTATTATCTAATTTGTTTGTTATTTTCTTTTATCTTTCTTTCATTAATTGTAACACGTACATTAGTTAATAATTTTCAAGCTAAACTTGGTCCAGTGGTAAAGAGACGAGTTTTTTTTTACTTGGAGGGTCATGGACCAGACACCAGACTAAGTTTCATTACTCAAAAAATGAAGAAAAAAAGACTGGAAATAACAGTGATTAAAGTTTGGACTTACCTATGATGAAGAAGGAGGCTTTCCATGAGCCAGTAGAAGCTCGAAGAGGAATCCTACCTTTGTAATCATATGATGAATCATGAACTTGTTGTAATTTCACGATATCTTCATCATTTTTTGTTGATGGGAAATCAGGGTAAGCTGTTTGTTCTTCCTGTGTTTTATGCATTTTCTCACTCCTCAGTCTATGAAAGCAAATGATTCTGGGGAGTTTTTGAGGAACAAACCCAATTCGTTATGAAACTTATGAATAACTATGGCATGTATTTATTCTTTGGGAAAAAGTTGTTATCGCCTAAAGTCTTTCTGTCACTTACATAGTGGCCTAGTTTAGATTTTTTTTTCTTGGTAATCTATAAATGATAGTGGTGCAAATGTGCAATAAAAAGAGTACATTAAATTGGTAGGTGGGGAGATACAGATTGTTCATATATAAATATACCACACCCCTTTATGAAAATAAAAAAGATACTACATCCACACTCTCCTTATTTTGGGGCTTGTTCTCTTCGCCATAAAACAACTGAACTAAATTGAATTGAACTGAATTGAACTGAACTGAATTGAACTGAACTGAATTGATTGAACTGAATTAAATTATGACTAATTAATAGTAATGATAATAATTTAGGAACTGAACTGAACTGAATTGAACTGGACTGAATAGAATTGAACTGAAAAGAAAATATGCTGGGGAGAACATGCCCTTGGTATCATTTTAAGTACGTCGGGACTTCTGGTTTATAGGTTGTGTTATAAGCCTATTTAGTAGATGGGTTGGAAAATTCAACCCCAGCCGACTATTAGTTTAAACAAATAACTTGTATAACCCATTTTATCGTAGGTTTTATTTGATAAGATACTAAATGAACAAATTTGCTAAAAAAAGTATGCATGTTTAGAGATCCTTAAAATAATTATTCCCTATTTTTGAAGCCTTTTATGTTTCTCTTATACCAAATTTTACATCAATCAACATAATATATATATTTAGCAACATGGTTAATGTAGACGTTTAGTGTGTGACCATGAGTGTCTGAACGAGTAATAACAAACACACATGGTACGGGAAAACCTGGCGCGACACATCAGGGTATGTATGTTGTTTCAATCAGGAAAAAGAAGCTTATAGTCACCACTACCAAAAACTAACGATTTAACAAGTTATGGTCAAAATATAATAAATATACTTCCTTTATTTCATATCAGTTGAAATATGGTCGGAGACTTAAGTTTTAAAGACCGTAAAAGTGAGAAAGACAAAAAGTATGAAGTTAGGTGATAAAAAGACAGATAAAACCATTACCAAATAAAGTACTATCCAACCAGCTTTCATATTCCAAACTAGTAGCGAGAGTGTTGCAACTAATTTGTACATAATGAAGTATATAGAAGTCACCTATTATAATAAGTTGTAACCAAAGAAACAAAATTTGGAGGAATAATAAAACTCGAATAATTTGATGCCAAAATTAAGTCTAAACGATTCCACACTTAAAATAGAGCTGATCAAAGTAAGCCTGGCATAGCTCAACCCGAAAAATATCCGAGTTTGGGCTTTTTTTGGGTCCGGTTTTCGGGCATGTCCGATTTTTTGGTTTTAGGACGGGTTTTTGGGAAACCAAAAAATAATTTTTTTAGTTCAAAATTTAGCTCAGCCAGATTTGGCCCTATAAATGGGCTTTGGGAACAAAAAATTGGCCTAACCCCCCATTTGATCACCTCTAATTTGGAACCTTCAAACAAATTCACAATATAGCACAATTTACTAACATCGACGATCTAAGACCGTCTCATGCAAGAGACGACTTCAACTATTTCATAATTTAGTTTAAAATTTTGACTATTTTATACTTTTCTTTTAAATGTTGACTATTCTATAGTACTTTGCTTTAACTATATCATATAAAACTCTAACTATTATCGATATAGCGATTTATTCATAACATCGTCTCATGTAAGTTTTTAATTTACTAGTATCTCTACAATTTATATGATTTTTTTTTATTAAAAAGTACTTCATGTACCAAAAAATGACGTTGCAATAATCCAATAATAGTGAAATGGATGAACTAATTAGAGGTATCAAATACCAAAACATAAAGGCGTAGGTTAAAGAAAAAAGAGAGCATCAAAGATGATATTCGAAATGGGAATGCATTTATGATTTATCATTGTAGATATGTAGTAGCTGAAAAATATGGATTGGTGGGGCGATATAATAAGTTCGTAACTGAGACTTGAGAGGTCAAACTAAGTTGATTTATATAGGGCGCGAACGCCAACCAAGAACTTCAGATTTGACCGTTGACATATTTTAGTGGAAAATTTCGTCCAAACTACATCACAAACTCAATGTCTGATCTTTTTACTTTCACTAGTAGTAGCCACTGATGAATTACGATTTATAATCTATGGTCATCTCAAAATTTAATTTCAGAATTTTGAATTAAGAAATTGTTTCTGTTAAGTAGTTGTTATGATTAAAGTAGTGTTCGAGTATGTTGTGGTTCGAATTTCTTTGATGGTACCTCCTCACCTGCTGACATGCAAGACAAATATGTCGTACACTTTCCGATGTTTAAGTCAAACGGGGCAGACAATAAGCAAAGCGTAATAAAGAGTACGAGTAAAGTGTATCTGCTTGTGAATGAGAAATTGAGAATATAATGACCTTACTTTTGTGCCAAGTGAAGTATCTATAGAGATCCTTTGGACATGAAGGGCTTTCGGTCGTCCTCCTTTTAGGCTCATTTTTGCCAAATAAGTCTGGGATCTAATTATAAGATAAGGGTGAAAGGTCAACCATTGGGTTTGAACCTATATTTAGACTCCAACGGAAATTATATGTGTTGTAAAAGTTAGTCATTCGGTCTTCCATTAAAATCACATCTAACTTTTTTAATACTGTATCTAGCATATGTGGTATGTCTATTGTACTTTTTTTGGTGCAAAAGAAGGACATGCCTTAAACAAGTTGCACCGCGGGTCCCCAACACATATATACTTGAAAGTGCATGCATAACACACTTTGTATACGAATTACTAAGTCATATTTTCCGCAGAGATCACATTTGCGGTCTTAAAACAAAGCTTGGCTTAGCTCCTTGGTGGTAATTCCACTTTATGACCTTTAGGTTAGGGGTTCGAATCCCACCAAGTGAGGAGGATTCCTCTTACCATTCCCTCTCTTTCCAAGTGCTTGGGCCTGTAGGTCGGGTCCTGTGCGAGGCAATGAGAGGTTATTCATCTTACCAAAAAAAAAGTGTCGGATCTTGAATATATCTAAGGTACACTTAAAATCATACTTCTTCCGTAAGCACTTCTTTTAAAATGATAGCATGATCCAAACTTTGGGAACTCTTTTTTTAATGGAATACTTTCAATCTCAATTCTATTATATCCTATTGTGTGAAGGGAAATATATTCCTTTGCTTTGCTTTGCATGTTACATTCAGCATATAATATACTTCTATTAATTAATCCTTTGGTACCTTTTGCTTTGGAGATAGAAAAACCAGCAATATTCTGTTCAATTTTCTAGATGCTTTACGAAGTATATAGGAAAATTACATGTGCGTTTATCTAATATATCGGTGGTCCGTGGTCCGACAGTTATATACCCAATTAGGAAAATGCATGAAGTTACCCAACGAGTCATACGTACACCTGAGGTGTCTTATGTGCGTAATCTGGCTAAAGATTAATTTACTGTTCCGTTTCTTCATTTAGAGCTCTCCATTTTTAAGACATTTTACTTCATTTGTATGATTTGAAATGAAGAATGGCTCAAAAATAACTTTAACTTATGCACGGTATACTGCATAATATAGACTTAATTATGGACCTTCACCCCTTTCCCTTCCGTTCTAGACCTGCAGCTTATGAATTATGAGGAGCCCAAAGCTCTAACTAGTATAAGCAATAAGAAACTAAGCCTAGATTCTTAATCCAAATTATGCGGTTGAAATTAGATATACTATCATGCACCAAGTAACTAGTGGTTTGACTATTAATTTGTCGCCATATAGAGATAATATAGAGATAATTGATTGTTTTCTTACTGCTATACATGACTAAGCTACTTTATTAGGCAATTAATTACTTCTACTGGAGATACAATTATGGGTCCAGAAATGGGATTGTAGTGGACTTGGTAAGTGATTATGATATAACCACTATATTAGTAATATATAATTGTTTTTTAGTAAACAGCATCTAAATCCCTCTATATCTTTATTCAATTAATGTAGCTAGCTCCTAAATCCTAACTCCCAAGAATTTATTCTTGCTAATCCTATGAAGCTAACATCCTTTAAGGATCGGATTTTTCCATATGTTTACTATGTATCTCCAAACAACTTAGCTGAGGTACATCTTCGTTTCACAATACATGCATCATTTTCCTCTTTTGGATGTTTCACAATACATGCATCATTTCCTGTTTTAAATGTTTCACAATACATCCCATCCTTTAAACCATAATCACACGGGTTTGAAATGCAATTACAACCCTTTCTCCTCACCCTTGGTTTGTGTGTTGTACAGAAATGATGTATATATTGTGAAACGGATGTATTAATAGATAATAATGATAGATAAGATAAGAGAATAATACAAACAAGCATTATCATTGATTTCAGATTCTCAAATATATATTTTAACACAACTTTCTTCCCCCTATATACAAAAGAAAACGACAGATCAACTGACAAATGGCTTCACAATAAATACATTAATTCTTACCCTTTACATTTCATCACTATCAACAACACTACTATATTTTTTTTTTTTGAAAAAAGGTGGTGCTAATAAAGTTCCTCTCCATTGCTTCCCTTACAACAATGTTCACTCAACAAATCACTTTACTAGAGGTGAAAAACAAAAACAAAAACAAGAAAAAATTCATGCAACATTTACATATTAATTAGAGCAACATGGCTTCTTGTTAAAATTGTTGTTCACATTATTTCCAACATTAATTGTGGTGCCTTGAGGCAAAGAAGCAGCAGCTTGTTGAGCAGCTAATGCTTTCTTGCTAACAATTTGGTAAATGTCTAAGAGAATGGTTTGAAAAGCCTTCTCAACATTGGTAGAGTCTAAGGCTGAAGTTTCAAGAAAAACAAGTCCTTCTTTCTCGGCTAAGATTTGTCCTTCTGTTTCAGGAACGCACCTCAGATGCTTAAGATCGGATTTATTTCCGACTAACATGATCACAATGTTTGAATCCGCGTGGTCACGTAGCTCATGGAGCCATCGAAGGACGTTGTCGAAGCTTTGCCTCTTGGTTATGTCGTACACTAACAGGGCTCCTACAGCTCCCCTGTAATATGCACTTGTTATGGCTCTGTACCTTTCTTGCCCTGCTGTGTCCCAAATTTGTGCTTTTACCACTTTGCCTTCTACCTGCACTGTAACTAGTTAGACACTTAGACCTTTTAATTTTAACGACACTTTTCACGTATCTAGACTTTAGGTACATAATTGAAACACTACCTTTATTTCTTTTTTCGTTGTAACGCGTTGCTAATTATATTGATTTGTAAGACAGGCAAAAAAGGAAGAGAAAATGGCAAAAAAATATTGCTTTTTTCTAATAACTATCTTATAAAGGAATAATTTTTTACTTTGATCAATTGACAGAAATTTATAAATTAATCTCATTTTCATTTTATGACTCTTCTTCCTCCCAAATTTTAAGATTTACACACTTTGAACGATTACCTCTAATTGGAAAACCCTCATTAACATACCGTATACAAAAAATATACTCATATGGGAATGGGATCTTATTAGGTTAGTATATGGGATCTTGTTAGGTTTGCCTCAACGTGTAAAAGCAAACAAGTACTATATTATGGGGCGGAGAGGGTATGATTTTGTGGAAGTTTTGCGCATATTTATGGAACAATTTTGTCGGTAGAAATTGGGTGCTCCGTTGTAGGACATTCACATTTGGTGGGAAAATCGATAAGAGATATGAAGGGAAAGGGAGTAGACTAGTTAATAGGTGGTTCACAAAACTCAGACATAAAAGAATAAAGATAGTTCTTCGCAGTGTAACACACAATAATGCTTCTTCCACACCACCGTGTGTTGTCCACGCAATCATGGGAAGCACCGTAATCGATGTTGACATAGTGCTCCCAAGAACATTTACGGTTGGTTCTTCAACTTAGTTTTAACTTTTATTTATCTTCATAAAGAATAAAAAAAGTTAAGAAAAGTTAAGAAAAGTCTGAAAATTTTATAATAAGTCAGCAAAATCAAGTTAAATGGAACATAAGTTATCATTGTACAAAATAGCTATAATTTATAAGAACTAATTTTGATAATTACTACTATTATATGAGGTTAATGATTCGACTCCATAGTCATCGCACTTATATTGTAATGAACTCACCTGTAACGTTCTAGTTGCAAATTCAACACCGATTGTAGATTTGGATTCTAAGCAAAACTCATTTCTGGTAAACCTTGATAGAATATTGGATTTGCCAACACCTGAATCTCCAATTAAGACAATCTTGAATAGATAATCATATTCGTGATCAACTTTATAAGCCATTAAGTATGAATTTATGACTTCCTCAAAAAAAAATTTGTAAATTTATGACTAATTCCTCTCACGGTAAAAATTAAATACCAATTTGATCAAATAGACATGTTTAAGAATTTTGTCTTAGAAGAAAGGGGGAACAAAATGAAAGGCAAATAACACTTTGTACAGCTCATAACTTACTTTTGCACTCGTCTAATTTAGGATTTTTTTTTTTGACAGGTAATTTAGGATCCTTAAGAGTATGGTCATTGGTTGATTTAAGTTATAGATCATGAGGAGAGAAGGTATAAAAAATAATAAAAAAATAGGAGAGAAAAAAGAGGAGGAAAGAGAACATTGATCGAATTATTGCAACGATCCAAAATGAACAAAAAAAAAGGTGGATCATTGTCCATGTGGCGCATGGTGGGAGGATGGGAATCCTGCGGTGGGTCCCACATTTGCTGCATGGCAGAAATCTAACGACTCCATATTTCATCAATCTAACGGCTACAATTGCATTGAATTAGTAACGTTGCAAATTTTTGCAACGTCCATATATTTACTGTTTAAATTTAATTTTTTTTTTAAAAAACACCAACAGCTATATATTTTTTTGTCTATAAATAAAGACCAATATCCCAAAAGCGGCGGAAAAAGATAACCCTCCAAAATCCAAAAGACTTCAACAACCTCACATTAATCCAAATTTTCAATCGTCTAGTTCCCAAATTGATCTCAATTCTCAAACTGATCCAAATTTTCATATGGGATACAACTCACAAAATATAATTTATCCTACTCAACTTAACCAACAATTCCACCAACAGTATATGAGTTTCTCAAATACACCTTCTCACTCCCAATTTGCTCCATATTCACAAGAAAATTAGTACAATTCGAATACGATATGGGATATTACCTAGCAGATGGTATATAAGTTATTTACACTCAATAATCATCCATTGATTCTTAAATCCATCCATAATAATAAAAAGATAGGATGGAGATTGGGAGAGATAATATATGGTGGGGTATGGTAAAAAGTATGAGCAAGACTGTGAAGATCTAAAATTATAGATCATCTATTGGGGTGAAAAGATTATAAAAATTAAAAGTAGATCATGAATGAGGTGGAACAGAGAGGAAGTATTAAAATATTTGATGATCCAAGATGTTGGATCAACCATTATGTATACTCTAAGAATTTTGAGGGTTGAATAAAAAGATATCACTCAATTAAACAGAAATTAATAACCGAAGAAACTGGGAAATGAATCAAAATTAGACCGCCTGGTACGGGGATGTATATGTAATATATTTATGATGATAGATATAAGGGAAATCCTACATGGTGGCCTCCTAATTTGCATTGTTCTATTTGGTGGCAGGGCAAAAAAAGATTTATATCAAGTGACCTCTAACTTTATGTAAATACACATAATGACCTTAATATTAAGCTTATATTAAACTAACCCATCACAACCACATGCACAACACAACCCTACCACCACCACAAAAACCCAAACACCATCACAACCACCCAAATAGACAAGCTAACACGAGGAAACAACTTCCAGTGAAGATAATTCAGGTAGTCTTCATATATCAACTGTTCAGTACAATTTGCACTGTCACAAAAGCCTAATGGCACAAAAAATACCAAGTTAAAAGAATGCATATATAGTAATACTAAAGATGTTGAGCGGGAATAGCATTAAAGACTGAAGATTTACTAAATTTTGTTGAGTGTACAAATAACTCCCACAAAAGTAGAGTTGAGGCAATTATCAAAGAAGCATGAGTTTGAAAAATTGCATGTGGCCGGAAGTGGTTCATCACTTCCTTCTATGGCTATAATATATGGCGCACATTGCGACTCTGTTAATTGTTTGGCCTCCAAGTGTATGAGAGCATATCAGCTGGTAATTTTTTGCGAGTATAGACAAATTAGTTTAAATAATCAGATCGATGCTCTCTCATCCGAAAGGGGATTGGAGTTTACAGAGAGAAAGGGGATGAGGGAGGAGAGAGAAAGAGTTAAGTTTAATTAGTTAGCCACCAATTAATGAAATAAGGTCATTAGATAGAATTTATCAAAATTGGGAGTCACTTTATAATATTTTCTTTGTCCTGCCACCATATAGAAATTTTGAAAATTGAAGCCACCATATAGACTTTCCCTTAGATATAATTATGAAGTATACCCCAGTGACATGCGAGTTATTTTCTTTATCAAGTTCATAAAGATATTGACCAATTTGTCTACAGAAGTACTTCCGTAACACTAATTTAAAAATTCTTAATAATTTATTTATACTAAAAATTGACCAGTTTGCCTACAAAGTATTTTCATAAGAGTGATTTAAAATAATTTGAATTTGTACTCACAATACATTATCACATCAATTTCTGCTTGTGTAACAAATACAGATTCATGAGGCTTCCAGTTTATATCTAAGATTTGCTCTTTGTGCATATCACAGGGGAAAATGTTAATTTTTTTGCACATTTATGAGGATACGTCGACAACATTTGTCAACATATACAATCAAATGAGTTATTTTGACGATTACATGTTTGATTTATACAATCTCATTACAACATAGGGATAGCCTAGTGGTTAGAGGAGGTCCTGGGATCGATTCTCACCCTTGGCAAGTTAGGATCCCCTTTATTCTCCCAACTTGTCAAGGTTTCTCCTTACCTTATTACAAAAAAAAAAAAAAAATTACAACATGCATACAACTCAATGTATTATACAATCGAATGTGTCATACAGTCTTAAATTATCTTCGTATCAATTCATGGTTCTTACCATATACGCCAATGTCGTAATTGGGTTTCTGTCAGCCTAACTCCATTTTCATGCTTCTTCGAAACTCCTCCATCATTCTCTCCCCTCTTCCCCAACAACCATGGATGACCGTTGAGAACCTATTATCCCGATTCAATACAGAAAGAAAAAAATGAAGTCAAATACTGAAGACTGGACAGTGAGATCAAGTTCAATACTACGTTCTAAGGAGGAAGTCGGTAGTCCCAGAGATTAAAGCTTCCGAACTATGGTGATCTCAGTTTCTTCACCCTCTATTCTTTTACTTCCCCCTTATTTTTTTTGCATATAGACCCACACCAAAATGTCCGGTTGTTTACAATACTAGTCATTGACCAGAGCTAAAGTCAGATATTATCTACAAGAAAATATCTTTTGATTTATTGGGTTTAATTTGCATAACTAACTAACTCAATATTTGAACAAAACAGATTATCAACATAAAGATTATCTAAGAATTTCAAAGGAAGATTTTTTTTATATACGATTTTATTGCCCTGATATATTAGTGAATACTTAGCATATGATTTTGGTGGGGAAATCTTTTGCGGGGATGTCATGTGTCATGCCTAATCATCATTGTAGTAAATACTAAATAGATTATCGCCCTTTCTCGGACATAAATTTGTACTTTCTAAGGCCATGGACAGCATCACAACAGAGCCACAATACTTGCATACTTAAGCCATGTATGGACAAAGGCGGATCCAAAATTTTAGTCTTTGGGATGCACTCACCAATATCATATATCAACTACCAAATCATATAGGATTGCCCACCATGCCTAATGCACAAACTCGCCAATCATTTTATCGCAAAGATGGAGAGTGCAAAATTTGGATTTGAAATTAACAAATCTAAAATTGATATAACAAAGAATATTTTTAAAAATATTATTTCCATATAATTGTTAGGAATATATTTAATTTGAAATAAAAAAGATGATTAGAATTGGACCTTATTTTCAAAAAAAAAAAAAGGTGACTGCTTAAAGATAAATATTAACAATGTAACAAAAAGACCTATCCTAAATGAAGAAATGATGGAAGCAAAAGAAATAGAAAAATCAAAATATAACACACTTTTAAAGGAAGAAAGAAAGAAAAATAAAGAGTAGGAAGTTAAGATCAATGTTGACGCATCTTTTGCGGTGGAAAGGTGGGTTGGTTTGGGTGCTATTGCTCGTGACTCAACAGGAGATGTTCTATTTGTGGCTTTGAGATGTGTTAAAGCCTTTTGGTCACCTGAAACTGCGGAGGCTAAAGCTATTGCTACATCTGTGAGTTGGGTAAAAGATATGGACTCAATGAGGTTATTTGGAGTCGGATTGTCAATCTGAGATAAACTGTCTCTCAAGGAGTGCTATCTTTCTTTCAGATCTAGATACTATCCATCATGATATTTTATCTTCTCATGCTTCTTTTTCTTTTGTTTCTTGGTCTCATGTGAAAAGAGATGGCAACTTTGTATCCCATCATTTAGCTAAGCTAGTTCCCTATTGGTGTAGAGCAGAGATTTGGGAGAACCACTATCCTATTGAAGTGGCTCCTTATATACTCTTGGACTATTTGTCTACGGATTAATGCTAGCTTGCTTTTCCCCTCGAAAAAAAAGTAAAGAACTAAAAAAAAAAGAAGCAAAGATTCGATCCCCTGACCTTGGGATTGCCTCTCCTTGATCCTTAGAAACTTGCACGGAACCACTGGACCAACTATTTCAGTAGGTATTACCAACGCATTATCATCTTTTTTTTTGGAAAAACTAGTTTGACTAAAAGCCCAAAACATAATCTGTTTTAATAAAAATTGGTGGGGCATGTGCCACCTAAGCCCCTTATAGGATCCGCCTGTGTATAGGCAGCTCTGGCTTTGTCCAGAGTATCCAGTCCAACAATTGGAGTCGACACAAACCAATGGACAAATAATAGAACGGATTGTTGCTAAAAACGCAAACAAGGACACCGACATAATCACATCTTAGTTGCCTCATATTTTTTAATTAAGTGCTAATTATATGCATCAATAGTTTCTTCCCAAAGCAACCACAGATGTGAAAAAGAATCCAGCCAAACTCTTTCCAGCATATAAACTTTCCTATCACATGAGGTAAAGGAAAACATATTTAACTCACAAAACAACTTGAGTTGATGAGGTAATTGAAAGAGACTACCTTGCTCAACCATTTTCCATCCTCCATAGCCAGTTCTTGTAAAAACACGTGGCTCTCCCATTCGAAAAGTTTCCGTCCAATTTGGATGTTGAATCAAATAGCTCCACAGCCTGAAGGTAGCACAAAGAGACTAGAATTAACCAGAGGGACGTTATATAGAAGAATCAGAAACAAACACAAGATGAAGATCCTACACTAGAGTGATACAATTAGATACAGCCCAGGTTAACAGCTCAGGCAGGGAGTTAACGCACGCTTCGGTGTTATTAGATACCCAAAAGGGCAAAAGAACTAAAATACACAAACACTCGTGAAGAATCTACAATAGAATAATACAGGAAGTCAGCCCCCTAGGAAATCTAGATGTAAATGGCCTTACAACAAACATGTCAACCAGAAGAGAAGAAGACTATAAAACTATGTTAGGAGCAAACTTTTGGTATTTCAGCAAGAGAATGAAGAGTTGAAGACAAGTAGAATATACAAAAATATATCAGTTTACTTTTCTACTTCAACAGATCAACCCATCTTTAGAGAGCTGCAACTGTCACCTGCATGAATAGCTCGAATAATGTAACCTTCATATCCCCTTCTCACCTGCTGATCAGTGGCACTTGGGGAGTATGAAAACACACTCAGATGTGAAATTTAAAAGCAAGTGTTGGTAAAGACATATGTAGACAAATGAAACCTTCTATGAGTCTCTACGAAGTCTGGTGCCTCAGCAGAAGGTGAAGTGGAACAAATACGAAGGACTTCTGAATCAGGAAACTGCTGTAGAAGAGAAGCCATATCTACCAAGCGTTTGCTCCTGCACCAGTGGTAATCACATTAAAAAATGATAATGAATCTACAGAAATAACCTTTGATCATCTCAATGCATGAATGGTAATCTAAAGGATAAACTAAGAGGGTCGTAAAACAAAACAAAACAAAACAAAACAAATGTAACGAACCAACAGAAAGAGGCTTCAATCACTAACAGCTAAACTAAAACTTTACCAAGAACAAGGGGCAATGATGAACTGGTCAGTTCGACTGTCATATGTCTCGAGTAACTTGTTTCTCCAACGAGAGTCCTCAAAGGATGCAGAAATTCGGATTCTCCTTACAAGTTCATCTGGGCATCTTGTGGTCCCATCAAATGTGGCTGGGATGACAGTTCCTGTCTTAGTTTCTACCTGTAATGAAGATAGATAATTAGAAGCGAAAAGATAATGTTAAGTTCTTTGAAGTACTAATATTGATGTTTAAGCAACTTATTTTGTTTGAAACTTTACCAGGCATGGAAAATAAAGTAAATTTGAAGGTGACAGCGAATTTGCATCAAAATTCACCAATAAAAACCTTAAAAGATTATCAGGATCTTCACCAAGGTTCTAAACTTTTCACCTACCTCCACAGGCTCCACTTATTTCAAGATAAACAACTTCGAAAATAAGTTCTAATGAGTTTGGAACTAAGAACTGAGGGAGTTATAGAGCAAAGATGCAATGCAAACGGAACTAGGATCCATTAGGAATGGGCAATAAATTCTCTGATACAGAGCAAATTTTAGTAACAATTGCATGAGCCTCTCATATACCAATGACGAAACGAACACTACTAAACTTAAAGTCCGGGTCTAAAAATTGAAGTGCCACTTGGATCTGCAGTTGTGCCTCACCTATATCTACAGAGCACACACTGAGCAAAAAGCCATGCAATACCTACTGGGTAATACACTGGGCAAAAAACCATGCAATACATATTGGGTAACTAATGTACATAATAAAATTGCTAACCCCTTCCCCCCCAAAAAAATCATAATATCACCAAGAATGACCGTTGTTTGAAAATTTCATATTATTAGCACCTATATGCAAGTAACAGAGAATGAGATTAAAAGTGAAGCTCATATGCGGAATAACCTCATTCGTGACATTAAAAGCAGACCATATGGATACCAATGATCAGTATATTGTCGTGGGATGTATAAGAGAATATTCAAGTAGTGGTGATTGCAGATAGCAAACTTTAATATTTGCAATTTGAAAAATTGAGATGAGATCACAAAACATTCAGCAGGTAAACTCGAACAGTTTAACACCTTACTTTTTCCTATTTAAAAAAAGAAAGAAAAAGAAAAACTGTAAGGCTTGTTGCTCACCAGCAAACCACTGAACATTGGGAGTGCATTCCCTGCAGCATCTGTTTTGGTATTGTGGCTGAGGACAAATAAAGTTTGGATATGAAACTTCACCACACTCTTTCCCAAGGCTTCAATTATTTTGGCACACAAGGGAAAAGAATGGCCATCGTGCTCCAAATTGCTTCCGGATCCAGTATGTCCAGTATGCTACACAAAAAAAAATATCATTCTGAATTCTGCATTGCACTGGTTAGAGAGAATAAATCAAAATCAACAACAGATAAGAGGTTCCTCAAACTTTATATGGGGTATCTTCAAAACCTCCAATTAGATGCACCTGCAAGTCATACCCTTAAAACAGTCACAACATGTGTAAGCTAGAATATAAAAAGGTAGAATTAAAAACAAAACTTACATCAATCTCGCTATCATGTTTACAATCGACTAATTTTGACAGCATCTGAGAGAGGCCAAGGTCTACAATTTTTGGAGAATCCAGGTGGGCAACTGATATCCTGATAAAGTGCAAAAATTATGAGAAAAAACAGAATCTAGCAATATATAGAGTTTCATGTTAGCTGAACCTTTAATCCAATGGAACTTACATTCCATTTTCTCGGTTCCTAAATACAACGCCCACACAAGTAGTTGCTTCATCCGTGCCAATTAACTTTCGAGGAATAACAACCACATATAAATACATTTAGTCAAGCAAACAATGGATTTCATTCAAAAATATACTCATGTTAAGAAAGCACAACGACGTTTGGACAAAATTTTGAGAAGGAACTGGACGGGAAGAGAATGCAGGGAAGGAGAAATTATTTTAGAGGAAGGTGTCGGGATTGGAGGATTTGGAGCAACGAGGTCCATTTCCCATTGTTAATATAACAATGGGGTTGAACTAGAGAAACGGAGGACAAGGATCAAAGAATTTAATTTCCTTCTTCAATAAAGAGGATTGGGAAGGAAATAAGAGAAATTGTTTTTTTGTCACTGGACAACAGATTGATTTCTATCTGTAGTTCATATTATTGACTCTCAACTCACCAAGCAATCAACAAAATTTGTTGCTTATAAAGTATTTTAGAAGGAAATGGCCTCTGCTTGTTAATGAAGATGAAGAAATACCCTTTGCTTGTGATTACATGTCCTCGATTAGCCTCAGCCCTCAAGCCACACATGTACCTCATAGTTTTAAAAAAATAAAAAAGCAAACTCCTTTTTCTATAATAGGGTCTGCTTGTTATTCAAGATGTGTTCAATTATATACCCAAGCAGTTGATTTCCCTCGGCAGTTACTCTTCTGAAGCTACCAGCACGCAGATAACTCTTTCCCTCCCTTTCCTTAGCCCCCTATTGCTATCCAAACAATGGAAAGTGGTCCTCTTCCTCTCCCTCTGCTCCCCTTTCTTTCAAGTCCTTCTATCCAAACACACTGTACATCTGAAATGGCCATTACCAACCTTTCAGTTCCATTTCCATTGTGAAGACTTCCCCTCATACTTAGCCTGCTTAGAGTTTTAAGCCTCTTCAAAAATTACGACACTAACACTTCACTGATATCAGGTTCTCCAGAATCCAATTAAATTATATACTCCATAAGAATACAGATGTAAATGTAGTTGACATGACAGCTGACAGCATCGACTCACAAGTCATGTAAAGAACCAAAACCAAATAAATGTGAAGTCACCATATTAAAGAAAATGCATACTTATGGTTTAAAGAAATGATTATCTTGACCTACATCCACAAGCACAGGGTCAACCGTAGCGTATTCTCGTTGGAACAAATAAACATGCTTGCCATTTTTGAATTCATCAGAAGATGCATCCGAAGTCGAAAATTTCTTCTCGGGGATTGCTTTGAAAGAGAGTGAAGCAGAGACAAGTGCTGGGTGCTCCATCAGAGCAACAAGGTCACAACTCCCCTATCAAAAAGATAAGATGAAATTTCCATTTTCAAGAAAACAATAATAAAGGCCATGCAATCTAACAAATAAGATAAGTCCAAAAACTATTGCGCATTCAAATATGAGATACTTCTATTCTTAAAACTAGAAAGGATAACATTATCTTTGGGAAAGGTAAATACACAAGCGAATGAGATAATTTTTCAATAAAATTATATAGCAAAACCACACTAACCATGACCTCAACCTCCAAGTTACAATGATTTTGAACAATGAAAAATAGAAAATGAACCCCATGGGAGAGACATTGCTGAAGCAATTATAGGAGCACAAAGTTAACAATACATTACCGCCCCAACACAAATCAACTGGAAGGCCAGGTTCTAGAAATCCTGCAATTGCATTTAGCGTGTAATTTAGGCACAAGTTCCTTTAAAATGATTTTCTTTTCACCTTTCTTCGCTCTTCTATGCCATGACAGTCAAATGAAGTCTGCATCGGCAGTTGGTCATTCAGGGAGTCCACGCACCCTACTTATAATCCACGTATCTTCTAGTGGGTCACTCTTTCAGATAAGTTATTTTGCTTCCTTGTGCGTTAAAGCAATCGAGCTTCTTTATAAGTTTTATAGTTACTCGATCTCAGATATCTAGAAAAAAACAGGTTTCAGTGTAATTTTATACTCCTCTGAGCACAGCTTTCAGATGTTCTTCTCATTTTCCATACATATAAGTTCCTTTTATAATCAATGACAAAGGAGCTTCCTTGCTAATTATCATATTAATTACATGATTTGGTGGAGACAAGAGCCGATACAAATAAATTTGCTTCCATCAGCAAAAAAAATTACATGTTAAAATTACAATTATGATTTTCAGCGAAGTTAATGTAGATAGCCCGCCAAACTGAAATGGATAATCCAATCGACCATTTCAAGTTACTAAGGACATTGCAAATAGAATTCAGCAAGTCAAGCCTTTTATTTCATAAATGAGGAGCAGTTAGCATCCATTAAAGGGCACAAGGGAAACGAAGAAGGTAAGAGTCGTAAGACTGCAGCAGTTGATAAGATTAAAGCAGATCAAGTCCAAAAGCAATGGGCTTAGTAGACTATAATATACAGAGATGTGTACTTCTAATTCTTACCTCCCCCCACCCCCCCAACTCTATCATTCACACTTGCTGAATTCATATTGCTTTCTGTTTAGCAACTCTAAGCTCTAACTTCTGATCATGAAAAGAATGATGTACGATAGTATACGATCGTTACACATGCATTATACCAAGGATGTTCCATAAAGGTACCTGATAGATGGAATTGCTCTCAAATGGAACCCCGCCAACAAATATCATAATTGCTGACAAGCTTCTCAATTGGCGCAGAACTCAAGCGATGGAAAGCTTAGAAGAGAGCAGATAGTTTAGGGAGCACGCCTCCCAAGACACTGCAAGAGGCAATAAAGCACTGCCTAGGCCCTGCAAAGAATTACAAGTAACATTGTAAAGTTGACATTGAACACGAACCCGACAAAGTTAAAAGTATTTATCTGGATGCTTCCGTTATGATTTTTTTTTAATCTACACACTATTTTAAAAATCATTCTTGGATGTGGGCCCCCCTCACTATTGTCCAATGAAACCCCCATATAATGTATTTTTTGTTACTTTTCATCCCTTTTTGATACCTTTCCTCTCCATGTCTCAGACTTCTTACATTTTCATTGGTTATGATGAAAACGAAGTATGAAAATTAGATAGGAACGGGGGTAGTAACAAGTACAATACCATTAGTTTGGACCACAGTTTAGACTCTAGGGTACGGTTTGCACTGAGAAAATGGACATACAAACACACCCAACTCACATTGAAACACTACAACAACAACAACTAAGCCTTATTCCCAAAGTGATTTGGGGTCGGCTAACATGAATCGTCAACTGAAACCGTCACCAAAGGAGATGGCATCGCCAAGAGTGATAAAAAGGTTTTTTTTTTTTTTTTTAAAGCAAGGTTTACACCAACAAGTTTTAAAAGAGGTTTTCAACAAAAGGTTTTAATACCAACACAATTGAGAAAAACAAAAAAATGCAGAAAATCACACCCCTTCCTCCACATGGATATCGCCCTCCACTCACTTCTATCCAACGTCATGCTCTCCTCAATCCCAAGTAACCTCATATCACTTTCAATTACCTTCATCCAAGTCATCTTAGGTCTTCCCCTACCCCTTACAACTTGGTTACTCCTCCACTCTTCAATTCTTCTCACCGGTGCATCACCTGATCTCCTTTTCACATGACCAAACCATCTTAACCGATTCTCCCTCATCTTTTCTTCAATGGATGCAACTCCAACTTTTTCCCGGATCACTTCATTTCTTAATCGGTCTTTCCTTGTGTGGCCACACATCCACCGCAACATACGCATCTCCGCCACGTTCATCTTATGGACGTGGCATTGTTTCACCGCCCAACATTCGGTGCCATATAACAAAGCAGCCTAATCGCTGTACGGTAGAACTTTCCCTTCAAGCTTTGGGGAATGCCGGAATCACAAAGGAATCCGGTGGCGCTTTTCCACTTTAACCAACCCGCGTTAATTCTATGAGCCACGTCTCCATCCAGGTTCTCCATCCTTTTGGAGAATGGATCCTAGGTAACGAAGACGTTCGATCCTTGAACCACTTTGCTATCCAAAGTGACCGCCCTCGCCTCGTTGCTTGTAACCCCACCGAACTTGCACTCCATATACTCCGTCTTACTTCGCTCAATCTAAAACCCCGGCTTCTAATGTATGTCTCCACAATTCCAACTTTCTCTCAATACCTTCCTTTGTTTCATCAATCAACACAATATCATCCGCAAACATCATACACCATGGTATATCATCTTGAATTGACCTCGTTAGTTCGTCCATGACTAGGGCAAAGAGAAAGGGACTAAGTGCAGAACCTTGATGCACTCCGATCGTAATAGGAAACTCTTCTGTCCTCCCCACCGTAGTCCGCACACTCGTAGTTGCCCCCTCATACATATCCTTGATGATATCTATATATTTTTGTGGAACACCTTTCCTTGCCAACGCCCACCAAAGTATTTCTCTTGGTACTCTATCATATGCCTTCTCCAAATCAATGAAAACCATATGTAGATCCTTCTTCCTATCACGGTAATGTTCCATTGTTTGTCTTAAGAGGTGGATGGCCTCATAGTCGATCTTCCGGGCATAAATCCAAATTGGTTCTCCGATATCTTCACATGTTTCCTAAGTCTTTGCTCAATCACCCTTTCCCGAGTTTCATCGTATGACTCATTAGTTTGATTCCTCGGTAGTTGGTACAATCTTGTACATCGCCTTTGTTCTTATACAAAGGAATCAAAGTACTCTTCCTCCATTCTAATGGCATTTTGTTGTGTCTCCAAATCATGTTGAAGAATGTTGTCAGCCATTCGATTCCTCTCCCCCCTAAACACCTCCAAACTTCGATAGGTATGCCATCTGGCCCCGTAGCTTTCTTCAATCCCATCTTTTTTAATGCTGCAACGACTTCTCCCTTTTGAATCCTCCTCATAAACTCTCGATTTAACATACTTGGCGGAATGTGTACATCCCCGATGTCTTGTGTTTTATCACCGTTGAACAAGGTATCAAAGTACGACCTCCACCTATCCTTTATCTCTTCATCCTCCACAAGCACTCTTTTGTCCACACCCTTGACACATTTTACCTTTCTTATGTCTCTTGTCTTCTTGTCCCTCATACGCGCAATTCTATAAATGTCTTTTTCACCTTCGTCAGTATCCAATCTTGCATAAAGCTCTTTGTTTACTCGTGCTTTAGCTTCCCGTCTTGCCTTCTTGGCTTCTTTTCTCGCCTCTTTGTACTTCTCATAGTTCACATCGTCGCTATCTTTTCCCAAAAGTTTATAACTTTCTCGTTTGTTTTTTATCGCTTGTCTCACCTCCTCGTTCCACCAAGATGTGTCCTTACTTGATGGTACGGTTCCTTTAGATTCTCCAAGGGCCTCTTTCGCCACTTCCTTTATACCAAGTTCTATCTTTGTCCAAATCGAATCTACATCCATTTCCGTGTTACAAGCCCAAATATCTTTATTAGCCATCTTAGCTAAGAAGTTCTCTTTGTGCTCCCCTTGGAGCTTCCACCACTTGATTCGCGGCTCCACATTGGGTTTTCGCTTTCTTAAAGACTCCCTACCCGGAAATCAAGCACGACTAGTCTATGTTGGGTGGTCGCGCTCTCACCCGGTATCACCTTGCGGTTTGTATAACTCTTCCGCCAACCATTCCTTACTAAAAAGAGGTCAATCGACTCGCGTTACTTCCACTCCTATACGTCACAAGGTGAGATTCTCTTTTCTCAAACCAAGTGTTCATAATACTAAGACCATAGGCTAATGCGAAATCCAAGATATCACTTCCAGCTTCATTTCTCTCCCCATACCCAAAACCTCCATGAATGCTCTCAAAGCCAACTCGACTAGTGCCCACATGTCCGTTAAGATCCCCACCAATGATCAATTTTTCATTAATAGGCACTCGTTGCCTGACCTCCTCCAAATCCTCCCAAAATTGTTGTTTAATAAATGCTTCCAATCCTACTTGCGGCGCATATGCGCTTATGATAGTCACCGCATTACGCCCTAATACTAGCTCGATACTCATAATGCGGTCACTCTTCCTCGAAACTTCCACCACATCATCAATATATTCCTTATCAATAATGATGCCTACTCCATTCCTACACTTATCCTTTCCGGAGTACCAAAGCTTATAACCCCACGGGGCTAGTTCTCTTGCTTTTCCACCAACCCACTTAGTCTCTTGAAGGCACATTATGTGAATCTTTCGCCTCCTCATAACCTCCACCACCTCCGCCGATCTTCCCGTCAAAGAGCCAATGTTCCATGTTCCAAAGCGCAACCTACTACCCCTACCACTACCACTACCCTGGACTAACTTCTTTACCCGCACCCGTCCCTGATGCGGGAACCCTTGCATATTTGACACCACCCCCGGGCGCCGGGATGGCGCGCCGCTTCCGGGCGACGACCTAGCAACCCTTGCATACTTATCACTACACCCGGTCTATGAAGTGCGGCGCGTCGGCCGAGTAGGGGACGCCCCCACGTTTTTCATTTGTCGATTCATGTCATGATATGGGACTATGTTTTATGCTGGCCGCCCCAAACCTACCGCAACTCTCCTCCTTTATCCGGGCTTGAGACCGGCAGTGAATGTCACACAGACACTCACAGGCGGAGTTTCACATTGAAACACTCCCAAAATTAATACACTAGTTATCTCTCCTTCTACACCTACCTCCCTTTTCCCTCATGGTTTCAGGTTATGCAATTGTTATTTAGTACAAGTACATTGATATTAATTGGTCCTTTTCTTTGGTGTTTAGTTTAACTTAACAAGATATCATACTTCTAAGAACGATAATTTACATAAACAGTAAAGTTTCCGAGATACCCAAGTCCCCCACCTTCTCTCCACCTTTTCTCGTGCCTGCCTCTCCCTCCTCCCGCTTCCTATGTCATGAGCCTGGAACCCCCTCTACAACAGAAGCAGCAAGAAGGGATTAGAAATCCAAATGTACGCAATCTTACTCCTAATCATAAAATAATACCTACATCCTAATTAAATTGTTGTTAAAGGTAATCCACAAGTTTAAGGAGACATCAACTATGGCTTTGGAATTTATAATTGGCACACAATAAATTGAAACTTCAAGTTAGCAAGTAGTAATTCACTATATTTAAGACGACTAATAATAAATAATGACTAATGAGCAAAGTTTGTTGAGTGATCTGATATTTTGAAATAGTGGAATTTCAAACTACAAAGACCAACAAAACACAAAGCCCCTCTCCCATCGATTAATTGCAGAGCCGACTAAGTAATGCCTAGATTCGGAACTTCAAACTACAAAGGACTAGCTAACTAATGAGTTGATTTGGAACTATAAACGACAAAAGACTAATAACGAGTAATGCCTCAATTTGGAACTTCAAACTACAAAGGATATCACACCATCTCCTTATCCCAATGCCTTGAACAATGCTCTCGCCTAAGCGATATATACAAACACCGGTCTTGTCCCTGCACATAAAAAGGCTGAGGACTCCATTTATAGTTCATACCGACATGATTGCTTAGAACTAAAGCAAAAATCCGCCATAACATAACCAGCTCAAACTCATTCATTGAACATAAACCAACATAATGATACAGAAAATTATGCTAACTTTCTACAATATGTTAGTTGCAGTAAACCTAAAACTACCAATAACCTAGATTATAAAAGCTTAAACCACGCAAAAGCGAAATTTACTTTGATCAAAGTTCGTTTAACAACATAGATTAGGGCCAGCAATTAAAGCTATGAGCTACAGAAAAAGAAAGAACAAATTGCACTTACAGAAATTAAACAAACAAACAGAGAAATTAAAGAGTATTTTAAAGTCAATCAAATTCTTACACATATCAAATTCGCCGAAACTAGGGTTTCTCCGATCGTCGTGGAATTTATCAGTCGCAAATCTTTAAGGCGCTAAGCTATTTTAGAATTTAGAAACAAAATCACCCACAAGAGGTGGTCGGTGGGCAACTATTTAAAAGAACAACTAAGGCTTTGTTTGGTAGGAAGGATTTGGATGGAAAAGAAAGGAAAGGAAAGGTAAAAATAAACTTTCTCATGTTTGGTAAAAGAAAATAAGAAGGGTTTGATTGGAAAGGAGAGGAAGTGGAAGGAAAAGAATACTCTTAAATCCTTGCTTTCCTTTCCTCCCAAAATCGGAGGAATTTGACGGAAAAGAAAGGTAACAATGCTTTTACCCATGTTTTCTTTATTTCCTTCCTTTCCTTTCCTTTACTAATGACAACCAAACCATGTGATTCTTTTCAAATCAATTAATTTTACCAAACATTGGAACTACAACTACCTTCTTTTCTCTTCTTTTCCTTTCTTTTCCTTTCTCTTCCTTTCTTTTCCCTTCCTTTAGTAAAAAAATACCAAACAGAGTGTAAGGGTCCGTTTGGTATTACTGTGGTTTTCTGTTTTTTGGTTTTCTGATTTTCAAAGTCATGTGATATATGTCTTATAATGAATAAAAAATTAGTTAAATTTATTGGGAACATGATTATTTTGAAAACTGACAACTAAAAAGTGAAAACCACTTTTTCTGGTTTTCTGTTTTTGGTTTTTAGTTTTCAAAAAAACTGAAAACTGAAAAGAAAAAACGATAACGAACGGGCCCTAAGTATTTTTTTGTTTATACTCCCTCCGTTTTCTTTTGTGGGATCGTGTATTCTCCATTGAGAAATTTCAATATGTTGTTCTATTTTGAATCTTTCTATAAATAGTGTAATTTATGAATTAAATTTAACAATAATTGTGTTCACACTATTGAGCAGTCATTTTTTACCTTTTTACCCCCTCAAACTTTTGTCTAATTGGTTGTCTAATATAGTAATAACTGAACTTCTAAACGTCGTCCCCAAATTACTTAAAATCGCCCCAACTCCCCTCTAAAAATACCATTATACCCTTAAGATTTTTGTTTTGATTTTTACTCCAACTTAACTCCTCCCCTAATTCATATTATCTCTCATCTTCGCCATCACCACCCACGATCACCACCGCCAATCACCACCGACGAGCACAAAATTCCGACGATTTTTTTTTAAACGATTTTTTTTTTAAAAAATGAATTTCATGGGGCCAACGTGCAGGCCACACGTTGTCCCCATGAAATTCATTTTTAAAAAAAAAATACTCGTCGGAATTTTGTGCTCGTCGGTGGTGATAATCGGTGGGTTGGAGAGGTGGCGATTGGTGGTTAGTGATTTTAGGTGGTGGTGGAGAGAGAGTTGTAAAAACAGCCAAGGGTATAATGGTATTTTTAGAGGGGAGTTGGGGCGATTTTAAGTAATTTGGGGGCGACGTTTAACAATAAATGTGTTCACAGTAGTTTATAGTTACTTTACTCTTTTACCCCTTAAACTTTTTGTACCATTGGTTGTCTAACATGGAATAAGTCAAAAGGGTTAGAATCTTTATTTTAATTAATTTAATTTTATTTAAAATAGTGGAATCTTGCCCATTTTTTGAGTTGCATTGGTTTTTTTCCCGATTCAAAATAGGAACAACAAAAGAAAACGGAGGGAGTATTACTTAATACTAAATCACTAATTAATTAGTTTTCATAAAATATTATAGAATAATTTGTCACTTACAACATTTTTAATAGGTGATTTTGTCAAATATAACCTTTTTGAAACACAATAAGTTGTAATTTAAGAACCAAGAATCAACTAATATTTAATTTTGATACATTTTCTAATTTTCTGATCTGATGTTGCCATCAATTAACACCATTAGAAATTTAGAACTACTTCTACCAATTTGATAGTTTTCTGTTAATCAAGTAGATATGAATAAAACCATGAAAAGTCAAGAAATAAAGTCATTAGAAAGATACAAAAGATATCAACATTAAACATAAGTTGTATTACGGATCTATATTTTGTTACTTCACTGTATGATATACTTTAAAGGTAAGTTGTCTTTGTTATTACCATTTTTATGGAAGAAACACTTTTTCCTCTGCTTTCCACTAAAAAATCTTTGTTATGAGAAAACAATGTATGTGACAATATTTTTGTCATAATACTGGTCTTGTCTTTGAATTACGGCCCAAAAAGTCAAACTTTTGGATCATTAACACTTATTTTTCTTTATTCCCATTTTGTGCGTGGAAGTCATGCACATTTTCAAAACTCTAGCTATTTCCCATAATCCAACATATGAAGAGGGGATGAAAAAGGGGATCAATGACCAAATATTCGATTTTTTGGATAGAATGTGACGACAAGATTGATATTTTAGTCAATAATATATTGGTAACTAAGCGAAATATTGCAATCTATAAACTATATACTCGAGGGTATGATCTTTTTGCTCATTGTTTATTTAGAAGAAAAAATAAATAGTATTGGTTATACGGTACACGGTACACGGTACACCATACACCCACATTTTTTTTAAGGGAAACATCAAGCCGATATATTAAATCAAATCAAGATCCGCCAAAGTTTGAAGACTTTGGGGGAATAGGTCCATACAAATACGCTCAACATTCACCTCAACTTCCCATCTAGCAATACAATGAGCTACCGTATATATTACCTGCTCGTCTAACTAACATGAGTACATCTAAACGACAAGAAAGAACTAGCAAGCTAAGCAATGTCATCATATAACAAGAAAATCGGAGCGGCTCCCGTCCTCTTTCCATTTACTTTCACCACATTCATAGCATCTCCTTCCAGAATAATATGTTGAAAGCCCATCTTTCCCGCCACTTCCAGCCCAAAATTTGCTGCTCCAGCTTCAGCATAACTACTATAAAAAAGGGCAAATATAACTGTCAAATAAGGCTTTACATAACACTTTTGAGGCGTTTTCCAAGTCAGTGTAATGTAAAGTATAGATAACTCCTAGTGAAGGTGTTATGTTTGAGAGAGAACGGAAAACACCTCTTTTGTAGAGGTGTTATTTTTGGTTTCAAAAAAGATAGCACCTTCTTAACGTGGGTGTTGTGCTTGATTATATAAAAGATAACACCTTTTTAATATAGGTGTTATGTTTGATTCTACAAACATAACACATGAGTTTCTTTTTTTTTTTTGAAAGAGAAATTTCATTAATTGAAGGTCAAACGACATCTACAATAGGTATTAAAGAAAAACAAGATACAATCAAACAAGGTTAAATCGAATTCGTCATAGAAGAAACTACAATGAACCAGATCGAGCAATACAGCGCAGCCCCCTGTAGATGAGGAAGTCTATCATTCTGATATAGTTTGGGAAGAGTATTCTTGATTGAGCCATGTTGACCGCATCCGAGATTCCAATACCTTCATGTTGAGTCTCGAACTTCAACCAATGAGAACAATTTCTCATACCTAAAGACAAAAAAACATACTTACAACTCCTATAGGGGAGAAGGAGATCTCCACGCACAATAGAGACTAAGATCCTCATAGCAGGGTTTGAAAAAATCTCATAAAGAGAGACTAATTTATTCAACAAAACAAGAAAATAAACTAAAAACTGAAAATAAACTCACAACTCATCTGTTATCTTTGCATGTGTTTGTAATAAAAAAAAAATTTAATTTGGTTACAACGGTTTCCAAAATTCTAAACCCACTAGTTTATCTTCTTCTTTTTCAAACACTTTGAAGCAAACTTCATACCAGACCTTATAAAGTTTCAACAACTATGATACATCTATACTATCTATCTATACTAATATATTAAAAGGTGTTCTTAACCAAGTAACGGCGCCACGTGGCGCTCTCCCTTAGGTTGTTTTACTACAAATGATCCATATACAAAAAAAAAAGTAAATGCATTGTATAGGATTTGATCCTATGACCTTCAAGTTTTTATACTAAAGTCTTAACCACTAAACCAAATGATATTTGGTGCTATCATTTTAAAGTAAATTATTAATAATGAAAACTATAAGTACGCGGGGCATAGGCTGGGTCTACAAACTAGTTGTTATATAAACGAGGTGATTAATGAGAAAAATTAATTACAATAATATAACTAAATCAATGTCAACTCTTACAAATAAAAATGCCCAAAGATCAAAACCTAGATCTTGATTCTAAAGTTGAAAAAAAAGGAGAAAATGTTAGAACTGATCTCTACGATCTGTTGTTGTCCTCAACTGTAACTTTCCACAGCATAAGTGAAGAGAAGATATGAATCTGCAAAAATACAAAATATAAATGATGAGAGGAAACAATTCTACCACAATCGAGTACATAATATAAATAATATTCATCATTAAAAAATGAACATAATTACAAATATTAGATTCACATTAAACAAAAATCATCAAAACCCATAAACAAGAAAAATCAAGCAAGAGAAAAGAAATTGCTAAGGTATTAGCTGGATGCTTAATCTGATAAAGGTAGGAGTTTTATGTGGTGGTGGGGATTAGATAACGCTTGGGGAGTATACATGTTTTATTTTTACTAGTTTTGAGCCCGTGCGTTGCACGGGTTGTTGTTTATTTTATTTTTTTGCAAATTTTTAGTTAATATTATTGTTGATTTTGTGTTGCTGTGAAATGAGATTATTCAACACTATTGTATTTACATACTTCCTCTGTTCTTTTTCTATTACAACAATTACTGCTTTGAGTAGTTTTATCTTTTGGAACCATTCCACTTTTGGTAAAAAAAGTAACTATAGTTGATAATATTGCCTTTACTTTATGTTAATAAAACCATCATTAATTACCCAAATTATCTCATAAAGTTGCGTTTACTTTATTAAGGATTTATTTATCCCCTACCCTAGTTAACTAAAGGGATACCTCTATGCTAAACTACTCATTTTTTTATTTCCTTAAAAACCATGCCCAAACCAATTGTTGCAGTAGAAAAAGAACGGAGAAACTATTTATCATTATAGTGTAATTTCTAGAGTTGTTATTGCGATATACAAATTTTTTAATTTTTAATATTCAATCGAATATTGTATCTAAGTCTATTATTAAATGGTATCCTAATAATAGGTATGACTAACAATAGCTAACACAGTTTTAACATGAATAATACCCGAATGATACTTTAAGAAAGTAGAGGGTAATAATTTAATAGATGCAGGACAGAAAGAATAGAGAAAAACATGAGTGACAGCCACAACTTCAACGTTTAATATAGCACATAAATACTAACACATATAGAATGGAAGATGGGAAAGCCAAAAAGAATATCATAATGATAGTATCATGAATATAATTAATTAAATATAAAACTAACCTCTACTAATAATCAAAAATACTATTTAAGAGAAGAAAAAAAATACCTCTTCATCAATCATGACCATATCAAGACTTATCAAACTTCCCCCGTTTTTATGATCCGTGACCTCAAATATTCTATAAACGCGAACATATGAATTTTTTATCTTTATATAACTCAATTTTTAAAATATGATTTTGAAAGACATAATTACTATTGTCATGTATAATACGCTATTTTTATAGTTATTTTTATATGTATTTAAATTAAATAATAAATAACACGTTATTGTTCATCTAAATAAATATATTTTCATAAGTTGTAAAACTATATTGTATATGGATCTTATTTCGAAGCATATTTCAAGCACTCTCCGATGGTAAAAAGAATTACACTATTGCGAATTATGTAGCATCAATTTACATAGTATAATAATTTAGGTTATCATATATAATATTAAAGCAAGAAAACTTCATCCTATGTGGCAGCCCCATATTCTTCAAAGCCTCACGTTGCTCCTCGGTTTGTCAT
The DNA here is from genome assembly GCA_947648045.1 of Beta corolliflora. Lineage (NCBI taxonomy): Eukaryota > Viridiplantae > Streptophyta > Magnoliopsida > Caryophyllales > Amaranthaceae > Beta > Beta corolliflora. The sequence continues at coordinate 699,634 of CANSZD010001252.1, read as the reverse complement.
TGCATTTCACACATCTGCCACGTGTCATGATTCTTCAGGCCTCTCGTTAAAAATATTTTTGGGCGTTGCTCAATTCTTTCAATCAATCATCTAACATTTTAGGAAATAAATCATACACCAATAAACCGGTTATGTTAAGGATTTTAAAATTGAATCAATCACTTCCCAAAATAATAATAACGTACAGGCTTTAAGGGAAAAAGAATAATTCACAAAACCTGTTACCTTTGCTTTAGTTTATGTTGACCATAGAAAATTTATTTTTTCCGCTTCATAAACACAACAAAGCATTTGGCTCAATTGAATATTGCATAGACCGACTAATACTATGGCTTCAAAATTCAATTTAACAAAGCTGGGCAAAGTCATCATGCTTGATGAAAACAACAAGATTGAAATAGGTAATATAATTTATGTTAGTTCTAATTTTATATTTATTCTTAATAGTTTTAATGGTTGCAATTTTAATAGTCAATGTTCAATTTGTTTTTTTTTTTCCAGATTTAGTAGCAATGGTTATAAATTTAGGTCGGGTGGAATTAGACACTGTGTGAAACATCAACAAACAATGTATTATCATATAAGTATACTATTATTTGGACTAACTAATGACTACAGAAATTCCTCGAAAATAGATCCACAAACACACATGCATTCATAAAATTCTAGAATTATTTATATTGTGAAATAATATTAAGCAAAGTTGATTTTTTCTTAAAAAATAATCAATTGATACATACAACCATATAATAAGTTATCGGTAATTTCTTATTGTTTCTTTTTTTTCCTTAAGAACATACTAGATGTTTTTTTAGGCCCATTTTGCAGAGAAAAAGAAGATTTTGTTGGTTTAAGATATATACGCATGCAAAATAGGAATAGTGATCGAAATAAAAAAAAATTGAAGTTAGAACCTACAATGAAATGGAAACTTATCATCAAAGCTTACCTTTTATTCTCTTTGAGTTAAGTTAATATCCAAGAACTCAATTTATTTTATATCTCAAATAAGAAATTCAAACTGAAAATACGTAGTGAAATTTCTTCATATCATAGAAAGGTCGTGTTTAATATTTGAAGTGATGTAAGAGATTTTTCACCATAAAAAAGGGGTTAGATATTAGAGATTTTTTGGGGAAGATGACAAGATTTTCGTTTTAAAGGATCCTTCAATGGAGCTGAGGTGAAGGGAGGAAGAAGAGAAGGCAAAATGGCAAATGGAGAAGAAGAGGCTCATTTGATAGGTTGGATAAAGTGGACGGATTCTCCTAGGCAAACAAATATTAATGCCCAATTTTTATTTATTTTTCTTTAAAGATATTGCTAATTGATAGGTTGGATAAAGAAGTATTCTTTTGTTAATATCATTCCACTAAATGGCTATATTATCAAGTATTTTATAAAGGTTACTTTAAAAAAAGTAATAGTGTTTGAGAAGTGTTGTTTCTCAAGCACGGTAATATTATCGAATAAGAATAATGATATTTGATAGATAGAATAGAACTTATCTTTCTGTAAAATATTTGATATATTTTTAACTATCAATAGTTTTAGATCTGTTTGATCAAATACAAAACCACTTTGTTTGATTTGCACTTCATATGTGATATATTTTTCTGGAACAACAACTGGAGAAGATTGTCTGCAACAAAATGTCTTACCTAGCGCATGAACATCATGTTACCAAGTGGGAGTGTGGGACTATCATTTTTGTTTTTATATGTAACACAATTGATATAGATATTTGAAATGCGTATGATAAATAAAGATAAATAAAATTTACATGAATCTGAATAATCATCTTAATACTCTGTATGTGTCAGTGTCGTCTCGGACATTTTTGGAGCCTAGAGCGAAAATTTAAAAAAGGGCCCTAAACAATGGAGACATATTTGCCGAAATATGCGCTTTATATTATTGGAATTTTTCCCCTTATATATATTGTTGGAGTACTAATTTGATTGTCAGAACAAAAAAATTGGCCACCGTGCCAAAACGCAAAACATTATAAGAGCTTGAAATGGGAGAAAGTGGAGAGGGTAAGATAAAAATTATTGGCATGGTTGTGAGCTTAATTAGGATAAAAATTCAAGAATGATAGTTTTGACCACCTCCCAAAACTTTTTTAAAGAATTTTTTTTTTCAAAGAGATGGGGTCCATAAAAAAGAGGGCCCATGAGCCGTCGCTCATGGTGCTCCCCCTATTAGCCGGCTCTGGTATGTGTTCAAATTTTGTGTACGATATGCTTGGATCCATTTGTTATGTGTAACTAATAAAAAAAATGATCAAATGTATGCATTCGATCAAGACCTTGAGAAAACAAAGAGAATAACATTGGTTGATGGAGCAAGTCACTTTTTCTCTCAAATAAGATCTAAATAAGTAAATAATAAGTTAACCTTTAATTTCCTATACACAACCACATATTTTTTAGGAACATTGTACATATGTGTGCTTTATAATAAATAGTAGTTTTAAGTTTTATTTCTCAAACTTATATGGATTTAGCTTTTATATTCTTAGCTTCTCTATTATTATTGTTATGTATGGGTGTAGTGTCTAGCATGATCAAAACCAACGGTAACATTAGTGTAGTCATAAACTCCAATATTTTTTTTCAAAGGATCTCAATTTACAAGAGAAAATGGAATAACATACAGATTCAATGTACGTATTCTATCTTAGTGTCAATTATAGGAAAGTAATAACAATAGTACTATTTATAATAAATAAGTTATATTTTATAGTCGTATAATGCATGGGTCATAAGCCTGATTTAGTTCTTTTCAATACAAGATCATAAAGTTTCAATCACAAGTTATTAGTTCTAAAATATAGGGAGTTTATTTTTTTTTTAAAAGCACAACCTCCCAAAACTTTTTTAAAGATTATTTTTTTCAAAGAGATGGGGCCCATAAAAAAGAGGGGCCCTGAGCCGTCGCTCAAGGTGCTCCCCCTGTTAGCCGGCTCTGGTATGTGTTCAAATTTTGTGTACGATATGTTTGGATCCATTTGGTATGTGTAACTAATAAAAAAAAGTAATGATCAAATATTCAAATGTATGCATTCAAGACCTTGAGAAAACAAAGAGAATAACATTATATTTATGAGAAAACAATGTAAATAGGGATTAAAATATTTATATCATAATACTACTCTTGTCTTTGGATTACGGCCCAAAAAGTCAAACTTTTGATCATTGATAGCCTTTTTTTCCCTCCCTCTTTGTCCGTGGAAGTCATGCACATTTTTTAAAATCTAGCTATTTGCCAGAATCCAACATGTAAATAGGGATGAAAAAGGCGATCAATGACCAGATATTCGACTTTTTGGATAGGATGCGATGACAATGTTGGTATTTTAGTCAAGAGTATATTGGTAACTAAGCGAAATATTGCAATCTATACACTATATACTCGAGGGTATCTTTTTGCTCATTGTTTATTTAGAAGAAAAAATATATAGTATTGATTCTACGTCACACGGTATACGATACACCCACATCTATTGTATAGGTTTTGAAGGAGAATTGTAGTTCTTTCAAACTAGGAAACTAGATTAACTAGGTCTATTACGCTGTACTTGATTACTTAAAAAGGCCGCCCCTTGCCGCCTTGCCCTTCACATATTGACTTCCTAATTACACCTAAACTCCTGAAGCATGAACAAAATCTCATGTTTGCTTGTGCTTCTTTCTCTAGACCTAATAATACTAGACTAGTCAGTTACACAAGTAGGGGGAATTAGAGATCTCAATTTGTAAGGGGCAAGAATCGAACCCTTGTCACAAAGGTGGAAAGAGGGCCTCCAACCAAACTAGGTCAACCTTGATTCTTACGGTACACCCGCATATATTTTATAGGTTTTGAATTTGTTCAAACTAGGAAACTAGCTAGGTCTATTACGCTATTTATACTTGATTAATTATAAAGATTGCCCCTTGCCGGCTTGCCTTCACACATTGACTTCCTAAACCTAAACTCCAGAAGCATAAAAAAAAGCTCATGTTTGCTTGTGCTTCTTTCTCCAAACCTAATAATATTAGAGACTAGAGAGTATGGAGATCACAAAAAGACGGAAGACCATCATCAATGAAGACCGTATGTCCCAACTCCCCGAACATCTACAACACCAAATACTCTCTAACCTTTCCCTCGACGAAGCCGCGGCAACTAGCGTGCTGTCGAGTTCATGGAAGGAGGTATGGCTAACCCTCCCATATTTACATCTAGATGAGGATTTCTTCTCAAAGATTAAGCAAAAACACCCCGATATTTCCCATGAACAATTTTTTGATCAAATATGTACAATGCGGTCCAAGTGTGCTCATCATAAGAATAAGATGTTGGAAGTGCTCAAACTTCATATCCCAACAAATCCTATATCCATGGTTAACCTCTTAGAATCACCCATAACTTATTTGGTAGACAATTTTATTGTTGGTGCAGTCAATGATTTCCAAGTCAAGAAGCTTGATGTTTCTTCTGATACTAGGAAATTGTTTCCCATTTTTTTGAGGTCTTGGAAACAAGCTAAATTAACGCACTTAACATTGAGTGGGTGTATAGTTAATTCTTGTAAAGAAACAAAATTGTCTAACTTAAGGTGTTTGTCTTTAGAACATGTCTTCTTAAGCCAAGAAGTGCTTGATAGTTTCACAACTAATTGCAATCTCATAGAGTCCTTTAGTATAGTCTATTGTGCTGGCAAGTTTAACACACTAAACGCCTCATGCCTTAAAAGACTGGTCACTCTGATAATCAGGTATACAACACCATCCTTTAAGAAGATTGTGATAGATGCCCCAAATCTTAAACACTTTAGGTTTTCGGGCTTAGGTCCAGGCAATTTGTATGTACTTATCCATGGTCTAGCATCGAGCAAGGGCTTGAAATCTTTAGCTATATCTTATAATGCCGCGATAACTGATGAGTGGTTGAACCATATCAATATTGTGCATCTCACCAAGCTTGAACAACTCTGTTTGGTTGGTTGTCCTAATCTAAGGCATATTAGGATCTCGAGCAGTTCTCTAACTACAATTTTTCTGAAAAGTCTTAAGTTGGAGGAATTCAAGATTATTGACGCTCCTAGACTGTGTCGGTTAATTTACTATGGCAATCCTATCCCATCGTTCATACTAAACAATGCTAATGTTCTAGCAAACACAAAAGTTCAGTTGTTCTTGAAGAACCAAAAGTGGAACAACATCATCGAAGATGCTGGTCTTCAGCATGAGAAGCTAGTTACTTTTTTGGGTCTTTTTAATAGCATTATTACGAGAAGTTTGCAAGTAGAATTGACAAAGGTTTGTCTAATTACTAGCATCTATTTCACAATGGTAGTTAAGTTTTGATTTTTTTTTTCTCTTTAGTAGCCAAATTTAATTTAAATCTCAATGGTAACCCTGTGTTTATGGTCATACCTGATAATGATTAACCATTTTTCGTTATCTACGATTGTTAAAATAGTTGTTATCAAACTAAGTAAGGTTTCTAGTGTCTAAATAGACATATATTCCCTTTACAAACTAATTTTCATTCATCTCTTACTAAGAGGAGGGATGAACTAGGATTTCAATGAAAGAAAAAATAGTTTTTTTAAGGGAACTTATGTCATTTTAATTAGTTTAAAAAACCTTAATTAGTTTATAAACAATCCTTTTACCAATTGTTTATAACGAGGAATGATTTTTATTGGCAAAATCTTTAGCATAACCAAAATCACAGGGTTAGCATTAATAATTAAAATTAAGTTTGTTACCAAAGTGAAAAATCCAAAACTTAAGGTTACCGTTGAGAGTTTCTAAATTTTTTTTGGTTAATGATCGTTTATGCACTCCTAAATCATATATTTTGCCTGTGTATGTAGGACATAATAGTGCCTCCGGATATAAGAAAAAGACTAAGTCCTCCCCTTGTTGTTGTCAAGAACTTGAAACTCAATTATGTCGCATTGAACAGGGAAGAACTTGATGACATTGTTGAATATGTTGATGGCTTAGTTTGGCTTACTCCGCGACCACAAACAGTCGATATCAAGTTTAAGCAGTGTCATTTTAGTAAGACACTAAAGATGCTCAAGGTAATACAATTGCATCCATTATCCAGGCTAATTCTTGTTATAGTAATTCCCTAACAACTTGTTTGGTTCGTTTTTTGTTAAGTAAAGAAAGGGAAGAGAAAAGAAAGGAAAAAACCTTTATCTTTCCATATTTTGTTAAAGTTTTCTCTTTCCTCCCAAATTCCTCCAATTTTGGGAGAAAAGGAAAATTAAAATTTTGTAAAGATGTTTTCTTTTTTCCATTTCCTATCACTTATAATGTTATTTTTGAACCAAACATTGGATTATGAACTGTTTTCTTCCAATTCCTTTCGTTTCTTTCCAAATTCCCTCTACCAAACAAGTTGTAACATATTTTTTTTATTTCTTTACTTTCCTCTGCCTTTGCTTGTTGTTCAAGGGAGTCCTACCTTTATGTAAGGGACTTTATTGACATCCCAAATTATAATACTTCTAATAAAACACAGATTGATCTACCTCTCCTTTGAACTGTTAAAATTAATAAAAAACATTGTATTGATTGTTATTAGAGATATATAAGAGATTTGAAGGAAATAGTTTTACTATATCTTAATAAGAACATTGTACTTAACACTCATTTTGTTCGTGATGATATTCATGGAGGTCTTATTGCTTCCTCGTATGTACCAACATCTATTTAGTTAGCAGATATTTTTACAAATACTTTAGGCAAGACTCATTTGACTTTCTTTTTCGAAAGTTGGGTGTTGAAGATCTACGTGCTCCAATTTGAGGGGGTAAGATGAATATATTACAACTTGTGTTTGTTTAGCCATCTTTCCTAGTCTTTAGTATATCTTTCCAAATGTCTCTTATATCTTTAATGATTGCTGATTCACAACCCCAAATTACTGGTCCTAAAACTTATAGCTAACATCTAAAACTATAAAATCTTGGCTTCACCACTTACATTTGTTGTTCCTTTTGTTTGCTTTAGTTTCTGTAAATAATTGTTCTTTAATTTAATACTATTATGTTTCATTTGTGATTATTAGTTCAAGTACAAGAAAGATGATGAATCATTGGAGAAGTGTGATTATTGTGAACTTCTTCCAGTCAGATGTTGGCGGCATTGCTTAAAGAAAGTGACAATTAGAAATTTAGAATCTGGTAAGAGTTCAACTGTAACTGAACTTGATGCTAAATTAGAAGAGTTCTTCAATCCTGCAACAAAGTCTCAGAAATCTTGATGTAAAAATCAACTACGCACACGAAGAATAATCGCATTTTGATCAAACAAGGAATGTTGCAGCTAGCTAGCCTCTTTGAGAACATACAAAATACAAATAATCGTAAAAGCTAGCTAGAGTGACAAACAAATGGGTTTTAGTGATATAGGCTTAGGTCTTTATTTAGTTTACCAGATTCTATCTGATTATTCTTCATAATGTAATTTGATATGTTTTTTTTTCGCTGGTTTAGTACGATTTGGTACAAACTACTATGTTTAAAGTTGGTGAGATACTATAATACGAATATATGATGCACCTTTCAATCTCAAGGTTTCGGATTCAATTCCCATTAGGGAGCATTTTGAGTGAGAATATTCATATCCTTTCCTCCCCCCCACTCCCAAAGTGTTTAGCCTACTAATCCGAGTCGGGTTGACATGTGAGAGTTTTCAACTTGATTGAATCGTCGCCTTACCTACCAAAAAAATGATTATGTATATGATGCATGGCCTACAATTGAAATCTATCATAAGTTATTAGAATTTATTGAAATTTATTTAAACTAATTTGAATTTATTGAAACTTATTGAAATTTTATTTTAGAGGTTCTAGAGCTTATATGAACTTATTAAATTAAACCTTACCTTTACTTTTTTAAGGCGGAGAGAATGGACCCTTTATAAACTACTATCTCAAAGTTTCTAGAAAATATTTCAACAAAAAAAAAATAGAAAATGTATTATTTTTAGATTATATTTTGACTATTGATAACCCTAAGTTTCACCAACTTTCTTCAAACAAATAGATCTACATTATTGATTATTCATGACTAGTCTCAAGTTTTCAGCATGATACCTTATCAAAATATAGTCTCATATATATATGAAGTTACTAGATTTGAGCCCGTGCGATATACACAGTTGTGTGTCAATATTTTTTATAATAAAATTATATATACAATTATATTATTAATGTATACAGTAATAAATACTTGTGGAGAGATTATAATGATGTATATGCAACACTGAAATTTAGATTTTGATTAATACTATTAAAGTGACAAGTTGAGATATTAACTTTTGTGCTGTTTTCCATATCATTATTATGATATGTGTAAAATTGCCGATACAAATTTCTCATGACTTCGAAAAAAAGATACGGAATTTTTTTAGGGATTAAAAATTAAAATAACTTTCTATATTTGATTGGTAAAAAATATATAGTTGTCTCCTGTAACATTCACAAATTACATGTTACAAAGATAGAAAGAGATACTATCTAACTGTTTGAAAAGAGGGAGCGCTAGTTCATAATATTGAGTCGTTGACTTAAATATTAAGTCAAACTAGTTTTTTAAACTTTTAATATAATAAATTCAAAGTCTTAACCTCTAAACTAAATAATGTTTGGTGTTATAAATTTAAAGTAAAGTATTAATAAATAAAAATTATAATTTTCCGGAGCGTAGCCCGGACTTAAAAACTAGATTTATTAATGAAAATGCGTATGAAGTTTGTACATTAGGAGATAAATTGACATCTTCTCATATGAAAATGCTCTAATTATTAGTTATCGAAGTTTTCTCCGATCAAACTACCAGAATTAGCAAACTTTTTTCACAACTTCACATAAAAAAACCAAGGAAAAGATATGGAAGATGGAGGGAAAGAGGATACATTCTCTATTAAAAATCCATCAATGGAGGAGAAAGAAACCATTGAAGCTTCAAATTCTTTCAACCAAGAAGACCTCTTTAATGCTCTTGAAGTTGTAAAAAGAGATTCTCTCGCCATTGCTGAGAGCTACACATCTCTCTTTGCTTCTCTTAGATTAACACTCCCTGAGGTAACACCCATAAAATAAAATTCTTCACTTTTTCTGGATTTTCGTTTGATTACCACTCTCTGAGGTAACAACCATAAAATAAAATTATCTCGCCATTTAGCAACGCCATTTTTTTTTCGAATGACTACATTACATACAGTGGCGGATCCAGGAATTTATGAATGGTGGGTCACTACTGACTAGGTTGCATAGAGACGGATACATGTACGGGTTCGGATACGCGTACCCATACATGATAATCCATGAATTAAAAAAACTACTTCAAACAAAATCATTTCATAACTAATAATAGTTCATATTCCAATAAAATAGTACCTAAAAATTGTTACAATAATTGTTCTCGACAAGTTTTCATATTTTGATACCGATTTACAATATCATCCATGCTAACCTTTAAAAACAAATCTCTTTTTATATAAGTAATCAAGCAATCATTTAAAATTTGATCTCCTATGCTATTACGCAATTTATCTTTCACTTGTGTCATGGCGGAAAATGCTCTTGCATGGTGGGGAGGATTTTGCTCACTTGCGTGGTGGGGAGAATTTTGTTCATTATCATGAGTTGGTTGAGGATTTTGTTCATTGGATTGAGAAGGGGGAGGATTTTGTTCAATGGATTGAGAAGGGAGAGAATTTTGTTCAATGGATTGAGAAGGGAGAGAATTTTGTATAGAAGGAGGATTTAGAGGAGGTATTGGTGTGGTTTTAGTAAAAAAACTTGAGATATTCGGTTGCGTTTTCTTTCTTTTCATTCTGAAATTTAAATTATAATTTTTAATTAGATACAACAATTCAATTTGTCAAACATATCAATCAAATTCACTTAAACTATTCAAATTTAATCTCATATCAACGCATTATGCATATATACCAAATAATTTCACATTAGAGGGAAATCATATACATCTCCAACTAATTCCACCAGCACATAAAACACATAAAACCAAAAGCCCATTCAAGGGCTCTCCGAAAACTTCACATGATAGGTCCAATTCTAAAAATCCTAAAACAAGAGATTTAGTGCATTACCTGAACACAATCAATCAAACCTTCAAAGCTAATCCAAAGCTCATAGCCTCACAATCATTATTCACCAATTAGCCACTGTAACAAATTATATTAAATTAACAACAATAAATATAACAATAATAAATTAACAACAATAAATTTAGGCATTTAGCCACTGTAAATCTATAACACTATAAGGTAATGAAGTTTGGAACTCTAAGTGCTAATTGATATTTAATTTCTCACAATCTTTGTAGAAATTAATCAACAAGTAATCAAGTCATCTGTTGAATCAAGTCACCATTACCACGCACGCACTTATCAGCGACAGCAAGTAAGCAAGCAGGCGGCAGTGATCAACAACGTAAGCCCTAACTGAACTACATTCAAATTCATCGGTAATTAACACACAAATTACCAAACAAATAATCTTCAACAACAATTAACACACAAATTCAACTAAATCTCTAAAAACTAAAAACTAAACCAATGAAACTGAATTCAAACAAACAAAAAAAACTCACCTGACGTTTAGCGAGATAAATCTTCTCTGAAATCGAAATCTTGAGAGGTCGAAACCCTACTCGGTCCTTCAAACAATTAAGCCCTAAATCTTCAATCAATTCAGCCCTAAATCTTCAATCAATTAAGCCCGACGTTTAGCGAGAGCAATCTTCAAACGATTAAGCCCTAAATCTTCAGGCCAAACACCGTGATGGGCTGACGGCGTGACCGAGTCGATCTGAGACTGTAAGTAGAGAAGTTAGAGGTGAGAGAAGAAGTTAAGAGGATGGGAGGAAGAAGATGACTGAAGAGAAGAATAGGGAACGCTTCCTAAACCTAAAATTTTTTGAAATTTTTTTTTCTGGGGGAATGGTGGGTAACGTGACCCACCAGGACTAAAGGTAAATCCGCCACTGAATACATATCTAGACTTTTGATATCTTATTAGAAAGTAAGAATATAGAAACAAAATCACCTACCTACAAGAGGTGGTCAGTGGGTAGCTATTTAAAAGAAGAATTATGGAGGTATTTTTTGTTTATAAAATATACACTAACTAATTTGTTTTCAGGAGAAATCATAGAATAATTTATCACTTACAACATTTTTAATAGGTAATTTTATCACTTATAACCTTTTTTAAACACAGCAAGTAGTAATTTAAGACCCAAGAATCAACTACTCCAATTTGATACATTTTCTAATTTTCTGATCTGATATTGAAATCAATTAACACCATTAGAACTACTATCGATTTGATCATTTTCTATTAATTAAGTAGATATGAATAAGACCATGAAAAGTCAAGAAATAAAGTCATTAGAAAAATACAAAAGGTATCAAATTAAACATAAGTTGCATTTTGGGTCTATATTTTGTTACTTGACCGTGTGATAAAGCTAAAAGGTAAGGGCTCGTTCGGCATTACTGTAAGTTTCCAATTTTTGGTTTTATGAATATAAAAGTCATATGATATAAGGGGATAATAAACTTAAAATTAATCATACTTATACTAAACATGTCAATTTTGAAAACTGACAACTAAAAACTGGAAACTACTTTTTCTGGTTTCCATATTTTTGTTTTTGGTTTTAAAAAAAACTGAAAACTGGAAACAAAAAACGATAACGAACGAGCCCTAAGTTGTCAAAAAATACCTTTGTTTTTACTATTTTTGTGGAAGAAATACTTTTTTTCTATGTTTTTCACTAAAGAAAAAACAACTATTGTTCTGAGAAAGCAATGAATATGACAATATTTTTATCATAATACTAGTCTTATCTTTGGACTACGGTCCAAAAAGTCAAACTTTCGATCATTGACACCCATTCTTCTTTCCTCCCTCTTTGTGCGTGGAAGTCATTCACATTTTCAAAAATCTAACTATTTGCCAGAATCCAACATGTAAAGAGGGAGGGAAAAGGGGATCAATAACCAAATATTCGACTTTTTGGATATAATGCGATGATAAGGTTGATATTTTAGTCAAGAGTACGTTGGTAACTCAGTGAAGTATTGCAAACTTTATCTTTATTATATAAGTGAAGGGGGAGGAAGATGGTGTCCCCCTACAAAAATTCTAATTTACCCTTAATGAATTTAAATGATCATATATATTAAATAATCTTTTATTCTTCTTACTTGCCATATTTATTGAATGAACAAGTTAACAATGGAATTGAATTTGAAATTTGAATTAAATACTAAATCAAGGAGAATGATTTCCTTTTTTTACATATGTGTGAAAAACTATGATCAAAAATTAAATTGACAATATAACTTGAATGACACAATCAGAAAAAAAAAAAAAAAACTTGAATTTCATATTAATATATATAGTGATAATATTTTAAAACGTAAATGTTGTTTATTAATTGGAAATCTCTATTATATAAATCAAACTCTTCCATTTTATTAATATTCAACGATTGAACCTAATTCTTCCACTTTATTTGAGCACAAGCTTTATTCTACTTTATATTTCCTTCTCTCAATACTATGTTTAAATAATGACGAACAAATAACTAAAAAAATCAACAAGCCATTGATTTAAGAAAAACATACTAAAAATAATAAAAATAATTATAAATGTCTCTCAAATCGAAAAAATTTGTAACACTGATAATTAACTAATTGAGAAAAAATGGTTAATATGACTCGCACGCATAGCGTGCAAAAAATTCTAGTATTATGTATTTAAGGGTATCTTTTTGCTCATTATTTATTAAGAAGAAAAAATAAATAGCATTGGTTCTATATACACCCATATTTTTTCTAAAGATAAGATGAATATCAGTTACACAAGTAGGGGGAATTAGGGATCTCACTTTGCAAGGGGCAAGAATCGAACCCTTGTCACAAAGGTGGAAAGATGGCCTCCAACCAAACTAGCTAGGTCAACCTTGATTCTTACGGTACACCCACATATATTGTATAGGTTTTGAAGTAGTGTAGTTTGTTCAAATTAGGAAACTATATTAACTAGGTCTATTACGTTATACTTTATTAACTAGTATTGAAGCCGTGCGTTGCACGGGTTGTTGTTTATTTTATTTTTTTTGCAAATTTTTATTAACATTGTTGATTTTTTGTTGTTGTGAAATGAGATTTTTCAACACCATTATTGTATTTATATACTTCCTCCATTTTTTTTTAATTATAACAATTACCACTTTGGGTAGTTTCAGCTATTGGAACCATTCCACTTTTGGTAAAAAAAACAACTATAGTTGACAACATCGCATTTAATTTATGTTAATAAAACCATCATTAATTACTCAAATTGTCTCACAAAGTTGCGTTTACTTTATTAAGAATTTACCTATCTCCTAGAAAAGAATAAGATCTGACATATAGATATATGGAAAAAAAACATAAATAATTATGTGTACAACAAATATTCTAGGAATCAAAATCCACCCCTTATTTCCCCCCTTCCACCAATATGAGCCTTTGATTTTAAAATATATGGTTCATATACAATTCTACCTTGTAGAATTCGGTTAAAACTATATAGGATCCAGACTCGTAAGGCTGAGGTTTTGAAAGATTATATATATGTTTATTCGTGTAAATTGGACCTATGATAAAATGTTATAGCCACATATAGTACACTATAGTTATAGCTATTATTATATTTATTTAAAAAAAAGAATAAATAATGCTTTACCATTCATCTAGTTAAATATATTTTCATGAGTTGTAAAACTATATTGTAAATGGATCTTATTTTGAAGCATATTTCAAGCACTCTCAAATGGTAAAAAATTATAATGTTTTGAATTAGGCAGGAAAAGTTATATTCAATTTACATAATACAATAATTTAGGTTGTTTTTTTAAAACAAAACTCTAATTTCTCGTTATGCAAAATTCCGCTTATGTATTTATATATATAAATATGTGTATAACTCTATTTTTTAAAATATTTAAAATAAAAATTAATGACATGACAATCCTACGTGGCGCTCTCTATTTCATAAGTTGCACAACAATATTGTAAATGTATCTTATTTCGGAGCATATTTCGAGCAATATCCAATGGAACAAAAAATTTAATATTCTGAATTACGTAGCAAAAGTTATACACAATTTACATAATATAATAATTTAGGTTGTTCATTCAAAACCAAACTCTAATTTTAGTTTATCTAGAGCTCCTTATGTGTATTTAAATCTATATAGACCTCTATTCTTTTAAAAGATAAAAATAAAATTTTGAATTAGGTAGGAAAAATTATATTCAATTTATATATCATATATACTAATAAAAGAAGAAAAAATAATCCTAGGTGTCAAGCCAATATTCTTCAAAGCCTCACATTAATCCTCGATTTCTCCTTGCATTTCACAAATCTGTCATGTGTCATCAGCCTTAGTCTGGAGACCTCTCACTTAGCTCATAATTTTGGGCGTAATTGAATTATTTCAATCCATCATCTAACATTTTAGGCAACAAATCAATTAGATGAATCAGTTAAGTTAGAAATTTTAAAATTCAATCAATTACTTGCCACATACGTGTAACCTTTAAGGAAATAAAAATCATTCATAGTACCTATTATATATGTTAATTTTATATCATTCAATCAATAACATCAATCAAGCATATAATTTTTGTTAATATCAAAAGCAATGAAAATTACCATAGTCGGTTACTTCCCAAAAAATTTCCCTAATGTCGGCATTTTTTTTTTTTTTGAGGGGGACCTAATGTCGACAATTACTTATGTAGTTTTGCGAGTATAAATATGCTCACTATTACTAATTCATACCGTATTAAGTATTCAAAATAAAAAATCGCAAATCAAATCATGATAAAAAGAATACATTAATTGGCAAATTAGTTAACACATTAAAAAAATAAACTTTTTCTAGATTAACGAACCATATTTAAACATAATCAAAATTATTTCTAGGATTTTTATTTGTTTAGTACCAATTACTTCAAAAAATAAGTAAACTTAATTGATTTATACGCATGCATGTATAATTATGCAAAATTGATAATTTTGATCCTCCAAACACAACAAAAAAAACATCACATTGAAGATACGAACATGAATCAAATCCTACAAATTTTTTTTGAGTATGCAATTCTTTTTTAATCTTATGATAATTAACATAATCAGACTAATTTATAGGATTTTTTTTCAATTACCAATTAATTCATAAAATAAGTAAACTTACTTGATTTACCATATATACACATGCATGTAGAATTCATCCCCAAATCTTTAATTTTGATCCTCAAAATAAAAAAATACATGAAAATTCGGAATACCAACATGCAATCAAAGTTTGAAATACATGAAAACTAACCTTTTAATTTTGTAGGATTAATTTATTAATATCATGAATGGTAGCTGATTTCACCATTGATTCTACTCTTATTCAATCCATAGTGAGCTATTGCATTTATTCAAAGCATATATTATTATTCTTCTCATATTCAAGCCATGTCCGATTTTTTTTTCCTTATGAGATAAGTGGGTCATTGAGTTGCATCCAAGTAGAAAAGAAATGAGAAGAAAAATGAAGTGAAGTGAGAGAGTTTGAATGGAGAAGTGGTGAAATGGGAAACGTTTTGCATGAAATGTTTCAATGGAGTGAAGTTGTAATGAGGAGAGAGAAAGATGGAGTGAATAACTAATTTGGCTTTTATGAAATATATCAATGGAGAGAAGTTGTAATGAGAAGTTGTATAAATGGTTTTGATTTTTTCACACTTTATTGTCATGTGTATACAAGTTTAAATATTATACTGTTAACATTATAAGTCAATAGTGATTATATTAGTACCATTGAAAGATTTTAAGTTGATAGCTTTTACATATAATGGAACGGTTTGTCGCAAGTACAACTGGTTTTGGATGCCAACATCTATCTATCTATATAAATATATATAACAAAATCCTAGAGGCCAATCAAGTGTGCCACATAGGATAAATGCATTGAGCTATGCCACATTTGGGATGACAAGCAATTTCCCCCACGAAATCCCCGTATAATCCAGGCTAATTGATATTCCCTTAATTTGGGCCGTAATTATAGGATTAACACTAAAGGAAATTTTTTAAAATTCTCTCTAATATCTCACGATTTCAGTAATCTAAATTAATACAATACAGAAAAGAATCGTTTATATATTGATATGTCCATAATAAGATCCACAAACACTCCCACGGTTAATGCCACAATTCACATGATACTATTGATATATTTTGGGCGTCATTATCGGTACTATGAATTATGATCAATAGAAGATCTTTCATCTTGATTAAATATCAAACATATGCCATGCCATGAGCGATTGAAGATAAAAAAATCTCAACTTTTCCATTGATCTTAAAATTTTAACCTTGAATATCAACCCATTACCAACCCGAAAAATGACATATATCTCCCGTCCCAATCGAAGGTCAAAAAGCTTGAACTTTTAACATTAAAAACCTTGATTCATAAACCATGGCAAAGTTTAACCCATGTGTAAATTTGAGAATAAAAGAAAGAGAGAATCTCGAAAATAAACGACATGCAAGAACTTTTTTGTTGTTGAATATGTAAAGAGGGCAAACTTTTTTTGGCGATTTAAAATGGGGTTGGGACTTTGGAGGTTTAAATAAATGACATCCCAATAGATTCTTACAAAATTAGTTTGCAATTTGGGAGAGAAAGCGGCGGTTTATAGAGAGAGAAATGATTGGATTTGGAAGGAATGATATTGTTACATAATGGGCATGTGTCTAAGATATAATGTAATAGGTTCATATGTTATTGCCTTATGATTTTGAGGGCAAAACTAATGATCTCAATAATCGGTTATTATAATAGCATGATTGAGAATAACGGCTAAAGTTTCTATTGTAAGTTGTAACATTTAACCAAACATAAAAAATATTTACCAAATAACAAAACACAAATCAAATATTTATAAACCCAAGTTCTGTAAAAACAAGGAACAACGATCCTGCTCTAATCAGCTTATTTTTATTTCTTATAAGAAAATATAAGTTCAGATAATGAATAATATGCCTTAATAAGTTCGGATAAGTTCTATAATGCAAAAAACAAGCAAAGATAAAGTTTGACATACTCACAAAATAAATTCTAATAAGTTCAAATATGGTCTAATAAGGATTAACAAGGTGTAATAAGTTCAGATTAGTTCTTAGATAAGTTTATTTAAGTTCAAATAAGATTACATAAGCAAAATAAGTTGAAAAGCACAAGGCCAACAATGACAATTTGGAAATTATATAACTTAAAAAAATCTTATGTACATAAAAGATTTTATTATTGTTTTCTATAGGGTGTTGGCATATTAAAACTTTCTAAACTTATTTTGCTTATTAGTTATTATGGGCAAAAGTATTACAATTATATAATCAAGAAAATATTATTTCATTTCATGTTTTAATCTTTAGGCTTTAAAAACATGATGGGGGTGAGTATTAACTATTGAAAAAAAAAATACGAGGGTCAAACTCTAATGCTATGATCTAAATGATATCTATGACTTTACACAAGATACCATCAAACAAGAAAAACAACCATTATATGTATCTAAATGTACCTTAAATAGTATTTTTTTTTACGGGACCTTAAATAGTATTAAAGCTCAAACATATTGAGAAAATTACAATCATAGCTAAGTGGGCAGTGGCCAGTGGGTGGCTAAATATGGTGCATCGGTGGTGCAAGAAGGCAAGAGAGATGGTGAACGAGACTTCCATAAGTGGGAGCAAAAGTTGGTGTATTGCTGAGTATCAGTGGTGGTGCGAATTGTGATTTTATCTGGGCCTCTAATGGAAGTACTTAGTAGACAGAGTAAAGACTATTTCAATTAACTCTTTTTATTAAAAGGTGGGTCACGTGATCCGACATAATATTAACTACTTCAACCACTGAATACACGGGTCATAAGTCAATTTTAAAATAATTTTAATACATGAGTATTAAATTTTAAATCACAAGTTGGAGGCTCACCACCACGATTCTTGGAGAAACTTTTTAAAATCGTCACTTTAGAAAACAAATAACTTCCCGTGCAGTTTGCACGGGTCAAAAAGCTAGTATATATATATATATTGATTGATATTGATTGATTATAAAGATCGCCCCTTACCGGCTTGCCTTCACACATTGACTTCCTAAACCTGAACTCCAGAAGCATAAAAAAAAGCTCATGTTTGCTTGTGCTTCTTTCTCTAAACCTAATAATATTAGAGACTAGAGAGTATGGAGATCAGAAAAAGACGGAAGGTCATCAATGAAGACCGTATCTCCCAACTCCCCGAACATCTACAACACCAAATACTCTCTAACCTTTCCTTCGACGAAGCCGCGGCAACTACCGTGCTGTCGAGTTCATGGAAGGAAGTATGGCTAACCCTCCCATATTTACGTCTAGATAAGGATTTCTTCGCAAAGATTAAGCAAAACCAACTCAATATTTTCCATGAACAATTTTTTGATCAAATATATACAATGCTGTCCAATTGTGCTCATCATAAGACTAAGATGTTGGAAGTGCTCAAACTTCATATCCCAACTAATCCTATATCCATGGTTAACCTCTTAGAATCACCCATAACTTTTTTGGTAGACAATTTTATTGTTGGCGCAGTCGATGATTTCCAAGTCAAAAAGCTTGATGTTTCTTCTGATACTACGATAAAGTTTCCCATTTTTTTGAAATCTTGGAAACAAGCTAAATTAACGGACTTGACATTGAGTGGGTGTATAGTTTGTATAGGTGCAAAATTGTCTACCTTAAGGTGTTTGTCTTTAGATCATGTCTTCTTAAGCCAAGAAGTGCTGGATAGTTTCACAACTAATTGCAATCTCATAGAGTCCTTAAGTATGGTCTCTTGTGCTGGTAATTTTGACACACTAAACGCCACATTCCTTAAAAGACTGGTCACTCTAAACATCAATTATCCAAAACCATCTTTGAAGAAGATCATGATAGATGCCCCAAATCTTAAACACTTTAAGAATTTGGGCTTACCTGAAAGCAATTCATATGTACTTATCCATGGTCTAGCATCGAGCAAGGGCTTGAAAACCTTACATATATCTAATAATACCGCGATAACTGATGAGTGGTTGAACCATATCAATATTGCGCATCTCACCAAGCTTGAACTACTTTCTTTGTTTGGTTGTCCTTATCTAAGGCATATTAGGATCTCGAGCAGTTCTCAAACCACAATTTTTCTGAGAAGTCATATGTTGGAGGAATTCAAGATTATTGATGCTCCTAGATTGTGTTCGTTAGTTTACTTTGGCACTCCTATCCCATCGTTCATACTAAACAATGCTAATGCTCTTGCAAACACAAAAGTTCAGTTGTTCTTGACGAACCAAAAGAGGAACAACATCATCGATGATGCTGGTCTTCAGCATGAGAAGCTATTTAATTTTTTGGGTCTTTTTAATAGCATTATTACGAGAAGTTTGGAAGTAGATATTACAAAGGTTTGTCTGATTACCATCATCTATTTTGAGCTTAATTTTTTTTGTTATTGATCGTTTATGCACTCCTATATCATATTTATTTATTTTGCTTGTATATGTAGAATACAATAGTTCTTCCGGCTATAAGAAAAAGACTAAGTCCTCCTCTTGTTGCTGTCAAGAAGTTGAAACTCAATTATATCCTACGTACCTGGGAAAAACTCAACAAAATCGGTAGCATTGTTGATGGTTTACTTTGGCTTTCTCCGCGACCAGAAACAATCTTTTTCAAGTTCAAGTCGCATCATTCTGATCTTAAGGACCTAAAGATGCTCAAGGTAATACAATTACGTCCATTAACTTGGCTAATTCTTGTTATAGTACTAATTCCCTAAACATCTTTTATTTCTTTATTTTTCTCTGCCCTTTGCTCTTGTTCAATGGAGCTCTCTACCTCAATGCAAGACATTTTAATTGACATCTCAAATAATAGGTAAAACACAGATCGATCTACCTTCTCTTTGGCCGTTGAAAACAAGTAAAAAACATTGTGCTGATTGTTACTAGATATATAAGAGATTTAAAGGAAATAGTTTTTCTTATATCTTAGTAAGAACATTATAGTTAACAGTCATTTTGTTTGTGAAGCTATTCATGGAGTTCTTATATTGCTTCCTCATATGTACCACCACCTATTTAATTAGTAGATATTTTTACAAATGCTTTAGGCAAGATTCACCTTGACTTTCTCTTTTCGCAAGTTGGGTGTTTAAGATCTGCATGCTCCAATTTGAAGGGGTACGGTGAATATATCTATCTATCTATCTATACTAATATATTAAAAGGTGTTCATAAGCTAGGAATGGTGCCACGTGGCGCTCTCCCTTAGGGAGTTTTTTCTCCATGTAATCCACATGCACTAAAAAAAATTAGAGTGCATGGTATAAGATTTGATCATGTTACTTTTAACTTATATATTAAAGTTTTAACCACTAAACCAAATCATTATTTGATATATGAAAAATATAATTACCTGGGGCGTAGCCCGTGACTAAAAACTAGTTACAAATTTACAACTCGTGTTTGTACGTTTAGCTCTTTCCTAGTCTCTTTAGTATATATTTCCAAATGTCTCATCTTTAATGATAGTCGATGTCAAAATCCTATTACTGGTCCTAAAACTTATAGCTAACATTCTAAAACTAAAATCTTGGCTCCACCACTTACATTAGTTCTTCCTTTTATTTGCTTTAGTTTCTGTAAATTATTGTTCTTTAACACTATTATGTTTCATCTGTGATTAGTTCAAGTACAAGGAAGACGATGAATCATTGGAGAAGTGTGACTATTGTGAATTTCATCCGGTTAGATGTTGGCGGCATTGCTTAATGGAAGTAACAATTAGAAATTCAAAGTCTGGTAAGAGTGCAACTGCAGCTAAACTTGATGCTAAATTAAAAGAGTTTTTCAGGACTGCAACAAAGTCTCAGAACGTTGATGTAAAAATCATTTAAGCAGATGAAGGATAATCACATCTTGATCAAACAAATAATGTTGCAGCTAGCCTCCTTGAGAACATACAAATAATCATGAAAGCTAGTCTTACCGACAAAGAAATGGTTTTTAGTGATATGGGCTTATGTCTTTGTTTAGTTTAACATATTTTATCTGATTATTGTTCATAATGTGATTTGATTATTTGAAATGGTTTTTTTCCTGGTTTAATATGATTTGGTACAAACTAAAAGCAACGGGCTTATAAGGCTCTGTTCTTTTGGATTTATTTTTGTTGGTTCGGTTAATTTCGGTTCGCTTAGTTTCTCTCACAGATTTTCATTCAGTTCACTTCGTTTCGCTCAATCTGGCCTCACCTCAATTCAATTCAAAAGAACGGGGCCTAAGTAGTCTATATATTATTATACAGAGATGTGTGCTTCTGAATCCCCCCCTCCCTAACAACTCAACTGTCTGTCTGTCTATTTAGCTACTCTAAGCTCTAACTTCTGAGCATGATAAGAATGATGTACAATCAAATTGCACTTACAGAAATTAAACAAACAAACAAAGAAATTAAAGAGTATTTTTAAGTCAATGAAATTCTTACAAATATCGAATTCGTCGGCGAACTTATCAGTCGCAAATCTTCAAGGCGCTAAGCTAAAATCTTTTTCTTTTCCCTTTTATTGCAAGCTTTGTATTTGACAATTGACATTTTGATATTGCGTTTAGCGACGACGATATTATTTTTTCTTTTTAGAATGACTACATTACATATCTGGACTTTTGATATCTTTTAGAAAGAATCTAGAAACAAAATCACCATTCACCTACGAGAGGTGGTCGTGGCCTCGTGGGTAGCTGTTGAAAAGAAGAACTGTTAATTATGAATTTTGATATTCATAGTACTAAGGGCTATGCATAAAAATTAGTTAGGTCCTCTTATTTAGGGGGTTACTAAACGCAGCCCCACTTTACTAACACAATCCAAAAAACCCTCATTATTACATCCTTTCTAAAAAACACTTCTCTCTCTTGAAATTTTCTCTCCTCCTTTCTAACAGTTAGAGAAAAAAACTTATATAGATTCATAGTAGGTAGCACAATAATTTTAATTACATAGATTCATAGTAGTAGTATAGTATTAAAGTTAGTGAGTTGGTATATATAATACTATTTTACTTTTATAAACATTATAATTGTAAACCTGGGAGACTATATGTACATGATCCTCCAATTTTTACGTTTACTAAGTCATTACCAAATAAAATACCAAATAAGATAACTAGGCAGATGTTGATTTTCACTTAATTACTGAGAAGTAGAGGGCCTAGAGGCCTACAGGGACTACCTGCTACAATCAAATTAAATTGTAAAGCTAATTAATATGTGGTCCTCATCATTAGTGGACAAAGACTTCACTAGTTATAAAATGATTCTAATAACTATTCTGAAGCAAAGTGAGGGAGGCCGAATGTGTCTTCATCTTCTTTTTCACACAGCTTAAGAACCAGCTTTATTTAAGAACCAATAATTAAGAATCAGCTTTATTTAAGAACCAGCTTTGCAGATATTTAAGAATCAGCTGTGCCAATATTTCTCCATGTAAATTATCTGGGCAAGCTGGTTTTTTGGTTAGCAACTGTATACTATGTACTCCCTCCAGTCTTTATTAGTTTACCCGTATTCCTTTTTGGATGTCCCTTATTAATTTACCCATTTCTTTTGTTTCTATTTTTGGAATGAGACCACTAACTTTCTATCACACATACATTCAACTTTAATAGTATAAAATAATAGTTTTTCTCTCTTTCTATGTCCCACAATATTATTTCTCCTAAAACTTTGTGTAAAAGAAACGGGTAAACTAATAAAGACTGGAGGGAGTAGTTGTTTGGGCTCCTACATTATTTGCCAAGAACAGAGTACTCAATGGCCCATTTGGGTGATGTATCACATAATGCAACCATGGTCCGTACCTACTTCCCCATTCTCCAATACCAAAGCAGAATATATACACAAGCTGAGATTATTTGTTATACTGGCAGTGCACAATTTGATTTACCTACTCTGAAAAATGGCAGAAATGGGGAAGATAATGATTTAATTTGAAGAGTTTGTCATGCGAGTATGCCATGGAACTCTTCTATCCTAAAAATCTGACAGAGAGATACACATAAGATGCATAATGTGTTTGTAAGCTTCATGCCAAATCCATGAAATAAGGACAGCTATTTCAGCCCAGTTATATGAAACAATAACAACCTCTTCATCTCAATTACATGAAACAGTAGCAATTACTTCATCCCAGTTACATGAAAAATAGGCAACTATTTTGTTCAATAAACATGAAGTCCATTAAATCTAGGATTATTTGATTTTAATAATGCAACCTTTTGGCCTTTCGCAACGAATAAAGCCTAACATTTTAATTATTCCCGAATAATACAACTTTTGTACCCAAAATTTTTAGAATAAGCTTAAATGACCTAAGTTCTTGAATAATTGGTAATTTAATGTACTGTGCCCCACACTTTTTACCACTCCCCACACTCATGACTCTCCTAACCAGCCAACCCACCAAAACCCACCCACCCCTGCTCATTGGAACCCCCACCCTGGCCCTGCCCATTGGAAACCTCCACCCCTGCCCACCGGAGCCCACCGTCCTCCCCTCTCCCACTCCCAAAAACTTCAAAACAACCAATTGTTCGCATTAACTGGACAGTGGCCACTAACCACCAGCGATTCTCTCTCAAGAGATCCCAAAAATTTCTGACACGAATTGCGATAAAATCAAACGAATCGCAAGAGATCCTCTTAATCTCTCACGTCGGACGTTGCACTCTTTCTTTGCTCTTCCCCCGCCAACCATCGTTGCTGCTGTAAGCCTTATTCTTTCTCCCACCTCTGTCATGCGTTGTTGCGGTTAGTGGAGGAGAGAGAGAGAGAGAGAGAGAAGAAATTGTGGTGGAGAGAGAACGAGGTGAGTAGAGATAATGTGGTGGTGGTGGTGGTGGTGGTGGTGGTGGTGAAGAGAGCGTGTATGGGTTAGGATTTTGAGGATGAAAGAGAGTGTGAGGTGTGATGTTGAAGACTTGAAGGGTTTATGATGAATGAATGGAGTGAGGAGAGTGTTTAGAGAGAGAATCATGTGGGGGTTATTTCGAGGGTGAGGGTGGTTTCGGTGGTGTCCTCGGGGTTGGCTAGTGGTTTCAATGGTGGTCGCGGGTGGTTTCTGGATGGGGGTGGTGTTGGGAGGAGGGTTGGGGCAGGGGATGGGGTGTCTCAGGTGGATGGAGGGTGAGGGAGGAAGGAGGAGGGAGAAAGAATAAACTGAACCAATTATTATTGGACACGTGTCCCCTTTTACCTGTTGAATAAGTTGCATCCAGTTTTTACCCATTCAAAGAAATTTTTGTTAAACGTTGTATTATTCAGAAATAATTAAAAGGTTAGCTTATTCGTTGCGAATGGCTAAAAGGTTGCATTATTAAAATCAAATAATCCTTTAATCTATATGGAATTCTAACCAACACTATCAAATAATGTGAAAATGATAAAAGATCTACACACAGGGCCGTTCCTGAACATTATTGGGCCCAGGGCGACATTGAAAAAATGGGCCCCTAACGCACGTGAGATTGAAGGAAATACACAATATAAAAGCTCAAATGGAAAGTTTCCATTAAATTAAACAAGAGAAAATCATTATGATAGTACATAATCTTAAAACTAACAAGTGACAATTTACTTCAAGCAAACAAGTTCCCTGCAATTTTAAATAATTGAATTCCAAACTAAACAAGTGACAACTTGTTTAAAAAATAATTAATGAAATAATCAACCTATGAACTATATAGTCCTTGTAATTACTCCTTAATCACTAAAACTACTCAAAATCATGATAAACTAACTAATAGAAGTAGATTACTACTGTAAACATGTCCCTGTAATTGCTAGATTTCTCGGTAATAAGTTAAACAAGCTGTACGAATTAAAAAAAAATTGTCACCATCATCACAACAATCCACTAATTCCGTAAGAATTTCGAAAACTATAATAAATACAAAACCTTATTTTTCTATATCACTCAACACTTAAAATCTCAATTCTCAAATCTCATATTAATTACTAGAAAATAAAAATTCAGAATTACAAATTAAAATTAGCACAACTAACAAAAGATACAAATCAAAGAAGGAAGAAGATTAAATTTACAATTTACGAACCTCGTGTACTACAAATCGGCAAATCCCAATTCACAAATCATCAAATCTCGATTGAAAATTATGAGATGAAAAGTGAGATTGCAACATTCCTTGTTGAATTGTGATACTTGGAGAGGCAAAAACGAGCTATGTGTTCCCAATTTTTTTTCTACTTCTCGTTGTATTTGAAGATTAAAATTGGGGAAGAACATATTTTGAATTGATATGGGAAATTTGAAGAGATTTTAGAGAGAGAAAAATGAGGAAAAGAGAGATAATTTAGGAATTGCCTTTGAATCAAATATTAAGATTTTCATTTTTGGAAACTTAAAATTGTTTGGGAGTGGTAATGGTAGAACTTGGAAACTGAAATTTTTGGAATCAAAGAAGATGGAAGTGTACAGCGTAATACAGCGTAAGTTTCTCACTACGTGTTCTTTCCTTTATTTTTATTATTTTTTTTTTTTAGTAAAAGGGCAAAAAAAATTTAAAAATCGTGGGCCCTGGGCAAGGGCCCTGCCTGCCCTGCCCTAGGGCCGGGCCTGTCTACACAAAGGTTGGGGACAAATCGAACCAAGGGGGGAAATATATATTATTGAATTGAACAAATCCAACTTAATCCTCAAAAATAATTTCGCAAAAATCGACCAAAATTCATGCAAATTTACACAAATCGAACCTAATTCTCAAAATCGAAAATTGGTAAAATAATAGTACCAAATAGGTTGGAATTTTGCACAAATATGAAATTACACTAGTAAAACACAAAATCGGGAAGATAACTAACCTTAAAATACGAAATTTCCTTCCAAATTCTAAAAGATAGTTGGACGAAATTCCAATAACTTCTTCACTTGAAATTGAACCCGAAATGTGTAGAAGATCTAGCAATTTATCAATTTTCCAACATTTCATAAAGATTAAAAGAGATTGCAAACGAATTTCGGGTATAATGGTGGACGAATTTGTGCGACTCGAACCGTAAATGAGGAGATGAAGCACGAAGTGGAAGAGGGAGATGTGAGAGGGGAGGAAGAGGAAGAGGGAGAAATGGGTTTTGAATGAATAAGGGCATTTTTGGTATTTAGGTGGGTTGTATATGGTAAATGAGAGTTGCATTTAGAAACCATATAATTCTAGTAGAATAATTGCTTATTGCTGCGGTCATTAAGTGGCCTATTGCGGCGGTTTTGACCGCGCAACAATAAAGGGCGCAACAATAGGTAATTAAACTATTGCTGCGGTTTAAAGCCGCAGTAATATTACAACATATTGCTGCGGTTTATGGAACAAACCGCAGCAATATTACAACATATTTTTTATTATAAAAAATATGGATATTGCTGCGGTTTTTCTCGGAAACCGCAGCAATATATATTTTTTATTATAAAAAATACAGCATATTGCTGCGATTGTTGACCAAAACCGCAGCAATAGGTCATAGTACAGCTAAAAAAATTTTTTTTTTTTTTTTTATTTTGTAATCAAATTTGAAATATTAAAACTGGCGCCGGCAGATCTGGTAAAATTTTCAGTATCTAGAAAATATTATCAAAAAATATAAATGAATCAACAACTTATAATCCAAAAAAAATGACTAAAATATGAAATTATATAAACCAACAAAAAAATTCTAAATCTGGTAAAATGACATAAATGAAAGAGTAATAAAACGAACACACATAAAAGAGTAATAAAATTACAGAAAAATAACAGAAATAAAAGAGCAAAATAACAGATGATGGCGCCGGCAGATCGACGGGGATGGCGTGGTGAACGACGAGAAAAACGAAAAAAAATTCAGATCTAAAAAATCTACCAACAAATCTAAAAATTGAAAAAAAAAACGAAAAAAAGGAAACAAAAAACAAAAACGAAACAAAACCGAAGAAGGAACTCGTCGGAGGTGGCGAATTGGCGCCGGTACGGTGAACGACGAGAAAAACGAAAAAAATTCAGATCTAAAAAATCTACCAACAAATCTAAAAAATGAAAAAAAAACGAAAAAAAGGAAACAAAAAACAAAAACGAAAAAAAACCGAAGAAGGAACTCGTCGGAGGTGGCGGATTGGCGTCGCTTGCGGTCGACGAACACTCGTCGCGTCGGCTTCGTCGCGTCGCTCCGTTCGAAGGTTGACGGGAGGCGAAGGTTGACGACGAAGAGATGAAGAGAGGTCGTCGCGTCGCTCCGTTCGAAGGATGATGGGAGGCGAAGGTTGACGACAAGACACCGGTGGTTGGCGGCTATGGCAGCAGACGAAGAGAAGGGATGAGAGGAAGTAGTGCGTGTGAGGGTTGAGAGAGATGAGAGAGTAGTGCGTGACTGCGTGTGAGGGTTGAGAGAGATGAGAGAGATGAGAGAGAGGTGCGTGTGAGGTTGAGAGAGGGAAAGTGAGGAAAAAAACCCTAACTGTTGTGTTTTATAATTTTTTTTAATAATATTGCTGCGGTTTCTGACAAGAACCGCAGCAATATATTAAAATATTATTTTTTAATATGATTTTAATATATTGCTGCGGTTCTTGACAAAAACCGCAGCAATATGTCTAGTCAAATAGTCAATTTTTTTTCAAAATTTTTTCTGTTGATACCATATTGCTGCGGTTTTAGGTAGAAACCGTAGCAATATCTTTATTTTATATTTTATGTTTCTTTTTACGTGATATATTCTGTGCGTATGGGTAAAACCACAAAGAATACCACCGCAAAGAATAAGCAATTGTTCTACTAGTATGCTTATGTATATACATTAAGGCCCCGTTCTTTTGGATTAAGAGAAACTAAACTGAAATTAAAACTGAACAAAAATGAACTGAACTGAAAGAAACTGAATTGCAGAGATGAACTGAACTGAAACTAAAACTAAATTAAACTGAATTGAACTGAAAATAAGTCCAAAAGAAGAGGACCTAACTAATTAGTTTTCATGAAGAATATAGAATAATTTGTCAATTATAGCATTTTTAATAGGTGACTTTGTCAATTATAACCTTTTTGAAACACAACAAGTTGTAATTTAAGACCCAAGAGTCAACTAATATATAATTTTGATACATTTTCTAATTTTCTGATCTGATGTTCCAATCAATTAACACCATTAGCACTACTTCTACCAATTTGATCATATTATGTTAATTAATACGGTTTTTTCACCAGGTACCCCTGAGGTTTCACAATATTCACCTAGTACCCTCGCGTTTTCAATAATTCACCTGGTGCCCCTGAGGTTTTGAAAAATCACCAGAATACCCTTAATGACTAACGGACGTCAACTCCGTTAGTCATTAGGGCCAAATCAACGAAATTAACCCCTAACTATCCTAATTAACTATAATTAAACCTAATTTACACTTTTACACCATAATTAACCCATCTCTCTCCCTAACCCCTAACTCCACCACCCTCCCACCACCCCACCACCCCACCACCCACCACCCCCGACCCCCCCTTCCCAACCCCTCCCCCACCCCCTCCCTAGCGGCCCCCCTTTCCCACCCCCGAAGCCCCTCCCCCCCACCCACACCCCCCGCGCAGCCCCCCCCCCCCACCCCCATCAAATTTCGCTCCCCTCCCCCCACCCCCACACTTGTTTATTAGAGTTATACCCCGAAAAAACTTCAAGCCCAATTTTTTTTCTAGTATTTGTTTTTTGGAGTTACATTACTTTTTCATTAGAGTTATAGCGCGTAAAATCCATTCTCATTTCTCATGTAAGTATGCATTCTCATATGAACTCACTTCTATATATATATATATATATATATATATATATATATATATATATATATATATGGTGCATTTGTGTTCAATTCGGATCTATCATAAGTTATTAGAACTTATTGGAATTTATCTAAATTAATTTGAACTTACTCAAGTTTAATTTTAAAGATTTAGAGCTTATACAACTCATTAGACGTTACTTTTACTTTTATAAGGCGGAGAAAATGCACCCGCCATTATAAACTACTATCTTCAAAGTTTTCACTACATTGCATATTTGGCTGGAATTCTGTACTTTTTTTTACAATTTAGTTGCGACATGCAGGGGGACGCATTAATTAAGGTGAGAAGAGAGATGCGAGAGAGTTGAAAAAACCATGTAAAGAGGAAAGAGATATATGGCTAGAATGAATATCCAAAAAAAGTAATATAACAACTATTAAATCACCCCCAAATAGGAAGCATTACAACTAAAAAAATTGGAGAAAATAATATTTTTAGCTTGTATATTGACTATTGATAACCCTAAATTTCACCCCTTTTTCTAAACAAATAAATCTACAGTGTTGATTATATATTCATGAATAATCGTCTCAAGTTTTTGACATGATACCTTATCAAAATATAGTCTCATATATGTTTTGGGCAAATTTTACGCTAAGGGTAATTTACTTGGAGAGGGGGTGGACAATTAACTTGCCATACTTGGTAAAATAAATGGGCGAAATATAGTGCAGAAATAAAGAAATAACACAAGATAATTTTACGTGGAAACCCTCTAGATGGGGAGAAAACCACGGGGAAATCGGTGTTCCGCCAATCCACTATCATAATATCAGTTTGCAGTACAAGTACACTGGTTTTGCCTGATTGGCAGGACGAGCAACTCAGGTTTTAGAGAGAAAAGGATAGCAAATTAAGAATATTAAAGAAAAATGATGGATAGAGTGAGGTGTAATTTAGGTTTTAGGGTTATGAGTGAGTGGGAGAGAGTTAAACTATTTTGCATGGTTTACAATAGGAGTATTTATAATAGAAAGAATGACGGTTTAAGCAAAATATGCGCTACAACTTGTTAATTCCTACTTTTTAGGGATCTTCCTTGATCTTCTCAACAGTTTACCAGCTGATTTGACCACTCACTTGTTGTTTGCCTCTTCCTCCACTTGCCACTTATTTAGGAACAACCTGCCACCATTTTAGGAGCCGCCACAACAACCTACCACATTGGCAATTTGTGTTTCCATCTTCAAACCAATCGTCTGCCGCCAAGTGGCGAGAGTGAATAATTATATTAATTGTTGCCAATGATTGATTGTCACATGGACTGAAATTTTACCCCATAACAAATATATATGAAGTTATTTTCTTGTATACAATAACCAATAAACTAGATGTATAACCCAAAACAAATTTTTTCCCGTATTAGATGAGGGAGAGTATCATTTATGGCTATCTTATTTACATTGATGCGCACCAAAGTTTAGCCAATATACAACAAGTGACAATAGCACCCAAAAAAAAAAGTCACCACCATCAAACTAAGGTTTGCAACAATTATTATGTGTCAACCCAAATAATGACATGATTTTATCTTATCAAATAACCCAAGGTATTGAAGCTCGTTAAGAGTTCGAGACCTCTTAATTTAACTCCCTCTATTTGCCCCGATGGGACTTTGAACAACGAGCACATTTTGAAGTTTTCGAGAGTTAAAAGAATTTGATTTCTATGAGTAATAGAATAGCTTTCAAAGAAATGTCAGGTAAGCAACAAGGGGAGGAGGGGGGCAACACGTGGTGATGTCCCGTGCTTTTTTTTTCTAATTATGTTACTAGAAAATGAAATAGCCATTTTGTTTATATTATATATGTATACAAAACATCAAAGCTTAACTCTTAAGTGCCATTAACTCATAACATTGCCTTCTCTAATCTTGTTGTTAAGTTTGTCTGTTACTTTGTTTTTTATTGTGTAGTAAAGGTGATGAGTTTATTTATAAGTTTCTTTAGGAGTAAATAAACATAATTGATATGTTAGCTTAGAAGTAAATAAGCATATCCTAAGCTAAACATTTTCGACCATTCAAATTTAGGTTCTATTATATCCAAACTAGCCTCATATGCACGCGATGCGTGCGAAGACGTATTAACATTAATACTGACATTAAAAAGCGCTAGAGGCACTAACATTAATTTATTTTAGTTTAATTTGATCTTTCACAACTTTTTTTTCAATGTGATAAATGACATGTACCATAACGTACTATAGGTTGATATTATTGGATGATATATGCTAATCTCTTTAATATATGTGTAATTCATTGCGTAACATTACATGGGGAAATTGGATGGTATAAGCTTATTTCTTTAATATATTTGAATTACGAACATATATATTTTTAAATAATATATCTAATAATCATGACATATTTCTACATAAAAATAAAATGATGAGATGGATTATCCCAACTGACACAAACAACTGCTACGAACCTTTAAATATATAAAATGATAAATTATCCTAATCGACACATACGACAATTATAAAAGGCAAAAAATAAAAAGATGAGACTATCTTCTTATTTTTTGGTATGTTTATGGATTGTTAATGTATGTTCTTTGAAATTCTAATTGCAATTGGAAGTTTTGGTAGAAAGAAACTTTATAAGTTCTTACTTTTAAATTGTTTGCAATTGCTTTAGTTATATCAGTTTAATTTTCAATCGAAAATATCTCTTTTTAAGCACATTATTTTGGAAAGGTTTTATGCATACATTACATCTTATTATAAGTTAGGCAATCTTAAGTTTCCTTATTAGTTTTTACTCATAATTGTAGATCAAAAAGGGATTGAATATTTTATAATTAGCATTTTTTGATAAGTGAAGGGCAGAGAAGTAATTTTATAGGAATAGAGATATAGCTTTAGAAGTAAAATGCTTATTTTTCATTGATATATTAGCTTAGGTGTAAATAAGCATCATCGAAAAAAACTATATAAAATTTTTGGAGATCCATCAAAAATAAAAATAACTTTCTATATATTTTGAATGGTCGAAATTTCGAAAATGTTTAATTTTTTTAAAGGTAAAATTTAGGGAATCCTACTCTATAAGGGGCAAGAATCGAACCCCTGTCATAAAAATGGAACTTGGAAGGAGGCTCCAACAAACTATCTCAACCTTGATTTGAAAATGTTTAATTGTGTGATGTGTCATGTAAGTATGTAACATTCACAAATCACATGTTACAAACTTCCAACGATAGTCGGATAGTAAGGGTCTGAAAATGCTCTAATTACTTAGTTATCGAAGACTCGAAG
This sequence comes from Beta corolliflora, assembly GCA_947648045.1. Taxonomy (NCBI): domain Eukaryota; kingdom Viridiplantae; phylum Streptophyta; class Magnoliopsida; order Caryophyllales; family Amaranthaceae; genus Beta; species Beta corolliflora. Next base: position 667,306 of record CANSZD010001252.1, on the reverse strand, counting down.
TTTTCTCCGATCAAAGTAGCAGAATTAGCAAACCTCTTTGAACAACTGCACATAAAAAAACCAAGGAAAAGATATGGAAGATGGAGGGAAAGAGGAAACATTCTCTATTAAAAATCAATCAATGGAGGAGAAAGAAGCCATTGAAGCTTCAAATTCTTTCAACCAAGAAGACCTCTTTAAAGCTCTTGGAGTTGTAGAGAGAGATTCTCTCGCCATTGCTGAGAGCTACACATCTCTCTTTGCTTCTCTTAGATTAGCACTCTCTGAGGTAACACCCATAAAATAAAATTCTTCCCTTTTTTTGGTTTTCATTTGATTATCATGGGTTTTTGTGTAATTAAGTAATTTCTTCATATGGTTTTTTTGGAATTTAATTAGTAGGTTACAGGCACTTCAATACATCATATCGAATGCTTCAGTAATGCTTCCGGCAAACTTCAAGAATCAGGTGAACTTTTTTTTGTTTTGATTTTGTGATTTTTAATTTTGATTTTGACCCTGAAAACCCCTTTTTTTTGTTTGTTTTTGGGATCAAATTTTTTCGTTTCTTATTGTTGTCAATAATGTGAATAATTTGCTGAAGGCTTTCTTTTGATGAATTTCATGATACTTATTGTTGTCAACATTTGTGCAAGGCTCAATACTGAACAACATATTATTTGCTTAGCTTATAAACATGCAGATTTGGGACTTAAAAACATAAGATTTATATGTTTCTTCACTCTAGTTGATGCTATTAGTCTAATAATGACATATTTGCTTAGCTTAGAGGGAAATGCTTTTTTTCATCTTGGTTTTAGTAGCAATGGTTGGAGCTCAATTGAACAGCCATGTCGAGATTATTATTTCTCATAATGCTCCTGGGCTTGGCTTAAGCCTTGAGCATTCTAGTCACAGAGCATTTATCTTCCAAAGGGATCATAATTCATACACCAACTTCTATGTATTGGCGCTCAGAGTAATGCTACTGCTGTATGAGTCCAAGTTGCCTCTTACGAATTGGGAGGAGTTTGTAGCGACAGTTAGATCTTTTGAAAGTTCTTCTTACATCTCAATCCATAGATCTTGAACAAGTGCCTCCTCCAGTGTGTTTCTTGTATTCTTTCGGTTTATGAAAGAATAAAAGGTGCGGAATTTTGAGAATTATAGCATTCAGGTTTAGGTTGTTTGGCTGGATGGAAAACATTTTCAATGCAATATGACTTTCGATGAAAAACATTTTCCCAGAAATGCACAATCTTAGAACTGAATTCCATTGTTTAGTTCCTTAGAACATACAAGACAAATTAGAGAGAAATAGAGATACAGAATGGAATGGTGAACATGGATGAGAGGGATGAAAGAGAAATGTTTTTCTCTGTGGAGAGTACTATTTTCCTTCCTTGGGAAAATTATTTTTTATCCATTACAAGCCAGACAAAGGAAATTGATAAAACCACTTTTTCCTAGAAAATGTTTTTCTCCGGACGAAACACTATATCTTTCCTTCTTGTTACATCTCTCATCCTAGACCTTCTACCTCTCTTCTTCTCTGATATCTCAGAATATACAAAATGTGTTTCAATTTCATCTTAACGATTCTTTCAACAATTTGAACCTATAATTGGACCATCAACCTGTTTCTCAACTCCTCTTAGGAGCTTCTGTGGTTCCTAGGCCTCCAGCTTATCTCAGTGCTATTAGGTCCTAGTGCTTTAGAGGACATGGAGTCAGGGATCTTCTAGTAGCTTGGGTATAAGTTGCAAAGGTCCTTCAAGACAGGCTGATGCTTTGTTTGAACAAATAAGTGGAGTGTAGTGGCCAGTGTACTCGAAAGCTAGTGCAGGCTTTAGCATAGTCTTCTCTCTAGTCTCTGAAAGCTTAAAATGACAACTATTAAGAGTATTGTTGCTGTAGCATTTACAAATGACTGGTCATTTCCAACTTGATGTTCATAAGTCTTTCCGCACGGTATATTTATGAAGAGGACTTAAAAAGGCCTCCTTGTTTGCCTATCCCTAGTTTATTCACTATTGGCAAGCTAAAACTGTCTTTTCATGGTCTAAAACAGGCCTGTCACAGTGGTATGCCATGTGCTCTCAGCCTTAAATAGAGTTTACTCAACCTCTCACTATTTATACACTGTTATACAGAAATTAACAACTTTCAGCTGTCTTTGTCGCTTTATATGTCGATGGTTCTGGTTAGAGCCCTCAAAATTTCAAAACTCGAAACTCTCTTTACACAATGATATCGGAGATTAAAGACGTGGGCTTTTAGCATAACTGCTGAGGATAGAAGTTGCGCCCTGTGCTTCTGGAAATAATTGTGACCAAGAGGAAGTTTGTGTTGGATTTCTATAAGTATGAGTGCTGTGATGAGAGTCTTGATATTGGTCTGCTAGATGCTGAAGACTCACTTCCTAATCCCAGTGTCCACAGCAAGTTTAATGGCACACCAAGTTTCCTTAACCTTGCTAGACCGGATTTGGCTTTTGCAGTGGAACATCTTAGTCAATTCACTCAAGCTTCTCATTTTGCAACAGATGTTCATGTCCGACTCTTTATGAAGTCATCCTTTCTCCATCATTTTTAGGTACTTTGTGATATAGGCTGGGCTTCCTGTCCTCAACTTCCAGAAATTTTGTTACTGGAATCTTGGTATTTTGTAGATTGAAGGAAGTCTCTTTTCTTGCAAATCCAAGCATCCGGTAGACTATAATATTTTAATCTTGTGCAGAAGTTGTGTATAGGTCTATGGGGAGGGTACCTCAAAGTTGGCCCACCTGTTCAAACTTCAAATTAGTTCATGAATGAATGTTGGGAATCTTGGTATTTTGTAGATTGAAGGAAGTCTCTTTTCTTGCAAATCCAAGCATCCGGTAGACTATAATATTTTAATCTTGTGCAGAAGTTGTGTATAGGTCTATGGGGAGAGTACCTCAAAGTTGGCCCACCTGTTCAAGCTTCAAATTAGTTCATGAATGAATGTTTCCCAACATTCCTGCAATTGTTCTCCAATGAGATAAATAAACTGACATAGCAAAATACCTGTCTTTCATGGAAGGACAAAGTGTTGGAGTGTCAACCCAAATCCCACATTGGAAGATGCAGGAAGAGTTGGCTTGAATATAAGTTTTCAACTAACTCCATTAGTATGAGGCCCTTTGGAGGTGCTCAAAAACAAGTCCGTTCGGGCTGTGGCCCAAAAGTGGACACTATCATACTGCTGTCAGAGTTAATGTGTGCTTCCAGTCCTAACACAAAACACATCTATGGGGAACATCATTTTGTTGGAGAAAAGATTCCAAGACTGATATCTGTCATTCTGTCTCATTTGTTTCAAGGAATCAAGTCATCAACAGCTAAGCAATTAGCAAGAGACATACTCATAGAGCCTCTTAGTGGCTCTGAACATCATTCAATTTGGCTTGACACCAAAGAAAAGTTCGACCAAATGCTTTTTGTCTGTCATGAATAATCTTGGTTCGACATTTGAAGTATATCAATTTTCTCTAATAACCAAGTGCTTTCATATGTAAAATTTGAATACTGCTGTCCGTAGTCCGTACAATTGCTTATTTGATTACACTTATAAATTTATTCTCTTCCCTAGGTGTGTTGAGTCTTTATAAAATTGCTAGTCCTTACTGTAAGTCCTATTGACTATCAATCTAGAAATAATAGCAAACAATAATAGAACAACAAATAACAAAGCAAGAAAGAACACACAAGAACTTTTACGTGGAAACCCAAGAACTAGGAGAAAAACCACGAATCTGCACTAGGAATTGATGAATGTTCAAGAAGGTTACAAAAGCTCTCCAAGATCTCTCTCTAACTTTTCCCCTCTTGAATAATAGATTAATAATGAATTATCTAGTAGTTATGGCAATAGGTTAAACCTAATAATAACATAAATCGGGAAATCGCACTCCCCGCGTGAAATAAACCTCCGCCCGATCGGGTCGGGCGACATCCGCCCGATCGGGCGGTAAAACGCCAAACCAAACTGCTCTCGGGCCCGATCGGGCGCCCTTCGCCCGGTCGTATGCCCGATGAAGACGGTTCCTCGACCGATTCCATCGGCGCCCATGCTTCCATGCATCTCGCGAAGAAGATCAACCCCGCCCGACGGGCGGCCTCGCACTGCTGATTCACGCCAAAATGAGCTTCACGCAACCTCATCTCCACACCATACACACATTGAGCTCCATATGACATCATATACCCAACAATCTCCCACTTGGAGATAGGTGTAAGTGAAGAATACCTTTTACCATCATCCTCTTTCCATTCATCTCAACTCCTAAAGCACCACCTTCATCAACAATTACCGAAGGCCAACTAAGGTTCGACACAACCTTAGTTTGTCACAACTCACACTCTTAGTGAGCATATCTGCTGGATTCTTAGCACCCAACACTTTCTCCAGACACAACACATTCTCCTCCACTAAACTCCTGATGTAGTGAAAGCGCCGACGAATATGCTTGGTCCTACAATGATACATAGGATTCTTAGCCAAATGCACTGCACTTTGACTATCACTGTAAAGTACCACTTTTTCTTGTTTAATGCCCATCTCTTCAAGAAAACCGATAAGCCATTCCATCTCCTTACCTGCCTCTGACATAGCCACATACTCGCACTCGTAGTGCATGCAGAGATACACTTCGTAACTTGGACATCCAAATTCATCATAAAGATAACCAACAAGTAGAGACATATCCGGACGTACTTTTGCTAGTATCGATATCTCCACCGAGATCGCATCAACATAACCCTCAAGCTTCACTCCTTTCTTCCGTAAACAAAGCCCCATACTTGAAGTGCCCTTCAAGTACCTTAGTAACCACTTCACAAAGATCCCAATGTTTCTCATCCGGGATTAGAAACAAATCTACTCACAACTCCCACCGCAAAAGCAATGTCCGGCCGTGTGCAAACCATGGCATACATCAAGCTACCAACCGCTGAAGCATAGGGAACAAGTGGCCATCCGCTCCTTTTCTTCTTCTTCGTAGTTGGTGAGTGCTCCTTATCAATTTGAAGTCGCTAGGAAGCGGCGAATTTCCGGGGTTTTGCATCCCCCACATTAAACCTCTTAAGTACCTTCGAATGTAATCTTCCCGAGACAACTTCAACATGCCAGTAGACTTGTCCCCGAAAATCCTCATACCTAAGATTTGTGTGGATTCACCCAAATCCTTCATCTCAAATTTCGTGACAGCTTTTCCCTTCACACTATTTATCACCTCCATGCTCGTACCCAAGAATCGCATATCATCAACATACGTAAGTAAATAAACATAGTCATTTACATACCTCAAAATAGCAACAATGATCGCTATCACTCTCTTGAACCCACTGCTACACATAAAGGTGTCAAATTTTATGTACCACTGTCTCGGAGCTCGCTTCAATCCATATAAGCTCCTCTTGAGCTTGCACACACCAAATTCTCTTTTCCCCGAACTTTGAAGCCATCCGGTTTGCTTCATGTAGATCTCCTCATCCGGATCACCATGTAGAAACGCGGTCTTAACATCCATCTCGTTTCTAAGAACAGATTCTCAAGAAAGAATAATAGCAGCAAGATACGTATAGTAGTCAACTTTACAACAGAGCAAATATCTCGTTGTAGTCAATGCCCTCCCCGTTGTAAGAACCCCTTTACTACTAATCTTGCCTTATACCTGACATTTCCATCAGACTCTTTCTTCAATCTAAAGATCCACTTGTTGCTAAGAGCTCTCATTCCTGCAGGTAATGCAGACAACTCTCATGTCTGATTCTTTTCCAGGGACTGCATCTCATCTTTCATGGCTAACTCCCACTTAGAAGAGTCGGCCGAATTTATTGCTTCTTTATATGATTCTCGGTTCACTCCGCATCGCTTAGCAAAGAAATAGAACATAGAAGGGGAATATCGATTTGGTGCTTTGGACACCCTTGCGGATTTTCTCAAGTCAACTTGAGAGATTATTCTTCCTGTACTAGAACTGGAGCCTCTTGGTGGTGTGACAGAAGCACCATCTGAATTACCTTGCTGTGAGTTATCTGACTCATCTGAATCAGACCCTGTAGGAGTATGAGCTTCATCTCCATGTTGCTCAACCCGTTCTGGAACAATGACATCTCTTCCATCAATGCCTTCGCCACCACAAACTCCTCCTCCCCGAGCTCCCACTAGTTCGCAATCTCGCATTTATCACCATAAACATCCTTGTACACCTTAGTCTCATCAAAAGAGACATCACGATGTCTCAAAATCTTCCTACTTTTAGGTTCCCAACATCGATACCCATACTTCTCAGAACCATACCCAATAAAATAGCATTTAACGGCCTTTGGGTCTAACTTGTCGCGTTTCTCAGATTGAACATAAGCAACACAACCAAATAATTTCAGAAAAGAAAGATTTACCTCCTTCCCACTCCAAACCTCCTCTAGTAGCTTGAACTCCAATGGGACTGATGGTCCCCTGTTGATCAAGTAAGCCGTCCGTACTAACCGACCGCCCATAATGTTTTAGGTAGCCCCGCATGCAACCTCATACTTCTAGCCCTCTCGCCGTGTCCCGTTCATCCTCTCTCGCGACTCCATTCTCGTCGAGGTTTCCCGGAACGCCCTCTCTTCGTAATGATGCCATTCTCCTCACGAGCTTTGTGTACTCCGCCAATTCATACTCACCTCCATTATCGACTTAATGCACTTAATTTTCTTTTCGCCCGATTCTCTACCTCGCCTTTCCACTTCTTGAAGGTCTCATGAAGCTCGATTTCCTCTTCATGAAGTAGACCCATACCTTCCCCGCCGTAGTCATCAATGAAAGTAACAAAATAACGTGAGCCTCCAAGGGATCTCGACCGGGAAAGGCCCCCACAAATCGCGTGCACCAACTCTAGCTTCTCGCCAACTCTTTCTTGGCTTTTGTGAAAGTTACATTTTTCCCGCTTCGCCATAGACACAACTCTCACAAAATTCCATGTCAACCGATTTCAACCCCGATAATTTACCACTTAAAGCTAAAATCTTCATCCCTTTCTCACTCATGTGACCAAGTCTAGTATGCCATAACTTAGTCTCATCCACTCAGAGCCGCAACAACCATGCTTGTACACCCCGCAATAGTGTATAGTGTTCCCATCTTAGTACCTCTAGCCAAGATCATGGAACCTTTGGAAATTTTCCACTTCCCCTCACGTAACACAGCAGTTTGAGCCACACGAGTCCAATGACTCACGTAAATCGATTCTTTGCTAGGCCCGGAATGTACCTAACATCATGCGCTTTAAAGTTCCCCCGTTGCAGCCTTCGACAATCACATCTCCCTTCCCCATGATTTCCAAGGTCTTGTCATCAAGCAAGATAGACCTTTACCCAACTTCTTTGTTTTCAAGTCATGAAACAACTCCCCTCATAGGTGAAGAGTGAAACGATGCCCCCGAATCTAGGATCCACGACTCTACGGGACTATCAACACTTAGGACCAAAGCATCCTCAATCTCATTCGATGCGTAATAAATCGATGAGTTATCACTATCCTCCTCGTTTATCATTATGGTCGACTTTCCACCCTTCTTGGGATGTGGACACTCCCTCTTTGGATGACCCTTCTCACCACAATTCCAACAGTAATACTAGCCCCGCCTTTTGACTTACTCCGGCCCCTAGACTTTGATCTACCCCGAAAATTCTTTCCTTTTCCCTTTGCTTTTCCTCTCCCTCTACCCTCGCATCAGTATGCTCCAGATGATTCTCCACTCTCCTTCCTTCGAATACTCTCACTCAAAATCGATCACGGACAACATCATACACCAATTTTTCTTTACCGTAAGAATTGCTAACGCCAGTTACTACGCTTTCCCAAGCAAATGGTAAGGAGGACAACAAAATTAAGGCTTTCACTTCATCATCAAATATAATATTTACCGAAGATAATTGACTTATTATTGGATTGAATTCATTAATATGTTCAAGACGTAACTACCATTATTCATCTCTAAATCAAATAAACGGCGCATCGATATACCTTATTCATCGCGAGGGCTTCTCATACATATCTAACAAGGCTTTGATTAATTCCGCCGTTGTTTTGATATCCTCGACATTAACGCCACAGCCCGAGCCAATGTCAATCGCACCACCGCTAGTGCTCGTCGATCGAGTACCTTCCACTTAGCCTCTTCAATGTCATCCGGCTTTGTAGACGCAGAGGTTGATACGCATTCTTTTGATATAAGATGTCTTCTATTTGCATCTTCCAATATCCAAAATCTGTTCCATCAAACTTCTCAATTCTAATCTTTGCATCCTCCATTGTTAATTATTCTAGATCTAGACAATAAACCAACCTAGCTCTGATACCACTTGTAAGTCCTATTGACTATCAATCTAGAAATAATAGCAAACAATAATAGAACAACAAATAACAAAGCAAGAAAGAACACACAAGAACTTTTACGTGGAAACCCAAGAACTGGGAGAAAAACCACGAATCTGCACTAGGAATTGATGAATGTTCAAGAAGGTTACAAAAGCTCTCCAAGATCTCTCTCTAACTTTTCCCCTCTTGAATAATAGAGTAATAATGAATTATCTAGTAGTTATGGCAATAGGTTAAACCTAATAATAACATAAATCGGGAAATCGCACTCCCCGCGTGAAATAAACCTCCGCCCGATCGGGTCGGGCGACATCCGCCCGATCGGGCGGTAAAACGCCAAACCAAACTGCTCTCGGGCCCCGATCGGGCGCCCTTCGCCCGGTCGTATGCCCGATGAAGACGGTACCTCGCCCGATCGGGCGAAACCGCCCGATTCCATCGGGCGCCCATGCTTCCATGCATCTGCGAAGAAGATCAACCCCGCCCGATCGGGCGACACTGCCCGATCCGATCGGGCGGGCCTGCAGACCTGCTGATTCACGCCAAAATGAGCTTCACGCAACCTCATCTCCACACCATACACACATTGAGCTCCATATGACATCATATACCCAACACTTACTGCTCATAATTTATATGTTATGACTTATGATATGATCAAATAAAATAATCCACACTGATTGCTTATCTGTAGATGATGAGCTTCTATTGATTGCAAGGCCAATTCTGGGGGTAGTTGGCTGTTCTCATCTATGCTCCAACCTTTTTTTTAGGGTGGGGGTCGGTGGGTTGGAACCTGTACAATTTATTGCAGAAGCCGGAATGTCAATTTCTGCTTAGAGTATGTTAGAATCTCTTTGTACATAACTATAGTTCAACTTTGGTATTCAGGAGTTAGGATTGCTGTTACGTGTTGTACAGCTCAACTTTGGTAGTTAGGAGTTAGGGTTGCATAAAGTGGTCAGTTTCTTTGGCTTTCTACTCTTCTTCCTCTCTCTAGATTCTGCAAGCTTTTCACATATTACAAGCACTATTTTGATGATGCTAAATGAATCAGTCAAATTCTGCATGTACACCTTTGCATGCAGAGGGTATACTTTGGTTACAGTGGCTAATTACGGGGTGACTTGCTGTTCTTTGAATATTTGTCATGAAATGAGTTTGTGACTTGGTGCTGTATGTTATGGGAGTATGTGGTAAAAATCGTAGAATGGGTATGGTTGAGAAGTTTGGAATCAACTGTGATATTGTAGTATGTGGTAAAATTTCTAATTTGATCCTTTATGAATATTGATCAGATGATGCACTATGATACATGTGGTAACTTATTTGTCTAATAAACATGAAAGGAAAACTATAAGAAGATGTTATTAGCTTTCCTGTTGTGATTGCATGTAACCCAACTAAACTATCACTATTTGTACTTTGCAGCTATTGATGCAGCAACCAGAGGGAATCGTTTTATACATTCATGTATTAGGTATGATCTTATGTCTAGACTACGTATGATGGAATATCTGGGGCAAAATTTGATTTTGAAATCCTTGTTTGTTTATACTGCAAATTATTAGCTGATTTCCTTTTTGCAGCAGCTGAGTCTTCATTTGTTAATATGGTCTCATATCAAGGTTCCATGATTTAGATCTTAAAACTCAAGCATTGGATATTGGCATAAGACTAGTTCAATCAAGGGTACTGACTACATCACTTAATTGTTATTAGCCCGTTCCTAGTTGTCCACCTGTCAAAACTACAAATGATTGGAGTCACATATTTAGTGATAGGGATGACTAAAAACATATTCTCTTTGAAGGTAATGTTGTATGATTCAGCACAAAAATGAGATATATATATAAAAACAGAAATTTATGGAGGAATTATTTTGAGAACTGGAAGTTGCATTAATTGATACCATCAGGGGGAAAAAAGTTGCAAATGAGTGATGAAATGCTTGTCTTATGGGTCCTCCTACTATTGCTCTATAAGAGCTTTGGCTTGACCTGCTGATCGGTAATATATGATTTTATAGGAAACCAGAAAAGACCGCGATTTATTGATGCTTGCAATTCTCTCTTTCCCGTTTCTCTTTCGGAATTTCGGACAAGGCAGAGTAGTCCCTGTAAACAAAAATGTTAAAAGTAATCTGACGGAGACTTCTGCTTTTATTGAATCTCTAGTTCCAAAACCATCTTGCAAATGATGCTTTATTTGAAGTAGGTGGTGTTAGTGAGAAAGTTACAAATTTACAATAATACCTCTATATTCTACTATCTACCCTTTTGATGATTTTTTTTTGTTGGGGGGGGGGGGGGGAGGGGATGAGACATGATTATTCATTTACACCCTTAAGCATCTTTAATTAGTTGGTTAGTAGCTTAGGCATCATGTATGAAAAAACATATATGAGTTTACTCTTCTAATTTCTTAACCTTTCATAAAAATTAAAGTTATGCATTTATAGTGCGATTACTCAAAAAGCAAGTTGTGTTTGCCGATCTCTATGCCAGTTTATCAGAGAAGATCCGTTCTATCCTAGCCCTAAGATACGATTACGGGACAATTCGTCTCAAGAAGACAACCTGAACTCATTGCGCTCTGATTTTTCATTTATACTATATCTCAACTTGTTATTTATTACCTCAACTGATTTATCTATTTATTTTCCATGTCCATGAACACAACAAACATGATGTGTCCTCCATCCTTGTTGCCCACACCTTTTTCTTTTGTCCTTTTATGCTGCCTCATTCGATTCCTTATGTGCCCGTTGACCTTGCGGCACACATCATCCCCCCGGCCCCCACCCTGTAGATTCGTACCTGATTATCTTTATTTTGACCTTGCAGCACACTAGTTTGTTTTTCAGATTTCGTGGTTCTTATGACAAGTTCATGGCATTGTAAGCAGTGAATCTTTTATCCCATTATTCTCATCCATGTCTGATGTGTTTGCGGAAGCTTAAAACACGAATAATACTTTGATTAATGAAGCTCACTCGAATTATGTTAAAAGGTCCGAAATTTTATGTAATGATAGGTATAAAGATGGAATCTTTATATGGATAGGCTCTATATGTTCCCTCGAGAACTAGAGGATCTCTCACTAACCTCAATTAGGAGATGCACACAAACCTCGATTTATGCGTTTGGTTCAAACAAAACCTTTCAATGCTCATGCACTCGAAAATCATAAACTCAAAATCAGCTCCCCTTTATTGATGGCCGAAATAGCCTATTGAACAAATTATCCTAAACCTAGTAGAACTATTAAAACATAATAACCTAAACCTATTAGAACTAGTAAAGCATAAAAGATAAACAAAAACACTAACAATAACACGCCTATCTAATCACACGGCTATGTGATTAGACTCCTACTAGGACTAGGATATCCTAATCCTACTAGTACTAGGATTTCAAGTTTCCTATTCATACTAGAATTAGGAAACTACGAGGAAACTACGAAGACTCCTAAAGACTCTATGACAAAGGTAATTAGACTCCTAAGCATAATAGGATCCCTTTATCACTCAAACACCTACTTTAAAAGAGTTATAAAGCAAATAAAACACTTAGTTTCCTAACGTAACTAGGAAACTTCATAAGAATCCTAACGGAACTAGGATCGTCATGATTTTGCTTGCTCACATCCGCATCATACTCTCCCCCTTAGAATAAAACTTGTCCTCAAGTTTGATCATCAAAGTAATCCATGAAATCATCCAAATCAAGCGGACAAAGAATATACTCAACTATCATGTTCATTCGATCAAGGTCATCCTTTGTTCCACGAAAATTTAATCTTTCCAAACTCCATGTCAACATTAGATGTAGATTTATGACGTTTGGAACAATTTCATCATCAACCCTAGGAACCAAAGCAAAAGAAACATTAACAAGAGGCACAATTTCCTTTATGTCAACGTTAGGGATCACTTCTTCAAAGATTTGGAACTGTAAAAATCACATCTTTGTCCTTGGAGCAAGATAAAGTGTCAATCTTTTCTTCATCTTCAACAATCAAAAGTTCTTTGTGAATCTTCTTCCATTTTGTTCTTCTTAGAATCCAAATCCGCTTTGAAGTTCGAGTACCAACTCACGCACATAACATAGACCTTCGATTTGTTCCCGTGCTAATCGTCGTCTTTCTCGGCTAATTGTATTTCTTCTTGTACTAGTTGTCTCATTATATCCAAACAATCACGAAGCAATGAAACATCCATGGAAACATGAAAACAGTAATTTCCAGTTTTCTGACGTTGTATAGTTGCGACGACTGAGAACTCGTTTCTTCTTCAAATCTAATGAAATTTTAACACACCAAACTTAAATATGTTAGCAATACACAGAAACAAAAATCATCAAGATCCATTACTACACGCGCTGTCACGAGTCCCCGCAAGATACTGGTGTCAAACAGATCTGGCAGAATATTGACGCAAATCTTTCTGGTCACTGCGACTTCGTTACTTATTGGATTGGGCTGAAATTTTGACACAAGATAGATCTACTTGTTAGCTTTCCAACGCAACAAACAAATCCAAATTCTAACTTCAAACGCGCCCTCACGCTCCGTTTTACCGGAGTAGCTCTGATACCACTTGATGTGATTGCGGAAGCTTTTAAAACAAGAATAATATGAAGAACACTCTAATCTCACGTTTAATGAATGAAAGGTTCGAACTTTGTAACAAATAGACTATAAAGATTGGATCTTTATAAGGATAGACTCTATATGTTCCCTCGAGAATTAGAGGATCTCTCACTAACCGCAATTAGAACACTACATAAGAATCCTAACAGAACTAGGATTGTCACAATTTTGATGCTCCTCATATGCATCATAAAACAAGAATAATATGAAGAACACTCTAATCTCACGTTTAATGAATGAAAGGTTCGAACTTTGTAACAAATAGACTATAAAGATTGGATCTTTATAAGGATAGGCTCTATATGTTCCCTCGAGAACTAGAGGATCTCTCACTAACCTCAATTAGGAGATGCACACAAACCTCAATCTATGTGTTTGGTTCAAACAAAACCTTTCAATGCTCATGCACTCGAAAATTATAAACTCCAAATCAGCTCCCCTTTATTGATGGCCGAAATAGCCTATTTATAATGAACAAATTATCCTAAACCTAGTAGAACTATTAAAACATAATAACCTAAACCTATTAGAACTAGTAAAGCATAAAAGATAAACAAAAACACTAACAATAACACGCCTATCTAATCACACGGCTATGTGATTAGACTCCTACTAGGACTAGGATATCCTAATCCTACTAGTACTAGGATTTCAAGTTTCCTATTCATACTAGAATTAGGAAACTACGAGGAAACTACGAAGACTCCTAACAAGACTCTATGACAAAGGTAATTAGACTCCTAAGCATAATAGGATCCCTTTATCACTCAAACACCTACTTTAAAAGAGTTATAAAGCAAATAAAACACTTAGTTTCCTAACAGAACTAGGAAACTTCATAAGAATCCTAACAGAACTAGGATTGTCATGATTTTGCTGCTCACATCCGCATCATAAACAAGAATAATATGAAGAACACTCTAATCTCACGTTTAATGAATGAAAGGTTCGAACTTTGTAACAAATAGACTATAAAGATTGGATCTTTATAAGGATAGACTCTATATGTTCCCTCGAGAACTAGAGGATCTCTCACTAACCGCAATTAGAACACTACATAAGAATCCTAACAGAACTAGGATTGTCACAATTTTGATGCTCCTCATACGCATCAATGTCTCACTGGCAACAGTGAGCAGAGATTTGCTCAACTATGCCTTCACTTTTCTGATTAGGTTTTGGCAAAAGTCCTGTTTCCTGATCTGGCCTTGTGCAAACTTAATTACTTAGTTTGATCTTTGATTTGTGATGTCGTTCTCATATATATCGTGTCTTGTAGGTTGAATGAGGAGATGAAAGGCATTGATGGTTTAGCAGCACATTTGTATCCTTGCTGACATTCACTAATAAGTCCTATTTTAGTTCGCACTTTGAGTATGTTGGAGTATCTTATTCCATGAAAACGACTTGTAGTTGGATTCCCTTTTTTTTCACTTTGCTTCTTTTGGCTCCCTTAATCAAACCACAGAAAGATCCTCAAGAGGAATGTTGATGCTTTGGACTCAGCAGTCAGCAGACTCCTCTAAATCACACAATCGGCCCATTTCATTATTTTGATAACTCATACAGGTTCCTAAGCTGGACCATCTTGCTCGACTTTTCTGAAACTGCATGTCATTATAATACGACTAGCCGACTAGGTGTTTTCGCGCTATTTGTTGAGAGACCTTCACATTTTCCCTTTGGAGGCAAGCGATTGATTAACTTTCAGCTGTTCTGCTGTCTCTGCTCTTGTTTGCCTTCTGCTTGGCTTCATGAGTTTTAAACTGATCACGAATACCTTGTAACATAATTTATGCTACTGAGATCTGTAATAAGATCATTCTGTTGGTGATAAACTGAAGATTCTTTCTGTTTCTTTGTGATCAATAATATCACTGTGGTATCCTGTGTATCGACTAAATTAAATTGGCACATTGAACTCCATCAATATGTGGTTTTTGTTTATTCAAGTTCTCCATTCTAGCGTTAGATTAGCATTGCTCCAGGGCACACAGGTTAAAGAAAGATAAGATAAAGAGAGAAAGTTGGATGGATGGGCAGATGGGTGTGTGTCACAACTTTATAGGAAAAGTAGAGAGAATAATCTTACTAAAAGTAGTATGTTTAGCTTGGGTACATCCTAATTGATACTCCTCTGTCGTTGATTGCTTGTTCCATTTCCTTTTTAGTCAAAGTTTACAAACTTTGACTGTAAAAAATCTCATTATATTTAAGTAAAATTATTATCGTGTGAGATAATATTATATCTATCATAAAATTTCTAAAATATTAATTATTATTCACTTTTAATTAATATTAATTGCCAAACATAAACTAGATGGAAAAGGATATGGTCATATGGAGCAACTACTAGGAATAGAGGGAGTATATGTTAGCTTAACTTTAATATGGAAGGAATAGCGTACGATCTCTGTGTATTTCTAACGTAGAAAAGAGAAATACATGAATCACATGATCGGTCGTCATTGGTAATCACAAATAAGATAACTACTCATTAGTATTGCATGGTTCTTAAGGTTTCTATAGTCTCGAAATAAGAGGAATTGGAACATACACATCTTTATTACAATCATAAAAAGTCATTTTTAACGACCCTTTATTTAAGAATATTAGTTATCAGCAAATTGGATATTATTGTTTTTAAAACTCGAAGCTACCGCCTCATGTTGAGCATACATTATTGTCCCTTGCCTCATGAAAGGAGTCTTTTGATATTACTGAAGATGCTAGCATTTGTGGTCTTACATTTTATTGATTTATAACCTTTAGTAGTTTAGTGTCGAAATTCCTTGAAATTGAAACATATTCAAGAGTATAACACATGAGATTTAGTTTCATGGCAATAGTATATGTGGTTTTAGTTAAAAGACTGGGTGAAATTAGATACTTTTGGCTGTTGGAGTTTTAAGTACTTGCAAATCAAAGAAAAAATAATTTTACAGATGGCAGAGTATCCACATTTTGGTGAAACTTTCCCCTCTTCACCACCATAGCAATAACTTTGATTTTTAGTTGGATTATTTACCATCTACTTATGAGAAGTTTCAGTTATTCTAATGTTTAATTAGCTACCTAATAAAAAATAGTTACATCCGTCGCAATTTAGTACTTTTTTTTTTAGTTGTGATTTAACTTCAAATACCAATATCTTGAGTATATATATGAAAAAAATTATAAAAATTATATATTTGGAAAATACAAATCGGATTAATCAAAATGATTTAATTAGCTACGTAAATAAAAAATAGATAATATGCGGAGGTAGTATATAGTTACAGTTGACAGTTGAAAGACTGCAACTGCATGGGTCGTTGATGATAGCATAGCAGTTGGAAGTTGGGACTAATTTCAAGGTTAAAGTCCTGACAATGACAGTGTTGACTACCAATCTTGTAGGAGTTTCATGCAATCTCATGGCCTTTATTTTTGGGCTTCTCTTCACTCTGAAATGTGGGGTTTCCACTGATTCCCAGCCTTTGAATTTATTCCTATACAACTGGTAGCTGCTAACTCTAATATTTAAGTTATGGAGCAACTCTTTAACCATACTTCCTTTACAACCATAATTAATTAATTGATTGATTAGTATGATTTGGAAAGTTTTCGTACAAATTACTAGTAATAACGTTCAAGTTTAGCTGTTGAAGTAATGCTTTTAGAAAGAAATGAAGATGTTATATTCGAATCCAATCCAAATTATACCACTTCTTCTTATTGGTTGATTATCATGTGTTTTAAATTTTGGATTATTAATATTGGATTATAGGTGCAATGATAGCAACCAATAAAAAAAGAGTGGCAAATAAGTGGTACAAGAACTGTCACACTGAAAATTTTGGATTCTTTATCTTTATTGCGTCAATAATTTCATCGTTGAATATTAAGTTTATTCTCTCTCGCATGCGAGATTCATTCTTCCCTGTTTATAAGTGATTTCTTTTTCATACTTTAGTAAGAAAAAAGGTTCTATTTTTTGTTAGATTCGTGGTATTAGACAACAAATCTATTCTTGGTTAAGAAAATTCATATTTTGATTTTCCTATCCTACAAAAGCATGTAATATGAAATTTTCTACTTCAGAAAATAATAGATTTAGAGTCAATGAATATTGATTACAGTTTTTCTATGAGTGTAATTAATTTGATCCATAATCGACCCTTAATTATAGTAACTTCTAAATGAATAAACTAGGTTGAAAATGCTAAAACATAACTTTGTGAATCTAACTAATCCTAAGGCTTAATGCAAACATATCATAAGTTAGCTTAACATAATATTATCCAATTACTGTCACTTGGTTAGTTAGATTACTATCATTAACTTAATTAACCTAATCTACATGCATTATTTTGAAGTTATAGAATTGATTTTTTTAAATATCAAAACAACATTGCTAATGTACCTTCATAGAACCATCTTATAGAATCTTTCAGTTGCATGGTTCTACATTGCGCAGGTTTCTCCCATTCCCATGCAGCATCAAAAGTTTAACGATTTACAAGAAGATCAGATGATGTGGACCCTTAAAAAATAAGGTGGAATTACTCTATTATTGTTGTTAATATTGTTCCGTTATTTGCGTGCCCATGTCTATATATTAGCCACATGAATGAACATGCTTGTCATAAACCAAACAGTCAACAATTCCAGTCTTTTATTGTCTGACAACTCCCAGAATCTAATTTGGTACACAGCACTGGAACATGTTTCTTGGTTTCGTATCCTTAATTATGTCAGATTAACCGTTATAACCGTTTCTGGGCAGACCATTTGGTCGTTAGTTATCAAATGTACTGTGTGTTGACTGATGAGTGACTCAGTGAGTGACCTTGGTAAAGAAGTAAAGAACAACCAATACTGTCTTGTCTAGTACTACTTCATTACTTGATCACTTTATGCTCCCTCATCTTTACACGTTCTTCGTTGCCAACTCCATCGTTTTGCTTTACATATGATCCTCTCCTTTTGCATTGCATTGCATTTTCATATAATTGCATGCACTAGTATATACCAGGAATTTGGTTTTATATATGAGTGGTTCTCATATGTTTGTTAAGACCCTGTTCTTTTGGATTTATTTTCGTTCGAATTTAGTCGGTTTCGATTCGGTTTAGTTATTGGTCCCAAGAAAAACGGGCTTTAGTTTGCATTGTTCTAGATTTACACATTCATCTTGGAATAGAAATGACAATTAGGTCAATGGGTCATGATTGTGGTTATATATGTTCTGTGTGTTATGGGTTTATCTCATTTGCATTCGAGTGTGATATATGGGTTTAGAATTCTCTCATTAGTTACAAGTCAGGTTCGAGATCGACCCATCTTACTTCTCTAACCTATAAGTGATATGATAATAATTAATTACACTTGAAAAGTCGATCGATTGTTGGCTAAATAAAGTTTCAATAGGATCCTATTTTCTGACCCTATGTCGATCTATGTCTTGTCTTACATTTCAACAACTTTTCATTATGCCATATTGGATTTTCGTTAATATCATATATATTTATATATATATTTAAAAATACTTTATATACAATTTTTTCGAACACGCTTACACATTTTCGAACAATGCATAACTTTAACTATTAATATCTCTAATTCCGTAAAAAATATAAAAAGCTGATATTCTAAAAATACATATTGAGACGAATCTAACAAGATCCACATGGCTATATTTTTCATTGCGTAAAAATCACAAAACACGATCAAAGGAAGGTGTGTGAATAATACATAAGGTGTTAACACCAGGGAACACTTGGTAAGACGAAGAACCCTAATGGACCAACACCTCTCACAGGTCAGTCAGCCTAGCTACATAGGTCAACGCTTGAGAGTAGGGGGTATAAGGGAATCCCTACTCCCAAGCACAAGTAGGTAGTGGGGTTCAAACTTGTGACCTTAAAGTCATAAGGTGAGTTCCCCACCAACTCCACCAAGCAAGCCTGGTTAAACCGACCGGTCATGTACATGCCTGCAATTACATGTATAACACAGGTATGTAATACCACACGTATGATATGCTTATTGCACTTCGGAATGGTTCAATACAATATTTTTTTTGAGGGGAAAAGCAGTCGATCATTACTCCGTTCAATACAGTACTTAATGCCACATCACCTCTATGATTCTTAGACTATTGACAAAAAAATCTCATTAGAAAGGAGAATTATTGTTAGCATCGATCGTCTTATCTTACCTTATCAAAAGGGAACTTTGGAACATTAATGTATCGATCAAGAAAATTCTTGAATTATGGTACTAATTAGAGTATATGCATATACCACCAATAATATTTGGTTTTTAAATCCATTGAGCAATCTACACGTACATCTGATGTGATTCGGCAACCAATTTACCCTTTAACTTCTTCTCAAATCTTAACTGTATAGATCGTATCAACTTTCAACTTTATCTCTTTATAACAGTTAAAGGTGGCATTGCCCAATTAGGCAAAACAATGAACATAAAACACAAAGCTTATGCCTGTTATTGCTTTTATTTCATGACAATTTAGAACCTTATCTTGTAAAAGTTATTGTTTATCTAATCCTTCTTATAAAGAATAAAATTATGGTCTTGTCATATATTGTAAAAGCAAAAAACTGAAGATTCCCAAATATTTAGCTAGCTAGCTAAACTATTGGACTTGATAAGAATTAGAATAAAGATAGAAGTGTAAATCAGCCGCAATGCCAACTTCTCTCGGTTGTATGTAGATTGTAGAATTTCTGTCCTTGCATGATCTATGGAAGTAGAAGAACAAAATGCATAAAATAACCATGGATCTTCTTAGATGCATAAAATGTGTGGATCTTATTAGATTTGTCTTATAAAAAAATATTCATACAAGACCATGGAAATTAGTGATCAAAAGTATACATCAAAATTCATGTAAACATAAGTAAAATTATTGATTAGAGACGGAGGGAGTATAACTGTATAAGATTACATGTACAGATTATGCTCTATTTTGCTCAAATTCTATTCAATATGCTTAGCATGCATGTCCGCGAGTCCAAATTCCATCTATAGTTTGACATATAACTCCGTTTTATAAAGTCTATATATTTGTTTGATTTCCTTTTTAAGCCATTTAATTAGCCTAGTATAGAAACCATGTTTTATTCACTTAGCATCTTTGTCCATATATATACTTGAACTCGAGCGAGTCCCAAAGCTCATTCAAGCTCTCCCATTTATTTTTTCTACCAAATTATTCCGTTAAAGTTTTCTAACTTTGGCCACCTAAATAGAAAATGAATATGATAAATTATACACTTGGTCAACTTTCTTTTTATTTTGTTGGATAGCAAATGAAAAGGACATCAACAATAGTCAATTTGCTTTACCATTATATATTATATAAATCTCTTTTTTTTTGTCATCGAATATTTTTCAATTAGTCCAATTCCTTTGTTGGTAGAAAAAAAATCAATAAAAGAGTTAACTTTTATTTTGACACTCGTAGTCGTATATAATTGGTTTCCCTTTTTCCTTGTATCTGCTCGAATATTTTCTCATTTATTCAAATATACTTTTGTAGTAAATGACAAGAAAAAATATCTCTTGTTGCAATTACAGTTACTCTAGAAAATAATTTGGCTATATGAGTCGCATCATAAAAAATAGGATGCACCATAAGAGGAGGACGTACATGAAGATTACCCTATATATGTACTACCTCCGTTACACAATAAGTGAAACACTTCCCTTATTTGGAATAGTCACAATAAGTGCAATCAAGCTCTAAATGGTAAAAAAAAAATCCACTTTTATTACAAATTAAATATGCCACCAAAAAGAAAGAGAGGACTACAACCTTTTTGTTTTATCACTCTACTTTATTGTGGTCTCAACTTTCTCTCTCTATATTCCTTGGTATGTGTGTACTTTATCTATGTTTCACTTATTGTGAAACGGCGGAAGTATTTCCTAGATGAATCATAATACTTCCTCCGTTCCAAATTAAATGCAACAGTTTCTAAAAACGGTAATTTCAAATTAAATGCAACATTTTACTTTTTTCTATTCTTAGTAAAGATTTTGAGTGTGAAATTACGAATATACTCTTACTAAAACTAATTAAGTCATATAAACTTAGTCACATGCCCTTACTTTTTCTGTGGTCCCACTTTCTCTCTCCTTATTAATTAGTCACATGCCCTTACTTTTTCTTAATCTCACCTTAAGAAATTTTGCCTAGGAGAATGTGTCATCCAAATTGTTGCATTTAATTTGGAACGGAGGAAGTATAAAGAACAAAGTTAAAGAAGCTTCAAAATAACATAAAACAAAGGAAAAGAATTGTGTCCACTAATGGTCTCTTTAATTTGCTTAGTAGCTTTAAATGTTAAATGCGTAATCAAATACGCATCATTATGGGATAAGAGAACATATATATCACATTAAATATACTCCGTCAATATTTTTAGTTCCATTAATTAATTTTGAGCTTGTTCCTTTTCGTCTATGGCTTCTTCACTTGTCACTTTCAAGTCTCAATCATCTGAGTTGGATATGTTGGATTGAAGTTGCTGGTCCATCCACCAAGTACCATCATTAAACGATTATAATCATGAGTTAATTTGATCATGCATATAGACACAAATAATAGCTCTAGTATCATTTGCCAACCATAAATTGTGAAGAGGATAATGTATTAAATATATCATATGTGCAATGTCACCAATGCACTCACTCATCACATACTTCCTCTACTTCGAATGGAGATTATAGGATGGCCCGAATCGTGACGGAATCGAATATGTAAACATTTTCTTACAACGGAATATGACATATATATTCAATAGACATGTAACCCTATTAATTAGTATCAATTGGAACCCAACACTGTAATTCTATTGGTAACTACTCAATCTAACATATTTAATTCATTAATTATTCAATTAATAACTCGTGTAATATCACGCAAGAATGTTAAAAAATTATTAAGCAATTAATTCGATTAATAACTCGTTCAACATCCCTAATATATGAATTAAGGATCCTTCTAAATCCTTGTGGCGGTGGTTGGTTGTATGAATATCAAAGTTTACGTGATATAATGAGTGGAAGTATAGTTATTAATTAATAAACTGTAATATGTTTCTTTTTTTTACAAATTATAAATGAAAGTACTTTAGATTATTTCTCGACTTAATGGGGTTCATTTTAGGGATCTTATTTGGATTGTACATCCAAATTAAATGTGGTTTGATTGTTGTGTGTAAGACAAGTCACAAGACCTAATCAAATATACATCCATGTGCCCTCGCTCATAGGTTGTTGTTTTGTGTATGAGTCCAATTGATATAAGACAAGACTCTATGCACATATATGTGGCTTCACCGCTTCACGCTGACACGTACATGACGCACATGATCAATTGATATATGTAGCACATATATCACCTCAATGTGCATACACCCGAGTATAAGATAGAAATGTATGAAAGGTTCTGAAGCCCACCTATCCATAGATAAATTGGTCACAATAATGAAACAAAACCCTCTTAACTTATTTAGAATCTCTCTATTTTTTATTAGTTTATGCCTTTACTTTTTCAAAATCAAAGTTCATTAACTTTGACAGTATTTTAACACTGACATTTTTTTTTTTTAATAAGGTAAGATGAAGCACTAAAGATCTCATGGGGAGCGATCCGGATCGGAGGGATCAACACCATGTTTTTTTTAACACCGACATATAACACTAAACAATATCACGAATGGATTTATAGTTGTCATTCTAATATATGGATTTAAGTTGTCAACTTTTTATGAACTTTATTAAAGCACAATTGAAGATATTAACAGTCAAAAGAGACGTTTTAAAGATTGTCAAAAAGCAAATGACTGGATAAACTAATAAAAACCGAAGGGATCGGAGTAATATCGAAAATTCGTACTGAAAAGTAGTGTATGTTTCTCTTTATTATTCTCACTCTAAAATCCTGTATTCTCCATTGGGAATAGTTAAAAGTACAAAAGGGGAAGAATGCGAACACCATTAATATCTTGCATTGTATGTGAAGGACAAAGGTTTCATTTCCTAAGGGCATGAAGCTGAGCCAAGAGAAACATAGGAATATATTTTCCAGTCAACTGTTTATTTTTAATTAATTGTGGGTGTATGCCTAAGATGTCCGAATAAACTAAATTGACAAGTGGGGGTAACTAACCTTATCCAAAAAATTTATGGGTCTGCGTCTTCATCAATGTATTACAATCCTGCTCGCCTCTCTTTTCTTTTCTCTTTCCCTGTCTCGAACATCACTAAATGAGGACATTGAGGAGGGACCATAACATAGTCAGAGATATATATCTTAGAACATGTTCATTGATCTTCACTAGACACATGGACAAACAAGATTTTGGACTTAATTGGGTATATGTCCACTTGGCTAAACACCATGAACCCACATGTACTAATGAAGTGGGACCTAGTTCACCGCAAAGTATTTTGTAGTCATATTATTTTTGCTATAATTAGCACTTTAAATCGTCACCATTCAAGTATAATGGTTTGGATTAGAGTATAATTTCCCGTCTTATCTAATGTGATAAGAAAACGCTCTTAGTTCAATTTGGTAGAATGTGGGGCTCCAAAATCCGATGTCGTAGGTTCAAATCCTATAGAGCGCGATTCCCTATTTGTTAGAACAAATTGAATTATCGAATTATTGATATAAGTAATATTTTGTTATATGCGTCTTGAAATCCACCAAAAATCGAAATTTTGGGGTTGAAAATTTAACTGAAGACTAAAATTAAGCTCATGACACTCGGATAAGCAGTCAATTAGTTTTTTAACTTTGTCTGTATGTTCGGCCATTTTTTATATTATAACGAATATTCTTGAGGATTAAATTTGGGGTTCCTTTTAAGGATGTTTAGGATTCTGATATCTTATATAAATAGAAACATTTTAGGCTATTTATTATTCTCTCCTCTATAGACTTTCATGTATCATTTACTAAAACTCTGTGTACTCCATTATTGGGATTATTGGGATTATCTTCTTTCTCCCTTCATCAAAGCTAATAAGAAAATATGTTACTTCTTGCCGGTGGGGTACAGTAGGCTACATTGACTAAACCAAACAATTTAGATGTCTTATACATCTTCTTTACTTGTACCTTCTCAAATTCATGTTCTCTACTTTGTTGTCCATGTATGTTAATCAGTTAATGGACATCAATCAAACACGCCGCTCGAGTGATCCTCCCTCTAATAATGTCTTTTATGATATTGTATGTCTTAAACTTTTATGTAAGATTATTTGACCAAATATATCTAATCAAATCAGTCACATAAAGAACATCAAAAGTTTAATTAATGAGTATTTGGTCTTACCAAATGTTTATAGTCAGAATATCTACTTAAGAATTTGTTTCAATTAAATGGTCTGACACTAAAGGCTGTGTTCATTCTAGCTATTTTTTATTTAAATTAGGATAAGATCTTCCCCTGACCTCCTTGCGCCTCTACAAAATAAACGTCAAAACCATATGAAATAAAGGGAATCAACTAAAGAGCGACTTTCATGATTAGCTTTTTTTCTTTATATGGATAGTTTTAGAATCTGAATGTAGGATTATCATTATTATAATCTTTTTTAACTATCAAATTGTAAGTGTTTAAGTTTTATTAAAGAAATTAGACATTGAATTTAACTGTTAAACTATAATCAAATTATTCACTCCCTCCGAAATGATATTCTCATTTACAATCTTGACACAATTCATAAGTAACGAGAATCTTCTAACTTATTTCCAATATAAGAAAAAAAATATAGTCATGTAGGGTATTGTTTGATTCGTCTTAATGAATATATTACGAAAATCGAACTTTTATAATTTTTACAAATATATGATTAAATATATTAATGATGCTAAGCGTGAAAAGGAGAAATGGAAGCATCTTTTTGGGATAAAGGGAATAGTTTATTGTTGTAGAACTAAATATTTGTCTTTGTCTTTTACAATTTTAATAGCTACTTTTCCGTGCATAATTAAATACATGTCTTTTATAATTCCAATAGCTACTTTTCCAACGCTAGTAGATTCAACAACTACTTCAAACATTAACCCTTAATAGCTACTAGCAAAGTACCAGGTTAAATTAACAAAATCCGAAATTAAAACCAGTTGATCGGTTGCTACAAGTTATAATTTGGAACCATCAGGTACCTGTTTTAGGTAACCAATCATTTTGATAATGCGTAAGTTATACTATATATATATACCGACTATTTCTCTAGTATTTAATCCTTTATTACTTAACGAAAATTAAATAAAACTCACTTATGTCATAGAAAAGGCAAAAACAAAAAGAGAATCTTGTAACAATGCAAATAATAGCATACTTATATATTTTAAAAGAAAAATCCTCACAATAACTTTAATGTTGGACCCGCTTAATCGGGCATCCAATCAGTTTTGATTCCAGTAACTAGAGAACTACAACTACTCCTCATTCCTGATACCCAGAATCGAAATCGACGGTTTTTCATCCTCATACACCCGATTATATTGCTCATCCCTAAATATATATACGAGAAAGGGTATATCCGCATACGCCCCGTCTGATTTCCATCCCTATTTCTATACAAGTTCCTTTTGGGGATTGTATATGAGTCTCTAGTCTCTACAAAATATTAAATGAAGGCACATGGGAGATATATCATAAATGGGGCAAATAAGGAAATAAATCAATTTCAGTTGGCTTATAAATAGGAGGAAGGCCGTTACAGTTTTCTTCCCCTCTCATCTGCAAGCTTCACGTGTTCTCTCTCTTCAATTAAACTTCCCTTAATTCCCACCCATTTCAACTTCTTCTTCTTCTTCTCTATACAAATTCTTGTCGGTGATAGTAGTTTTTATAGTTGAGATTTCTTTATTAAGTCTTAACTAAACATCACATAAATTATGTCGAAGAACTCATCCAAGAAAGTCACCTCTTCTTCTTCTAATGATAATTATAATAATGATAATAATAGTAATTACAATAGTTCTGCTGGTGCTGCTTCTAATTCCACCATTGCTGACCTTTTTGGTCCTAAGCCTTCTTCTTCCTCCTCCAGCATATTTGGCTCTGTGTTTGGTCCTACGTCAATGGTACCCACTTCTCTTTATCTTTATCTTTTATTATTATTATTATTAATTTTATTTTTATATTGAATACTTTTATGAAGCACATATTGATGTTCCTAAATCCGAGTTACAATTTAGTGG
Organism: Beta corolliflora; assembly: GCA_947648045.1. Classification (NCBI taxonomy): domain Eukaryota; kingdom Viridiplantae; phylum Streptophyta; class Magnoliopsida; order Caryophyllales; family Amaranthaceae; genus Beta; species Beta corolliflora. Next base: position 641,043 of record CANSZD010001252.1, on the reverse strand, counting down.
ATGTCAACTAGTTAGTTGGTTAAAGTCTTGGGACGTGGTGCCCAAGACCTGAGATCAAATTTCGTCTACATCATTTGCCCTTGTGGCTCTCTCTACACCCCAAAAAACATATTGGTGTTCTTAAACCTGAGTTATAATTTTGTTTAATTTTACCTTTTTGTGCATGCTTTTTTTTCCCTAACTAATATGCCTCGAAATTTAGGAAAGTAAGATCATTTCCATTTATTTTCTTCCATTTCTAACTCTAGAGTATGACACCTAAATTAGGAAACAATAAATTCCGTAAAAAACTCTTATTGCGTGGGAATTCAGTCCACACTAATATTATTGTGACCAAAATCACTTATTTAACATAGTGACTTTTTTTTCCATATATAGTAATTTTTTAAAAATCTTAAGTTACACTTATACGATTCTTTTTATAATATAGTGACCGTTTTTTTTTAATATAGTCACTCTTTCTTACATTAGTTTATCATGATGAAATTTTCAGTTTGTGACATAGTAAACTTTTTTTTTCACATAGTCAAACCTTAGAATCTATATCTACTCATTTTTTATATCTATTTTTTTATATAGTGACCCTTTTTTTTTCATAAATCACATGAATTAGCATTAGGTCCACACTAATTTAGTGTGGACCAGGTCCATATAAGACTTTTACCTTTATGCAATCGTGACTTTTGATATAAGAAATGGAGAGAATCTCGCTAAAAAGTTTTAGTGTAATCATACACACTAAGGCTCATTCGTACAAAAGTCTTTCATATATTGGTTTTCACACTCTATATGTTAATTTCCAATAGATGTCATAGGTTGACCTATTACTCGAGTTTAACCTAGTCTTCGCTCCTAATGAAATAAAACAATGAAATTAAGAAGTTGGTATTAGAAAAGTAACATTTTTTACCCAAGAAAGTTGTGGTTGATTCATATCATCTTGAGTTGGTTCTGCTTCCTCTATTTTCTAACACGACTAATCGTGTTTTTCTCGTTCTAGGGTTGTAAGTGAATTTTACTAAACATATTTCGTGTATGCACTAAAAAAGAGCTGAGTACAGCAAAATGATGGTTTGTGTTCCTCAAAGACCTTATTCTATTCTTTTTTTCAATTAAACACTGCCTAGGAATCTTACCAAAAATGTCTAATAATTTTAGAATCACTACTAAGAACTTTAAACTTCATGTGGATTCGAATCAAACATTAGGGCTTTAATTTGTTCATTTCATCTCCTTTGAATTAGATTTCAAATACAGATGATGTATCACAAACAACAATAATGTTACAGTTAAAAAAAGTTACTTGTTAAATATCTTTTGTAAGCTTAGGCGTGATATTCACGAGCATGTGATATTTGATAGCTTAGTATAAAAGGAGTCGGATCTCATTACCGGCCAGCACCCGCGCCCCCTCCCCCGGCCACCCGCCGCAGGGGACCGACTTCTATACTCGTGATCCGCACCGAGGGGTCAGCTCCTATGCTAGTACCCCATGGGCCATGGGGGTTGGCCAATGGCCACCATAATAGGCACCCTTCTAAGGGTGTTAAGGTAACTCCTTTAGACTATGTGTTGTGCTAGTTGATTTTCGTCACTCCCTATTTAGTCTATACCAGCAAGCTAATTTTTTGTGTGTGTTGTGGTCCTGTGGAGTGAACATCGTATGTATGTGAGAGTGGTGCAAAGGGAGAAATTGCGCATGAGAGACAATGCTAGATATGCTGGCACAAGGAGCTAGAGATTTTGGGATGAAAATTGACACACAAGGGTAGTTTTGTCCAAAAAAATTATTTTGTTGCATTTAAATTTTCTAATGGTTATAATCACTACTTAGCACCACTTTACAAATAAAAAGTTGTAAAAAGATAATTTTAGAGATGGTAGGTTTTTCTTAAAATCACGATCGTTAGGTAGATCTAGTACTGAAGAAAACTCACGTCTTTTCAATCATTATTTGATGCATCTTCTAATAGGGATTATTATAGGTTAGTACTTAGTACCACATAAATTTAGGGTGTATATGTTCGTTAAAAAGGGGTTATTGGTTCATGCTGTTATGCAAAGGTATTAACAGTTTGAAACAATGAAAGCATGCATGTAGTGAATTACACCAGCAATTTCAGTCACATTCAGTTGGCTTCCATAATTTGCGAATTTCTGTTTCCCAATGCAAAAATTCTGCTTAATATTGGCTTCTGTTATTTTTATTTGCCTCTTTTCTCTTACACTTTTCGATCTTTTTTAACTATCTTTTTTGACTTATTTGCATGCCTTTGTGATCTCACAATATTTTGTTGGTATTTCTTGTTAATTTTGTCTTTTGGTGCAATTTCAAAGGGGCTTGTTCATATCGTCAATGATGCCTCTTTTTGGCTTTGTTTTCGAGTCATTTTGGCACCTTTGCCTAAGGTGCGAAGAGACGTGAGCTAGTAACTAATGTATAGAGTCCAAAATTTGCTTGATTTAGAGTTTTTTTTACTTTTATTGCGCTACATCAAAAAGTTGCCGACCTTTTTTAAAGTTTATCTTCAAACTCTCATCTTCCATATGAAATTGAGTTTTCATAACCTAACCTTTTTCTCCTTTCTATTTTCGGTGGTAAAGATTAGGAACTACTTAAAATGATCAGTATGCCTTTTATGTGTACAAATTTTATCATACACCCGGATGTAAAGAGAGCATAGTATGCTCAAGGCTATTTTTTTGCTCATTTGAATGGAATAAAAAGGAGAATTACAAATGAGCAAATGAGAAAAATTTACCAGGTGTATGATGAATGAATTCCTTTCGTGTGATGTCATACGTCTAGCAGTGGTGAATTTTCATAATTAACCTTATATTGGTAATCCTATTACAATCTTATCAATTTTTATCAATAACTTCATATATGCATTATTGGTAACCCAATCTATGATAATAAATAAGCCACGTTGCATCATCAATTAATGATGTAGTGTCGTATATTAGAATTTGTATAATTGATAATGACGAGTTCCTAGATACTATCTTATTTGTGATTTTTGAGCAAGTTTTTACGTTATTTACCTCTAAACATTGAAAAATTATTCTCATAAAAACACTTATTACTTCATTTCTCTTTTTAGTTGCTACAAATACGCTATATAGGTGTTTAATTTTAGTTGCTATGAGTTTTTTTCTTTTACTTGTGGTCCTTATATTATTTTACCTTTTTTTTCTACTATATCGTTCCTATCTATTTTACTTTTTTGTTTGTCATCTACCTGTCAAGTAATGGTCTCAACCACCCTTACATGTAATTTCTAAAATTTTTGTCATTTTTCAATGTACCAACTAAAAAAGATACTAAAGCAGTATCATCTTTTAAATTGAAAAAGTACTCTTAAACTGTCTCTCTTAAGAAGTTTTCATTGACATCCGGAACCAAGTACAAAAGATGGTTTCTTACTGAGATGCCTGTTCTCCTAGACCACATGAATTGATATTGACTCGGCAACGATAATCTTTTTAATGGTTGATATTTCATGTTGTCAAAAGATTAGTCACTTCATAACTTGTTTAAGGAGATTCAAGAAAAGGATAGATGTATAACAGCTTATCTATCAATTTTGGCGTATTCGATCCTATAACATTTTGGGAAAACTACATTTGCTTTTTTAACTAAAAATATATTCTTATCTTATGTGCTACTAACTCTTATTAGGTACTTTTTCATACACTATCTAGTTAATTATTTACTTAACAACCATATTTCTAGAACAATACACGCATATTCCTAAACCTTCTTTTTATCCAGCAAATTAAGACTCTAAGCTAAGTAGTTATAGTTGAACATGTCCAGCTAAGTATATATAGGAGTGTTTGGCAATTAGAGTTTTGGACCATTTTTAGAGTTTTGACTAGTCAAAAACTCTAAAAGGGTGTTTGTTTTAGAGAGAGTTTTGGAATGAAAACTCTCAAAATGAAAAAGCTCCTAATAGGAGCTTTTTCTTTAGAGGATTAGGTAAAAATATGTTCAATGACTTTTTTGCCTCTAATAATAATAATACACATATGTATTAAAATGTCTATAAATGTCATTTCACACAAACAAATAGCAATAAGCTTTTAGCAATCAGTTAATTGTTACCAAACACATTTATAAAAAAAAGTTGTCAAATCATCAGTCAAATAAATCTGCTGAACAAAAAGTTAAAACTCTAACAGCTAAACTCTAAACTCTAAACTCTAACAGCTAAACTCTAAACTCTATTTGCCAAACAGGGTCATAGTTGACTAAATTCCTTCGTAGCATGCGTGGAGCTTTTGGAGAAATTGTATTAAAATGAGGAAACCTCAATTTTCAATCATTTTGTGGGCTTTATTACCACAAAAATAGTTAGGATTTCAGGGACGTGACTACATCTACCCATTGGTAGATTACCCGCTTCTAATATACCATTAAAAAATAATTGTTCATGGTGAGTTGGATTCCGTGATATATTAAATTCTATAGTAGTGGGTAAACTACTCACTGGATAAACCAAGTTTTATCCCACCTTTTCGCTTAAACTTTTTAAAGTTTAGATTCTTTGATTTAATCAAAACAGTAGAAAGTAATCAATAACTAATTATCATTAAGTATGCTCGCTCTATTGCCTTCATATTTATGTTTTTCCCTGAGTTTAATTTATATCTTTACTTCTATTATATTTTACTTGATTATGATCAAATATTAATCAATTTTAATATAGGGGAGAGGAAGAGACTCTACAAACCAAGGGGGGAATTTCAGGCAAGGTGTTCCTGGTACGTAATGTATACTCTTTATACTCCCTCCGTTTTATAATAGAGGTAACATTTGACTTTTCACACTTGTCGAGACACAAGTTTGACCCATATCGAGACGAATCCAACAAGATCCCATATGAATATATTTTTTCATATATATAAATAACAATTGATGGTCAAAATGAGTTGTATGAATAGTGTCAAAAATCAACATGTTACATCTAAAAAAGAACGGAGGGAGTACTAAATTAAACTATTATCATCATGCGATTTTAAAAATGAAACTATTTTCTCCAAGTGTAAACTTATTATTCAAATAAATTATAGATAATTGGTTGAATAGTATTTGCATGTTCTAACTCTTACTGCCTTGCAGGCGCACCTGTAAACAAAGGGGAGAATAGCAATAATTCTTATTATCAACAACAAACAATCGATCAACCTTGCTATTTTACCTCTTCCATCTACTATGGTGGCCAAGAAGTTTATTCTCCAACTACACGTTCCACTGAATCTCAAGTGAGTGTAGTACTACATATTCTTCTTCATTATACTTCCTGCGTTTCTTTTTTAAGTGTCACACTTCTCTCTTTTATGTGAGAAGTGTGTCACTTAAAAAGAAATGGAGGAATCAGTTAAATTTGATGTATATATCTCTTTCCTTACGCTACATATTGGATAATATATTAATATTACACCATACTCTATATATTTACTATAAGATCTAAAAATTTATATTCTTTCAGTTTAAGAAAGATGAGCAGGAGGATGACCCTAACAGTGCTTCAAGAGGAAATTGGTGGCAAGGTTTGGATTGTCTTTTCACATACTGCTTTTGGTTTTGTTAGTTTTGTTCATTTGATGTTCTTAACTGTAAAATTTCTTTTTTTTTCCAGGGTCACTTTATTATTAGTCCAAGATGCGACTTAAACGGGTGTAGCCTACCCCCTTTGGAAACTAAGGTACATTTGTGAATTTTTTATTGTAGTAATTAACTTATCCAATTATAAGATTAATCTTATTTCAAAAAAGTACTTCAATATTTCTAGAAATATAATTACCCCTATTAGAAAACCCCTATTTTTCATATTTACTTCATTCTGAAATAAGTGAAACACGCACTTTTCAATAAAACCTATTTTTCATATTTACTCCATAATTCTCAAATAGTGAAACACGCACTCCCCAACAATCCTTCCCTTTTATTACGTTTTTGGTAGAAGTGTTTTGATTATTACCCAAGAATTGGAAGTATATTGTTCTTGTGATGCAATTCCAATGCGGGATTAGCAAAGAAGTACCCAAGCATATCATCTTGTCTAGATTCTAGAATCTTCATGGCATTCATATACCAGATGTTCAGTAGACTGTATGTGATGATAGTAGTATATGAATATAAGAAGAATCTGCATATTTTCATTTTTAGCAACTTTTTTAATATTCTGTTGCATTATTTATTATTCTTCTAGTTAATATCAATTAGTCCCAAGCATTTTGACTTTTACTAATGCGAAAACAATGTCCCCTTTATACCATTTTGTTGCAGGGGATATGGGGGGACTGCTGCTTGATAGCTATCTTCTCAAGTTATGACTTGTTGCAGAAGAGAATATACCATATAAGTTGAACAATACCAAAAACAGCTTATCAATAACTAGCTAGTCTTAGAATAGCTAAGGCCTGAATCAAGTTACTGGGGTTAGTTTTTGGTCCCAGTTTTCTTGGAAGGCATAATAACTTAGCTTTACTTATTTTCTTAGGATCAGCTTTGTCTGACATAATACTATAGCTTAGTTTTTATGCTTATAGTATATGACTATCAACTTCTCTTTGTACACATAGTTGTTATTACTAATAAACTACTAATGTTAATTTTGCGTACTTCGTGTGTTCCTTTTGTATGAATAACTGGTGTTTAAAATATCGTGATGGTTTATTTTCTTAGGTAAAGCTTTGTCTGACATAATACTATAGCTTAGTTTATATGCTTATATAAGACTATCAACTTGTCTTTGTACACATAGTTGTTATTACTAATAAACTACTAATGTTAATTTTGCGTACTTCTCGTGTTCCTTTTGTATGAATAACTGGTGTTTAAAATATCGTGATGGTTTATTTTTAGGTAAAGCTCAATATCTATACTAAATAAATTGAAGCGTGTCGACAACGTTTACACGATTTGAACCCTGACATCTCTACTAAATTATACATTGCACAATTACCATCTCAACCAAAACTTTTAATCAAGCTTTAAATGTCCACATTATTTATATTTGTACCTTTTAAATGTTGAGTTTTCTTTATTACTTCTATATTTTAAGGCGATTGAAAAAAATGCATATTATGTTCGGGAAAAAAAAAAATATCACCCGGGGCAACGCTCGGGCCCAAATACTAGTTATGAGTCTAATTAATGGTTGTGGTTTCCTTGTTAGTTGAGATTTTCTTGTCTTCCTACCATACAAAGGTCGCGTCATTTGCGCCCTTGCTTTCAGAATTAGAAAAGAAAGAATATTAGTTGAAGATGGAAAAGATAACTTGAATATTGTTGTGGGAAGAGAAAATTACTCCAGCAGCTAGAAAGTTGAACAATGCCATGTTGGTTCACATGGTAGAGAATTAGAGATAGGATCCTTGTGCATTTCTATGCAATTTTTAGTTGTTCCACGTTTTCTAGTACTCCCTCCGTCTCATAATATAGTGCTTGCATTCCATTTTGGGTGTCCCAAAATGTTGTTCTTGTTTCTATTTTTTAATTCCACAATTCCCCTTGATTTGCCTAAAAAACCATGCAACCGTCATTTATTTGCTGCTTGGAAATAGTTTTTTTCTTTGTTTATTGAACCTAAGGGTTGAATTAGTCATATATTTAATGCTTTTTCACCCATTATACACCATTCTCTCTCCTAAAATCAGTTTTTTTTTCCACAACATTAATTGTTTATCATTCATGTTCCACTTTCCTTAATTCTCGTAAAATATGAAAAACAAACACTATATTATGGGACGGATGGAGTATCACTTTATCAGGATTCAAGGGGAAGAATTAGGCTTGTTAGAAGTAATATTAGATGATCATGGGCCGGGCACAAATAATCCAGCCCATTTGCGCCCAACACATCAGGCTGAAAAAACATGTGGAGCAAGTACCAAAATGGTGTTAAAAGTAAATTCGGGCCGGCCATAATTGAGGCTCAAATCAGACTACCCAATCGAGTTGGGCTAAAACTTATCAACTCTACTCTCAATGTTTATGGCTTTGTAAGAATTGACTTGTTATATTCAGGATTGTTTTTGTTTTTTTTTGGGTGTATACTATTGTAAATGATTCGATCCAGGTCTTGGGGGTTACGCAAGACTTTACCAACTAAACTAACATTCACAAAAGTCAGTGTTAGTGTTAGGTAGTTTTTTTAAGTCAACTTCCGAGGTTAGGACTTAGGAGATGCCAATAAAAAACTGAACAATACTTCATTCATATCATCCAAGTTCCAATACATCTGTCTGTATTAGAAAAGCTAAGCACAAATGCAAGCTTCTAGCGCCATATCCAACTATTCTCAGGAAGTTCAATATATATACTACATGTGATAAGATGGGTTCTTCACTCTTCAAGGCAATGTGTAAGCTGCAATACCAAATAAAAGAGAGGTCAGACATCAGTAAATCAGTATGAACAATTAAAGATGGCAAAACGATTATATATACATATGTAATGCTGAAACTTACCGCCACATTTGTACCCAACAGGGCGATCAGCTAAGTTGCATCTCTTAGGGATAGTGACGGCAATCTCAGGCTTAACCCCGGAACTCTTGGCGGTGTTAGAGAGCATCACCGCGCAGAGGCAGCTCGGGTTCTGGCCTAACTGTTTAATCTTAGCACAGCAAGCATCTGAAACCGGGGCATTCTCATCCTGTCCTGCCATAGCACAAGGAACAAGTTTGTATGCCTCTCTTTCTGGCGATGCTCTCCCACACTCACCGTGAGCATTTACCCCATGAAATCCTGCAATGCAAACAACAAGAACAAAAAGGGACACAACAATTTGATTCATTGAAGATTTCATTGATTTGGTTTTTACTGTGATGAAGTTATTTGTGTTAGATGATCATTGTTAGGACTTGGGCAGTTATATAGAGGAAGGTGGAGCTATGGATAGATGAGAAGAGAATTATAATAATGTCCTCCATTATTTAGTGGAGGAAGCATTAGAAGAGCACAGGAAGTAATCTAGGATAGAAAGAAAGCTACATAGTGCAGCACTTTCGGCTCCGAAAATCATTTCATATGTGATCTGGCTCATACTAACAGGATTAGTTAGGTACATCAAATGCTAATGCTACCATAGTGGTTTTCACTACTGCATTTACCACATTCTAGATGATCTTACCAACCCCGACAGGAAAGACCAAAATAATAGACACTAACAGCCTTCACTTATTTTATGCGGATTGTTGAGCTTAACTTATTTGTGTTGAACTTGACTTGCTTTTGCTGAAACTTATTTTAATAACTCGAGGAGAACAGATTCTTTATAAGAGGTGGAATTTAGAACTTGAAATCTAGCAGCTTAATTAAGTCACAACGTAGAAGTAACATAGAGCAATTCGCACTTACAAGATCTAGATATGGGAGACTTACAAGATCGAGAAGACATACATATGTAAGATTGCTGTGAAATCTAGCAGTGATGATTTTGAGAAGTTGCTCCACAATTTAGCAGTACTTTCTACCACTTATAGGTCGGAGGGAGTATACAACATGCTAGGATCTTAGCTTAGATAAGTATCATAGAGATCGTATGATTCAATTTCATTCAATAATATTAAAGAACCACCCCAGCTGTAAAATTTAGCAGTGATGTTTTTGATAAATTGCTGCACAACATTTTAACGGAACTCCCTCAATCCTCCTACTAAAGGCTATTTTTTTTCTCATCGCTCATTTTTAGAGCGGTACAACCGAGTGTATGATATAGGTTTTGCAAAAAGTTAAGTTCAATAATTCAGGTGAAGAGAACACAATCTAAAAAGTGCCCACTTATAAAATGGAGGAAATATACAACTTGCTATGGTGAAATCCATAGTTGCATATCTTTAGCTATATATAGATTGCAAAGCATAAACAACACACTGCACACAACAATTTCATGCTAAAATGCCAACTTACACACTACAATAGAATCCATAAATCCTTTCAGCTTGGTAGATCAATAAACAGAATCAAACCAATATCTATTTCGAAATGCAAAATTCTTCACCAAGGATTACGAAATCCTGGACAAATTTGATATCTGAAAAGTTGCAATTGAGACAACAAATATACAGTATTCCTACAACACTACATATGCTTCATACTTAAGTAAAGAAACCAACCAATATTATTCATCTTCTAAGCATTATAATCACAAAATATACCCATTCAAGTTACAACCAACCAAATCCAATTAGGGTGCGTTCTCTTCACCTGAAAAGTGTCAACTCTCATAGTTGATCGACATCGATCAGTTCCAATCAATTAATGTAAAATAAGTTTCGCATATTACGAATAAAATAACCTTGCTCACACAAATGAGAGTATTATTATTACATTAACGAGTAAAAGCAATCCCGTGTAATCATAAGCTCTAATCAGGTCTAATAAGTTTCGCGCATATTACGAATAAAATAACCTTGCTCACACAAATGAGAGTATTATTATTACATTAACGAGTAAAAGCATAAAGAACAAAAACAATATAAATCAAAAGAGCAGAAGGAACCAAAATAACAAGAGGAACAATAGCAGCAATAGCATGAGAACTCCCACAAGACAAACTACCCAGCTTAATCTGAACTACATTAACCAAAGCCAACATCAGAAAAGAGCACCCAGAAACAGATCCAATAGCAGAGACAAGCATGCCAAGTCGAAGGCCCGATGTGTGGATCAAAGCCCGGTAAGAGTCGTAATGGGCCGGAATACGGAAGGCCTGTTTAAGGCCCAAAGCAACGAGGCTAGAGAAGAGGAAAGAGGAGAAGGAGTAAACGTGGAAAGCTACGATGTTTTCAGCAATGGAGGTGTTGAGAGAGGAACAAGATGGGTCAGTGATGAATGTGTTTGATGGGTCGTTTGGGTTCCATGAAAGGCCCAAGAATACTGCTAGGGTGAAGATGGAGTTTACGTGGATTATGCCGTCTAGTGCGTTGATGTGGATGGTTGTGCCTAAGGGTTTCTCGTGGAGGTGAGACATGGTTGTTGGTGGTGGAGGTGGTGGAGGTGGAAAGTCTCACTAAAGAGAAATGACAAAGGAAAGTGACCCATATGATGATATGAACACTCTCAATAAGGAACTAGGTATTACAAAATCTGATCTGATCTGATCTGAACCTGATCTGACCTGACTTGTAGTGACACGTATTAAAATAAAAATAAAAATTTACTAGCTTTAGTTTTGATTGAAATATCACAATAAGTTGATTGATCTTTCGATAAAAATATAATAAGTTAATTGATGATGGATCTTAATAAACCTAAAACCAATTTGAATGATTCATCACCTGAATATAATCTAATTGAACCAGATCTGAGCAAGATTTTTGCCACCACCTGTAAATGAGGTGGGATGATTAATTGATTATACATTTTTTAGGAACTTTTATGGATAATATATGGTACGAGATAATACCATACTAATTCAATATATAGTACGATATCATCTCTTAATTATTTATTTAATGTTACAAGACAAAGTGGCTATAACTTATAATTGTTGTTTGTTCATTTTATCTTCATAATTAGGTAGTTAAAGTTTGATTTCCTGCAATTTTTATTGTAATAAAAAAATACATAGTCAAGCTTATTCTTCCTTTTTTTTATTAGATCTTTATAATTTTAGTCTTTGTAGAGGTTTGGTTTGATGTTTGCTTTCAATATAATAGATCAACGGTATAAAAATACATCGTTTTTAAGAAATACTTTCACTAATGAAAAAAATCATGCTTAAGAATCGTTTAATGAGGTGTATATATAAACACTAACATTATATACTTATATGTTTACACTTTAAATATAAAATTATTACAACTTCAACTTCATTGTTATTATGGATTAAATTTGAACATCCCTAATTGCCTTTGAATTAATTGATTAGAAGCATTTAACATATAGTGATGGACTTGTAGTTTAGGTTTTTTTGAGGGGAACTAGTAGTTTAATTTGAATGGAGGTCGATAAGACTAGACTCCAAAGTGAAATGTCCAAAGAGAAAAGGCCTGGGTTGATTAAAGTCGTTGCCAAAAGATAAAAAGAAGCGTGTGGGGCCCGGCTCTTTTATAGCCATTGAATCTCTCGCTTAGGCCTTAAGGTCCCGAGTTCAACTCTCGGGATGCCCACTTTAGCTTTTTATTCTTTAGATAAAACCTTCCAATAACTAAGCACAAATTTAAACATTAAACAGGCAAATGATCTTTATATTCTCATCAATATAAACTCTACATAAAATACATATATTCAGGACAAATAGTTCAAACAAACAAACCAAGAACAACACAACATAACAGTATCCTAGATCCTACCAATCCAAATAAATAAAAAAATCCTTGAACATTGTACATTCTCATCAAGTCATCACTATATCAGTTAGAGATGAACCTTTTCTCCTGTTTCACCACCTTATTAGCTGAATGCTAAATATACACCAGTTAGACTTTTCATCTAAATCTACTAGTCCTTTGCTGGGAAATCGAGTTTCTTTGAGGATCAATGTTCTCTGCATCATCGCGTGATGATGCAGGAGAGCCAACACTTGACTTTGTTGTTACAGGAGGACCTTCAATGAGATTTGAACAATTTTTTGCCTTTAATTCACCACCACCTAGGTAGTTAGTGAGTACTCTCTTAACCCCAAGACCGCGCTTAGGAGGCTTACCAGTATCGCGATTGACAAAAGGAGTTCGGTCTAATCCCTAGCCGGGCTAACTAGTGGTGCAGGTGAGAAGCTAGGAGTACTGAAAGCTGATCCATAAGGTGTGCACGAGGGTGGCACTGAGGTTAGTTTTGAGACCTTCTTATGAGCCATGACACTGACATTAGGTGCAGAGGTTAACTTATCAGTGTGTTTGGTTATGTCATCAACATATAGTAGATCATCTATGCGAGCAACAATGTTGAATGCCAAGCTCTCTAGAACTCTTGAGTAGCTTTCTAGGATGGATCTTCCTATATCCTGTAATACAGATGAATTTTAGTTTGGAAGCTACAGAAGGATAAATTAATGCAGCATGTATGTAAAAGAACAAAAAAATCATTAGATTAACCTTGTTGCATTGGATTTTAGTGGTGTCTAGTGTAGTTTGAGTGAGGCCAGGGAAGCGCTGCTTTAAGCAAAGGAGCAATCTATCAGCTCTTTCAGCAAGGAGCTCTCTTTTATCTCCATCAACCATTAGATCTTTGACCATTCCCCATGATGATTTTGTGGTGGATCTGGGGGATTTGTAGCAGGTTTTGGATGGAGTCTCCTCCTCCAGACATATATTGATGCTTCTACTCGATTTGCTATCTCGAGAGCAACGTGCTCGGATGATAGGTCTAGGCAATCAAGCAAGCATTCTGGAGAGAAGTGGTCTGATGTGATGTACCGGTACATCATGTCCCCGAGGCATGCTCTTCCATTCTGAAAATATTGAGGTTATTTTTACCAACATCAGCTTTAAGCAATAATAAATCATAGGAGTAATAAACATATAACTTCTGAGATTTTAGACCTTTGGAAGCGTTTCCAAGTAGGAGTCAGGAACATCCATTTCAGCTAAAACCATGCTGTTAATAGACATGGCTGCTTTGAGTATTTGGTGGGTGCATTCACGCTTGTGATCCAGCTGCTTCCTAGAACTCTCTTGGAGGCCACCTGCAGGAACTCGAGGTACTGGTAGCCACCACTTCTCCTCTTGCCTGTGTAAAGCTTTCCTGAACGAGGATGAACCATCACAGTCTGAGGCTACGATTCCTTGATCAACATACCAAAACTCGGTTTTGATGAAACTATCGAGTATATCCTGATGACACCAAAAACATGAAGTAGTTGTGTTAGAGGAAGTCACAGCACCAAGCCACTAACTAGGATACAACTGTGAAAGCAGAACTGAAATCTTACAATGAGCATGTTGTCTAGCTTGCGAAGAGCTGGAAGATTTATGAAAATATCTGTCCGAGGTCTGCAAGTCATAACCTGAAAATGTGCAGCATAATATTTGAAAGGTCTGTTGCAGCTAGATTTCAATGAAAAAATGATACTTCAGAATTTCATGGAAATGTTACACCTTTAGGAACAAGGAGTTGTATGTTCCTCAAATTTATGACATTTTTCAACTAACATGTTGTGCATGGATCTTAGATACATCCCTCTTGGCCTCTTCTATAAACTTGCACAAAAGCTTTGATTTTATGCCAATTAGCTTCCACATTCCCACACAGTTGATCAAGAAACCAAGTTTCTCAACTAATATTATGTACATGGTAACATGGATCTTAGGTTGATTTCTCTATAGACTTAAATAAAGTATTTGATTTTCTGACAATTAGCTTCCACATTATACTATTGCCATCACCATCGCCATTATCATTAAATTATAATGCCTCAATCAAGGCACCCAACAAACCACATAAGAAAGATCTGAAGTACACATATGGGTCCGCCGGATCCTCAACACTCTGACATAGGTATGGAGATTTCATTTGGGGCCATAATCATGGACACTCCAATATGTCAATTCGGACACTTGGACACATACCTACGTGCAACTCGAGTAACCGAGTCTGAGTGAGTAACATAGGTGGAGAGTACCCATGAGGGGAGAAAATTATGCAAATGAAATTTCTGGTGACGACAATATTATATGACAATTGAGAATTGACAAGCTCTAGGACAATATCATTTCAAAAATGATCATAGTGTTTAAGAAAATAGTAATTCCATACCCTTTCCCCAACACTCTCATGCTCAATACATTTATAAACCAACAGAAAATTGTAGGAAACTCAGGAAGAATGGACAACCTCTAGTTTCTTTCCATCAGGGAATGTCTGCCAAGTTGGTATTAACTCAACAATGTGATCACCAACACAAAGCAACCACTCCATCTCTCTTCGCCACATCGATTTCTTCTCTCTAGCCAATGGCTCTAGCCTCCATAATTGCCCGAAAATCGTAGCTAAACCATCAAAAATCAAACTAAATTAGGCATAAAACCACACTTATTACAAACCCAAATACTAGAAAAAACATAAAGAGAGACAATTTAGTGATTTACCACATAAATTAGTGATAGCATTAGAAATAGCTAAAGCAGTTGAAACCCCTTTCCCACTTCCTGACATGTCCTCTCCAAGCAGTAACTTTGCATACCTCTCTTTCATCATCTCCATCTCTGTGACATTTCAACAAACATTTAATATTCAACCAATAAAACCACAAAAATCCCCAAATTAGTAAATACACACGTCCGTATGAAAAGAACCATACGCACGATGAACATGAAGCACTAGATTATGTACACGAAGACCAGTTTCAATGAACATGTACCAACAGAGATGTACATATGTTCATTTGGCTTGTTATTCATGTACATGTGCGTACATGCTCTATGTACTAGCGTGTACACCATCTAAGCTTTGCAAAAATTCAACAACCCAGAAATTTAAACTTTTCAAAATTACCAGAAATGTTCAAATTATGCCTTTTGAGCTCAGAATCATCATCTAAAACTGGCTTTTGTGACCCAGAAACAACAGATTTGGGAATTGCAGCTTTAATTGGCCAACCCAAAAGAGGTGGAGAAGATGAAGATTTCTTTCCTGAACGAATATCAGAACCACTCTCCATACTTCTTCTACGTTCAATCCTTGACTCGGTGAGTGACTCAGTCACCGACCCAGTTGACTCGTTCAAGTTTAAACCATCTTCTTTTCTAAACGAGGTGTCCATAATGTAAAAAGATTCAATCTTTTTCCCACAAATTAACCAAGAAATCTGGGAACCAAAATCTGGGTTTAGTTTTAAGAAGATTTTGAAATCTGGGAACCAAAATTTGAATGTTGAAGAAGAAGCATTTGAGCTTTTGAATGGGAAGAGTGTACAGTGGGTAGCTTTTTTAAGCTGAAAATTTTTCTAAGTTTTGAAGAAAGAAAGGAATGAATGATACTCAGTGAAAAAGAAAGTGGGTATTAAAAGAATGATCCTTTAATATTCTGTTTTGCAGTTGTGAAATTTGATTTCAAGATGCAGGGAGAGAGGGGGTAAACAGTCAAAAATTGCTGGTTGCTGTTAAGATTTAAGAACTTCCAACGTCTATCTCACTATATTCTCTCTCTTCCCACCTTTTTCTGAAATTCAAAAATATGATAAAATATGGAGGAGTGGGTGAATGGTAATATGGTATTAACGTATGGCCCTATGTTGAACGGCTATATAGGAATTAGAGCTGATCAACTCTAACATTTTTTTGGCCAAATTTTTTTTTTTTGCGGCCCTTGGACAAGCCAAAAAACTTATTTAGTCTAAAATTTGGGCCGGCCCATTTTGGCAAACCCGCCCGCCCGGCCCAAAAACGGCTTTGGGCACAAATTTTTTGCCCGGATTTGGGCCCGGCCCGCACAATGGGCAAAATTTTTTTTGCGCGGCCCGGCCCATGATCACCTCTAATAGGAATGCATGTCCTTGACTGTGATTCACTTATTCAGATTCACTAACACTATATGTCTATATTGGTACGGCGTATTCACCTGAATATCACGGGTGCAATCTCTTCACCTGAAAAAATCTGAACTTAACTTATTAAACCTGATTGATCCTTATTAGAACTTATTTTTTGAGTGTTGTGTTATACCTGATCAGACTTGATTTGAACTTATTGGTCCTGAAACTTATGTTTTAAGATGAAGAGAATACACCCTAATTTGAACTTATTTCACTCGTTTAAATCTACTTAGACGTGATTCTAACTATCTGTGCTAATATTAACTGATGAATATTAGATTATTAGTAATATTGTTAAGACTTAAGACTTCTTATAATAAACTAATATGATTACAAGAATACTAAATAGTTATCATAATAATAATAGTATACATATTTAAGCACTAACAAAATTATCTCTATAACTACATAATTATTGCACGACTATTAGCAGTAGTAATTTATAATGATATTTAGTTAAATCATTAGGTGGTTGTAACAATGAGACATTTTAGCTTTCATTTTTCTTTAAATAGGCAGGTCTATAAGTTCCTCTTAGTCAACTCATTTTATTTCAGCTCAAATCACTTACCAAAATCTTTTAATTATGTAAACGATATGAATAATTAAGCTAAAACCAAAATTGAATGAAAAAAGTTAGCCAAAAGTTATCGACCAAGTGAGAAATAATTGACCTAATCACGTTACAAAGAGGCTAAAGTGTTTAGATATAAATGTAAATTTTATGGGTTTAATTTTAATATTGTAAAGATGAACTCCTCATACTATGATTCACTGAGATCAGGCTAGTCCAATATCCGTATTTCCTATTAGTAGCATTGATTTATCATATATATATGACATAATTGAGATTATGGACTTGAAAACATGCATCCGGCGCGACTCACATCTGATTCAATTTGTAAGGTAAATCAAACTAATATATTTCCTTCGTTGTGAAATAATTGAAACACTTCTTTCAAAAATCTCTCATATAAAATAGAGAGGTGTATATTTATTTTAATACCGAAAATGTGGAACAGTGGAAGGAGTTCTAGTTCAATAATTTGGCACGCATGGGATTTATGTGGTACGAAGCTCCACAAAGAGAGTTGCCCGTGAGCCCGCATTTATAGTCTGCGCTCTTCTTTAACCAAAATAACAAGCCCACTGATGTTTAGTCATGGACTTTGAAGGCAGCCCATAACTCCATAAGGAGTTTCCCGAAAAGACAAAGCACTAGTTTTTGAAATCAAGTAAAAGCACTTTCCTTGATTATGGTGAAGGTTAGCGGCTTTAAATTCTTAAATCCTTACGCTATAATATACTAGCCTTTTTTGCACGCGATGCGTGCGTGGATTATTTTGGCGATTATTCTTAAATTTCATCTAAATGTATTTTTGAAGGATGTAATTTACAATCATCATTAGTTCTAATTATATATCATGTGGTGTAAATACAAAATATAAAAATTACTTGATAAAGAAGTTATTTTCTTGGTATTTTTATGACTTGTTAATGGATGTTGGTATTGTTATTGCATTTCAAAGTTTAGGTAGAATTAAAATTTTATGTCTTTGATTTTGTAATTGATTTCAAAATTGCTTTAGTTATGTTAATTTATTCTTCAATCATAAACTTTTTCTTTCACTACACATTTTTATGACAGTTTATTTAGCTACTTTGAACTTCCTTTGATATACATTTTAAATTAGGAAGGGCTATGATTGAGGAAAATCTCAAAATCTTAATAGGTAATAATTTTTATTAAATTAAGGGTTAAATAGTCTTTTCAAAGGAGGACACCATAGCTCCCCCCTTGGCTTATATAATAGAGATTAATATTAATATAGTAATATGCGGTAGTGTAGGTAATACTTAATAGCTTGTCATTTAGGTTTTGTTCATCAAGTCAACTCTATACAATATTCTACTCTACTAGGAAGGAAGGTTGGGCAGTATTCAATTATAAATGAATCGATTCAATTAGTAGGGTATGTTTTCTTCACCTTAATCTTCTTAATTTTCTTTAACTAGTTTTATGAATTTTTCTTATTATTTTGCTGATTTTTTCTTATTTTTTATGAAAATAAGCAAAAATAAGATAATGGTATTTTGATAGATTAAGATAAAAAAAAAAGGGAAAAATTGGCGAATAATTGTAAAAAAAACAAAAAAAAACGGTGGATAACACAAACTTTATAGCATGAGTGCATGAATCAACATAAACAATGATTTTGGTATGGTTCCACAACACAAACTTTAAGGCTTGGGAAACGAATCTCAAGAAAAAAACGTCATTTAGTTCGTGCCGAATTTCTCATGCTAATTTCTCCAAAAAAAAAAGGATTCCTGCGGTAAATCCTACATGAACGGTTAGCAATAATCTATCTATACTAATACTTCCTCTATTCCGAATTAAATGCAACAAATCGACTTTTACGCATGCCGATGTATTATTTTGACCACAAATATCTATAATTACATATAAGTACAAATTATAAAAATTACATTTTATGAAAGCACGTCACGAGACGAATCTAACAAGATCCCACTTGACTATGTTTTTCATTATGTATAAATCATAAATCTTAGTCAAAGTGAAAAGTGGGAATAGTGAAAAAGTGGAATTGTTGCATTTAATTCGGAACGGAGGAAGTATATTAAGTGGTTGTTTGGTATACATGGGAATTTAATTCCCATGGGAAGTTACATTTCCTAGGAAGTTATTTCCCTTTTATAATTCCTAGGAAATTGACTAATGTGTTTGTTTGACATTGAGGAATTTGTAATTCACATGAATTGATGTGGGAATATTGAATGACCAAGAGGGTTAGGTGAATAAATTCTCACGTTTTGTGGGAATTTCAATTTGCCAAGAATTTTCATTGCCCCCATTTTCCCCACTTCCTGTCAACCAAACTACCTAATTTAGAAAATCATGAAAATTTCTATTGCCTACATAATTTACTGTATATCAAACAACCACTAAAAGGCGTGTCTGACAAAGTATACACGCCACGTGCTACCTCCCTTACTCCACTAGAATTGTCCAATGTGTATGTATGTCATGTCAACTAACAAAAATAAATTGGCTTGGCACAAGATTTAAACCCATGACATCTTGCTATTATACATAGCACAATTACTATCTCAACCAACTTTTAATCATGATTTAAATGTGCACATTATTATATTTGTACCTTTTAAATATTGAGTAATCTTTATTATATATTTTAACGCGAATGGGAAAAAATTGTACATAAAGTTCGGAAAAATACCACTCGGGACAACGTCCGAGCCCAAATACTAGTTATGTTTCAAAAGCAGGTAATATAAGATGTTTTTGTTTTCAGCTATATTTAGGGAATAGATTCCAGATTTCTTTCCCAATTTTTTTAAATATAACTAGTTATTAGGCTCGGGCTATGCCCTGGTTAAGGAAACTTTTCATTTATTAATATTACCCAATCGCTATTTACCGCCCGTATTTACTAAAAATCGCCCGTATTTTTTCCTTAAAATTCCACCCATACCCCTCCCTGTTTACCCCACTCTTACTCTCTCACCACCCGACCACCACCACCACCACCACCCGACCACCACCACCACCCGACCACCACCACCACCACCTAACCACCACCACCACCACCACCCGACCACCACCACCACCGACTACCACCATCGGCGATCGCCACCACCGGAGCACCACGAAACCGTCAACCACACCGGACGGAATGTGGTTAATTTTAAAAAAAAAAAAAACCGCCACTGTGCACGGTAACGGATGAAAATTCCGTTACCTCCATGGTGGTAACGGAATTTTCATCCGTTACCACCATTTCATCCGTTACCATGGCTTTTTCCAAAATAATTTTTTTTTTGAAAAAGCCATGGTAACGGATATGGTGGTGGTTGCGGTAGTTGACGACGTGGTGGTGGTTGCGGTGGTGGTGGTGGTTGACGCCGTGGTGGTGGTTGCTTTGGTGGGTGGGTGGTGGTTGGGGTGAGGGAGGGTGAGTGAGGAGTGAGAGTGAGTATACATAGGGGTAGTTTAGGAAAATCTTGAAAAAAATACGGACGATTTTTAGTAAAATACGGGCAAAATAATGATCCATATACTTTGAAATGATAACACTAAATATCATTGGTTAAGACTTTAAGTATATAAACTTGAAGTCGAGGATCGCTTACTTTAATATATTAGTATAGAAGATGTTTTGTTGCTCAAGAATTTGTACGTTAGCTGTAAGATCCCGTTCTTTTGGTTTATTTTCGCCCGCAGCTTTTCCTCAATTCGGTTCGGCAATGAACAAGGCTAACTAACAAAAGGGGTAGAGCCAAACATACTGAAGGCAAAACATTAATATAGCCGTTTTGGTTTGTGTCTAACATACTTCCATGAAGTAGGAATCAAGTTAAAGTTCGCTTTTCCTCAAAGTTTTCGATTGACCTTTTTCCCTTATGATAATTTTGATACCAAAGTAATTAAGTGACGTAACCGATGATAGTAATTTGCACAATCTTTAAACCCAAAGGCCAAAAGCACGACTTCGATGCAAGAGACAACTTGTTGCATGCCTCCAAAGCTGCTGAAGTGAGAAAGTGAAGTCTGAAGTGATACCTTAATAGTTCTTGTCTTTAATTACTTTCAAATTCAAGTCCAACGTCAAGCTTTTGATCTGTAATTAGAATGTAAAGAATTGAGTAGGACTTCACTTGGGTACGTATGGAGATGGATTTGGCAACAAAATTATAATATGGTTTTAGACAGTTACAAACAGATAAGCAAACAAATCAAATTAAAGTAGTTATATCTTCTCTTCCTCTTTTTTTTTTTTCCCTTTTATTTTTTGGGATTTTTTTTATTTAATATTTTTTTTTTTATTTTTTTTTTTTTTTTTTTTAAAATAATATTTTTTTCCACAACATTATTTTTATCTAAGTTTAAAAGAGTAAAACAAAAAGGAAAAAGAATACAAAAAGAGGAAACATAAGAAGTTTAATTACGCTTGTGTTGAAGCTAAGAAAAAGTGAGTGTTGCTAAAATCTAAATCATATACTAATAAAACCTTGTATGGTTGTAGTCTTGTAGATTATATTATCTGCTTGCTAGGCCTATAAAGAGTATCATCTAGTTGACATCTCACATACCCAAACCGACATAACGGGGTCACTTTCATCTTATCTTCAATATCCGCAACTCCCTCATGCTACCCTAAATGATATGCTACTACGGTCGCACTATATCCCGATTGTTCCTCTCCATTTAAACCAATCTAACCATATCCTTATAGCCACGTCTAAGTCAATATACTTATCATGTTATTGTACAATCAACCTAATATATTCATTAAAACGATCCTTTATGAGCAACTCCTTGCCGCTCGTTGTTACCACATTTTAACTTTTTTTTTTGATAATTTTAGAATTTTATTAATAATGGCTCAAAGGCCAGCACCAAAAGTTACATAAATAGGTTGTTACAGCAGATAGAGCCTTAACACAAAGGAGGGTTTAAGGTGGGGATTTGAGCTAAAGCCACGCAAGGAATTCATATTTTCTATGAAGGCCATATTTAGCAAGCGCATCCGCAACAAAATTTGAGTTCATGCCATGATGAGTGATGTTCAACTGCAGCCAGGAGGACAGAGCTTTTTTTATGAAATTGAGTTTAAAGTTCAAATTCCATGGACCAGAGCTCGGAGAATTACACCAAGAGACTGCGTTTTTTGAATCAGATTCCAGTATTATGGATTTGTGACGGACGGATTCATGGCTGATTGTGATTTGCACAGCACGGAAAATTGCATGGACCTCTGCACTATTGATTTCAATGAGGGGAATTGGAGAGGAAAACATACAGAGAAAATTACCATGGTGGTCCCTAAGCACGCGTTACCACATTTTAACTTGACTTGATGATTTCATTCCATTACTTAAATTGCACCAATTTTCTTACAAGAGTAGGAGATTGCACTACTTCTAAGAATGCAAATACCATTTAAATTTTTTTTTAAACCCAAGCAAAGGGTTCGTACCCAAATTTCTAACCAGACAAAAGTTTATTGTAGTATTATTATATATAAAAAAAAAAAGTATATTGTGGTTGGGTCATACTTAATCCACCATTTAGCTTTCCGCAACGGACTATTGACGTTGGATTTTGAAACACTGTCCTTTTTTCAAATTTTGAAACAGTAGAAACTGGGACTGGGGAGTTTCAATAAGAAAGCCCATCACTATTCCAAACCTTTTTGGACCACATGATATCCCATGAGAACAAAGATGATACTCTATTGAAGTTTGAAGTGGGCCCATTCCTTTTTGGATGGAAGGTAAGTTGTCTAATGTCTATCCGGTACATTTTGGATGGAAGGCAAAGTTGCCCAATCAAAGTAGACAAAGAGAAGATTATCCACCTGTTTTCCACCAACTTTACTACACAATACACAATTCTATTATTAGATTCTCTAATAAAGTTGATATTTCAAAAGTATATATAAAGACAAATCTAATCAAACCTCGCATGACTATATTATGTGAATAGTGCAAATATAAATTCAAATGATAGAATAATAAAAACAGAGGAAGTATCAGGTAATACTCGAGCAATGCTCGATTTTTTCAATTGACGTATATTTAAAATTGTTTAGACAGTTATAAATTATAATCTAGTTTTCAGTATAATTATTCAATAGATTGGTATTTGTGTGATTTTACTTTTCAATGTAAACACTTTATTTAATGTTAATAATCTAGTTATGTAGGAGTTATAAGATTGTAACACCGACTTAAGATCAAAGCTCATTTAAATTATTGCTCTTATGCCTCTTCATACACCGAAATAACGATTTATTCAATTTAGAAGTATCAAATGCTCAAATTACTCCCAAAAAAATGCTCAAAATAAATACTTCAGAAAGTTGTAAAGATTTTGATGCTGCAATTAAAAAAAATCAGTGTAATATTAATTATGTCGAACATGTACTTACAAATTACAATTAGTTACAAGCTTTTGCCGCAATCACAAGGGAGATGTGATGAGTTATGCTATCATCCAATCCCATGCCAATTGGGAGGTTCGTATTGCGGAGGCTAAAGCGGTTTATGAGGGAATTTTGTTGGTCAGGGAGATGGGGTTCTTGTTAGAGAACACTCCATAAGGGGAATTACACAATCAATAGTTCTCATAGGTGATAATTGAGAGAGATAGCTTAAGTGTTATCCAAGTTCTCTAGAGAAATGCTACAAGCACTAGTGATTTTCATTTGGTAGTAGAAGATATTCTTGATGCAGCATGTAGTTCTTTCTTTTGCTTTTGTAGTCTGGTGTTTTGTTAAGAGATCGAAAAACAAAGTTGCCCACGAGTTAGCCCACTTCTAACCTTTGAAAGTTGGTAAATGATGTTGGGAAGATGTTGTCCCTGATTTTATTGTATCCCTTGCTTTGTCTGGTTTCATAAATTAGTTTCCCTATTAGCAGGGGCGAGGCATAGTAGAGGTCTAAGAGGACGATGACTCTTGCTGAAGGCCCAGTTTTACTGATTATAGTAGGCTAAAAGCCTAAAAAGATTAAGAAAGTGAAAATAAAAGTTGTTTTATTAGTAAATTATCCCCCTCCATAACTATGTTTAAAATTCTTTCTTAAACTGAATTCGGACCGGACCGGACCAGGAAATTCCGGTCCAGGTCTCCGGTCCAAGAAATTTGGGATTCCGAGTTTTCGGTCCGGTCCGGTCCAAACCCGGAATTTTCCGGTCCCGGCCGGTGGATTGGAATTCCTTTTTTTTAAAAAAAAAAAATTAAGTTTAAAGGTTAAAAAAAATTTAAAAAATTAGAAAGTAAAAACCTCATATATATTACCTTTAAGATTATTGCTTTTCGAATTATTATATTGAATTTATAAATATGTTTAACCCTAAGAAAAAGTTTTTTTTTTATAAAAAAAATATAAATTCCGGTCCAACCGGTCCACCGGTCCAAAAAAATTCAGATTCCGGTCCACCGGTGATCCGGTCTGGTTTTGGACCGGTGTACACCCCTAACCAAGCCTAACTTCGCCCCTGCCTGTTGGGGTTCCTTAAAAAAAATAGTTATAAGCTTGAAGCTTCTCGTTTACCTACCTTTCCTAACTTATCTCCCACTTAGGCAACAAATCTGGGCCAAATAAGACAAAAACTTAGGAGACAATTTTCTCGTGCGAATTCACTGACAATAATGAAAGAGAAAAATCTTTTTCGGTAAATCACTGTTTTAATATCTGGAAAATGCCAAGACCACAGAATAAAGGCAGGTAAAACCCAAAAAAAGGAAGAAGAAGCAATTATTAAATAGCAGGAGGAATGTTCAATCATGGCCGACGACAAATTCAGGAGTTGACTAGCAAATTCATCAGTATCTATTATCATCTAAATTGTTCATAATTCTCAATTCAACTTCATTCCGCGCAATTTAGGTATCGAAGTTTTTATCCTCTCTTTTTTTTTTCGCCATTTCCACAAGATTTTGCTGTTTTAAAGTCCAAATTAGTTCCTTTGTGTTTCAATTAGATGATTTATTTGCTGTTTTGGCTTTTTTTTGTCAATTTTACAGTCGAATTAACGAACATTTTAGCTCTTAAATTCGATTTTATCTGGAATTTGATTATTATGTTTGGTGCTTGATGTAGCTAATTTTTGCAAATTTCTAGCTCTTGAATTATCTCTGGTTGTTGATTGGATAGTTACAGGCATGAATGATTGGTAGTATCAGATATGGTATTTGGTTCGATTGATTCTGACCGAGAAATATTTTTTTGTTAATTGGCATGGTTGTCCAGAAATTTCGATATATGTTGTGGTTTATAGTTTACTAGAGTATCAATGAATTCAATAAGACTGCAGTCCACACGTGTCATGTGTGTGGTGTTTTGAACTTTTCTTATTGGAATTGCAAAATAAGTAGTAACTAGTAAGTACTCCGTAGTTTGTAGTTCTGGAGAAAATATGTTTCAATATGGATTATGGAGTAAGTGCAATGTCTTTTAATACTTAGTTGTTGGTGAAGTGGCGAACCAACGTCCCCGACCCCGCAAAGATCTAATGTAAACTACCTCTTCAACATCAAAATTCACAAGGAGACGTAGCATTCAATTGACTCTTTAGGCCCTCCATAGGCACGAGAGAGGCATTAGGTTGATGAATATGCTATGCTTGGATAATTTGAGGATTGGTGTGGAGACATGCTGTACTGAATTCCCATAGGATAGACAAGCATACTTCGAATGGGATGCCTCTATTCGTGCATAAAACAGGATTTTATTTAGCTCTGCCATTGCAATTGTAGGTATAATACTCCTTTTAGATGGTGTGTCTCTCTCTGCAAGCTACTCATTTGATACAAAAAAGAGCTCAACGGATGAACTTAAATGCATTTTTTCCGAGATTGAGTCAATACAATTGCACAACAATTTCTTCGATTAGTCTCTATTCTTTAATTTATATTGTGCTCTGGTTCTTGTTACAGATTTTGAGATATTTATACTCAATGGAGATCATTGTTTCGTTGTGTTGTAATTGCAGTTGCAGTTGGCCGACTGCAGACAGAAAGGCGCAGAATTTGAACATAAGGAGTCATCTGAAGCCTTTCTAGTCAACTTGTTTGAACAAATCCATGAACTTCTGAAGCTGTTTTTCGGTTCATATTCAATGAGGTCTTTCTGCTTTTTTGTAAACAAAATTTTAAACCTGGAAGAGGCTAGACAAAAGACTTCAGATTGTGGCTTATCTGATTCCTGCTTGCTCAAGTTTTCATCAACAGATTTAATTGACCATGATGTGGTCTTGCCTCGTTCACGTGTCATTGAGGTAGAACATAATATTCTCGTTGACTTTTAATTCATAATTAGGTCTTGTGTTGTATGTTACTCTATCTGGTGCATCGTGCATATACATGAAAGTGAATCTGTCCAGGTTCGATGTGCAAATGTGTCAAACTGTCCTTTGTTTCTGGTGCTTTTAGGTTCCTCATGTTAAACAATTATCCAATTGGGATTGTGGTCTTGCCTGTGTTTTGATGGTTTTACAAACAATTGGCATCAACAACTGCAGCTTGCATGCACTGGAGAATCTCTGCGACACAAGGAGGTGAGCTCACTTGCTCTATAGAATATCTTGAATCTTCCTCGTATGTAAAAGCTTACTCGGAAAAAGTTTGATTTATGCCTAATTAACTGTCACAGTACTTCATCTCATCTTTGATGGTATTTGATAAGGGTTCCAGACTGTTAAAGTTAGAAACAGAACATATACAAGATCTTGGTTCCCGTACAGTTAAATAATATGCAAATTAGATATACGACACGTTATCCTCCATGTAATGAGGCTCTGCATTCAGAAGCTGTTTCCTGTTTCACCATACAGACATCTCTACCATCTACTTTGTTCAGAAAATTCTGTAGGGGATGAAGTATCCAGGTGCATGTGATGCATCATCGAAGCAGGCAATCAGGTTAACATAAAGCAGTGCGTTATTTTGGGCATTATCAGCAGCCTATACCTTGGGATTTAAATTTGAAGGTAGTACCTACAGAGTAAATTCTTTAATACCTTAATTGGCTTTGAAAAATGGACAGGAATTCCAATCTTTGTAACTTGAACTCCATGAGATGGACAGTAAGCTTTGGGCTTTCTTGTTCTCTTCTAGACGCGGGTTGATTTGGGATAAAGTTTGTATACATCATAACCTCTTTGGACCCTATCAATAACTAGATTCCTCCCTGGTTGTTATTATTCTTGTTCGTTTTGATATCCATCATCTTAATTACTCACTTTTTTTCCATCCCTTACTGGCTTTTCTTCTACATGTATCTTCCTCTCCCCCCTTACTCCGACCTTTTTTTTTTTTTTTTTTTGCTTTTTTAGATTGTTGATATTTCCTTGATCCGTTTGACATCTTCTCTTTTTGTGATATTTTCCTTGGCAGTATTCTTACCTTTCAGTCTTGTAGTTTGACTGTGGTCTTTTTCCTTGTCTCACTTCTTTACCTCCTTATATGGAGAATTTACTCTAATAGATACAACTTATGGGTGAATATATAATGCTAAAGATATGTTGAAATTTTGTTCTACGCGAAAGAATAGCCCCTCAGCATTTTGACAACTAAATATTGTGGATGGCCTCTGATTTCCGGTCTTAAATTTTTCTCCTGTTAACATTAAGATACTGTCTTTCTTAGATCTCAAGACCTATGTCAACCAGGATGGCTCATTAGCATTCATAGCAGTTGATGAAACTTTGAAAGGGTCAAGTGAATCTATCTAGATTCTAGAAACTTAAACTCACTTGTTGCATGTTAACGTTGCTTGCAAGTTGCAATTGTTACTAAATTTTCGTTGAATATGATTTTTTCTTTTCAATTTTTCTTTTTGATTTGACAGCATCTGGACTGTTGATCTGGCATATTTGCTGCAAAGTTTTTCTGTCATCTTTTCCTACTTCACTGTGACTTTAGGAGCAAACCCAAACTTCTCTGTGGAGTCATTTTATAAGGTAGCTTCCAGTCCTATATATGCCTTCTAATCTTTTTTTTTTTTTTACTCTTATCATTTTCTCTACAAGCTATAATCTCTTTGAACCAGGTGCTATTGTTTTTGACATCAGTATTATGTTTGTTATAGATGAACTACTGAGAAGCTCATGTTGTATGTCTATGTGTCATGTTAGAGAAAAAACTTGTAGTTTAAGTTAGAGAAAAAGCTTTCAAGATTTGGCATATAAATGAGTTGTTTCAGCTGACTGATATGTTCTATGTGAAATAGTTGTGTCAAATGATACATAACATGTATATAAGGACATTGATATCTAGTTATATGTTATCAATGATGTAGTATACAAAGCTATGGTTGTGTTTTTACTCATATGTAGCCAAGATGTGGACGAAGCTCTAATGAAGTTTGCTAATTGATTGGTTTTGGAAGGACAGCTTATGAGTTTGGTAACATATGTGCCCATGAAGATAAATAAAAATGATGCTCATACTAACATAAACAAGTCTTAACTGAGATGGAGCATGAGCTGATCAATGAGCATTTCCTTACTTCCCATCGTTTTGCGGTATTCAGAGGAAAAAGAATTGGCTATTCACTCTGGTACAATAAGAAATTTTTTAGATTCCAGAAGACACTGTTGTAACGCATTGCATGAGAAGTTGTATGCGACGTAAAGTGGGCCAGTGGCTACAGAGTTCATATATTTGGTTGTGTCTTTTGGGAATGGGAGAGCTTGTATAATTTTTATTTCGTGGAGAGAGGGTTAAGCTCCTAATACAAGAGTTTCAGTTGCAAAAACCTTTGTTGTACTTCATCTTTCTTAACGCAGGCCTATGGGGTTTTCTATGCATGTCTCTTAGGATTACCTAACTGGAAATTTTGTTAGATTTAATTTACTTGAAATTTTTGCTCGTCAATTCAAGTTATTGACTGACCCACTAGTAATGATCTAATATTGTTTATAAGAAATATCATTTGGTTAATTTCTGACATGCTCGAAGTGCTTTTAAAGTTGCTGTTTTTGCTTCTGTTAAGTGTAAGCTTAAACCAATTTTACTTTCCGCTGTATATGTCTTTCCTTAATAAGAAATATTGAGGTTTTCCTCTGTTTATCAATACTTGGTAATGTATCATGGCTTCATCCTCTTTACGTGTTCCTTAAAGAAAGGAAGGGGAGAAAAGTCTGGCATGTTTTCAAGCATACTGTACACTGCTTAAAAAGAAGCATGCTTTGATGCTTTTTTAATCCCATGTTAGTTTTCTGTTTGAAAAATGTTCTTACTACACCCTCACATGATTAAAGGATAATTTTGATTATTGGATGTGATAATAATTTATTTTTGCAGGATCAGTTACCACATGATTTGGACCGAGTAGATATGTTGTTTCAAAAATCAATTGAAGCTGGTATCAGGATAGAGGTAAAAGAAAGTTTGACGTCTTGACTACTTTTATCCTTGAATATTTATACTTCCTCTATTTCCTGAAAACTGCAACAGTTTGATTTGCACGCTTGCCAATGTACAACTTTAACCATAAATATCTCTAATTAATTATTAGTAAAAATTATAAAAAGTTAATATTTTAAATATATGCTTTGAAGCAAGTCCTATAACATTTTACATAATAACAATTGTTTTCATATATTAGTTTAAAAATATGGTCAAAGTATTTGAATAGTGCAAAAGTCAAACCATTGCAAGTTTAAGGTAATGAAGGACGTATGCCAAAATGAGCTCGATATCATGTCGATGACCTGTAATCAACATAATTCTCTCTTGCAGTGCAGATCATTTAGTCAAGAAGAAGTTTCTCTTTCAATCTTGTCAGGAAGTTATATAGCAATTGTGTTGGTTGATCAATGCAAATTGAGGTAAGTACTTGGTTCTCGGACTTCCTCATTAAATTTTCCGGTTGTCGATTCTCTTAAGGTTGACATTGTAGTCATATTGCTTTCCATGGTTTTGTTTATTCTTTAATTTTCAGTTATTCTGTGCTCCACATAATCTTGAAACCTATCTTGTTGTGAAACTTTTCTGATGTGCTTTATTGTCCTTTTGTTATCTTCCACCGATTCCTCAATATTTTGGTATTCTTAAATGTAACTTCCCTGGTATACTTTCATGTATTTCACCTAAAATGCACAGTGTTAGCATGTACCTTTACACCCTAATGGGTAGCTCCTTGAAGAATATTGTAAGTTTGCAATTGTCCCCTTTTCCCTATCTAAAACATCTTTGATACAGAAGCAATTCTTGAAACAGGGAAAGTTGTGATGGTAATTTGTAAGTGTAAAAGTCAACTTAATTACACCCCAGAAGAACCAGCGTAACAAGTTCTTCTTCCCCCTTCCCTCTCCCCGATTAAAAAGGATGATACAGTGAAGAATGAAGGAGGTGACTATGTTTTGCAATTGCAATGTGACAGATGTAGTTTGGGGCAATTTTTGCAAGATTCTGAAGATTCCTTGTCATCTGACCCTTTTTTTTTCTGCTGGAGTGGAACTCTCCAATTGGTTCTGATTCATAGAATTTACAGTTGTTCCTCCTGAGTCATGTAGTGATTTTTAAGTCTAATAATGTCCTAAATGCCGTCATTTGTTTGCAGTCAGTTATGGCTGGAGGACATCCATGTCTCTGATTTTTGTGGAAGCAATCTGGGTTATACAGGTAAGAACTGGTGCTATATATAACATCCATGTTGTGACAAAAGGCAGAAATCCTGCTATTGATAGTTCTTTAAGGCTCTAATTGCAATGCAGACCATTAGAAATTCTGTATCCTTATGAAAATCCTTTCCCAAAAAGTGCAAAACAGTGATAACTAGTTATTTTGATCCCTAGATTAGCAATTTATTATTGTTCCTTGATTTTATAAAGGAAAAATTGATGGGCCCTTTCATCGGTCCTCTTGAAGTAGTCCCACACTCCCACCTTTCAATAATCCGGGAATAATTCCACCTTTTTTAATTATTCACTTATATTGGGTTGTATCTACTAATAGCCTGCAAATGGCAGGTAACCTTGTGTGCGTGGCTTCAATTGTTACTAATATTCTTGTTTTTTTCTTCTTCTTTTAACCCCATTTTCCTTAAAATCCCTTCCACCTGCCCCCCTTCCCCCCCTTCTTCCATTGATTCTTCCTCCATTTTTTTTCACCCTTTCACTTCCACTATCATCATCAATGCCCGAGTTGGAGATTGTGTGGGGCCATCATCTCCGTTGAGCAAGCCATTGTCTCTCTTCTTCACTCTTTTACTTCCATTCTCGCCATCATCGACCCCCGCTTTCTCTCTCCTCTATCTCCATTCGGAAACCCTTTCCTTCCTTCTCTTCTCCTACCCCCACGGCCCCCCTCATTCTTCAAAAATAACATCACCCATGTCCCCAAATTTGTTGTTACCGGGGTAAATAATCATACCATAATCCAAATTAATGCAAAAATGATGAAACTATTGATAATTTAGTTGATCATGAAGTTGGGTTTGAAGAAAGAAATTATGACCTTGAAGATTTGAAGAGTTTTGATGGAAGTGCTCATAAATTGATTGTGATGGATGCTTATGCAGCCATTGAATTAGCTCTTAATTTTGTGGTTGAGATTTTTACTGTTGCAAGTAGTCCAAATTATATTCCTCCTTGGCAAATAAGTCTCAGGGCGAAGCTGTGGTTTTTAGTAAATTTTTTTCCACTAGTGCAGATTTTTGGCTAACAGAACAAAGTTTTGAAGGAAAAAAAGTAGAAGAATCTTGGACAAGGATAACAATGGCAGCATATAAAGGAAAAAGAACTATAATTCTTCTTCCCCCTTCCCTCTCCCCCGATGAAAAAGGAAGATACACTACTCTGGAGTTTGATACTTTTTTCATACATGTCAATAAACTCGAGTTGAACAACCTATGTTGCTCAAAGAAATTGTAATTATAATTTTTGGCTTTTGATCGAATGTGTTTTAGCAGAGCAATTCTTGTTCATTTTGAGACCAGTTACATGCTCAAGTTTTCGAAACCATTGCATTCACTCATCCAAGTTTAGGTCATTAGCATGTAGGTCCAATTTTTAAAATTTTGGCCTGTTTGTTATCATATTTTATTTTTTATTTTTTTACTTTTCAGTTTTTTTGAAAATTAAAAACAAAATTATTGAATCTAAGGGCTTGTACGTTATTGTTTTTTGTTTTCAGTTTTCTTGAAAACCCAAAACAAGTATATTGAAACCAGAAAAAATGTAGTTTCCAGTGCTCTGTTGTTAGTTTTCAAAATTGACATGTTCGGTATAAGTATGATTAATATTAAGTTTATCATACCCCTTATATCATGACTTTTACATTCATAAAACCAAGAACTGGACAAGTATATTGAAACCAGAAAAAATGTAGATCCAGTTTTTTGTTGTCAGTTTTCAAAATAAACATGATTAGCATGAAAAAGACTACTTTGAGTTTTTTATATAACATATATTATATGACTTTTAAAATCTTAAAATCAAATTTGGAAACTAGCAGTGATACCAATCCGGCCCTAATGTTTGTGAGATTTTGGGCTAGAACTACAGACAAGCAGCTTGACCTAATAGATTTTCAAGAGTTTTAAGTAGTAGGATTGATCTAGATGCTGACATGACCGTAACTAATCTGATGCTTTCTGCAGGTCATTATGTTGTAATTTGTGGATATGATGCTGACAAAGATGAGTTTGAAATCAGGGATCCTGCCAGTGCAAGGTTTTACATTTTTTTTGCCTATTAATCTGAGCATCTCATTTTACAGTCTAATATTTTGAAGACCTGTATGTTGATTGGATGGTGAAAAGAAATGAATTGAATTGTGGAATTAATTGATGTGGATGGTTTGGTAATATCAGAGTACTGCAATGTTATTCGCAACAATTATTTCTGAGAACCAAGTTTTTCCTGTAAGAATGGCTAGATATCTGAATTCTAGATGTATAAATGTTTGAAACATAGAGTCTCTGGGGGGCAATTATGGGAATTTCATTTGAAATGAGACTCACCATTCTTATTTAACATTTAGATATTTATAGTTTTTTGGTTTCCTTTACCTCAAGAACATACTTGGCTGTAACACTAGATTTTCGTTCGCCTAAGTTTCTTCTAGTCTTCTTATTAGCTTTGAAATATTTGCTCGAGTATTACTTGTATGGCCCATTTTTTTCTTTAATGCGATTAATCTGACTTGGAAATGTGCAGGAAATATCAGAAAATCTCTTCGAAGCATCTAGATGAGGCTCGCAAATCTTTTGGTACAGATGAGGATCTTCTATTGGTAATTTCCTAACTCCTTAATCACTGAATCTAACTAGAGTCTAGAGGTGTCGAAACGTTAGCTAATGTTTTGGTAGTCAATTTCATAATTTTCATCTCTTTTTTTCTTCTGAATGGTTTGTTAATGCAGTTGGCCGTTGGGGCGGGTAATGCAGTTAGCTTCGGTTATCTTGCTAGTACATTTTAGTCGGTCTAAAAGTTTCTTCCTCGTACTTTGAAGGGATTTGTATTTGACAACTTTTCATGGTGCAGATTTCACTTGATCAGAGATATAAAAATGAAGAATTTCCGCTAAACCCAGCAGATCATGTTAATGAAGATTGAAGATCCATGACTATTTATAGACTTGTGTATTACGTACAGCAAATTGTGTATAAGATCTGTGACTTGTAAGTATGATCCCCTACTCAATTATCAAAACCCATAAACGAGGTTTGATGACTAAGCTTAGATCGCCATATGTAAATTATCACCTGTAGAGTAGTTAGAATGATTCTTTTCTTTTTTTTTCTTTTTTTTTTTTTTTTTTTTTGACATCGAGAAAATTTCAGTAATTAAAAAAAAGAATTACATCCTAAGGATAGTACTAAGAATGATTCTTTTGTTGATCTCTTCAAATACCTTCACTCTATCTTATTAAATGAATCCAGGATAAAGTTATTGAATTGTTAAGACTGGAAAACAGGGGGCCGATAAAAGGCGCTGAAGCTTCTAGTTGATCACTGAATAATAAATCGAGTATTCCGAAATTATGTATATGTGAATGTGGTCTCATATCTTTGTGTCACACACCTGATAGCTCCCACCAGCAAATGAATAAGAAAATTTTGATGTAAGCAAAAAAAAAAAAAATAGACATCGAAAAATTTTGCTTTAAATAAATCTCGAATTACAACTTAAGGGTATTACAACCAAACAGGAAATTGAAAACAAACAAACACTAAAGTGAACTCACTCACTTCTCTTACACCTAAAAAGAAAAACCAATTAGAGATAATCAATTATTGCTTGATCTAGTGGTAAAAGTTTGTATTTCACATGCTCTTATGACGTTGTAGGGTCATACTTAACTAGAGGTTCTTTTGTGGTGAGATTCCCCAACTCTTCCTCCCACTTTCAAGGGTCTTGCTTTTGTAGCTGAATCGTTGACCTGTGTGCATGACCGTAATCTGCTATGGTATATCTTACAAAATAAAATATTTTGAAAAAGAAGGTAATCTCTTATAATAAGAACAAAAAAAACCGTCTTCGCTCAATGGAAACAAAACACAAATGCTTTAGCGCCTAGTGCAACAGCTCTGGGTGTAACAACAAACACAAGTTTTGACTTGGGGGTGGTGATTTACTTTTTCTCACCTGGTTTTCATATATATTCTTTCAAAGACGGTTAAAGTTTTGAATTATTGACCACAAGATTTTAAGTGGAAAGATCAAAAGTACAAAGAGACAAATAATCACTCTTATATTATCCTATCAGTTAATGACTATATTCCAAGGGAATATTGGTTGTTTTCGTGCAAGCATGATGTGAATAATACGATATTTGAACTTTGATAAATGAAAATGAAAATGAAAATGAAAAATGCAAAAAGAAGACAAGAGATGTAAAATAAAAGCAATGAGTTCTATAATCCTATCTTCACCTTATTGATATAAGTTTTAGTAAAAATAAACATTCAATAAAATTAACTTGAGTAGGAGTTTATTTCAATTAGACATGTAACCTAAGTTTTAAGAGGATTCAACTTAAGGTGTTTTACAAAGAAGGAAAAAATATCATCTTTTCAATTATCAATAACTACAAATTGACTCAATAATTATATATCAACCTAAATGGAATCAAATCGAAGTTGAACCGCGAATGGATCCGGTCTGATTCAAATTCATCCGGAATGAAGAACGCTAAAAAATGACCCAATCGAACGATCTAAAAACTGGACGGGTAATTATTTTCCTATAAATATAACAAAGTACCGGTAATTTATAATCACACTATTTTGGGTTATTTATATAGGATTCCTTTATTTATATAGTTTCATTTAGAGTGATCTGTACCACCCTCTTATGAAAATCATCTCGATTTTACACTAGTCCAAACTCAATAATCATCTTCAACCACCCAAAAGATTATACCACATTTGATGAATTTTCGATATAAAGACTTAGGAGTTTAGAAGGAAACCCGAGTTTTGGGCTACGTATGTTTTAGAGGAAAATATTTTAAAAATATATATATTTTTCTCATTTTCCGTTGTTTGGTTGGACAAGTATTTAAAAAGGAAAGTCAAAGTGGAAAAAAGATTTTCATCCCTTCGTAAACATTTTCCTCCAAAATTTAAAGTAAAACTACTTTCCTACACTCTTTCATTCCCAACATCTCTATTTTCTCCTTTGATTTATAGATTTCCATCAAACCAACTAAAAGAAGACTAATATTCATTTGCATTTTTCATCGAAATATATTTTCCATCAAAACAAACCCGAGAGTAAAAATTAGAAATTGTCTAGTGGAGTATAAAAACTTGTTTTTATTACAAAAATGACGGGGCCCAAACTTGAAGTAAACAATTTTAGGAGAGGGAGAAGGATAAAAACCAAAGAAAAGGCCGTCGAAAAATTATGGCTCGAAAAGTAATCTCTAAACCCTAACCCTCGATTACAATTTACAACTATCTCTCTCTAGATTCATCCACTCCAGCTTTTTATCGTCAAAAAATTGACGAATTATCACACACAATTTCTGATTTCCAGCATCAAATCAACTTCTCCAAATTCGATAGTGAGATAATAGGATTGCGCGCAAATCGATCTTTCTTCGACGAGACCAGAATCTTGGATTTGAAGGTTTGTTCAATAGTAATTTCAATTTAAGTTTTGAGATTCTAAATTTGTATCGTACACTCATTCGAGCAAATTTCCAGAAATCTATTTTTCTCCATTGGTAAATTAAGCTTGAATAATTTCAAATTTTGGGGATTGAGAGAAGTGAAGCAACAAGTATGGGTTCATACAAGGAGTCAGACCCTACATTAGGGTTTCTGACGAAGAAAGAAACAGAAGTAAAGCTTCCTCGAGCAACGAGAGTGAAGAACAAGACTCCTGCTCCTGTTCAAATCACTGCTGAGCAGATTCTGCGGGAAGCTCGTGAACGGCAAGAATCGGAAATCCGTCCTCCGAAACAGAAGATAACCGATTCGAGTGAGCTTGCTGATTATCGTCTTCGAAAGCGAAAGGAATTCGAGGATTTGATTCGTAGAGTGCGGTGGAATGTTAGTGTGTGGGTTAAGTATGCCAAATGGGAGGAGTCACAGAAGGATTTTAAACGTGCACGATCGGTTTGGGAGCGGGCGTTGGAGGTTGATTATAGGAATCATACCTTATGGCTAAAATATGCGGACATGGAGATGAAGAATAAGTTTATTAACCATGCTCGGAATGTGTGGGATCGTGCTGTGTCGTTGCTTCCGAGAGTTGATCAATTGTGGTATAAATATATACATATGGAGGAGATGCTTGGGAATGTAGCTGGTGCTAGACAGGTTTTTGAGAGATGGATGCAATGGCAGCCTGATCAGCAAGGATGGCGGTCGTACATTAAGTTTGAGTTAAGGTACAATGAGATTGAACGGGCGAGGGCAATACACGAGAAATATTTGCAGTGTCATCCGAAGGTTGATGCGTGGATTCGTTATGCAAAGTTTGAGATGAAAAATGGGGAAATTGCTCGAGCTAGGAATTGCTATGAGAGAGCTGTTGATAAGTTGGCAGATGATGAAGAAGCTGAGCAGCTGTTTGTGGCTTTTGCACAGTTTGAGGAGAAGTGTAAGGAGACAGAGCGCGCTAGATGTATCTATAAATTTGCATTGGACCACATACCTAAAGGACGAGCAGAGGAGGTTTATAAGAAGTTTGTTGCATTCGAGAAACAGTATGGAGACAAGGAGGGTATTGATGATGCAATTGTGGGGAAAAGGAGGTTTCAGTATGAGGATGAAGTTAGGAAGAACCCACTTAACTATGACACTTGGTTTGATTACATCCGGTTAGAGGAGAGTGTAGGTGTCAAAGACAGAGTGAGAGAGGTATATGAGAGGGCAATAGCCAATGTTCCTCCAGCTGAGGAGAAACGCTACTGGCAGCGTTACATCTACCTGTGGTAGGCATTGATTTCAAGATGTTTCTTAATTGCTTTTTTATGTTCCTGTTTTATAGATTAGGGAATTCTGACCAATTCCTGTGTAACTCGTAGGATCAATTATGCTTTATATGAAGAACTTGATGCACAAGATATGGATCGAGCAAGAGAGGTATACAGGTAATTAGCTAGTACATTGGAACTAGTATCTTGCATATGTGATGGGTAAATGTACTTGTGGAGTGCATGCTCCTTTCAGTTTTCTCTGTGGAAGAAGGAAATGAATTTAAGCACTTCGTCCTAGTAGCTACTGGATGTGTGATTGCTGTAGTAGTGCCATATAGACTGCTTTTGATATGATTTTCTTTTCTTCTCAAGCAATCAATTGAATTTAGAATTCATGAATGAGCATTGATGATGGAAAAGATGTTTAATTCTGATTGGAAAATTATTTTCTGCCTGGACTTGAAATTTGTTCTTTTGGTGATAATTGTCACAAAAAAAAAAATAATCCTGAGTGCTTACTGCACTGCTTACCTTGTGCTAAGATGTGGCATGAGTTCCACTAAAGTTAGGCGAAATAGAGTAGTAGAGCTCTAATCGTGAATTCTACTTAATGTATACCTTTAGTGAAGAATGTATTGGGTTCTATACGTACAACTGCTGCGATGTTGATTGTCAAGTGCCCTTTGTTTCTTGATCTTTTCTTAAATGTCATATGTTCTGGATCTTTTTATCACTGTTTGACTTAGACTTGGTCATAGGATATTTACGGGGTTGAAAAGTGGTAGAGTTTATAAAACCCATTATTCATCAGAATGACAACAGACTATCTCCAAAACTAAGAACCATAGCAGCCATATTGCAGAGACTACTCTGCAGATCCAACACAATATAAGAACACTTCCCTGCAGCTCAGGGAAACGGTCCAAAAGAAGGGGACAGGAACTGGAAAGTGGAAACAAAACTGATTAAGGACAAGCTTAGAAGAAAGTCATCACAAGCTAAAAAGTAAGGAAGAATAAACTTAAACCAGGTTAACAGCTTTATCATCACTAAATCAGGCACCCACTTGCTTTAGTATGCAATTTGACCTCCCTCGTGACACTCTGGCAATTATTGAATTTTCTTCAATTTCTCTGCCAGGTTTCATAGATTGGGCATTCATTTTGTATTTCATAAATTATAGCAGTCAGTTCAAGTTGGAATTATCTTGAGTTCCCTTTTCAGCTCCCAGCATCTATCATGCGAGTAAGACCGGGTTGAGGAAAACATGTCTGAAAAATAAATGTGCAACATCCCAAAGAGGCGAGGACTATCCTAATGATGCATGTTCTTGTTTTTCAACAAAACATCTCTTGTAAAAAGCTCGCCTCTGAGCTAAGCAATAAAAGAATGGTGTGACCTGTTGACCACGCTCTATATGGTCTGCCACCGTTGCTTTATTTTTACCATCCCCTTTTCAAAATAATGCTTCCGTACTAAAGCTCCCTCCTTTGCCTCTGATATTCCAGTCCTTACTCCTTATTATAGCTTTTATTAAGGTGTTATTGATAAACCCAATTGTTGAAGATGGAATTTCAGATGTATCTCCTTTCTTATAAAGAGAAACCAAGAAGTTTAGTGCTGCAATAGATATGAATTTTATTTTTATTTTTTTTTAATTTAATCTTTGCAGGCTACATGAATAGATAATGGCATCATAGTGCTTATTATATCTTAACTACCAGTTTCATGTGCAATTCTGCATAAAAGCTTGTATTCTTATGTTGACAGTCTTTTCGTACTATAACACAAATGTACCTCCCTTAATCCTCACTACCTGTTCTCATAGAGTCATATTTGTGTTCATGAAATGTAGAGGATAATGATGAGCTCCTTACATTCCACAATTGTTGTCTTAAGCACATTTGGTTGGATATCTTTTGCTTTTTTTTTGGTACTAACTGTTGTCCTTGTTTTATTCAGGGAATGCCTCAAGCTGATTCCTCATGCCAAATTCTCCTTTGCAAAGATCTGGCTTTTGGCAGCTCAATTTGAGTTACGTCAGTTGAATCTCAATGGTGCACGGCAAATATTGGGCAATGCCATTGGGAAGGCTCCAAAAGATAAGGTAGCATTCTGTTTAAAACTACTTCAGCACAGCTATTAAATCTGTATGCTCATGTTCTAACAACTGTGCTTGACCATACAGATTTTCAAAAAATACATTGAGATAGAATTGCAATTGGGAAACATAGATAGGTGCAGGAAGCTATATGAGAAATACTTGGAGTGGTCACCCGAGAATTGTTATGCGTGGACCAAGTATGCTGAGTTGGAGCGCTCTTTGTGCGAAACAGAAAGAGCTAGGGGTATCTATGAGCTTGCCATAGCCCAACCTGCATTGGATATGCCAGAATTATTGTGGAAGGTATGTAACCTCGGTCTTTGGGTTTCTTCCCTTTTCAGTCAAAAAAACTTGGTACTTAAAAGCCAATTGTCAAAAGGTTATATAGTATGGCTTTAAATGTTTAAAATTAGCTTTGGGATAGTTAAAAGGCTGCATGTTCATATTTGAGATTCTGAGATTTTGATTCCTCTTTTGAGGACTATACTGTCCTCTGTCTTGTTTATTTTCTCCCTCTGTATAACAGAATCTGCTCTTTTATCAAAAATATATTGATAGAATTTGATGCTGCCTTTCTGTTAGTTTCTTAATTTTTTAATTCGACTTTTTTGGTTATGCACCTGACCTTTTCCAGTGATTATGCGAGTCGTCTTGTTCACGAGTCTCTGTCCAACATATGTCTTTTATCTGTTCTCATAGTTGTTTCTTCTTAGACATATGTGTCTCCTCAGAATTGTTGACCTGAAGCCTGCATAAACTTGCATTTGGATACCATACTTCTCTGAAGTGAAGTGTTCAGACTTGAGAGTTTGTCTATGTCTTTCAGTGTGTCCTGCTGTGTTAGATGGATCATGTTGAATGTTTAGAGACGCATATACCTGAATTCTATACTAAAACCCCGGTTTGTTGTCAAAAAAAATAAATACTAAAGCCCCAGTTTTATTACAGGCATATATTGATTTTGAGATAGCAGAGGGAGAATTCGAGAATACAAGAGCACTATATGAGAGACTGCTTGACAGAACAAAGCATTTGAAGGTGTGGATCAGCTATGCGAAGTTCGAAGCTTCTGCTGTCGAGGACAATGAGGTCTCAGACATGCAAGATGATGAGCTCCAAGAATTGTTACGTGAAAAGAAGAGATCGTGTGTTCAACTTGCTAGACGTAAGCCTCTGATGATATTTTAATAAGGCTTTTCCACTAATACTATATGTTCTAGACCTTATATCTGATACATTAGAAACTAGCTCATGAATCAGTGTGCTAATTTGTTTTGCCTAACAAGTATCCAATTACTCGAGATACAAGAGTCAAGGACCTTGAGTTAGATGTTAAAATGAAATGATGCTTCTATTGAACTTGACCTAGAGAGTCACTAGTTTAGACTTTATAGTTTGAAAGCTATTTGATTTTTCCTGCCAATTGAACAATCTAGTGAACAATCTTTCCTAATTGAATTGATACATGGTACTGGTCCACTAAATAAATTGCATCATTACCTGTTACACTGGAGCATGATTAGAGGCATTGGGTACTTTTATGGTAATGGTAAAGAAATTCCATTTTGTACAGCATCCTGCATTATAAACTTTTAACTGAAGTTTAATGTTAAACTCCTTTTTTATCTATTACTAGAAAATTTCACACTTGTAACCTTCCACTGATCAACAGAGCTGAATTTGTATTATTATTTATCCCGTGTATCAGGGATTTTCGAAAAAGCCCTCAGTCATTTTAGGGTTTCTGCTCCGGAGCTGAAAGAAGAAAGAGCTATGCTCTTGGACGAGTGGCTGAAGATGGAGAAAGATTTTGGTGAGCTTGGTGATGTTGGTTTAGTTCAAGCTAAGATGCCAAAGAAACTCAAGAGGCAGCGGCCTATAATGACAGATGATGGTCCAGGCGGGTATGTGAAACATTTTTCTTGCCATCCCTTGTGTTCACGCATGCATGATAAACAATTTCACTCTGTTTATTCTGTCCACATTTTGTTCATCTGATATTGAATATGAATCAGATCCTAAGTCCTTGCTGTTAAGTGCATAACTTCATATCAAATGCATACTAATCTCAAACTCTAAATTTGACAGCTTTGAAGAATACTTCGATTATATGTTTCCTGAAGAGACACAAACTACTAATTTGAAGATCTTGGAGGCTGCATACAAATGGAAGAAGCAAAAAGCTGCAGCTGACGACGATTAGCAGTCTCTGGTTTGTTATAGTTTTTGTACTTTAATTAGATTTTGCAGTCGTGTAGTTTGTAGACAAACAATACTGAGAATTTTCAGGGGTAAAGAATCTCACTCAATGACAAATCATTGCTTCATGTATAAATTGTAAGAAATGGTTGTATGAAATTTCCCTTCTCAGAATTGAGAGTGATTGCCAAAAATTGAATATGTGCCTTCATGATTTAGTTTGTAAATGAAAAAGATCCTGCAACATATATACTCGACTACTTGTTTCTTTGGACTTTGATATACTACTTGTATAAATGGAGTATGTCGTTCAGTCGTACTACTCAAGCTGAGTTCACTCATCAAGTAATGTGTCAGAAATTATTGAAATGTTGATGTTCATACTTTTCACAGTTTGATCAAGCAGAAAGAATATTTGAGACCCGGTTATGTTAGGACTTAAAGCCCGAATCTTTTTTTATTTTTTTATAAATAAGAAATTAGTAGCAATGACGATTTTTCCGCCATAACGAACAGAAATTGAGAAAAATGTGGAGTACTTGGAGAGTTCCAGGGTTGTGCACTGGTCCAAATCCGGGTCAGCCCGGACCGGAAGCGGAATCACAGATTTTTCCGGACCGGAATTATCCTCCTTTCATGAACCGGAATCACAGACGTGTCCGACTCCGGTTTTGGACCGGATTTTGTGATTTTTGCAAAAAAAAAAATTGTTTTTTCATTTTTTTTAAAAGTTATTTTTTTCTTTCTTCCTAATACTAATTCATGAACTATTTTAACCTCCTTTTCGTGATACTTTCATATTAATAATAATTTTAATAAAATTTCATAATTTTAACATAAGTTGGTTGAAAGTTTAATGAAACTTTTGTATAAAAATAAAAAGCATTTTTAAAGTAACCTGTTTTTCCAGCCCGGACCGAAAAAATCCGGTTTTAGACCGGACTGGAAAACCGGATTCCAAAATTTTGAGGACCGGGGTTCCGATTCCGGTTTTTTTGCCGGTCCAGTCCGGTCTGAAACTGTACACCCCTACTTGGAGTATCGGGAATCAGGATAACAGGTGAGGGAGGAGAATGAATGAGGATTTGAATTCTCAGATGAGTATCATATACCAACTAATTCCAGCTCCACGCCTTCGCCTTCATGTCTAAGATAGTGTTACTATACATGTACAAAATTTCCTGGATCCAAGCGCAGCAAAAACGGCAGCATGCTTTAGAGTTGGGCTTTCCGCCAAACAAAACATTGAAAACCATACGTTTATGGTAGATAGTTATTAGTTAAAGTAAGTTTGAATGAATTATTAGATGACTTTTAACTTCAACAAAATAAGAAGACGTATATCGAAGGGGAAGTATATTATAACCCTATAGTTTTAAAGTTTCTATATGGAAGATAGGAAAAAAAATAGAGGTTGTCCCTTGTAGCCCTTGCACTGTGGTGGCCAACAATGGTCGTGGGGAGTATAGTATGAGAGAATTGTTTAGGGAGGGGAGGTGGGTCACACTGGTGATCAGGGTGCAGAGGGAGTGGTGGCGCGGTATGGTGATTTGGTGGAGGTGTCTTGGTGGGATGGTGGAAGAGATGAGGATATGGGTTATTTCTTCCTTACGTTAGATAATGGTTTTTTAAAACGAGAATAGTTTGTTCATAAAATGAGAGTTACGTCATTGAAAATTAATTGTTTTTTCCTCCAATTAAAATCTTCAAAATC
This sequence comes from Beta corolliflora, assembly GCA_947648045.1. Lineage (NCBI taxonomy): Eukaryota > Viridiplantae > Streptophyta > Magnoliopsida > Caryophyllales > Amaranthaceae > Beta > Beta corolliflora. Next base: position 597,607 of record CANSZD010001252.1, on the reverse strand, counting down.
TTAAATTACGATATAGAAATTTATAACTTTTAACATTTGCCGAAACCTAGAAAAAAAAACATTCCTAACAATTTTTTTTTTTTTAAAATGTTGCTCTATTTTGTAAATCTGAATGTGTTAGAAAACCAATAATTACATTAATATTAAAACTAGTACAATTTTTGCACACCAGATTAGCTTGATATGTAAAGAACCACTTGCACACTTTTGTTTTTAGAAGTACATAATTTTGTTCATTCGATTTTTGTCTTATGTAATACTATAATAATATACGACAAATCACTAATTTCGGTGGGATCATCATTGCTCAAAATGATGTTATAAATGAGACAATCTTAGAGCAATTAGACAGACATATGAAGGAATAAAAGGTTGGCAGGTAAGGTGTATAAAAAAATGGATATGGGTTGCTATGGTGGATGACATATTTCCTTAAAACCAGAATTTCTTGAAGAATTGACACTTTAGTAGCTTATTTCTTGGTTGAGCACACGAGAACCTGGATGTTAGCCTAATGCCCCAGGACGTGTGCTTGTAGAAAACCTCACAAATTAAACTAAACTACAAATTTCAACATTAACAATACACTATTAAATAAAACAGTATTCAAGAAATTTCAACGTACAATGTAGATTTGATAATAACTTATCTCTAATCAATCAAAAATAAACAGCATAAATTACACACCACTTTATAATTCTAATCATAATGTTGTTGACAATAATACTAAACTATAATGTCAACATAATAGTACACACTTGTGAATATTAATCCATCTAATAATAGTAAAATTCATCCTTAAAGCTGACAAATGTTAACCACAAAAATCAAATTGGTTGTTCAATATTTAACGGGAATGGGTCTTTTTTTAATATAATAGCACAACGAATTATATGAAGTTGCTTAATAGTATAATTAGGTTTTTATGAACATGCATTGAAATTCTACTTTTCATGCTATAATTGGGGACAAAGATATATGTAAGACTTATAAAAACGGGTGATTCACAGTTTCACACACATCGCGCAAAATATTAATGCTTATGTGTTATGTCTGCCATGAGTGATTAACAATAAAATAATAAAATCAAACAAGTAAAGAAAAGAAAGAAAAAGGGAGAACCCATGATTTTATGATGTGGAAGTACACAACATCCTGCTGTAAAAGGTGGAGACATGCTTGCATGGCATCACAGTTCCTCTCATGATATTTTATCCTCAAATATGTATATATCATAAACTATCTAGCACCATGCATGCCCCCATCTTCATTTTGATCTAACAAAACAAAAAAAAAAGTGTTAATTTTGGCAACGTAGGTCCATATACAATGTAAACGCTTCCACATCCAGAGTATACGCTTATATATATACTAGTAACTAGCTTGTCTTTTGAACTAGTTTTCTTGAATATACCTCATGTGCTTGTTCTTGTCACTTACTTGTGTGTGTTATGCTGAATTACTATCTTTTACTTAACTTCATCTTGTCAATAGACTATAGAGACAGAATTTTGCATCTAATTGATCTGTACCTGATTGGCATAGGTATTAAGTGGCACTTGCACTGACACTTATGTGTAAGGAAGTTATCTTGTTGATTTAATTTATATGACGTCTTATCATCTTATGAATATCAACTGCTTAGTTTAGTTTTTATAGGGTGCTGTTGAACACTTGAGATCAAATTTAGTTTACATTATCAGTGTCTTTTATGGTTTTGTATACACTAGATAATATGGGGCCTTCTCTTAGCTCCAAACACACTCACAGTCCCCTAATAAATTTGGAGGCCAAAATAAAATATTAATTAAGATTATATAAGATGTATGTTAGAAGAAAAATGTACATAAAAAACGATACAAAGTAACCTATAATTGGGTACTTGCATAGTTGTATTGCAAAGCATTAGCTTCATCATATACTTATTAATGTTTCAGTTTTTTAATTATCTAGTGTACATTTGTGTAAGAAAGCACTACCTCTGTTTTATTTAGATGCAATATTTGCCTTTCTGGTGAGTGGATTAAAACAATCAAATGTTGCATCTAATAATAAAAAAAGAGTTAATAGTTATCATAAGTAGGGAATCGAAAGTTTTTTTGTACAACACATCAATTTCTATAGACATGCACCGATAGGTGGATATATGTCAAGCTACAAAGGGCATGATCTTGCCATGCTCTTGCACGGTCATGCTAACCATCATAAGTCAAACTTCGTTATTAGCCTTCTCTTTGCCGTGAGAAACCTCATCTAACCTTCTAAGGGCCACGTACAACATACTCCACAGCACAACACCAAGCACCCCAAGGGAAAACGTACAAAGGGACAATTTTGAGTATGTCAGGTTTTTCTTGTATAACCATACGATAATTCGAAATCTACTAGGTTTCGGAAAATTCGAATTCGAGCTAATCAGGCTTCAATTGGGAGAAAAGATCTCCCAACAAGTGTTGTTGCATTAAGTCTCGAACTTGAAGCCTCTAATGAAGCTTGAACAACCTCTTTACTAGCTAATATAAACACTTATTGATTCTAACTATATATGTTGAATATCCACTTTAATCACATATGTACCAATCATTTATATCGACTACCCTAATAGCCAATACGGAAATATCATCTTTCATGCGCGCAGTAGGATATTGGGAATACAAGTTCTACTTTTGCTTCTAGTAAGTGCTCAATCAAGTTGTGAATCGCTCATGCTAGCATGTACTCTATATAGTTATTCGGTGGAATCATATTAGACTTGAAAATGAGCTCTCAACAATAGAAGTCGTTTACACACTCTTCTCAGACAACTTTATTTATACTAATTCAACATGTTAAGGTCATTCTCTTGAAATTGTGTATTGGAATCAAAATTTAAAAATTTAATGTTATCACAAATGCAAAAATCAGTTCAATTTAGCGAAATTTTATTTAGTTCAGTTCGGTTTATTAAAGACCATCAAAGTACACATAAAATAATACAGCATATTTGTCACGTGTTTTACTCAAATGAGCAAAATATAAAATGTGCAAAAAAAAAAAAGAGGGAGTACCTAGATTTAAGTGCTCTTGGGAACACTATAAAGACTTTGATACATATCTTCCTATGTTGGATCTTTGGGGCGACAATTTATAGGCAGTTATATACTTCATGAAATAAGATAACGATTGATGATATAAATTGGGTGAGTGCATGTATGTGATGGAGGAGGATTCCCTTCTACATATCGTTGCTAAGTTGATGCAAGGGCATCAAGACTTTTTCTTAAAGTGGTAACCTATTACACAAACATGGCAAAGATATACGAATCAAAGATTACACCATACCAGAAAAGTATATACTTAATGGCATCAACATGTTTAATCTTTTTAGAGGAAGTGAATATATATACCTCCTCCAATATATTAGGTTTGACCGGAAAATTATGAATTTTATACAAAAACATATTTGGCTGCTTGTTTGGTACAATATAGAAAGTAGTTTTTTTCTGAATAGTTGGTTTTTGCATGATATTATATATCCTAGGAAATGTATTATATTGTCTGGTTGATCATAGGAAGTTTAACTTCATTTCCATGAGAATTTCCACTTACCAAAGGGGACTTAGGTAAGCAAATTCCTCCATTACTTAAGTAATTCCTAAGTTTTACCAACCAAACACACCATATTCTGTTTCCCATGAAATCTCACTTCCATCGTTTCTTTTTTAATTAAACAACACCTTAGTACTATTAGCCTATTCATTATTTTATTTTTTTATTTCAATTCTCAGTTTTTTTTAAAAAAAAACAAAAATGTGGAAAGCAAAAAAAAAAAGTAATATCTACCAATTTAAGTTTGTAATACAACTGATATCAAATGACTTCTAATTAAAATCTTAAAACCAAAAGTTGAAAATTGAAAGTAATACGAAACAAATAATGTTGAATTCATTTTAATGTATATTTTCAATACATCAGCTTTATATAATCTTTGTTAATTAGTAAAGCATGAAAATTAAAATGTAACAAATAGAAGAAGAAAAAAAAGCAGAAGTAGATATACTTTAGATTCATTGTAATCGTATCTCGATATTTTTTGATTTACATGTCTATTTAATAGTTGGGTATTAAATCTCTCTCCAAGTAATCTTTGTACTTTTTCCATACGAGTAAAAGGAACAGAAAGGAGAAAACAATAATAATCCTAAGATCTCTTAGTATCCTTTATGAAAATGCACTAACTTTATGCCAAACATTAGATTAGGATAATCAAGATCACATTAGTATTATCTACATACATAAAACGCATAATCATGAGAAAGCAATTCAAATCCCTTGAAGAACAAGGATCCGAATCCTTTTCCATGATTTTCCAGGACCCATGCCAAGACTTGGTAGGATCGGAATCACTTGCTACCCAAGGCTGTCTTTGCATATCGCAGAAGTAGAAAAAATTTATATAAATTAAAGCAATTTGATTCATGAAGATTCATTTAATCTCGATTTTTATGACCAGGCAAGAATCTGAACTTTACAAATCACAAGTACACTAACAGCAGCAAAATTGCTACTACTTCCTCTTTCATTTTATAAATTTATGGACCTTGTATTTTTGCACTACTACACACTAGAGGTGGTTATTGGACAGGCCTAATCAGACCCCGCCCTGAACCGATCCGCACGAAGAGCGGCCCGGCCGCGACTGCCAGATGGAACCGGACAACCAAACGGGTTCTCGTGAGCTAAACTAATGGGAGAGGAAACCGGCCATCCCTAGACCTGAACCGGACCGTGAACCGTCCTCAACCCGCACTGTCTCGTTAAACCGGGTCGAGAAAATGCATAAAAGTACTTCATCTTCGCCCAATTATCAAAAACACTAGTATATAAGAACGGTATCGAAAATTATTTATGGTATATATTAGTACATATGCAATTAAAATTTAAAAATCAAAACACATTTTTATTTACACAAAGAAGAAAACATTGAACTGGCCCAGCAGTCCGGCCCGAACCCTAAACCAGAATTGAACCGATTTAGATTTGAGAAAACACAGCCCTTAACCTAAACCGGTCCGGACCGGTCAGCTAACATAGGGTTCATCTTGAGCTGAACCCTCCCATAACCAGCCTGGCTCGTGGCCATGTGCCCATGTCTACTACACACCGTTGCACATCTTATACTTTAATCATTATTGGTGTTTTGGTGATTAATTAGTAAGGAAAAAAATATACTTATGTAGGATCTTGTGAAATTTGTCTCAATATATATTTTCAACATATTAATTTTTTTTATAACATTTACTTATTGATAACTAAACATATTGATAATCGAAGTTGTGTTAGCAAGTGTAAAAGTCCAACATTGTTGATTATAAATAAATAATGTTGTGTGCTTTTTCTTTCCTAAATGATCAAAGGTATTCTTTTTTTTTTATTGGTAAAGATAAGTATCATATCAATCACTAAACCAGTATCTCGCATAGATGATCCCAACTTTTTTTTTGATCCATTGGAGCCACGAATGCAGTACAAAGAAGGAAAAGGGGGGATTCGAATCTGTAACCTATCGTTTACAGCACCTCAATCTTAACCACTAGGCCAAAACATCCTTGGTCAGATGATCCCAACTTAATTATAGTATCTAACAAGCAAAATCTCTTAAAAGTGACAGAAGGGTAAATGAAATGAAATCTGAACCCCAATATGCTAGTGTTTTGATCTTGCAACGTCGAGTTTATAAGTAATAGTAAGTAGTAAGTAGTAACTAGTATCTATATAAGCCTTTAAAACCCAGTATGATGCATGTGATAATGGGACCTACGACGCATTTTCAAATTTGAAAGGAAAAAGGAGGGGAAGAGGGAACCAAAATTCAAAAGACAGAATAATGAAATCTTCTGATGTGTGCAAATAAATTGTTAAAGGTTGGTAAGTTGTAGCTTCATTGGTTCATTCTTCAGCTGTATCCCAAACATAACTTAACCACTGCGTGGGGCATCATGAGCAAGAAGATACATATCAATTATCAAATAACAAAATTGTTTTTGGGTCCACAAAATCAAATGGTAAACCTAGGAAAATAGTTGGCGTACAGCATTACAGTCGCTATTAGCACCTGAATTTTATTTTTACAATAACAAAACAATACGGTAAAGTTAGGGTTTTTAGGAATTTGACAAGTTAATACAGTATAGGGTTGGCAAAAATTGATTCAACCTGATAACCCGACCTGAACCTAACATGAAAATTTCGGGAGAATTTCGACCTGAAATAAAAAATGGGTCGACCCAACCCGACATGAAAATATAACGGATTAGGTTCAGGTTGATCTTTTGAACCTGAAAACAACCCGAACAACCTAATTTAGAAGTCGGGTCAGATTCAGGTCATGTCAACCTGAAATTAACCCGGCTTTTATAAATTTTATAACCTATTTTCTGTTTTTCTAACTTATATTGAGCCAAGCCCGTTTCTTGAATCTCCTAAATTTCTAAACATATAAAAAAAACTTCAAAATTTGATTAAATTGGCACTTGAATTCAAGACTCACTCAGCGTGTTGAATTATTGCAATGATTAAATTTATTTTCAGGTCATTTTAGGTCAACCTGAAATCGGAAAGGTCGGGTTCAAGTTATGATTTTCAACCTGAAATTAGAATCAGGTCGGGTTTGGGTTAGGAGTAAGTGATCTGAAATATAAATCAGGTCAGCCTGGAATTGATCCAACCCGACCTGATTGTCATCCCTACTAGTATACCCTATGGGTCTTGGAATAGAGTGATTGGTTTGATAAAAATACGTTCTGATTGCAAAAATTGATTATAACTTGTGCCTGGCAAGAACACTTTAAACTAATTTTGACAAGCGAAAACAATTAAAATAACAAAAAAAAATTAGTATTAATCGCTATAATAAATCAATTTTGATGAGTTAACAACTAAAATTAATTTATATTTTCTTCACTTTCATTTAATTGCAACACTTCCAGTTTCACGCTTGCCAATACACAATTTACATAATTAATATTTTTAGTTATGTTTTGGTAAAAAAAAATATAAAAATTAAATACTTCCTCCGTTCCAAAATAAGTGAAACACTTGTCTCAAAAAGCTCTCACATAAATGAGAGAAGTGTTTCACTTATTTTGAAACGGAGGAAGTATTAATAAACTACACATTGAGACGAGTCCATTAAAATCACACATGACTATATTTTTCCATATACATGATTATATGAAACACAAAAGCTAGTTATAGTTATATAACTAACTGTGATATTGTCAAAACTGAAAGCGTTGCAATTAAATGGGAGCGAAGGAAGTAATTGACTTTGCTTTTTCTTTAGATCCATGCATACAGGCTACAGCACAACTCCAACATAAGATGAAGAATGTCTTCGAGGTCACACTAAGGAAAATAGTAAATAAATAAAAAGTGTGAGAAAATAAATTCTTTTGAAAGATCAGATCAAGATTCAAGATTTGTGCTTTTTCTATCTTTGTAGTTGGTACCACTATAAATTTTACATGCTGCAAGAAGAATGGTAAAGGATATAAGAAATAAAAATAAATTGATGGATTGGATAATGATCAAGAGTAGATTAAACAAGAAGAAAACAAAAGTAAAGTATAGCGTCTTCTTGTGACGTCAGTAGGACTCAATTTTTTATTTTTATTTTTTTTGGATGGGTAAGAAGAATTGTCCAACCGAACTGGAATCTCGCACAGATCAATCCGGTCCGAGCTAGCAGACTAAACACTCTGAAAGTAGGGGGAAGGAGAAGGGTAAGGGAAAATCCCTACCCTCAAAGTATCTCTAGTGGGAATTGAATATCTAACCTCAATGTCGAAATACACGATCTCAATCACTAGGCCAAGCTTAACTTGGTGGAAGCCTGGTAGTACAAAATTGGGGCCGTTGGTTTTTGTTATTTTGACAATTCAAATGTATAGAAATGACATGGAGTGGGGAAGAGCAGGATAGAGACAGCGACATATGTGAATTGTGATAGACAGTAATTTGCTTTCGGCGGGAAATTCAAACAAAAGTATAAATTATTATTGCGGGAACATCAAGCAAACTCTTTTCCTTTCCATACTACTCAGCCTATCATCACTCATACCTTCAAATTAAGCTTCCAAGTCATTCTGCTTTTTACTACAGTGCAGTTTGTCATGTCTATAGATGGTAATTGAACTTTAGTAGGAAAGAAATATCAATGTGACAAATTGACAATACTCGCTATTGTTCAATTGTGTAAACCGACCTAGAGGATTTTTATTACGGACAAGATTTGCCTCCCATCCTAGGTATGTCTCATGTAACTATTTTAGGATATAGAAATAACTTAGAGGTGATCATGGGGCGGGGCGGGGCGGGTTCGGGCCGGGCCGAGCCAAAAAACCAATGATCGGGCCGGGTCCAAATTCGGGCCAAAAAAGTGCCCAAAGTCTGTTATTTCGGGCCGGGCCGAGCAGGCTTTTTCGGGCCAAACGGGCCGGGCCTAAAAATTAGACTGGAACATCTTTTTTAGCTTGTCCAAAGCCCGCCCAAAAAAAAAATCGAGCCGGGCGGGCCAAAAAAAATGCCCAAGCCCGCCCAAAAACCGGGCCGGGACGGGCTGGAGTTGATCAGCTCTAAAATAACTTGTGGAGTGTAGCGAGCTAGCTATGGATAAAGATGATCATGAAAATCTTGTGGTTTTGAATGATTTTGGGTTTAAAATGTCGGTTTGGAATCATTCTAAACTATTAGTTTTTCATGCTCATCTTTTATTATGACCAACGACCCAAGGCCTTCAGGGAGGTTCTTAAAAAAAAGCATCTCAAGGCCGGGAAAAAAAAAGTCCAACAACAATAAAAAATAGTCAAATCTCAAGGCCATGATACAGACTTTTGGACATTCCATGAGTCCAGATAATGGAAGTCATGGGATGTATCTGTGGAGTCATTCGAACCCATTCCATGCTTAACAAAACGTCTATGGTGGTCTTTTGAGCTATTTTGGGGGTTGATCTAAAATTATGCAAAATAAGGCGTAAAAAGCAGTTTAAGACGATGCATAGGATCCTAACCCACACGGAAGTCGTCTAAAAGCCTATGTAGGTCCTTGTGGTGTTCCTAAACAATAAGCAACTTCGGGCTTGAAAAAGTCATAAAATGGCCCAAACTTAACAAAATTTAAAGTTTATAACATACGTTGTCAAACACTACAGGGGTCGAGGAAACATAACTCATCATGAACTATTTAAAACCATATATATGCCTAAGAACGGACATATGGTTACCTCTGTAGTTATTTTGAGGTTGAATTAGAAAGGTGCTAAATATGTAACACCCCATAATTTTTGCTCCTAGTTTTTTGCTAAAGTTTTCCCTAAAACTATTATTTTCTCTAAATTAATGATTTCGATTTTTTATAAATTATTGGGAGCCGAAATATTTTTATTATTTGACGTGCTAAGTATGTGTATTATATTTATAATATAATTTATTAGAATTATTTTCGTTATTAAGTATTTTTAAAGTTTAGGCGCGATTTAGGAATTTATCGATTTATCGTGTAACGGACTTTTGTCGCATGGATCTTGGATGATTGGGCCGAAATAATTTGTGTGGTTTGGGCTTTCAGGCAGCCGGCCTTGTCGCATGGATCTTGGATGATGGCCGAATATTATTGTAAGAATGACAGCAATGGTAATCTGATTTTTAATCAGATTTTTGGTGGTTTAAAAATAATAAATAAAAGAGGTTAAATGGTGAAATTAAGAGGGAGGTTATGGAGGTTATGGAATGTAAAAATACATCAAAAAGAGTGAAGAAAATATTTTCCCTTTCCCTCCACAAGGTCGGCTGCCTCAAAGCCCAAACTACACAAATTATTTCGGCCCAATCATCCAAGATCCATGCGACAAAAGTCTGTTACACGATAAATCGATAAATTACTAAATCGCGCCTAAACTTTAAAAATACTTAATAACGAAAATAATTCTAATAAATTATATTATAAATATAATACACATACTTAGCACGTCAAATAATAAAAATATTTCGGCTCCCAATAATTTACAAAAAATCGAAATTATTAATTTAGAGAAAATAATAGTTTTAGTGAAAACTTTAGCAAAAAACTAGGAGCAAAAATTACGGGGTGTTACAAAATAAGTCGTGGAAGACATTTTAATGCAATCAAGAGGATCCCGATCACCCGTGAATCATAGCAGGGCATCTAAAGGTCCTCAATATAGTCCCAGAGAAAAACATGTTCTGGCCCATAAATTTTTTGAAAATATCTCACAATTTTGAAGGCTATAGCCTATAATTGATGCTTTTGGACATTTACGGGCCCAACAATAGACCTCACGAGATGCATTTTTGGGCCCAAAATGACTAATTGAAATCATTTTCATGCTTTAGAATAGACATATGGTTGCCTTTGAAGCTATTTCGAGGTTGTTCTTGTCAAAATCCTCATGAAGAAACCATAGATAAAATATTGTTTTCACCATAAATCCCATAAATAGTCCCAAAATATCTAAATACGAAGGTTGTAATAATACATGTTTTTGGACATTCTCGGAGTATGAGCAACATACTTGGTGTGATGCATCATACAGACATAGTAAACCATTTGAAAGCATCCAAGGGTCATAGGGTAGTGTTGGGAGGCCTTTCGAAATAATAAATAAGGCAAGTGCAAGGTTGGGGAAGATGCAGCATGAGGTATAAACGACAATGTATAGAGGCTCCCGACCATCCGAGAATCATTCCAAGGTATCATAAAACTCTTAAGAAGCTCCTATATATATAAAAAATCGTCTGATTCGGACAAGTATTGCATTCACCAGTCGTATTAGGTTGCCATATCTATTGTGTTCGAGTCAACTTTTACGATCCAAGCTATTTATTAGATAATGATGTCTCAAACTTACTTTTCCAGACATGGCCCAACCCACAAACACCTCTAAGTTTCTCTATAAGTTTCAAGTAGGAGTTATGAAATATAATATAGTCAGTATTACTCAAAGTCAAACAATGACATAATTAATCATCCAATTATAGGGGTTTTCCACCAAAAATTCTCTAACGAATGTTAATATAATTTCATAGGATATCATTGAGGTTGGTTTATTTCTGCCATCCTCTTTAATATTAATCATATCTTACCATATTTTCTCTCTTTAAAGCAATTGTTTTATATAATAGATATTTATATCTTATATTCCAACAATGCGATGCGTTTCTCTTCTATTGCTTGTTGCACATGGTCCAAGGATGGAGTTGGAACAACAATTATAACTTACTAACTTAGCACCAATCCCACTCCTCTTACTAGCCCAACTTTCCCCAATAGTAAGACTAGTCTTGCTCTAAGCTTTTACCCTGTCTTAGCAACTCCAATGGTTGAGCAAAATAGAAATTGGCTACCTGCATTTTTCCAGCTAACTTTTTTTTAAGCTACAAATCCCAAATTAATAAGCTAATGTTACTTCTTGTTTGGGTAGGTCCAACACCTCCCTTTTTCCTTACATGTCTTAATGTGGCCCCACACTTCTTTGCTTAGCAAATTAGCTCTACAGAGCAAATTGGCTTGGCGGAACCAAACTCACCCAAACACTTTAATGGTTTAGCTAGTTGCTAAGAATTTTAGATAAATGCTAACAAATCCTTTTGAATAACCCATTGGAGTTGCTAAGACTCCCAATTCCCTTACATGCTCTTAGTTCATAATCCACTTAATAATAAAAGAAAACTACTCCATTAACAAAACCAACATATGTTTCTCTATACGTGACAAAGCCACAAGTCAAATCATATGAGCCAGTTTTGTGCTATATTATATTGCAACATCAACATGTAATGATGCAAACTGTTTAAAAAGTAAAAACTATGCTAATCAAACATTGATAGCTTAATCTTCAAATCTACATCAATGCATTTACAAAATTTGAAAATACCCATCAAGTTCACTAACTATTATTGGAGTATACAATTCAAAATTCAAATAATTTCCAACTTATATTAGAGAATATCACATCAAACTTTCTAACTAATCACAACTTACACGTTACACCAAACGTGAGACAAATATCCATCCATCATTTTTTTTCGCAAGATAATAAAACACTCAAATTAATATTTTTGTTATTATTTATTTCTGCAAATAACAAGAACAACAGAAATTCTCAGAAAAAAGAAGCTCTTCCCGCCAAATTGACTTATAATGTTTAGTCATTTTCAGCAGATAAAGCTGGATGTACTGATTGATGTTGGTCCATATGCAGTTTCCTTTTTATCCTAATTCATGAAATTTCTGTTTTATCTATTTCCTCGGTTTTTTTACATGTTGCACTTCACTTTTCACATATGCCAATGCAAAATTTTGAGGACATATATCTCTAATTTTGTATTTGTAAAAATTATAAAAAATACATGTTAAAAAAATACATGTTAAGACGAATTTAACAAGATCCCACATGACTATATTTTTATTCACGCATAAATCACAAACGATTGTCAAAGTGAAATTTGTGAATAGTGTAAATGTCAAAGTGTAACATGTAAAAAAAAAAACGGAGAAAGTAGCTTAATTTGTTTGGCGGGAAAAATGATTTTACCGCAGGAAAAGAAAATAAAATAAAATTAAAAGACATGTAGGGTATATAATAAAATAAAATCTTATAGAATTATAACAGTGGAATGTGGGACAAGGTAACCGAAATTTTGACTACCGTTGGATGGCGACGTGCAAATGGAATTAACGGATGAAGATGGGTTGGAATTAGTAGTGTTTAAAGAAGATTCAAGATTCTTAGTGGACCCTACCAATTTATGTTGGTTGACCCGGCTAATTCACGGGTTCTTTCATTAATCACGACAATCTTGTTTTTTTGCAAATGAGCATAAGGCCCACCCAATCACAATGCTACAATTTGATGATTGTGTTAATTGTTAGTGTTTGTGAATTACTCCTATATAACTAGATGCGACTAATATACTCCACCTTTTGATTGGTATATCTAGAGGCGACAATTTCGCCTCAATTCAACTTTTTTTTTTTCCTGAGGTAAGGAGAAGGTTCATGTAGAGATGGCCACTGGTGCGGGCTGGGCAGGCCATTCAACGGGCTCTAGCGGGCCGGGTTGAGATTTCATGGCCCAGGACCGGGCCGTGAAATTCATGGTTTGGGCGAACTGGTTCACGAGCTGAAAAATCTTGGCCCACACCGGTTTGTTACCAGATTTTACGGTTCATTGAGTGGTTTTTGGCGGTTCGTGGGCCTAGCAGGCTGGACAGGGTTGGTGGTCCGGCATGAGAAATTATTATTTTTTTTTTCAAAATTATTGAATCATTGAAATTATTCATTATTATTACATAAAATTTAAATATATATATATATATATATATATATATATATATATATATAATATATATATATATATATATATATATATATATATATATATATAATTATTAATATTAATGAATAATTTCATTATATTTGAATTTGATTGGATTATAATATATGCAATTTGATTAAAATATATACAATTTGATCAAAATATACATAATTTGGTTGAATAATTACTTGGACTGGGCTCGTCCGGTTCATGGGCCGGACTGGATCGATTTTGTGGACCGAGCTGGGCGGTTTTAGTAGCGGGCTTTCGTGGGTTGGGCTCGACAAATTCGGCCCACGATCCACCCACCAATTTCACGGTTCGAGACGAGCTGGACCGGGCTTTTCACGGGCTCGACCCACACGACCCACGAGGTGGGCTGGGTTGGATGGGTTGGATTGGCCCGCACTGTTGGCCATCTCTAGGTTCATGTCTAGACCTCAACTCACACGGTGTCTTGATGTAGGATTTGCGAGTCGGACACTTGAGAGTAGGGGAAAAGGTAAGGGGAATCCCTAGTACCACAGTTGGAAGGATTCAACCTTGTAACCTGAAGGTTACAAGGTAAATCCCCAACCAATTACACTAAGCAAGTTGGATGCCTCAATTCAATTAATTATCTAACCAGTAACAAGTTCTATATTATACGTACAAAGACAAAAGATGTAATATAGAAGCAAGATATAAACAAAACAAAAAGGTAAGATGTAAGAGATGTTCGTTCTATGAAGTTAGATGTTTTACAATAATTTTTTTACAATGAAGTAAGATCTTATAGTACTATATTTACCAAAAAAATTATCATACTTTTGAGTGTACCGTGAACATGATACATTTAGGACTATATTTTTGCTCATTGTTCATTTGAAATCATCCAAATGAGCAAAATGTACAAAAAAGGATAGTTCCAAATGAGCAAATATTAGTGTTCGGTGGTATACACGTGTGTATGATGAATGAAATAAGATGTTTTATATGTACTATATGAGCAAGTTCTATGTCTCATCTTATGAATATTAAAAAGATGCGAGATGTTTTTGTATAAATTTCTTAAGATATAGTTTGGGTTGGTTTCCCCTCACAAAAATAAAACGTAGTTTGAGACTTTGAGTTGGTTGATAAGATAATAGAGCTTATCTACATTTATCAAAACTTATCTGAAATATTAGATTAAACTTATTAAAACTAAAATTTGATTCTTCAAGGTGAAAGAAACACACACTTTTTAATATACCTTGTTCTTGTGTAAATGTATGTTTTTTTTATTATTTGAAACTAGATTAGGGCCCTACTAACGAGGTACTCCTAACCTAATTTGAGGCCAACACCTTTGATAATAGAATCGTACGAGAACCTCACGCCTAAGGGTCTCAAGAGGGGAGTTGAACTTGGCACATGTACGCAGAGATTGCTATATTATCAATTTATCATTTGCTTATTTTCGCATTTGACGAATACTTCTATAGCGTAACATTAAACTTTAGAGTCGGATTATTGGTGTACTCTGGTGAAAGTGGACAAATTCACCATCACATCTCACAGCTTGCCTCCGTAAAGAAGACGAATTAACACGACACTCCTAAAACTCCTAACTCTATCAGCCGTACTAACATTTTTGTTTTCGGGCGCCATGATCATATAATACTAGAGCATTTTGGATTTTTGTTTTCGGGCGCCATGATCATATAATACTAGAGCATTTTGGTTTAATATTTTGGGTTTTAAAAAACGAAATCAATTATCTATTTTTTTTGTTTGGTTCAACCTTTACTCAATCTATTATCATTACTTAGTTATAGCGGATTCCCCTAACATATTATCTTCCCCTTCCTTCTCAAGTAACAAAATCCATATTGTTGGTAGTAATGGTTATCATTTCCTTTCTACTCCATGACTTAAACAAAACACCCAATATAGATTACAATCTTTGATTCCGTTCTCCTTCTTTTTTATTCCATTATATAGATTGAAGCAAACAAGTACTAAATTCTACTCGGTTCCATCTAGGGTTTCTTCTTGGGATGGTTTTTTCTCTCTAGGGTTTTTCCTCGGGAGGGTTTTTTCCTAGCCTCCATCGCTAGGTTTTTCTTCTTTTTTGAAGGTTTTTCCTTCATTCTTTACCCTTCTTTCTCTTTCTCTTTCATCTCTTTTCTTCTTCGCCTCAATTGTGAATCTTTGTAGGGGCTTCCACTGGTGTCCGTACCGGTGGTAAGCCCCAAAAACCCCTTTAATTGCTTCCAATACGTATATCCCATCCTTAAGATGATATTTATTTTAGGGTGTTTAATTTGGCTTTTTGTTCGTCTGATGAAAAAGGAAGATCGAACAATCTATATTCTCTGTAAGAATCTAGAAGACCACATAAGTATTTTCACCCAAACGACTATGCATCAGCGGAAGTTAAGCCGAATTAGAGCGAACTCACATATTGTATTGCTTCGGATGAAGTTTTTTATTAAGGTTGTTTTTAATCAAATCTGCGATGTATCTAGTTCTAAGGTGTTATATACTTGTGTTGGAATTTTCGGTTTTTCAGGAATTGATTGTAAGTGCCGTTTGGCTATCTCTTATGAATGAAATCCGTTTTCTTCCTGTCAAAAAAAAAGTGCTAACTTCTACCCCAGTAATTAATCCCACATGTACTTTATTACTTTTCTTTTAATTTTGAGTTCAAATCTTAATCGTTGAATCGTCTCAGAACAAATCTGTATACAATATGGGGAAACGTCGGAATTTGATAGCAACCGTGGACACGATTTTTAAACTATATGATATACAATTCAATTAAGAGAATCCCAATCTTTCAATAGTCAACTTAAATGGTAGAGTAAATACAATAAGATAAATTTGATAGAAAATGAAGGAGCCATAAAATAAATTTAATAGCAATGTATAAATTTGATAGTATTGTTTTTTTATGAGGAAATTTAAGTATTAGCTAGGGAGAAATGGGGGGATGGCCATCCTTAGTCCCTTTGTTGCTTCTCCCTTGTTCACAATTATTAAAAGAAAACTGTACAACAAACTACTTTATAAAATACACTTTTTACGAGAGACTATCTAATAGGATGAGGCACAAAATTCATCTGGTGGGTTGACTTTATTTTCCGTTGTTGACTTTTTATTAATTAATAACACATGTCCTTTGAAATGAAATACTAGGATTCGAACACATGACCTTTGAAATGAAATAATGTAAGAGTTTAACCACAAATCCATTATAATTTCAATGCTTAATGTTAAAGTCTTATAATTATATGTAATTATAAAGACATAGACAAGTTTTTTTTTATCTCTAACACTTTTATTGAGTAATAACATTCTCTTACCCTAATTTCATTGAAATTGTTATTTTTATCCCCAATTCCTTATAAGAAAAAAAAACAATTTATCATACCATAACGTCCATTTTTCAAGTTTGCACTAGACAAAATATTACGAAAAGCTAATAAAATCAAGTATGAGATTTATAAATAATAATATATTTAGATTTGTTTTGTCAATAATGGAAAAGAAGTTGGCTACATGAAATGGAAAAAGACTTATAAGGAATCATCCCCATCTCTAATACATCATGTGTTCTCTGTAATGATCACCAAGAGAGTAGTGAACATCTCTTTCTTCACTGTGAACTATCGCGGAGGCTATGATTTTGGTGGCTGCAACTTTGGGGCCTCTCCATTCTCTCTAAGAGACGCGTTCGATCAATCGCTTTTTCTTAATAAGGAGTTCTTCTTCAATAAGGTATGGGACACGAGTTTTTTCATCATCTCATGGACCATTTGGAAAGAAAGGAATGCGCGAATTATCGAGAATATTTCCAACCCTATGTCTCATCTTCAAGACCTTGTTCTATTGAGATTAAGTTGGTGGATCAAGGGTTGGGGTGACCATTTTCCACATAGCTCTGAGGATATTATTCGGAATCCTTAATGTCTTCAATGGCACCCGAATCATTGAGTACTTCAGCGTATCTCTTTGGGCTCGAGTTCAGTAGAATGGTCCTCTCCCCCTCCGTGTCTTCTCAAGTGGAATGCTGATGCATCGTTACATCCTCTTCGATCAAAATCTACCATATGAGGCATTTTTTGTGACCATTATGGAAAATTCATTTGTCTCTTCTCAACTCCTATCCCCACAATGGAAATAAATTGTGCAGAAATTCTTGCAATTTACCGTGCAATCAAAATTCATTTGAGCAGTGATCGTATTGCAAACTTGAAGTTTTGTATTGAGTCAGACTCAACAAATGCTGTTAAATGGTGCAATGAATCTTCGGGAGGTCCCTGGAATCTGAATTTTATTCTTAACTTCATAAGAAGTTTAATATTGAAGGGGGTTGTGGAGATCTTTCATAAGGGGAGGAAAGCCAACTTTGTTGCCGATTCCTTAGCCAAGCAAGGTTTGGACAGAAATGATGAATTTCTAGCATGGGTGTAACCCATTTTGTTCTCTTACTGCGATTATGTATGTTGTTTTGAATTGCTTAGCTTGTTATCATACATCTGCTATGGCGGTTTGTTTTTGGTTTTGTACTTGCTAGATGTTAACCTGTTCCCTTTTTTGAGCTTATGCTTCCTAATGAAATGATCCGGCCATTTTTTTTTAAAAACATGACTTATGGAAAATAATTTGACAATTTTGAAGAAGTATTTGGAAAATCTAGCTTTAGAAATTTCGAAGGAGCTAACATAAAATGATCATATTCAATAGTACTTTTTTTGAAAAATCTTATTTGTTCTTCATTCCCACCAATTATTCCAGACAATTTGTTCATCTCCAACATTTAAAAATAGTATGATTAAACTCAAAAAAAATCAAAAGTTTAAAATTTGAATGGAATTTAAAAGGGAAAGTAAAGAATTGGACAATTGGGGTCTTCCAAAATCGTTAATCGAAGAGTCAGTAATGTCTGTAATCCATATACTAATGATATAGAGTACCTTTGGAACATTCAATGGTAGTAATTAACAATAAAAAGAAACATCACCAAAAACGGCATTACAACCCTTTAATTACCCCCCAACTACACGTTTCCCAATGAAGTCTAATTAAAAATTCCTCCATTTCCCTGCTTTAACCAAACAAGAAGATAAGTTAACCTAGGTAGACTCGGAATTCCTACTAATCAGTCAAATTTGAGTAATATGGAGTATTTTTCCACCTTCAGTAGGAAAAGGGCAAATCATTTACTATTCATTAGTAGTTGTAATTTGTAAAATTGAGTCCTAATTACTAATTAGAGTAAGCATGATTGAAGGTCTGTGTGTACAATAATACATTAGCTGATTACTTGTAGAATATGATTTCTTGTGTATAATAAAATAAAAATCTGAAAATTACTCTTCTTATCTTTCAAAAAAAACTGCATAGGTGGCAGCAGGTGGGTGTCCACATAAAAGGACAAATGTCTCCAACTACTAGGGCCAATTCCTCCACTTGTTTCCATGTTTCAGGCCCCGCTTTTTCTCCCTCTATTACTACTTTAGTAGTAATTTCATTTTTCCCCATTTCAAATTTCCACTAATTTTTCACAAAAATACTACTCCCTCCGTCCCATAATATAGTGCTCACATTCCTTTTTGGGTGTCCCAAAATATTGTGCCTATTTTCATTTTTATCAATTTGTTTAGACTATATTATCCTTCATTTCTACAAAAGCTTTCCAAAATACCCCTACATTTCTTTCAAAATATGTGCCCCTATTTATTGTTTTACATCATTCCAAAGAACATTTATTGCTTTTTAATTTTATTTTAAAGGAAAAAGAAAATAAAAACTAGTTTCAAGACAAAATTACCAAAAAAAACACTTACTTAAATATATGTTTTGGAAAATCCTACAAATCTTTCCATTTTCCTTAATCCCCGTGAAAAATGAGAAGTGAGCACTATATTATGGGACGGAGGGAGTACTTGCGACAATAAATTTATATTCATCGATAGTAATTTCCTTAGCTTAATCTGAATTAATTTTGAGAAAAAACAATTCAAACTAATGGGGATTTTTATCATACACCAGCGTGTCTGTCTTTCGTAAAGCACCTTAAAATATTTTTTTTGCTCATTACTCATTTAAAACCTCCTAATGAACATAATCACATAATAGGTTAAGCTCCAAATGAGCAAAAAATAGCCTTGGATGGTACACCCGGGTATATAATGAATACACTCCCAAGTCCCAACTAATAAAATCATGTCTCATCGTGTGTTACATCCATTCTCTTTATGATAAATTCTTAATTTTAAAATAATAAAACTAATTCCTTCAGTTTTATTACTTTACCTATATTTTTTTTCCTCTTTGAATTGTCGCTTATTAGTTTACCAATTTTTTTTTTTAAAGAACGGACATATAAATTTGATAGTATTATTATCATTCTGATAAAGTTCTTCCCACTCGACCTCTTTTTCCCGCATACACAATATACAATAAAATACTTTTAATAGTTTCTCTTCTCTTCTACAACTTGATTTTTTTAGGTGGATAATACGAAGGACCCTACTAAACTGACACCTCACTCTCTTCTATAACCTGATATGCTTAGATAAACTAATAAAAAATCGAATTTAAAAAATCCAAGTCCTTTATTTACCATCTAAGAAACCTTAATAAGAAAAAAAAAAAGCAGCTTGTCTTCAACATTCTCACCCTCCACTCCCCCACACATCCCTTCTTTCTCTCTTCTCTGCTTTTTCTTTTTAAAAATTTCCTCCTCAAAAACTAGTGTGGGTCCCTCGGCCTGCAACCTCATGAGCTAAAAAGCTTCCTTCCTTCCCTCCCCCTTATAATTAAATCTTCTTCACGCAGCAACACAACTCACCCCATTCATTCTCATTACTCCTCTCTTTTTCTCTCTCCTCTCTCTAAAAACTCTCAAGCACAACACTCAAGGTGACAGAAACAATACTACTTCTTCTTCTATGGCTGATACTATGGACTCTGAAAACGCTGCGTTTTGGCTCCCTACTCATTTCCTCACCGACGACGACTTCCTTGCTGACCCTAACTCGTTCTCCCTTGACTCACCAGTGAGTTCAACTGAAACTGAACTCGGTGACAACAACAACGTTAACAACGATGATGACGATGATTTCTTAGCTGAGTTAACTCGTCACCTCGCTCACTCTACTCTCCAAGACTCCCCCAACAACTCCACCGAGGTATTTATATATGTATACACTTTCCCCAAATTACCCTTTTCACTTCTCAGAGATCTTACTTAACTTTTATATTTTGAATTTGTATTTTTAGAAACCATGGGTGTTTTCGACTTCTCCACAATCGACGTTATCCGGGTTCGGGCCGTGGTCTACTCGGAGCGGGTTTTCAAGTAACGGAAGCCCAAACGGGCCGTCTTCTCGGGTTCCGTCACCACCGTTAACTCCTCCACCCAAAAACGACGCCGCTTGGGAGCTTTTATATGAAGCTGCTGGTCAAGTTGCTAGACTCAAAATCAACGCCCTTGCTACTCAAGTCAACCACCACCATCAACAACAACAACAACAAAACAGAGGACTTCTCGTTTCTCCACGAAACGTTTCTGTTCCTTCGAAACCTCATCATCATCACCACCACCGCCACGTCAGCTCCTTCTACGACTTTTCTCCGGTAATATATATTAATTAATCATTAATCAAACCACCTCCAAGTTTTCCAGCCATTTTTGAATTTTTTTAAAATTTTGAAACTGAATTTTCGAGGGGTATTTTAGGAATTTCAGGTGGAGCAGCAAGTGAAGAGGCAAGGAAGTGGGAACTACTACTGTCAACACCACCACCACAACAACAACCAGCAACAGCAGCAGCAACAAAGGAGGAGCTGTGGTGGAGGTGGGCCTCTTGGGCTTCCACAGTCTGCATGGCCATCTTTAAGGCCCAACCAACACCGTCAACCTAGTAATGGGCTGGGGATGCGGGCTGTTTTTCTCAACGGGCCTGGGTCTGGGTCTGGGTCTATTCCGAAGAGACAATCAACTGGTACTGGAGTTTTTCTTCCTAGGAGAGCTGGGACAACTCATCAACCACCACCTCCTGAACCACGCAAAAAACCAACTGGTAATTTTTTTTATAAAATTCGTTAGTTGGTTTTTGTCGTTTATTTCTGAGCTGTAAAAAATAAATTCTATTCTTCTGCTTCCTAATTTTTGGTTGTTTCTGTCAAACGAAATATCCTCATGTTTCTAGATCTGTTACAATTTGTTTGCTGTACACTGAAATTCCATTTCCAGAAACTTATTTTAATTTTTAAATTGTACAGTGCTTCTTCCAGCAAGAGTAGTTCAAGCTTTGAATCTGGACTTGGAAGAAATGAACAATGGAAACTCTCAATCAAGATTTGGTTCTGGGTTATTTTCTGAACACGGTAAATTTTTTTAATTTCTTTAACTCTTGTTAATTTTTAAATTTATGTTGGATGATTGATTAATTAGTTTTTGGAAAAATGATGTAGATATGTTAATGGCAAGGAGAAATGCAATTCTGGAACAACGAAGGAAAAATTTAACAAGAAATGAAGCAACGGCTACAATGGTGGGACATGACATTCGTCTTCCAAGTGACTGGACTTACTGACGCTTTTTTTCTGGGGTTTGTTTTGCAGTCTCATTTTCTCTCTCCTAGGGTTCTTTATTGGAGGAGAGAAAAAAGAGGAAATTTGGGGGTAGATCTTTCTTAGGTATAGTAAGTAGTAGTATATGGTTTTTTATTAGAATTTTTAATTGGTAGGAAGGAGAAAAAAAAATGGAAAAATTGGAAAAAAAGAGGGATGATGGTAAAGAAAAAAAAAGTAGTGGGAAATTGGAAAAAAGGAATAATAAGAAATTCAAGTTCTCTTCTTTTTATTATTTGGGTGTTTTTTTTTTGAATTTTATTGAAAGAAGGAATGCAGCTTTTGGTGGCACAACACAAGGTTTGCTTTTGAAAGGGAGACTTCAAAAGATGGGGTTAGAAGAAATACGAGTAGTTTTAGGCAGGAAATGCAAGTTTTTTAAATTTCCATGCACAAGTTGATTGTAATAAAAGTTGGACTTGGGGGTATTTTAGTAACTTTAGTAGTAGTTAATAGTACTGCTATGAAATTAATAGTAGTATTAGGTGTTTTAAGTGTTGTAGGTTAGCTTGCTTAATCAAGGGAAAGGTGGATTTTGTTAATTTTACCCCCTTTTCATTAGTGATATAATGTGATTTGGGGTGATGGAAGGGATTTTTAGTATTGTTTTTTTGTAAGGGAAAGACAAAAATGCCCATTAGTCAGTTTGATGTAATTTCCCCAAGGTGGGGTTTATAATTGAATAATGAATGATAATAGTTGCCTTCTTAAACTTTTTATTTTTGTTCATTTACTATTATCAACTTCCATTTGCATATGCTTCATGAATATTACTCCCTTGGTCGTCTTTTATTTGTCAAAATTTTCTATTTTAAGAAGTTTCAAAATAGTCATCAAGTTTCCATTGTTGAACAACAAAGACATTTAATGTGTTATTAAACTCAATTCTTATTTGTCAATGGTAATATAGAAAGTGGAAAACTTAATAATAAATGATGTTCCCTTATCTTTTTCACAAATTCTTGGGTGTAACTTATGGAGTAATAATTTACAAACCACCTGTTTATTTTATAGAAGAAACTCAAATGACATGAAATAATTGACACAATGATATGAGATGTATGTCATTGTTTGTGTAATCTATGTTATTTTAGTTGAAATTTATGTCGTTATGCATGTTATACAATAAGTTATGGTGTATCTTTTTATATTTTCAAAATATGACAACTGAAATGTGACGGAGGGAGGAAGTATTAACAAGATAATAATCAAAACAAGCATGTAACACCTTTGCTAGAAGTTGTATAGCATGCGATTGAATGCGCTTCTCTATTCACTTTTGTTATTTTGATTCAGATAAATAAACACAAACAGTTTCAATTATGTACAATATTCTATAAACATACCAAAACTACTCTCCTTTTGAGGATTATTGCTCCCCCCCTCTTTTTTAATCATCAACATCTCCCCCTTTTGCTTATTTAACAAGTTATACGTCATGCGCGATAATAATCACAAAAATTTAAAATTACTAGTTAATCAATAGTTGGGACTGTTCACTAAAGATAGGCTTTAGTTAAGATTGTATACGACATTTTTTGGTTTCGATAATGGCAAGACTAAAATTATGATAAGCAAATTGATGTGATTTACAATCACTGTGATTGATACACTCTTGAAAAATTGTGATGGGAATTAAAGTTAATTAGGGTGATAAATTAGGTGGCCTTACCTTAATTGGTCAAGTCAGCTGAACCTATCAATTATCATGTGAGGAATATTGCAATCAATGATGCATGTATTATTATGTGAAGCAGAAGCAGAAGTAGAAGTGGTTTATATTCAGTTTACCAAGACTGGCTATCAATTTCAATTATTTAGGGACATTCTCGTGAATGGACTTTCTTAAGCTAGTTGATAAGCTCTTTCATATGCCACATTTCGCATTCACTGTTGTTTTCTTAAAAAACAATAGCCTATTTTAGGCTATATGTTGACTTTTTGGTTAATATTGTGTAATTTTGACAATTGATGTTATACTGCATTTATTTTGTGGTTCAAAATTTGAAAATATAAACTAGTCCATTATAGTAAGGACAAGTGTATTCGAAATCAAAGCTAGATGTTTGTCGATCAATTTAAAATGGAGGTAATGTAAGTTTGTCAAGATTGCCTAATGATGTCACCTAAACTGCTTAACACACAAGGTTAATCAATACGTCATAGTTAGCTAGCTTTTACTGTTTGTAACTAGTGAATTTCAGGCATAAGAATCAAGATACCTTGCAAAGAAGTATCCTATGTATTACCCTTTCCGTCCCGTAATATAGTGCTTGTTTTTTTACACGGTCTCTAAGATAGACTCTTGACTTTCTATATCTTCAATTCCTTATTAATAAAAAGTATAAAAAAGTTGATATTATGAAACTACATGTTGAGGCAAATCTAACAAGATCCCACATGAGTATGTTTTCTTATATATATTAATGAGAATATTTGGTCAAAGATTTAAAAGTTTGACCCCACCTAAAATGAAACAAGCACTATATTATGAGACGGAGGGAGTACTTTTTAGTACCTTGCAATTAACGTCTCAAGTTGTAGGTGTTTAGCTACAATCTTGTGTTATAATTTGATCATTTCTTCTACACTATGTGCATGTTACCAAAGTTTTCTAGTTTCAATTTTGATTTGTTTTATTCAATTGTGTAGCTATCTAATTGTAAATTTTCGAGCAAATTACTTATACTAAATGATGTACACTATTCATCTAAATTACAGCGATCAATTTTATTAGCCTTATATGAACTTATTGGACTATTGAAATTTAATTTAGCTCTTATCATCTTTAATCCAGTGGTTATATAGGGCCAACACATCTTTCCTAGCAATGCAAATACCATAAAAATAGTATAGGGCTATTTTGAGATAATTTCAACCACATAAGTAAATCCATTTGATCAAATTGGAGACCCTATCAATGCAAGATTTATTAATTCAATTTCACTTCTTTCCACAATTATAGTGTGTTGTTTCTGTTTTTGGTACGTCTACATGAAGCTACAAATGTGTGATGTTGACGATAATTAATTTGAAATTTCAATACTAGCCTAAAGCCTTACCGAATAAAATAATTGACCGCGACAATTAATTTTCTAACATTTTCATGTATACACAACACACATGGAGTTGTGGATGCCATCTAACTTAGTTGGTAAAAGTCTTGTAGGGGTGGTACCCAAGAGCTGAGATCGAATCTCGTCTACATTATTGCGCTTAGTCGCTCAACTACACCAAAAAAAAAACACATGGAGACTGGAGTTGATGAAGATGGAAGTTAAACCCAAAATCATATGCATGTACATAAGTGATAAGTGACAAGGGTAGGAAAGAAAGAGATAAGAGTTGAAGACATGTAGTATAGATGAAGGAAAACTAGATTAGGGGGGATGAGAGAGATGATATGTTGGCCCATAAAAACGAGTAAACAACGAGGGGTCATTGGACATTGGTACATGTAAGAAGAGTGGTGCGTAACTGCGTAGTGGTACACTTATTAGTTATTAGTACTGAAAATGAAAAATAATGTTGGTTGCTTGTACAAGAAGGGGAAGTTATAAGTTAGCAAATTACAAAAAGTGGGGGCACTCAGTCACTAACTCAGTCACTCATGCTAGTTTGTGGGTGGGGGATGGAGAACTGCCTACTGGATACTGGGATGTTGCAGCTGTAGTTGTACCATGTCTGATTTTGTGGGTCGACACTCCTAACATATATTTGGAATCAACTGTTTTCCCCAGATTTTTTTGGCTCCTCCTCTTTTTCCTCTTTTACTATTTTATTATTATTATTTTCTTTATTGAAATTATTTTATCTTATCACTTTTCCTTTTTCTTTTAAATGACTTGCCATTTTCTAAATAAAAATCACGGGTAGGATGCCGGATGTGGATTCGGTTCGGGTCTCTACTTGTCGATTACGTTAATTCAAGTCATCCTCAGATTGGTGCGTATCTGGATTATACCTCAAATTTTCGAGTCAACTTGAATTGGGTCAGATCATGCTTGTTTGGGTTGGATTGGATTTAGATGATTCCACCAATATAAGGATTATTGTTTTTCTAAATCAGGTTCTCCTTTTTTATTTCTTACTCTCTTTGTATTTTATTTCATTTTTTTTTTTTTTTTTTTTTGTTAATGTTTAAAACTATATTTTTACTTGTCATTGTCTCTTTAGCTTTTGGACGTTTTGGAGAGTGTAATATGAGATAAAGACAGGGACATCCTTGGTGGTTGTGTTTTTGGTGGTAATTCGGTGGTTTCTAACCTTTTGTTGACCTGGTCAAACAACAAAAAGGCAAAATATACACTATCCCCATCCTACCAGTAGTCTAGTGTAGAGATTAGAGAATACATATGTTTCGGTATTTGTAGTTGCGTTGGATGTTGGACCATCATTTGCATGCAATTAACGAACAAAAATAATCAAGCTTGCTTGGTGGAGGTAGTGGGGAACTCAAACCCCACTACTTACTTGTGCTTGAGAATATGAATTCTCTTATATCCCTCTTGCTCTCAAGCGTTTATTTGTGTAGCAAAACAAAAATTAACGAACAAAAATTAAGTAGTACCTATTCAAATGGTTTGGTTTGTATCTTACAACCTCAATGTTAAATTCAACTAGAGGCACTTTGAGACTGGGATTTCCCCTTACCATTTTCCTACTCCGAAGGAGCCTTCCCTGCAAAGCCGGGTTGCCGTAAAGAAAATGTAATTAACCAGCAAATTACTGTGGTCACCTTTTTATATTGTTTAATCATATACTATTTGGCTATTTCCTCTATTCAAGGTGTTCACAAATATGAGTAACAGAACATAAATGACCTGCGTTCTAAACTTAGGATACCAAAATCAGAAATTGCATGAATATACTCTAGTACTCAATTGAGCTAATCTTCAGTTCTACTGTTAATTCACAGCGCAATTACAGCTTGAACATCACTTAATATTGCTACTTATAAACAATCAAAGAAACTTTTGTCAGGCCGGGTGCTTAATTAAATTAGTATAATCTTGTTGTAAAACCTCTATTACTTTAAAAATTGTATAATAATAATGAAACAGTTTTTTAAACTAACTACTTTTGACCCTATAAAGCGAATTTTCGGTGGATCATATGATGATCAGCTGGACTGTGAATTCCATCTGATCAACATTAGAATAAACACATGCACTACAGAGAATTAAGAATCTGTGTTTCTCAAGATCCAATGCTTTAATTTTTGACTTGACAGACATGCAATTAGTCTTACTAACACATTTTTGTTCACTTCTTTTTTGTTCTTACATGCAATTTATTTTTTATTCGCCATTTTGAGGATTTACAAATAAAGGAGGAAAAAACAAATTTTCGTTTAATTAGTTGAAAGGGATTACATTAGGAAGGAATCTTTGGAACTTACTTTTTTATTTGCTTAATTGATTCTTTGATAGTTTAAAGTTGGTGCTTAAGTAATTAACTTAGTATTAGAGTCCGTAAAAAAAGAATAAACAAATGGATGGTGGATGATTAGACAATATATGTTTAGTAGCATAAAACAGGGAGATAAACTCCATGATAAGAAACATCATCCTCCATAAGCGTAGCTTGCATAATACAATTATCAAATTATTAAATAAATGTTTATCCCATATTTAAATAAACTATTTTGCCAATAGTCCCCTCTGTCTCTCTCGATCATATTGCCCACACTCCACCCTCCCATGTTGTACCAACACTTATCTACAAACTACAAGTTCAAGCGTGTACAATTTTTCATTTATAAAGCTTAAATAATTACTCCATCTGATTTCTTTTAGTTTATTCACTTCATTTTGGGCGAGAATCAAGGAGGAAGTACAAATGTATGAGAAAAACTAAAAAGAGGATGACATAGGTGGAAAAAGAGAAAAAAGTATATGGAACATGTTACATTGTTACCGAAAAAAAAACAGTGTGTAGATAAAAAAGAAACAGAAGGAGTAAAACACATATTAGGACAACCCCCCTTAACGTGATAGGAGATCCTCGAATTTTTTCCTTGAATAATGTTAAAAAGAGTATATGCGCCAAAGATCAAATTAATTCCATGGGTACCGTCCACGTAGGACAGCACGCGAGATTTTTTTTTTTAAATTTTCGCCCAAATAAACCGCTACTCTGAGTAGCGGTTCACTTTAAGATTAACCGCTACTTACAGTAGCGGTTAAGTACAATAAACCGCTATCTTGAGTAGCGGTTCTCTGTGGGCAGCAATTGCAGCTCTGGGCATATGTAAACCGCTATTCGGAGTAGCGGTTTATATGCACAGAAACCCCATCCAGTTTTGCTTTCCCATAGGCCATAATTGGCCGAAATGCCAGAAACATCACAAAATCAGCTCTCCAACCTGCAATTCCAGCACCAAATCACCTAATCTCCAATTTCATCCAACAACACCAAGTTTATTCACACATCAATCACCAAACACCAAGTTCATCCAAATCCAAATTTATCCAAGAATTTCTTAATGATGAAGCAAGATTAAGAAAATAACATATAATGATAGATCAATCACAAATATAGTTTAAAATGTAACATAGTGTTAACTAACTATATAAACAATAAATGAAAGTGCTAAGCCCCCCTCTTCTTCTTTTGTGTAGGTCTAGATGAACTAGGTGTGGACTCATCAGACTCCGCAATGGCATCAAGTGGTGGCCAAACGTCGTCGGTAGGTCCTCTGACAGACTGGAGGCGAAAGCAAAGGTGTCGTGGTAGATGTATGGGCAGCGGGAATAGAAGATGTAGAAGTCGATGTATGGGCAGCATAAGTTGGCACGCCCTGTAAGATGTGACCATGTCCAGCTCGACCAACAGCGTCAATACATGGTCTGCAATGTTTGCGCATACAACTGGCCACAGTCAATGAGCCATTGCATTTACAAGTCATCCATGCATCTATTAACCTTTGATCAACTTCGTCAATTCTGAGCCAATCTTGTGAAGGAACACCGGACTTTATTGCCTTGTCAGCTGCTTCCCTTGCATCATCGTCCTCCTCCCTATCAGAATCCACATGCTCCTCCTCAATTCCCAAAAAATCAACATCATTTCGATCTAGAGTATCGAGATGGAATGTGGATGGTATGTGGGGAGACGAACCAGGAGAACTGAACTCATTCATGTGCTCATTGACATGATTTGGGTCTGACAACATGTAAATGATTCAAATTGCATACTAGGAGTTGATGTCGGTACTTCCATGCTATCCCTAAAGTCCATCGTAGGAACATAAGCCACATTACTTTGGAGATTTATCTCCTTGGGAACTTGATCAATGTACACCTCCATTGCCATGGCTGACGTTTGTGTCACTGAAAGCCACATAACACTTAGTGACTCGTCATCCTCTAGTGCAATTGGCACATATTTCCCCGGCATCGGATATCTCATAAACGATTTCAATTCCACATACATACGATCACAGCCAACTACGTCATACACCCTATTCAGAATCTCTTGAAACCTCATACCAGAATTTATGAACAATTTTTTTTTCCTTCCACCTCTATACACAATATCAATGTCATTTTGAGATAGTTCACCATTCCAATAAAGGTATAAAGGAAATTTAGGTTGTTCCATATTCTACATACAAAAAACACAATGTTAGTTATTCTTATTCTACACATCAAAACAATATCAACACCATTCTTCACCTATACTAATAGCATTTGCAACCTAAACACAACAATTCATGCAAAATCAACCATCACAAAATGCTAACCAACCAATCTCATCAAACCATAAGCTTCCATTATCAATATATCACATTCCAATTCATGCAAAATCAACCATCACAAAATGCTAAATCATGCAAAATACTAGATTAAACTCATCAAACCAAACAATTGCCATCTAACAACACTAAGAAAGCTAAAATATATAACAAATATAACATGCTAAGCAAATTAAATTAAAAAAAATCAATAAAAAATAGAAAAAATTCACAAGAATAATCCAAACTATTGGGGGTCTTCTCAAATTAATCTCAACAATGGTTTATTCCAGTATAATCCCAACTATAAGGGATATCTTCTCAAAATGATCTATAACCTGATTTAACCTGTTGGGAAGGTCATTTGGTCCAAGTGTTCTTCACTGATTGGTCCAATTTTTTTTGTTGATATTAATTTTAAGCAAAAAAAAAAGAAAAAGAAAAAAAATCTCCAACTATCTCCATAGCCACCAAGAACCCAACCACCCACCAAGCTAGCCAGCCAACCCTAGCCAGCCAACCACAAAAACCCAACGGCCAAAATGAAACGGTCAACCTAGAACCCCCAAAACCACACTCCTACTCCTCCCTAAACTCGCCGACGTCATGAAAGTACCGTTGATGGTTTTGCCTCAAAATCTCTCTCCTTGTTCTCACTGTCTCACACTCTCTCTCCTCGAAGAAGACACTATTGATGGTGCTGTTGGTGTTGTCGACATCAAGAAGGTCGCCCTGCAATTCGCGACGAAGAGAATTGATTTAGGCGACTAGTAAAGGCTGATGGTGCTGTCGACATCAAGATCTGTGAATTCCGGCCAAGACGAAGAGAATTGAATCAGTTGATGAAGAGAATCCGGCGACGATGAGAATTTAGGCGGCATTGACGGTGATGGGTTATTTTGGTGGAGGTGGTTGTTAGGTGTTGGAATTCGATAGAGGTGGTGGTTAGGGGGTTGATTTACGGTGGAGTATTGTTTATAAGGAGGTTCCGTGGTGGTGGTAGTTAGGTGGTTGAATTCGGTGGAGGTGGTGTTCAGAGGTTGATTTACGGTGGAAGTGGTTTATGGTGAAGGTGGTTTATAAGGGGTGGGTTTCCGACAGAGGTTGAGGCGGTTCAGGTGGTGGAGGTGGTTAGGAGTGGTTTAAAATTGAATATGGTGGTTTTAGGCTAGGTGGTTCATGTGTGGCTGTAAGGGGGTCAGGTGGTAAGAGAGAAAGAGAGAGAAAGAGAGAGAAATGGTGAAATAAAAAGAAAAAAAAAACAAAAATTTGTTTTTCTTAATCTGTTTAATAGGTAGCTGGTCATATGGGATCATTTTGGGAAGGGGTATCATTAAGTTGGGATTATACCAGAATAAATCGTAGTTGGGATTAATTTGAGAAGACCCCCAATA
Source organism: Beta corolliflora (assembly GCA_947648045.1). Classification (NCBI taxonomy): domain Eukaryota; kingdom Viridiplantae; phylum Streptophyta; class Magnoliopsida; order Caryophyllales; family Amaranthaceae; genus Beta; species Beta corolliflora. The sequence goes on along the minus strand of CANSZD010001252.1, from coordinate 566,487 downwards.
GTTTGGATTATTCCTGTGAATTTTTCCTAAAAAATAAACTAACTAAACAAATTGAGCGAGTGTAGGCAGCTGTTGTGGGGGATGGTGGCGCGGCTGCCGTAAACGATGGTGTTGCGCGGGCGCGGCGATCGGCGGCGGGCTGGCGACGGTGTGCGGCGGTGGCGCCTGTGTGCGGGTCGGAAGAGAGAGAAGGAGAAAAAAATTGAGAGAATGAAATCGTGAAATGTGAGAAATTGGGAAATATAGGTCGAATTTGGGGATTTCAGTAAACCGCTACTTAGAGTAGCGGTCTTCATTAATGAACCGCTACTCGAAGTAGCGGTTTACATTTATTGAGTGCTGGGCTTAAAGGTGGAAGGCTCCGGTAAACCGCGACTGCCAATAGCGGTCAATTAAATTTAACTGCTATTTCAAGTAGCGGTTCATTTTTCCTATAACCGCTACTTCAAGTAGTGGCTTTTAAAAGTAAACCGCTACTCGCAGTAGCAGTTTTACTTAAGTACAAAAAAAAAATTCTCGCGTGTTGTCCTACATGGACGGTACCCATAGAATTAATTTGAACTTTGACGCATGTGAGGAATTAATACTCTTTTTAACATTATTCATGAAAAAAATTCGGAGATCCTCCTTAGTCATTAGACACTACTATGAGATAAAGTTTTGACAAATGCATTAAAAAATATATCACAAGAAAAATCGGTCTCTATAAAACCAATTTAATTATATCTTTGGTTCAATGAGTAGATGCTGTAAATTTCTATTAGGGTATTAGGTGCTTTAAATTAGCATGCCGTTAATTCCAAATATACCACCCATCCTTGCATTACATTGGCATCACCAAGCCCTCACACCTTCTGGTTTAGATATTGTGACTTTACAAGCTTTCTTGTTCACAGGTCTGGTAGAAAACAATAAAAACTTGAGCAAAAAGAGTTTAGTTTCCATGATTAGTTGAACCACTTTTTCTATCATTTCATAGAAAACAAAACTAATTAAGGAAAAAAACATTTCTATATAATATAACTCTTTCCAAACGACCACCAATAAGCTAAGTACTAAGTAGAGGATGTCATGATAATGTTCATTTATTCTATAGTCTCTCCTCCAAATTTTGGTAATATTAACAATGTTGCTGAATACTTTGAAAAACAAAGATTATGGAGGCATGTGGAGTTTTTAACAACTTTGTAAAAAAGAAGGGCAATTAGTGTATAATTATCAAGCTTGTTTGGTATAACTGATTGAGAACTCATCTTGTAACCTTAAGGTTATAAGATCAAATTCTTCCAATTGCGGTGCTTCGCGTTAGGGACCCCTTTAACTTTCCCCCTATTTTCAAGTTTTTGACCCGCAAATAATACTAGGCTAAAAAAATCATGTGATGAGGGTTAAAACTTTGATCGAAAACCTTCTCCTTACCTCAAAAAAAAAAAGAAAAAAAGTGTATAATTTCTATTCTCTTCTTAAACATTTAATTGTTTTAATTCGTGTATAATTTCTCTTCTCTTCTTAAACATTTAATTGTTTTAATTCGTCCAATTTCTTACTAGAAGATGATGGGGTAATTTTACTTTTATGTTTTTCATAGGAATTTTATATGTGAGGGAGAGGTAGTAGCTCAGTGGAGTACCACCTCGAATTCCAGGGCAGTGCCCAGGGTTCGAATCGTCATCCCAACAATATGTTGGGGCATTTACTTCTGGGTTGTTTAGCCTTGTACCAAGCCTCTGAGCTGGTGTGCCTTGCAGGCTAGTAGCCTAGCAGGGTTGGTTTTCGGACCAATTATCTTTCCTAATAAAAAAAGGAAGTTTATATGTTTTTTTTATTTGGTAAGGAGAATTCCCATGCAAGAAGGGGGAAAATTGGGAATCCTTCTTGCAAGGGGTGAGAATCGAACCCCTGTCACAGGGGTGGAAGGAGAGCCTCACAACCACTAGGCCAACCTTGATCCTAAAAAAATAAGAAGTTTATATGTACTTTTTGTTGGGTGTTCAACGAAGTTCTTTTGTTTCTTTAAGAAGGTATAGTTTTCTTCTTTCTTTGTGATAATCTGGTCAATAGGGAACGAAAGAAATGGGAGAATCTTTCGAGGTATGTCAAGCGATATATTTTCTCCGCTCCAAAACGAATACTACACTCGCATTTTTAAAGTCAAAGTTTACAAACATTGACGGCGAATTTCAAACACTATAAAAATAATAACATGATCATGTGCGATCATGTCAAATTCATGTCAATATGTACTTTCAAAATAATTTTTTTTTAAAAAACGAAATTACTGACACCTATGGTCAAAGTTGTGCATTGGAAGCCGTGAAAACTCAATTGTTGCATTCTTTGTGGAGCGGAGGAAGTACATGATTTAGTTCTTCTTATATTGGTGCGGTGGATCAAGGCTTAGTTTCCCTTATTCCCCTTGGATATTGTTAGATGCCCCAATATTCTAAATGGGAAATTTTTATCTGGTGACTAGAAAAAATAATGAGTTCATACATTGATGTCCTCCTGTATATGGTTCACTAAAATGGAACAACGACGCACCAGTCAAGTTGGAGGAGAGGAAAGCGAGTGTAGGTAGGGTCCTTGGAAACTAAGAAGACACTTTCACGTGTATTTTTTCTTACCGGATTTCTTCCAATGAAATCAACGAGGATGAAGTTTTTGCTATCTTCAAAGCAATTATTGAAATATCACTGGTGGTGGATTGGTGGGTTTTCTGTCCTTGTGTGGTGGTGGAATCTGACTCCATCAATGCGGTGGAATGGTGTAATAGCAAGAATGGAGGCCCGTGGAACCTTGTTTTTTTAACTCAACTTCATTAAAGCTATCATGAGAAGATGACCCAATCTTTCAATTGTACACAAACTCTATTGCCAATCATTTGGCCAATCAAGGAGTATCCAGGAGTTCAAATTTTTTGGTGTGATTGTAAGATTTTGTTTTATGGTTGTTTTTTTTTTATTCTTGTGTATGATGTTTGGTTTCGAATGAATCTTTATAGTATCTCATTGAAGAGTCCTCTTGAACACCTTTTTTTTTTTATAATTTTAGAGGTTTTATTTATTAGCTTCAAAGAGCCATAAGAATCATCATACATTGTTTGCAAGCTGAAACTCACGACATGCCATCACAGTTACACAAAATTCCACCTCTAATGATCATGACATGAAAAATGATCTATAACCACGCTATAGATAACACCAAGCTACAAACTCATCACATCTTCTCAAGCCTTGTTTGTCCTCAGTGAAACCTGCAACTCCATTCTAACTTACGCATTTATGAGTGATTGTGATGTTCAACCATGATTTTCTGGCATTCCATATGAAATTGAGAATGAAACTCAGATTCCACGGCCCTCCATTAACCTCATTGCACCATCGCACGACTGAAAAAACACCAAACAAGGCAACAAGATCCAACAAAGCAACAAAGAAATCATGAACTCCTTAAAACATTAAAGAAAAAACCATTTAGCCATTGGAATACCCCTCGCTACATCATCTCTTTGCTACTTGAACTCCCTTTTTCTTCACCATTTTCTGAGATTGATTATTCTTCTCCATATTGCGATGAAACCCAAGAAGAGTAAGTAATTGACATTGATTTTTCTTAAAAGGCCTTTGAAAAGGAGAACTTGGCACAACCTTACTCATATTAGAATCAGGCGAGAACAATGAATCAAAATCAAGATCACCAATTGAAACTACATTTCTACCATTTCCTTTAGCACAAGTAGAGACCTCATCTCCATCAACATAGACTGAATTTCCTTTGATACACACCTCATCTACAAATGAAAGGGCACTTCCATTACCACTTAAACCAACACTTTCTGATAACCTCTCTAGATTTGCCGACATTTTTTCCTTGTTGACACTAGCATTTTTGAAAGGTTATTCATTGTTCAACAAGCACATTGCATCACAAGAGATATTTGATTCGTTAACATGATGAACCATGCTCTCTAGCTTAGGGTGACTAGAGTCAATCTGCAAATTTTCTAAGTTTAGCAAAGCATCCACTTCTAACTTGAGCTCACTATCGTGAGAGAGAGGCGAGTTTTCTTGCCGAGGATAAGCAAAAGTATCCAAACAGGACATTCCGAAGATTCACTATCAATAGCGGTAACCAGATTCGATCCCTCTTGAGCAACGAGATAAAAAGCATGGACAAAATTCTTCCAAGGATTAACACTACTTAACGCAGGGACAAAAACCGAATACCATAAACCCTTAATCTTCACACTTAACTTCAAAAACCACCCCCATCGATTGAAACCCGGTTTGAATTTTCCACCAAAGGCAACCAAATCTTCTAGAGTGTTCAAATTCAAACAACTTTGAACAACCATTAAGGACATTAGAAACCCATTCAATCAACTTAACAGGAAATTTAATCCACCGTTTTCTATTGTTATAGAACTCAACAATTTTTAAGAAACCATTACTCAACTCCAATTGAAAAGCTTTACCTTTGATTTGAATTTTCATCTCCAAACTTCACTTGACCGACTTTCTTGGAAGCCCACCAAAAAAACGATACCGCAATCGACAATTGCAAACCGAGCACAACAAACAGCCTGAAGAAGGGATCAACTGAAACAAACACCTAGAGAGCAAAATAATTGGAAAAAAATTGATTTAGAGAGTCCTCTTGAACACCTTTTTGGTATTCTTGTAAGATTTTTATAGTTCTCTTGAATTATAAAAAAAAAAAGGACGACAAAAACATCATATATACCAAACTAATAATCTAATATAATTTTATCTATATATTATGATTTTCACAGGTATAAAAAGGGTCCTATAGGTATGTCATATCATAAGGTAATTATTGATAATTTTGGGAATTTGTCAATGACTGCCATTTTAATACGAAAATAGGACAATCAATGTGTTATGTGTATTTATAATAATAACATATGGAGGATACTTAAAAGTTAAAATTACCTCAAGTTGAATAACTTCACTTTTACGCATCAATAATTACCACTAAATTTTTTCAAATAGTAATTCCTCCACTCCTCTAGGCTCTTAAGTTAAAGTGCACATGGTAAGGTTACATCAATAATGATGCTTGAAGATTCTTTTCGTGTGAGGTTAGTTAACGGAAATCATATAATTGGTCTCTAATTTATGCTCATATCTAGCCGTCAATTACGTGTGCTTCATGCACCCAACCTGGTCAGCTGCAAGTTGCATTGTCTTAATTTTCCAAACAAGTTATGCATCTGCATATTGCTGCATGTCATTCTGGTTGCCAAAAACTAATCAAGAGATTTTCTTCTTTTCAAGTAAGCAAAGTATGCAGTTCTCTAAAGTCTAACCCATATTTTTGGCTTCAAGTTTGTAAAACATCTCAGCAAATTCTCAACTAAAATTGTACTAGTAGAAGTGCTAACTTTGTAAAGTGAGTTTGACCGTCATTTATAGATGAAAGTTGGATCTCTTTCTAGGGTAAAGTAATGTTATGTTGAACTTAATTTGACTTACTGAAAATAAAATAACATAATAAATTCATATGAGTTTCAAAGTTATAAAGTAAGTACCAACAAATTTTGATAAATTCATATAGATTCAGATTAGTTCTAATAAGTTAAGATACGTTTCACCTTAATCAACGTGGATAATCCTTAATGAACTTAGCTAGATTTATGTCTCTTAAAACAATTTTTAAGACGAAGAGAAAGCCTAACTGCCTAAGTGTATTTCAATACTGTTTCGCTATAAACAAAGTATATCTCGAAGCTTATTGTAATTGGATATATCTTCAACGTGACAATATATATGTGTATTTCACACGAGTGTCAACTCTCAACAAAGATTGGAAGTAATACGATAAACACAAGTCGTATATAGAGTAATTGTCCAAATCATGCAATTATAACAAAAATGGAGGAAATACTTCCTTTCAAAAGTGAAAGAAAATTTAAAATCAAAAGTGATCTTCACCATAATAAATTTGTTATCTGATGACTAAAACAGTAAAACTGATATGAGCTAATTTCTAATCAATATGTTTGTCAATACGTAATAACGGATCGAATTACACATTTTGTATGGTTTTGGTTAGAGAAAACTTTTATTAATTTTTAAGAGAACAAAACTTCATTAAGGCGAAAATTATATATCAAATAGACGTGCATAGTCATTTGATCTTTTGTTAGAATCATCTCCGTCTATATTTGAAAATTATGTCTATTTTTCGTAATTTTTACTAATACGTAATTTAAAAATATAGTAATTGTCGTAATATGGCGGGTTGACTTTAGTTTATTTTTTAAGCAAATACCTTTGAGATATTAAAATCCTAACTACGGCTGAAGATCCGCCTACAGTCTTTTGAAGGCTCAGAAGCACATACTCCCTCTCCAGTCTCCTCTGCTTCCCTCGTCTCATTTTCCTGTTCATTGAAGTTTTTCCTCGTCCATTGTAGGGTACTCCTATATGATAAGATTCTATATGATCTTCTCATTTTTCTTTCACTTATATAAAAAGAAATAATATTTGTTTTTGAGGAAATTTCAGAAATATTTCTAATAAGTGAAGTTCACTTAAATAAATTTCAACAAGTTAACCCTAAAAAAAAGTTAAGGGCTAATTAGGACTAGGCGTAGAAACCCTTCAAAAAAAAAAGGACTAGGCGTAGGAAAGTGGCAAAGTTCAATTATATAATACCAAAATAAGTTCATATTATCAGTTAGATTTAAACTAATAAATTTACTTAAGTCAAAGGAATCAAACTCTTGAATCAAACTAATAAACAAATATATTAAAAGGTGCTCCTAATTCAGTAATTCCTATCAAAGGAACGGTATATCACATGGCACTCTCCAACGCATGTGCCACGTGTTTATGATCTCATTAAAAATATTAACAATGTTTAGCTACTAGGAATCAAACTTATGACCTTTGAAATGAAACGAAACGTGAGAGTTTAACCACCAATCTATTACAATTTGAATGTTTAATGTTCAAAGTAGGAAAAATTGACAAGAGAGGTATGAACTTTGGCCGATAATTTTTAAAAGGTACCAACTTCAGTTTAACCTGTGGAGGTCCTAACTTTGGGGGTATTGTTTTTTATAGGGCCCAGCAGGTTATCAACCTGCTATAGCAAGTAAACAGATCACGTGACTTCATTAAAAGTCACATGACTTAAAAATTTTCCCCCACCCCTTTTATTTCTTCCGCCAGTTCTTTCTCTCTCCTCAACTCCTGTCGCCTGCTAGTAAACTCCATCTTGCTCCAACCTCCTTCCTCTCTCCGGCGACGTATCACCAGTTTACCACCCTCTCCTCTACTGTCCTCGATCGTAAGCGAAACGTCGTCCTTCTAAGAACCCGATATGAGGTAAGCAAACCGGGGCAGCGTAGGGAGGAGAGAGGCAGAGATTGGAGCAAGATGGATCTTTGATCCGCAAAAATGGAGGGTGAAGGAGATAATGATGATGATTAACAGTAGAATTAGAGAAGGGAAAAAAGAGGTGGTCAATGTTGATAGAAAAGGAGGAAAAGTGATAGGATTGCTCGATTGCAAGTGGGAAGATCCACTTTCTCTCTCCTCCGTCCACCACTAAAATGGTGGGACATCAATACCGGTATCACCATTGGATTGATAGAGGAGATCTTTTGAAGGCCAATGCTCGCTTCTTGCAGCTTCAACTCCGTCAGCGCTTCCGCGTCGCCGTCGATCGCCATTTTTACCGTCGTCGTTATTCTCTCTCCTCAGCCGTCGATGGCCGCGTTTCTTCCGTCGTTAAGCGTTGGTTCCACCGGATTCGCGATTTCTGTCGCCAATCTCTCACTTCCTCCACCTCGATTCAATACCCAAATGTTGATAGATTACATTTGATTTCAATACCACGCGGTGCGCAAGCAATAAAAGCAGCGGCAGCACTAGCGCGCAGGCAGGGGAGGGGAAAGGCGGCGACGGCAGTAGAGCGAGGCTCCGGCGAGAGGCAGCAGCGCAGGGCTGACGCTGACAGAAGAGAGATGGGAGGGGGAAAGGGGAGAGAGGGAGAGGGGTTTAAAAACCGCAAACACTGTTAAAAATATAAATTGTTCAATCGGGCCCCACACGCGAATTTTTGACCTTCTCAACCAGTCACAAGTCAACTAGCTAGGCCCTATGAAAAACAATGCCCCCCATAGTTGGGACCTCCACAGGTTAAACTAAAGTTGGTACCTTTTAAAAATTATCGGCCAAAGTTCAGACCTCTCCTGTTAATTTTTCCTTCAAAGTAAAACGTAATAAAGCCTTATAATTATACTTCATGTAACTATAAAGATATAGAAAAGATTTTTGATCTCTAACACTTTTATCAAGGTAATAACATTCTCTTACCCCAATTTCATTGAAATTATTATTTATATCCCCAATTCCTTAGAAGTTTTTTTTTAAAATCAACTTATCATGCCATAACGTCTATTTTCCAAATTTTCAATAGATAGAAAATTACAAAAAGCTAATTAAATCAATCATGAAATTTAAAAATAATAATATATCTGATAATTGTAAGTGACCAAGGGCATCGTCCGGGGCAAAATACTAATTTACAACTAAAAGCAATTTAAATAAATTAAGTTCAGACTAATAAGTTAAGTTTAGACTTAATAAGTAATTTCACAGTACTATTCAATTCATCTTAACATGATATAATATTATGCAAAAATTAGTTCATTTTAGTAAAATTGATTAAGTTATATAAAAAAAATTAGAGATGAATAAAGATAAGTTTAATTTAATAAAAATAAGTTGAAATAAGCAAAAATAAGTTTTGTGTCATAAAAATTGGGGGTAAAATGAACATGGTCTAACAAATAAGATAAAGAGTTAAAGACAACACATTGGTTGGAGGCCTTCTTTCCACCCCTGTTATGTCACGGATTTGATTATTATCCATTGTAAAGTGAGATCCCTAATTCCCTTGATCTTCTTCTTAACTTTTTTATTTTTAAAAAGACGACACAAATAAAAATGTCTCACATCATCTTCCTCTCTCAAACAAAATCTTTACTTCAGTGTGAAATTATGCATTTACAATTTTACATGATATGATAGTAAAAATAAATAGAATTACGAAGAGTATTACGTGTTCTGCCCCTTCTATTGGTCCTTTTGATATCTGTGAAGCAAGAATGATTGTCCACATGCGGGTACTTGATTCATTTTATTGTAAGATAAGGTCCAGCGCAAAAGATACAAGATTTGACATAATAGGCCGAATTTTGCAGTCCAAGCAAAGTACTTAGAACAAAAAAAAATCTGCATCCACATGAATTAAGTAATGAATAAAATAAAGTTGATTTAAGGCAAATTGGATTAGGCGTGTTGCTTAAGTAGAGTTGTTTCACAATAGGAGTCAAACTGTGCAACCATCCAAAGATTATCCAATTGGATTGATCACTTTCCAACACAGCTTAAATCAACATATAGTAGCAAGCTTTTTTCCAAGTACTTTTCATTGTTTCATCAAACAATTTCCTATCTTATCTCTTGGAAAATAGCTAACTCTTTTTTCAAAAAAAAATCCCCAATTTTATACTTCTACTTCTATTAACAAGTATATCTTGAACAATGAACAATCACACAATTCCTCTTCCCTCTCTCCCCTCACTCAAAATTAAGCTCGTATTTTTCTTTTATTGATCTAAAAACTACCACAAACCTTTTATAACGATGCTAAACCTTTGTTTTCTCTATTCTTATTAGTTGTAAAGTTAATATTACAATAAGTTTCTTGTAAAGTTATTCTATCCCTATAATAAGATTTATCCCTCTCTTTGAAGTTTATATATATGTATATTTTTTTATTTAACTACAAATTAGTCTAGCCTAATGGTCTATTGGTAAATTAATTCAATAATTTGCTTCATATATGTTTGGAAAAAAAAACTAATCTCAATATAAAGGTGGCCTTTCGGATTATTAGTTGAGTATACTTCTTGACAAAGTAATGAGAGTAAAAGAAAGTACGTAACACTTTTCATATAAAGTATATTTAGTGGCGGCTCTAATTTTACTGATATTGATTGTGCACATGGTCCTACCTTGACACTGGGATGCATCTCAAAGATTTGTCTTTCGGGCTCCGAACCTATCCTCAAGCTTGTATGAAAGCCTACAATTTTGGCTATTTTGGAACCGTCGGGCCTGTCGATATTTTTCATCAAGGAGTTTCCTGAAGATTGATACTTCAAGATGGATCATGGGTTCTTGGGACCCACAACACCTCAAATTGTCTTCCAAGACTTGTTTTACATCATTCTCCTTACCTTATTTAGACTTATATTATGAAAAGATAAGTTCAATAAGTCTAATAAGATTATATAAGGGAAAATAACACTAAAAAACGAGTTATAAATGTTAAATGAGATTCAATTTAAATAAAGTCGATAAAAACAGATTGATGCTTGTGTACAAATTTAGCTCCCTTTGGCTAAAATTAAATAGAGTGCCTATATTACCGTATTAGTGCTATTTATATAATTAAACAAGGAACTCTACCATCACATATTCACATTCATTATAGGTCAGCATTCTTTTGCCACACCATTATTACAACATATAATTATAATTGCAACACATTTTTGATAGTGCTAAATTGCTAATCAAAGCCAACCAACACCACCTTAATCGAGACAAACTTATTACTAGTCTTTATGGGAATCTCATACAGTAACCATATGCTGTGATGCAAGTATGTAACTTTCATAATACAACCATGCATATTTCCTTTTTTGTTCGTTACTACCAACACTCACTTTGGTAGATGAAACGTCTATATTCACATTTTAATTAATTAATTAATTAAGGCACAAAGTACATTTGTGAATTCAGAAACCTTCACAAGTCAGTAATTACGCTCCTATAATTAATTAAAGTACTTTCATTTAGTATGTAAATCCAGTGACCAAATATAAAACAATAAAGTACAGATTTTAATTATTATACATTTCGAATACTTCTTGATGATTTAATTATAATGATGATTAGTCATTCGATTTAGAGGACCCTCAAGTTAGTCTATAATTAAGCATAATAATGTATATTTGATAATCTTGCTTAACCTGGTAAATAAGTCAACCCTTTGCATGTAAATTTACCAAAAGACGCAAATGTCAAATATCGTCCCATGATGAAGCAGCCAATTAGCTTAGGCGTGCCCTGCTAGCAATCATGTCGAACTATATGGGAACATTATGATGCTAATAATGATTTTAAATCGAAAGTACTGTTGGAAGTTCAACAATTTCTCTAAAAGAAAAACCTCAAAATAAGGAGTGGAAACACCAAGTAAAAAGTTGTTGTCCCACATTGGAAAAATAGCTATGCTTCACCTTATTTATTTATGAGAGTTCGTTACCTCTTCTTGTTTGATAGAGTGCTAGAAGGATGGATGCACCACACACGCGCATCGGCCAGGCTCGTGGTGAGCGCGGGCACGAGGTCTGTTTTGGACCTCCTTCTTTTATTTTGACGCAAATCGCAAGAATCTCGGCTTGCCGATATTAGCGTATATTGTAACCGTTGCTAGCAAGATTTCCGGAGCCAAGATTGATTATCTTCGTTATGTTCAGCCTTTCCGTTGTCCTTCTTGTCTTTGTTAAGCGTATTTAAAGGCTCCTTCTCTTCAGTCATTTACACACAGAAATATATTCTCTTCTAATCTTCTCCACAAAAACTCTCTGGTTCTGGGCAATATTCTGGTCTCCATCTGAGGTGTGTGAGTGCACACATATCTTGGAGTCGTGCTAATCTTGAAGGACGATCGCTTGATTTCTACTGCACCGGCCGGGTAGCGCGGAATCGTCTTTTAGGACAGTGGTCATCCACGTCACGACAATCAGTTCTCCGCTCACGCTCAGTTCTCCGCTCACGCTTCAACAGATAAGTATCATTTATTTATTTCATTTGCAACAAGTACCCCCATAAACATCAAGGTATATTAAGGGGCTTGCGAAGTAATCATACCTCTAAAATTATCATAAGTAATCCACTACTTTTTTTTCTAAGATAGGGAGAATTCCCTTACAAAAATATTTTTGTGATGTTGCTAACTCTTTCATCAGTGACAATCCTCCTTCCTCCCATGTGACAAGAGATCGATTCTCATCCATAAAAAGGATCCTCAATTTCTCCCTTGAATAAATATGTTAAGTACAAAGCGAGATTAGACATGATTAATGAATTAATAGACCTAAAGATTAGGTCTTGAATAAAAGTGGATCATCCTTTACTAAACAAGGCCAATACAAGCCCAAAGTTGTAAGGGTAATATTTTTGTCAAAACCAAAGATAAAGTAAAAGAAAAAAGATATGGCTAAAACTTTTACGTGAACTCATCTGTCTCCCACTCCTATTCATATCTCCTTGCTCTTCTATTGTCCCTCCCATCATCACTATAACGGCACCAACTATTTGGAAAATACAATTCACGAACTAGGCTTGGGATGAACTTTCGTCCATCCATGATTTCATATCCAGTAACCTTTGAAAACTTATACTTCATTCGTTCCCAAACAAGTATTACATCCACTTTTTCACGTACCCCATTGCCTTTATTTGATCATTAATATATTTAATTATGCGCAAGAAAAAAATAAAAAGTTGACATTTTAAAAGTATATAGTGAGACTGAGACGTAACTAACAAAATCCCAAAATCCCACTTGACTATGTTTTTCTTTATATAATAGCAATAAAATAGAGTTAAATTTAGTAGAGGAATAGTGTAAATCTATTCAATGTAACACTTACTTTGTTTTTTTGGTAAGATGAAGGCCCCTGCCAGACCGAAACCTCTCGCAGGTTAACCCGACCTAAGTTTGCGGACAGACATTTCAAGAGTGGGGGGATGGTAAGGGGAATCCCTCTCTCAAAGTGCCCCTAGTAGGGATCGAACTTCCAACCTTAAGGTTGGAAGGTTCTTTCCTTAGAAATAGAGGAAATATTAGAAAATAAAAAAAGATTGGTGGTTTGTGCTAGTTCGCAGTTGCCTTGGTTGGTGATGATTTTCTAACGGTTGTTGGTCGGTATTTGCCTATACGAAAGAAGAAGAGAGGAGAGATATGAGTTTAATCAGTGAAACCCAAAAATATTTTGGTTAGGCATTAGCATTGCCTGCTCTATACCTTTTGCAACAAGACTAAGCATCTAAGCCCATACAATTATACAAACAATGGTTTTCCTGAAACGACTTAAATTGGACACTTTATAGCCTATTCCTGAGTCAGGTAGCCCAAGTATAGCAATATTCAGCAGTCTACAAGAAAATCATTTGTGTAAAGAGTGTGGATGGGATTAGGGCCTTAACACTGATCCATATGAACAAAGTTTATACATGTCTTATTTCATTAAGTAGGCCCATAAAGCTCCATAAACAATACTGTATTATCGTATAAATTGCACAAGACAAAGTTTTATTTACTACTTCCTCTGGTTTTTTTTTTTTGCACCATTTGTTTTTTTGCACTATTCATTAACCATTTTTATTAAGCTATTTCACATCATTATGTAAGAAAAACATAGTCAAGTGGCGTCTTATTAAATTCGTTTCAATGCGAGGATTCCAAAGATCAAATTTTTATAATTTCTACTTATACGCAATTAGAGTTATTAACGTTCAAAGAAGTGTCTCGACAGATGTGAAAGAGCAAATGATGCAATAAAAAAACAGAGAAAGTATTAAGAAAGTTACAACACCATTTGACTTTTCATCCACTTTCTTTAAAACAGAGTAATATGTTAACATAAAAAAAATACTTTAGACAAATAGAGACATAAAATTCACAATCTAACATTGCTATCCTTTAATAAACTTCATCAACTAGATATCAGGCTAATGGTGTGCTTAATGTGACTATATATATATATATATATATATATATATATATATATATATATATATATATATATATATATGTTGTAACTATATTGGGATAGATGGAGTAGTAAAAACATAAATTTTTAAAAAAAATTGTATTTTAGAATACACATTGAGACTAATGCATTAATATTTGTATTTAAGCAATTGTTTTTATATATATAGAAAGTGCAAAACATATTGTTATATAAGTAAATGTATCTCAGTATCATCAAAATCATCAATTAATCTTAAGTAGAGCTTTAAAGATAAGAATCTTTTTTATTCGAGAGGGGTTTGCAATTCATAATTTGGTGAACATTTCCTAATTAAGCTTTAGTTAAGGATAATAAACCCGCAGATAAGTACATGCACCCAAGTGCATGTAGAGCATGGTGACACCCTCTTCTAAACTACGTCGTTTTATCATTTTCAGAGTCTATAATTTTAAAAACTTATTGTTATTTGTTTCCTTAAATTTTGCAACTAAATATTCCTTTTTCAAATTTAAATTTAAAAGAGTATATTCTTTTACCTTAAGTGTAGATGTTCATTTACTATATGTTCTTTTCATTATAACCCATGTTTCTTTTATAAATATAGATTTACATGTTCTTTAATTTTAAGTCGTGTGTTCTTTTTTAAAGTAGAAAAGTTGCTCGTGTTCTTTTATATAAATGGTATGTTCTTTTTGGGTGCACAATGAGCATTGTGCACCCTAGTGCATAATCCACGCTTTGTAATAAACCGTTGACAAAACTGCACGAAATTGTGATTTGCAAATTTTTAAGTAAATCTTACCAAGGGATAAGCAAGAAAAAAAAATAAGACGACAGACTCAAAATCTACCAACTTCAACGAAAATTACTTGAGCGAAGTAAAAAAAAAAAAAAAAAAAACCCTCTCATTTGTGGGCACAATATTACATATTGCAGTCAGAGTTATGGCATCTTGGAACCGAGTATCAAATCTGTATAGATTCGCAAGACCCCAATCAATCGATTACAGCTCCCTAATGATGTAAATGGCTGACCCTAACGATCAAAATCTTCAGACTCTCTGTCTCTATTACAATAGATTATGCTGTGATATTCTTTCATCTGTGCTCAATGGTTCTAATAAACACTGTCTCATCAATATCAGGATCAAAATTAGCTGGTCCTGACCTGTGGTCATAAGCACCTGAGAGCCTAAATCTATTTTAAGGAACTAATAGTTGCAAAAACTGATCAGAAACACATCAAACACCTGTACCAGGCACTTCGTTAGCTTCCAGCGAGAGGCGTTCAATCATCTCAGGAGTGTAATAACCAATCTTTCATGACAGTTTCATCGACCCTGTAGGACTATAGCTCATCATGATTCGGTGGTTGCTGTCGGTTCAATGCATCCAACTTATCATGCAACTCCTATAAGTAATAAACTCCACTTGCATCAGATAGTTTGTCACAGCAATGAGGCATGAAACAGATCTAAATTAAAAGGGAAGAGAATAACCTTGAGTTTTTCTTCAAGACAGACAATTGGAGTTGATAATAAAGCAACATACCTGCAACAAAATAGAGTTAAACTGGGGGAACTCCTTCCAATTTATTAACAATATAATGAAATCTCGCTATTTCTATTTCTACCACTCCACCCAATTTGACAGTTTTATGTATGTATAATCATCCTCTTTGATCATTGCATCCCAGGGTTGGAGTCTTGCACCATTCCCTGGGAATCCAGGATTAGCCTATCAGTCTCTCTAAGCTGGCTGTGTGCATGCAGGCACCACATACATATACCTGGGTGGGAGGGGGTCGGAAGAGTGTGAGTGTGTGTGTGTGTGTGAGAGAGAGAGAGAGAGAGAGAGAGAGAGAGAGAGAGAGAGAGAGAGAGAGAGAAAGGGAGAGAGAGAGGTCAAAGAAAAGTACTCGCAACGGCTCGGTTCATCTACATCTGTAACCTCATTCTTCAAACCACATCTGAGCTTGACCTAAACAAGACAAATATAGTGTTTTAAAGACAAATACCTTTCAAAAAAAAAATAAAAGCTCACGAGAGTTTGACTCCTCATGCCATAAAATAATTTAAATGGGATTATACCTTCAAACTCCTATCAGGTCCATTCCAGCATTTATCACCATTTGAAAAGTGTATGACTTTGTACGAGTCCTCAAAATTTTCCCATTGCCTGGTTTATTGAAATTGTCAACAACAAAAAAGATTACTTTGGAGTCAAAACCAATTGTTTGTTGATAGACAAGTAGAAGCAGCACTAATATAAATCAAAAGTGATAATATAGTATCTACACCCTTGGTAAATTTTTTTACAAGGAACCAAGTATATATTGAATTTCAATTATTAACTCAAAGTTTGAGGGTGTGCCGGTGTGGATCAGACAATTTCTTTTTCCCAATTTAATTAAAAAAAAGTCCAACTGTTGTATCATATCTGGATGCCGAATGTGGACATCAAAGATCATATTTCATAAATATGTACTCCTGTTAGAACCCATTATTGGCTTTGTGTTTCTTTGAGCTGTGAAAGAGCTCTCCTCTATCTTTTTTAACGATTTGGTCCTCAAAATTTACAGAGCTCTCACAGTAAATAATTCTGGAAATGCTTTCTTCAAGTAGAGCCAAAAACAATGATACTTCGTCCGTTTCGTTTTAAATGCAACAAAGGGGTATTTTTTGTGAGATATAAAATATTCCTTTGTTGCATTTAAAACGAAACGGAGGAAGTAC
The DNA here is from genome assembly GCA_947648045.1 of Beta corolliflora. Classification (NCBI taxonomy): domain Eukaryota; kingdom Viridiplantae; phylum Streptophyta; class Magnoliopsida; order Caryophyllales; family Amaranthaceae; genus Beta; species Beta corolliflora. The sequence goes on along the minus strand of CANSZD010001252.1, from coordinate 549,886 downwards.
ATCAGTTAAATAGACTAAGAGAGAGCGAAATGTGCTTACCCTAAACGCGTAGTCATGTGCCCCTCTTCCTGAGTAGCCTTTTTAAATGGGCAGACCTTGTAGACATACCTGAAATATTACACCAGTAAAAATCACAAAACCGTAGATATGTAAACTGTAACATACTTTATATTAGTTCAGAGGTGGTGAAAGTAGCAATTCATTCTGGACTTAAAACTTCTACCCTGAATTCCTGAGATCGGAATAGGTTCAAATTTACAATCCAATCTTTTAGTTCACGTTAATTTTTCTTCATCACTTCATCCACAGTTAAATGAAGCTATTATAGCCCCCTTATACGTATAGGGTTGGAGTAGTGCAAGAGGTTGGTACCAGAACATTTTACAAAAGGAAATTTGACAGGTTGATCACAAACTAGCTGAAATCTTTCAGCTAACTAATGATTCTGAAGGGGCTTTGGCAAGATGCTGTACAAAAATCAAGCTAACTGTAATTTAGCTGCTATGATAAGCTAGTCCTCCCTACCTTAAATATAATTCAGCAAACTGACCTTTTGATTTTACTTGTACTCAAACTAGCTATTTGATATCAACAAAATAAAATATCTTTAAAAATCATCGGAAAGTTTCCAACTACCGAACATGTTTAACATGATCAGCTAACTTATCAACTTTCAGCTAGCAAGTTTTCAGCATTTTTCACCAGGCTTTTCTACTAGGTTTTCCAAGCAGAGCTTCAAGAAGCTTGTAGAATTGGACATTAGAAATTTAGTATCACAGTGATATTTGATTTTTCACTTGTATCAACTTGAAAAATCTAACGGAAAGAAGAAAAAAGTACGAAATTACTTGTTTTGTTTGGTCTCGAAACAACGATCATAGAGTGAATAAAACTCCTTTTCAGGTCCTGTAAACAGTCATAAGATTTTTAGTTTTTTTAAAAGAACCCCAGCATCATCAGTAGTCTCCGACCAAAAAGGAGTAGATACAGGTACCAATATATATACTTACCAAAGTCATGTTTTAATTTTCCAGATAAGCTTGAAATTCTTGATTGTATTTTTGATAATTTGGCACTCGATTCATCATATTCCTTTCGAACTTGAGCAGCATCTAAAAATGCCATAAAGCAATCACTTCAGAAAAACATTCAATGGGATTCTGCCTACCAATGGGATTCTACTTATATAATTCTGCACTCCAGCAACATATTTTAGCTATAATAATTTTATCAAAAGAAGAAAAAAACAAAGCACACCATTCCAGCATGCACCTGATATGTTCATTGGAGTCTGAAACAAATTAACAGCTTGCAGAATGTTTTTCACGGTAGTTTGTATTTTCTCCAGCCAAGATGGGTTACTCGAAGCTGTTCCATCTGATAGACAATCATGATTGCATGCAAACAACATTAAATGAGCCATAAGTCCACTGTAATACTAACAAAGAATATAAACCAAACTGACTGGTCAAATTAAGGACAGATACCACATGCCTGACTGCCCTGATTCATCATCGGAGTCTGACTTGTATGAACTGGAATCCTCATGATCCTCTGCAGTAAAATCATCATCCATGTGATCATCAGCATCATTTTCATCATAACTGCGGTCACCTGAATAATTTTCATCATATTTGTGGTCATCCTCCTCGTCAAATTCTGAAGCATCATCATAATCATCCTCATTCACGTCTTTATTGACATCAGATGTCTCCTCCGCATGATCAATATCTTTCACATCATCAGAATCTCCAGGCTTGTGATCGGTTTTGTCTCCCGTCCAACGAGAAGCAACTAGACGCCCCAATTCTTCCTTGGACAAACCTTCTGTATTCTCCGACCCAGCTGTCTCATGCTGCAAAACATACAGCAAACCAAATGCGAAAATTGTTGTCAAGGAAACATTTACTTATAGTATATTGAGAATAAAAAGAAAAAGGCTTGGGACCATATCACATGGTCTAACAATTAGATTCAACATTTTTCCGGGCAAAAATGTCAATGCCCCAACTTTGCCAGCAGAATGACATTGAAATAAGAAGTACAATTCGTTATAAGATATTAAAAAAGACAAATTAGAGATGAGGTGAGTTTAAGAAACAGACCACCTTTTCATGGTCAGAAGACTCAGATGCAGTGGTGAGCTCTTCACTGTTCTCCTTTGCAAGCTTGAAATAAGAAATTTTAGGTGTCAGAAAAATGCAGAATAGACAAGGGATTTGTATTATGAAGTCAAATTTCCACTTCGATTTATTATCCCTTGATTATTAGAATTCCACTAGGGAGGGGGGGGTAATTGCTATAGCCATTAAATTGCAATTTACCAGCTCGGCTGCATTATTAGAAGCCCCTTCAACTTTCTCAATTTTGGAATCCGCGTCTTCAAGACCCTGTAGGGAATAAATTTGTCATAGTTTTAATATTAAGAAGCTGAAGTGAGAAACAAATGGAAGATAGATTTAAAAGTAATACTGCAAGCTCCCAGTAACTATCTAGATCATATAATGATCACAAAATTTATTATATGGACTTTTCATGATAGAGGAAAGAACAATACCATGTATATCTTCCCCCAAAAAAAACAAGACGGCTTAGTTATAAACCGCTCAGGAAGATTTACATTATGAAGCTCGATACTGATGAATACATCCATACAGAAAAGAAATACATGACTAAACAACCAAAAGCAGGGGAACAAGAAAGCTGATAATAACTAAAATGTGGTGGTTAGTGGACGTCATAATATGTAGAGCAAGATAGAAGTCAGTCAAACCTGCTCTGAGGAGTCATCAAGATTGCCTATGACATCGTCATGTATAGTATCATCATGCTTCTCCTTCGTACTTTCCGCCTTCACTTCATCTTCTGTTTTCTCCTGATCAGATTTGTTTTCTGCCTCCTTGAGCTTTTCTTCCTTTTCCTTCTCTAAACGTTCCTTCTCCTCTGCTTTCTCAATCTGTTCCTTGCGATCTACAAGACAGAAGATGCAAAATATAGATAACTGTAGAAGAAATCCCCAAAATTTTCTAGAGAAACCAAGGATTTCCGAAAAATGAGGTTGACATCATTAATCAGCGTCTTTAAGATGATCTAGTACATTTAAGCAGGTAGCAGCATTTTAATTCATTAAGCACCAAAAAAAATCTTAAAACTTAAAATTGTGTGTGCAATATAAATTATTCAGATAACGGTGTGAACTACACAAAATCAGTTCCCTTTGAGTGTAACCGGTGTGTCTAAAACAATGACCCTTTATATAGGGGACGGAATCCTGCCCTGTGAGTTGCTGACAGCTTTGTCAGATATTCCAGTACTAGTGTACCGCTCAGAAAATGAAACTCAGGCAATTTACTGAGAGGATGATACTTCCACAGGCGCTCATATGTTTGGATTTATGATACTTTTCAAAGAAATTAAGATCCAATTCAGGAAAAGTAACTTTATTTCAACCAGTATATTTTAGTTTGGCAAAAGTATATATGTTGACATGATGGTCTTATTTACCAAAGCTAATTAACTCTAAAGGTCGGAAACATACACGATATTCTCCACTAAAGGTCTAAAAAAGCACCGAAAAGAAGAACAAAAAAATGCTAAACAAGAATTAAGCAAGGTGGTCCATACCCTTGAGCTGTTGAACTAGGCCCTTCAGTACTTTCTCCTCATTCTTGAGCTTAGATAACTCAGCCTCATCTTTAGCAAACGCTAGCTTTCCTTGCTCAACTTCCTTACTCCGCAAGGTAACCCCCTCCTGAAACGTCGCAATTTTCTTCTTTAACTTGTCCCTAGCTGCTTTCCCAGCTTCCCAACAAGTATTGTGACACTTCACATTCCCATCATACTCATCACTCCCATCACAGCAATCTACACTAAGGCAATAAATGTCTTTATTCGCTCAAAAAGCAAAATAAAACAAATAATGCATCAAATTAATTACAACAATCAAAATCCTTACCACAAATACCATCATTCACTCTTGAAGAGAACAATACCACGGGTATATGCCCTGCATTCCGGCAGTAAAACCTTCCATTTGGGCATGCTGATGTTCCTGCAAATTCAACACATGTACACATCAACATTTAAACTCTAAACATAATAAGGCCTTATTTGGTTGAGCTTTTTAGGGCTTGGAAACGGATTCAATAATCTGAATCCATTACTCCTTGTTTGGTTTGGGTAGTGGGTTAATTATTACCCTTACTTGAGGGTAACTCAAACCCCCAAAATGTTACCCTCCAAATTAGAGGAGTAACAAAATCCTTTTCATTCCCTTACAAGTGATTCCTTTCCATTGTCGAACCAAACTCCCAATAAAAGTAACAATTATTGTTATCATTCCTCCCCTCCACTTGATTCCAGTCCCTTTCCATTCCTCTATTTGAACCAAACGCCCTAAGTACTCCCACCACTTGTTGGTTATAACTTATAATTACAGACTTACAGTTCAATCCATCCGAAAATTGTTCTTACATTGTTCTAATCATCATATCTAAGGGTTTAACACGATTTCACCAAACAAGCCTTTTTGCCATGAAAAATCCAACCATGATCAATTACCATTTTAAGAATCATTCTAACAAATTACAACTTATTCTAAACATCTCAAAGTAGCACATGCGAGTATGCGACAATTAGAATTATATAAAGAAGCTAATAATTGTACTCACTACTCAAATTAGGATAAATGCCATAACTCAAAGAATTCAACTACAATATTAGGGCAAGAAAAAAACACAACGAAGATGATTTTACCTGGTTCGTCGGAACCATCAGCGCAATCGCAAAAATCGTCATTAAGCTGACTTCGATTGATTTTCTTGGATCCATCTTTACATTTTATGGATTCTGAAGCTGTATTGTAATACTTCTCATCTGATCAACCAAAGAAAAAAAAGGAAAAGAAATACGATAATTATACATATGATAATTATACATGATTAAGTAAGAATCATAATACAATAATTAAGTAAAAGAACCTTCGGGAGAGATGCCGAGAAGAGGATTAGAGGAGAGAGAATTTGATCTAACAATGGAAGGAGATACAAAAATGAGAATCAAAATTAATTGAATCAGCTTCAAATTCATCTTTAACCGCCCAAAAAACTGGGCAACTCAAAATCTTGTTGAATCTAGAATCTTCTTTGCCTTTTTTTTTTGGTAGTGTTTGTTTGAATCAAAAATTTGACGCGAAATTTAAGATGAATATGGATTTTAGATGTACGAACACAAATATTCAGCTGAAGAATCGAGAATTACGAAAGTAGTTGCAGAAATTTTGAAAATGGTGAAGATGAATAGAGGAGAGAGAAAGAGTGGGGAAATTGCAGAACCTGTGAAGTTCGGGAGGAAGTGAAAGGAAGAAAGGGGAGGTGTTTTGTAAAACGACGACGTTTAGGATGTAAGAATGACGAGTGTAGGATTTCGAGACGTTGTTCTGTGCTGTTTTTTTTGGACCATGGGCCGAAATTTTCCAATAGGTTATCACCAGTTCACCACCATTGTACATTTGTACTTATCGTTGGTACCCTAATTGGGTCCTTAATAACGAAAAGAAAATAACTTTCTCTAATAGGTAATCTACCAATTTGAGATAAACCTAAACACATAGTGGAGGTTTGTTATGACTTATGATGGAGATAGTTCATACATTCTAAGATACATATCTTAGGGTATTTCCCGAACCGTTGAGATGTCAAAATGCGTATATAACTTTTAAAATTTGCTATTTTAGAACTATTTCTAATCTTTTCTATGCCCAACAAATGTATTTTATTTGAGACCATTATGAGAAACTATGAATGCCTTGATATAACACTCAAGTGATGAATCCTTTTTCATTACCAAGGATGTCTTGACCTAGTGGTTAAGATTGAGGTGCTGTGAACGATAGGTCATAGGTTCGAATCCCCCCTCCCCTTCTTTGTACTGCCTTCGTGGCTCCAATGGATCAAAAAAAAAATAAATCCTTCTTAAATGAATCCTGAAATTATTGTCAAGACCATCATATGCCCACTTTTGGGCATAAATATGATTTAAAATGCTCTCTAAATGTTCATAAGGTTCATTTCATAGAGTTTGTTACTCGTGTCCTATAAATGTTAAAGATGTGTATTATATTATCCATATATATATATACTTTCGGCTAAATCTAGATTTCCACAAACCCAACATATTTTTTTCCAAGGGCCTCGAGATGTTTTGGGATAAATCTCGCATGATTTAAACTCCAAAAATAGTTGCAAAGCTCATCCCTTAGACAAAAATAAATAAATTCAAATTGTCTTACAGCCACAGGATGCACCATATGAGGTGGGATGCATCACATTTTTATTTTTTAGTTCATCTCTTCGTACTAAATTTTTTTCAACCAAGAAATAAGAACAATGGTTCACCAGCGATTTGATTCTCAGATATTGAACCCAATTTCTTACCTGAGTTTAATTAGTCGATTTATTAGTGAACAAGGAAATTTTTTATCTAGGCTGAGTAAATAAATTGACCTTGAAACAACAACAATTAGCCCAATGAATATTATAATTACCTAAGGCATAGCCCGAACCTAAAAACTAGTTATGAATAAGGGTGTAAATGATGCGAGTCGAGTTCGAGTTTGAGCTAACTCGACTCGACTCGTTAGCATTTCGAGTCGAGCACGAGTTGAGCCGAGCTCACTCGAGTCGAGTTTGACCGAGCTTTGACCGACTCGAGCTTTGACCGAGTCGAGTTTTGACCGAGTAGATTTCGAGTAGCTTGCAAGTGTCTCATGTTAAACGCAATCTTAAGGTAGAAAAATGTTGAATATAGGTATTTTACTATTGATAATTGGGTTTTCGAGCTTCTCACGAGTTTTCGAGTCGAGTATCGAGTTGCTCAACTCGACTCGCCAACATCTCGAGTCGAGTTCGAGTCGAGCTCACTCGAGTCGAGTTTTGACCGAATTTTGGCCGAGTCGATCTCGAGTAGCTCGCGAGTTGTCTCGCCTCATTTACACCCCTAGTTATGAACATTAAAACAAAGGAGAAAAATCACATATATAGAACTTTCAAAACAAGATAAGAAGAAAGATGAGAAACACACTTAAAAAAACGCTGAAGATATATTAGTACTATTGCCAATCATTACAAAAGCCGACAACAGAAATCACAGTACAATAGTACATAGTACATACTACATAGTTATAGTAGCATCATACTTAATTACTTACATTACTAAAACAGAGTCCTCCTTATTTCATCACTCACAACACTACTTAAATCACTAAATCACACCATACTTAATCTTCTAATTAAAACTTAAGACACAGTAATAGATTTAACCTCAGGTTTAGGAGCTTCAGTCTTAGGAACAGTAACAGTAAGAACACCATTTTCCATAGAAGCTTTAACTTGATCAACCTTAGTATTCTCAGGTAACCTAAACATCCTCGAAAACTGCCCAGAACTTCTCTCAACACGATGCCAAGTATGATTCTTCTCTTCCTTCTCTCTTGCCCGTTGCCCGCTAATCCTTAAAACATTCCCATCTTCAACTTCAACCTTAACCTCCTCTTTCTTAACTCCAGGAAGATCAGCTTTAAATACATGTGATTCTGGAGTTTCTTTCCAGTCAATTCGTGCGTTGGCGAAAGCGACGGTTTCTTTCGCGGTGTCGGAACGAGGGACGAGAGAGGTGGGGAAGTCGTTGAAAGTGTCCCACATGTCGACGGAAAAAGGGTCGAAGATGTTGCTGTTGCGTCGATTGTTGAACCAGTTGCTTGGGATTAGCGACATTATTGTTGTTTTGGTTTGTGTTTTTTTGAGGGTTTTTTTGCTGATGATTTTGGTGCTTGTTTTGAGATGAGATGGTATTTATAGGAAGAAAGGGAAAGTTCATGAGGTTTCTTGAAAGTGGAGGAGTGACGTGTTAGATGCGAGAAGAGTTTAGAAGAGGGGGGAAATAGCGCGAATGGTCTAGAATTTACTAGAACATTCAAGGATGTCCTACTAGCAACTAGGCTTCCCATACATTTCAATTTACACTAAAATTTTATTCATGATTTTTGAAGCGATAGATTATGGGTAAATGATTCAAATAGGAATTGTGATGGTGTGGAATTGTTGCGATAGAAGTAATTAATAAAATAAACAATTAATGAATAATTGACACAAGGATTATAATAGTTCATTAATAAGATGCATGTTAGCTATGTCTACATAGCAGGTTGAATTGATTTATTAGGTTTAGGAGTAAGAGTACATATTACAGAATAATCGAGGCAGGAGTTAGTTACAGGGTTTATATAGATTCCCGTACTTGGTTAATGCTAGGACCAAATAATTCAACGCAGATTTTAACAATAATAATAGTTGTGTTTTCTTGGATAGTTGTAATATAAAACACGTAAGCTAATCTTAACGACTCATTTGGTTAGTTATTATGAATGATGGTAATAGTAATGCATTGTAGTATAAATTTGTAATGAAAATTTTATGTCATTACCCATGGTTTAAAAGCCTTAACGGTCCGTTTGGTAGTTGGTTATAAATAGTGGTAATGATAATGAATTTGTATGTAAATTTGTGAACAAAATCATTGTTCATTCCCATGGTAATGCTATCCTAAAGTGTCTATTTTTCTTCTTAATTTTTCATTCCCATCCCATACCACCTAGTAGGTGGTAATGAAAATTGCTTATCCTTGGAGAAAAAACACAAACTTAAGGGTTGAAATTGTCTCCTCGTGGAGATTTTAAGGGTGCTTCTTTTGTGACATTACACTTAAAATTCATTTATATTACCACCATCTATTAATAACTACCAAACAGACCGTAAATGACAAAAATGTGGGTATTTATAGTGACCCTTGGACTTTCTTTGAAGGACAAGAAACATATCATTGGTCCACATGATTACAGACCTGTGGCCCAATAGTGCAAAGACTTACATATAGCCCATTTACAAACTGTGGCCCTTGAGCCCCCAAGATGATAATACATAAGCCTCTTGCCAACCTATTGGTCAAGGGTGTTGACTAGAGAAGTTATCATGTGGCGTATCACGTATTCTTCTGGTTCCTTCTTAAGCCCATAACGGCTTTACTATGAGCTGCAGTGGAACTTGGGTAACAGTAACACCCATACAAGGTAATAGGAGTATTATCATTTTCTTAAGGTGGGTTATACTTAGAATTAAGAAAAGTAGTAGTACATTTAATTATCATTGTGATAAGATGCCTATAATCAGGTTATATGTTAAGTTTTTATGTATTACTTTCCTGTAAGATAGGAGGTTAGAGTAGTTCGCTAGCTCTCCGACTTTCACTCTATGAAGGATTTTCCCTTATTGATGGGCTTTCTTCGTACCCAAAATATAAAAAAAAGCACTAGTTTCTTGTATAAGTATACTACCTTTTGTAATAAACACTATTATTTTGCTGAATATACCACCAAAATTTAATTTTGTTCTGAACAATTTTAATTTAGGCATTTTTAGTATATTTCGTGAAGTTTTCATAACTAAACGTCACTATATTTTGTTATATAGTCAGATATTTAATTGCAATTTTCCACTTTTTTCAAAAAAATAAATATAACAAGATTGATATTTGACCTTTCGACTAGATAATAATGGTATCTTAATGACAAATAAAAATTTCCATTTCTTTACTTTCATTCACGAGACTGACACTTAATTTACAGTACTTAGCTTGTATATATGGGAGTTTAACCGAAATGTATAGAACGATTTTGAATTGAGCAACACTCCAGCCCCCAAAATATACAAACTTTGCACATTTTGGAGATGTAACCGCGGTTTAAAATTTTCACTAGTTTGGATTGGACTGTCCGTCCTAAAAGCAAAACAACATAGCCTTACATAGGTCTTGGGGTGAATGTGTATTTGGATAGAAACCGAAATCCAATCCAAACCAAATTAGTAATTCGGATTGGACTCAAACTATGTTCGGATTGGATTCAAATGAGTTTTTTTGAAAAAATGGATTTTCTGAACGGATCGGTTTGAGGATGATTGGATCCAAAAATCCAAAATAACCGAATAGTAGATAAGCCTTGAATTATATAATTAGAATTTGGCTTAACAAATGATCGGGCAATCTTTCCCTTCCCTTAAAACTCTCTTTGGCTAACTTCCTAACCACTATAGAAAACTTCATTTTGATGCTCGTGCCTATTGAAAACTTTATTTTGATGCTCGTGCCTAATTTATTTCATCGCAAAAAATGAAGTTTAAAAAAAATTGGATGTTTTGGATCAGATTCAATCTATAGTCTGCAAATTCAGATTGGATTGGTTTGGACTCAAACTCTAATTGGTTTGGATTCGGTTTGGAAAATTGAAATCCAAATTTTTCTAAGATCGGATTGGACTAGGCTAAGTCCAAAACGTACACCGAACTTTCACCCCCTGCATAGGCCCCTTTCAGCCACAGCCTGGTGCTTCTGTAGCCGCTCATTTGCCGCCTTACTGCCTTACTGGCCACTGGGTAAACCCTGTGTCCTATTTCCTATACAACCTATGTATATAACCGCCCACCATATGCTCGATAAAATGCTCAATACAAAGAGCAATAAAAGCAGTACGTGTACGTCAATGGAGTTTCATAAATACAGCTTAAATTATTTTCTGGGGCGATTAATATAATGGGTAGGCAAAGTGAGTTTCTTTGCTACTGTGCCCTTAACAGAGGTAGTGCCCCTTCCTTTCTCTGCCATTTCATTTTCATTTCATTGCTTCATTGTACTCTCTATGATTTAGCTCAAATTAGTACATACACACATCCGTATGATGAGACCATACGCACGATGAACATGAAGGATTAGATTATGAACACAAAGACCATTACCAATGAACATGTAAAGCAACATATATGTTCAGTTTGGCTTTATCCATGTTAATGTGTTCATTCGATTGTTATCATGTATATGTGTTCATTCAACTTGTTATCCATGTACATGTGCGCAACATGCTCTATGAATGTACTAGCGTGTCTCAGACCATACAAAAGGTATATGAATGTACTAGCGTATCTCAGACCATACAAATGCTTAGGAAATCTTTTTAACTTGGGTCGTTTGGCAAAAATTTTCCTGGTCACTGATTGATATCAATATGTTAGGCAGGTGTTCGCCCAATTTGATTGTTTTATTACTTCTTTGTACCTGCCATTTGCCAACTTGGTCTTATGGAAACTAACAGGTCAATTAGGTATAACAATGTGAAATAAGGACCAGGCATGCTACTGCAAGTACAATAAGCTTTTAATGTGGATACGTGCTAACTTAGTTGGTAATATCTTTAGGATATGGAGCTCTAGACCTGGGATAATTCCGCCTACATTAGTGACCTTTGTGGCTCTTTATACACACACGCAAACAAACAAACAAACAAACAAACAAAAGACAATAGTATAAGCTTTTAAAATTTAGTTTTTGCATAGTTGTCTCCATGTAACGCATATCTAGGACCAGAAGGAATCACCAACCAGAACTCAGTAACCCAAATCTAAAACATATGCTTTCTTATCATTTTTACACCAGAAAACCAGAGGCAGCTGAAATGCACAAGAAAATGGGTCTGAGATTGGTGCTTTTTCCTTTACCATTGCAAGGCCATCAAACTCCTATGCTTCAGCTAGCAAACATCCTATACTCTGAAGGCTTCTCTATTTCTGTTATCCACACCCATTTCAACTCTCCTAATCCTGCTAATTATCCCCATTTTACTTTTCATCCTATTGCTGAGAGCTTGTTGGGTTGTGAAGCTTCTGTTTCTGATGTTATAGGACTTTTGAACACGCTTAACGTGAACTGTGTGGTGCCTTTCAGGGATCTCTTGGCTCAGATACTCTCTGAGAGTGCTGCTAAAGAGCCTGTTGCTTGCCTAATCACTGATGCTATGTGGCATTTCACACAAGCTGTTGCAGACAGCCTCAAGCTCCCAAGGCTTGTGTTGCGGACCAGTAATCCATCCTCCTTTGTTGCATTCACATATTTGTCACTTTTTCGAGAAAAGGGTTACCTCTCGGCTCAAGGTATCTATTAGAGATTTGCTAATGTTGTTTTTAGCTTCTGTTGTGTCATTTTCTACAGCCTAGGTAGTAATGAATCTATCTGAATGCCACCATCTTTAATTAACAACTGAATATTATATTGACGCGTTAACTTTTTCTTTCAAATGAATGAATAGTCATCCATGTCCTGATTACACAAGATCTCATTAAGTTATTTAAACTAATATAATACACAGCATATCTCCCGTTCCACCTAGCCGTATTGCCATACTTTTGAGTATATTAGTAGTAATAGTGTAGGAAACATAGTATTTCAGTTGAGGATTTTCTTTGTCTCTAACAGTCCATGGATTTGACTTGAGGATTACCTTTGTCTCTAACAGTCCATGGATTTGTCAAATTGACAAGGAAAGCAGAGATATTGGGTTTCAAGTCATGAAAATAGTGTATGAAGTGTGGAGGATGAAGCTTAAAAAGATTTGTTAGAAAATGACATGGAATCCAATATGGTGCCTGACTTATCTTTTTCCTTTTGTAATTATGTGTACTAAGGCTAATCAAAGTTGTATGGAATGTTAAGTTGTAGAGATCTTTATCAAAGCCTTTCAAGAATATAAAACCAGTTTGAGCACCATTTGCCACTGTAAAATTCCTGCCTAATTACAGAACTCCAATTTCCATTTATTGTCACTTTTTCTGAACGTACGGTTCTCAGAAATCTAGATATGATTTGATTTATTTTCTTGTTCTTCTTAATCTAGACATGATTTGATTAATTTTCTTGTTCTTCTTAATTTAGACATGATATGATTTATTTTCTTGTTTTTCTTATGATCACTAAGGTTGTCAGTTGGAGGTGCTAGTACCAGAGCTTCCACCTTTGAAAATGAAAGACATTCCTATACTTGGCACTCGTGATCTAGAAGCAACTTCTGGATTAGTTTGTAACATGATAGAAAATACAAAGGCCTCAAGAGGACTCATATTTAACTCCTTTGAAGAACTTGAAGGTCCTGCATTGGCCAGGCTTCAGCAAGACTTTTCCATCCCTCTTTTCGCAGTTGGCCCGTTTCACAAACAGGCTCCAGCTTTATCAAGTAGCCTGTTGGCCCGAGAACAAGGCTGCATTTGCTGGCTAGATGCTCATGCACCCAAGTCAGTGCTATATATAAGCTTTGGAAGCATAGCTGCAGTGGATGAGGCAGTCTTTCTTGAGATTGCCTGGGGCTTAGCTAATAGCAAACAGCCCTTCTTATGGGCCATTCGGCCTGGGTTGGTCCGTGGCTTAGATGGGCCTGCTCCACTTCCAAATGGGTTCTTGGAGACTATTGCAAAGCGAGGACGGATTGTTACATGGGCTCCACAAGATGAGGTTTTGGCCCATCCAGCTGTTGGAGGATTTTTGACTCACAGTGGATGGAACTCAACCTTGGAGAGTATTTGTGAAGGTGTGCCCATGCTTTGCCTACCTTGCTTTGGTGATCAGATGGTTAATGCTCGACACGTAACTGATGTGTGGAAGGTTGGTTTGCGATTTGAAAACACGCTTAAAAGAGAAGATGTGGAGAAGGGAATCAGAAAGCTAATGGTGGAAAAAGAAGGCGAGGAGATGAGACAGAGTTTGGCATGTTTGAAAGAGAAGGCAAGTCTTTGTGTTGCAGCAGGTGGATCCTCTCATAAGTCCTTGGAAGGTTTAGTTTCTCATATATTATCATTTTGAAAACTTCATTTAGTTTATGACTAAAATATGTATCCTTTTTGGACCATGTCCGGCTCATAGATTATAGGTCTGAATAAGAGGAACACTTGACATTTATTAGTGTAACTGACCTTTCAAACTGGTCAAATGTAGTTTTCTGTGTACCCTGTTTTCTGCTATGCATGGTTATTAATTATGTGCCTTCCCCTAGTAATGAGCTATGTACCACATGAACCCGGGACTTCCCTGTTTCCAAAACGTCCCCATTCTCCAAACCCCAACCGTTTTTGTGCTAATGAAGTTCGAAAAATGGCTAGAACCTGAGCTTCTCTCCGCTTCTGAAACGTTTTCGTTTCTATAACCCCAACAGTTTCCGTGTTACAAAGGTAACGAGTAATGACTAACTCCTTTACCTGTTTCTGAGTTTACCAGTTTCTGAGCTCTGACCATCAACGCAATGAAGCAGCAAATGACAGTGTACCATCAATTTCCTTTGCAGAAATTCTAGATATTCCCAGAAATGTTATAATCACTGCTTTCAACATTTAATAAAGTTCTGGTCCACTTTCAAAAACAGGAAGCTGTGGTCCAGGGAAACTGATGCCTGAAGTGAGCTTTTAATATAAGATGGGTCATGGGATGTAGCTTTGTTTGGCATCGCTCAACCAAGAATCATCCAGGCTACCTGTAATGCAACAGAAGATGGATGGGCAAAAAAGGTTGGTGTTTTTCCCTCTGCCATTGCAAGGCCATCAAACTCCCATGCTTCAGCTGGCAAGTATCCTATACTCGAAAGGCTTCTCCATTTCCATCATTCATACCAACTTTAACTCTCCTAATCCTGCTAATTATCCCCATTTTACCTTCCACTCTATCTCTGATAACTTGTCAGAAAGTGAATCTTCTACTGAAGATCTTACACTTCTTCTGCATAATCTCAACACCAACTGTGTGGTGCCATTCAGAGCTACCTTATCACAGTTATTGTCAGAAAATGGTGTGGAACCTGTTGCTTGCTTAATAACAGATGTTATCTGGTATTTCACACAAGCTGTTGCTGATAGTTTCCAACTTCCAAGGATTGTGTTGCGGACTAATAATCCATCTTCTTTTATGGCTTTCACATACTTGCCGATTTTTACAGAAAAGGGTTACCTCTCTGCTCAAGGTTTGACTCTGAAAACTTTGTTTTTTTTAGCTGTCATCTTGCCTAATCTTATCTTCTTCAAATGAAAGTCATGTTGGGGTGGTACTCATGACCTGAGATCGAATTTTGTGTATATTACTGCCTTGTGGCTTAAGCCTACACCCAGAAAAAAATGTTTTCTTCGAATATCTTTCCTGTTGTTACTTTGTTAGCATTATCTTTTATGGTCAATTGTCATTTCTTCTACCTAACGTTGTCCTCTTCAAACTTGTAAATTCTAGAACCTTTCTTTGGAAATATTTATTTGAGATGCAAGAACCTTGGTACCAAATAACCCATTTAGATAAAATCAAGGAGACTGACAATAAAGACATAAAGTTCCCTCAAAATAATATAAACTAGAAAAAATGGACAAGAAAATAAGTTGACTGACTATAGAGTTTGAGAACATTGTGATAATTCTTATATACGCTCTCAAGGTTTAGGGGAGTGTCAATGGAGGAGAAACCAAGGTAAGCTAGTGGGCATTTACATGTATATAAACTGATCATTTTGTCTTCAGTTTCGGGTCATATTCCAATGATGAGTTATTCAATTCAGTTATGGTTCGGTTTGAGTCAAAGCGAGCTGAGTCATATTCAACTGTGGTCGAATTTCGATGAGGATCAAAATCAAGTTATTTAATTTCGAGTGTAACGGTCTGGTCTATTCTGACCGGTCCATAATACTTCTTTTGGAACAGAGGAAGTGTTTCACTTATTTTGGAACGGAGGAAGTATGAAAAAAGGGAGGTAAAATTGGTCCCAAACTTGATAATCATCATTGGTTCCTCAAATTACTTGTTACTATCTAGTTTGGTCCCCTACCTAATTGACTTATTCAAGTTTTAGGACAGAAAGCCTGTGTTTTTGGCGTTTTGCCTTTATAGATTGTTACATGTCAACTACCTCTGCAATTAGTTGATCCAGCAAGTCACATGTCACGTTCTGTAGACTGTAATCCTTCTTGTAAACCTATAAAAGGGCAAATAAAATTTTCAAGTTGCACGTCTCTATATACTGGTATAATATGCAGTAATGCATGAAGCACGGAAACCTCTAATAACCTGAGATTATCCCGTTTCCATAACATTTTCGTTTTCGAGATCCTAACCAATTACGTGCTAATGAAGCCTGGAAATGTTCTACATTTTCAAACCATGTACATGAAAAAATATAACAAACAGTGCCTGCATTCTTTCAGATTGAGTCTGGTTGATCAGTTTGTTTATATTTTACTTGTTCTTTCAGGCACTGAGCTAGAAGAGCCAGTGCCGGAGCTTCCACCTCTGAAAATAAAAGACATTCCAAGAATTCACACTCGCTTTCCAGAGCTTAACAATGATGTAGCTCATAAGATGATGGAAACAACCAAGGCGGCGAGTGGACTAGTCTTTAACTCGTTTGAGGAACTTGAAGGTTCTTCATTGACATTGGTACGTCAAAGCTTCAACATTCCAGTTTTTGCAGTTGGGCCATTTCAGAAACAGGTTAAAGCCACTTTCAGTAGCTTGTTAGCGGAGGACCGGAGTTGCATCCCATGGCTAAATGCTCAACCACCTAAATCTGTGCTTTATGTAAGCTTCGGAAGCATAGCTGCTATTAATGAAACTGAGTTCCATGAGATTGCATGGGGGTTGGCCCAAAGCAAGCAGCCTTTTTTATGGGTCATTCGGCCTGGATTGGTTCGGGGTCTAGATGAGCAGACCCCGTTGCCAGATGAGATTCTAGAAATGGTCAAAAGCCCAAGCAGAATAGTAGGATGGGCACCTCAAGAAGAGGTGTTGGCACATTCTGCTATCGGCGGGTTTTGGACTCATTGTGGATGGAACTCGGTCTTAGAAAGTATTTGCCAAGGGGTGCCTATGATCTGCTTACCGTTCTTTGGTGATCAGATGAATAATGCAAGATATGTGACTGATGTTTGGAAGGTGGGATTGCGATTCGAAAAGGGGTTAGAACGAGAAGATATAGAGAAAGGAATCAGAAGCTTAATGGTGGAGGAAGAAGGCAAAGAGATGTCAAGAAATGTGGTAGCTTTGAAAGAGAAAGCTAGTCTTTGCATAGCAAAAGGTGGATCATCTTACCAATCCTTGGAGAGTTTAGTTACTCATATTTTGTCATTTTGAATTATTTCTCTTGTTGTGAATGAGTTTGATTGTCAATCTTTTTTAAGAGCTTTACAGATTACATTTTCTTGGATATTAATTGGAATTATCTTGTTTGAACTTGTAATTTTGTTGCGAAAAATTGTTCCGCTCTTCACTTTTTTTTGGTTTCAAATGACTTACAATTGTTGGCTAATAGTTAGGCAACTAAAGGAGAAAAGGGCAAAAGTCTTATCATATCTTTGCTTTCTTACCTTCCTTGATAAAATATCAAAAGTAGACTATGTTTCACCAAAATCATGTTATTAGTTTAGTACAATCCTACAAGGTCAAGATGACAACACAACCAGAACACGAGGAGAAAAATCAAGAATCAAACGAGAGGACAATGGTAGAGAATAGAGATAAAGCTCCCACCTTAGTTTCCAACATCACCCTCAAGTTGAGGCTATATTGGTGGTTTCTTCATTGATCAATCTCTTTATCATCAATTTAAATGACTTAGATTACATTATAAATTGAGATCTCCTTACCTCTACTTAGAGAGGTTGTATCATATGTGGGCCTATGACAAGTTAATCTCCGATAAAGAAAACGCACAAAGGAAAAAGTTCAACAAAAACTTATCTTAATAGACCATTATTGCGCGAGCTTACAAATGTCGTACGCAACCATTATCCAATCATATCATAGTATGAACCAAGACCAAGACTAACAAAGAGAAGTCCAAATATGCTGTTGCAATCATATCATAGTATGAACCAAGACTAACAAAGAGAAGTCCAAATATGCTGCTGCACTTCATAAACTTGTGAATAAAATACACATAATCTGCTATGTTTAAGCAGTAACCAAAAAACTGATATGGAGAAGCAAGAGAGCAAGCTGGGTTGCAGAGTGGTATTGTTTCCTCATCCATATATAGGCCACGCTACTCCGATGTTCGATTTAGGACACGCCCTCTATTCTAAGGGATTTTCCATCACCATTATCCAGACTACTTTCAATTCTTCAAATTCGATGACATTCCCGAACTTCACCTTCCACTATATTGAAGAAGCACCATTGAGTTCTGAAGCTTTAGCTTCCTCATTGGATCCTTGGGAGACCATAGCTTTACTGAATACGAGTTTTTCGGGGACTTTTCGAGATTCATTGTCCAAGATTTTGGAGGATGATTCCAACGATAGGGAGCCAGTATCTTGCTTGATATCAGACCCACTGTGGGATTTTGCAGGGAGAGTTGCTGATGAATTTAACCTCCCAAGACTTGCACTAAGAACTGGTGGCTTATTGGCCTTTGTTGTCTATGATGCTCTGCCACTTTTACAGCAAAAAGACTACTTCCCCCTCCAAGGTATGTTTTTTTCTTTACTCCTAGCTTTTTACAGCACTGTAATTTGTCCACTTAACTGAAAAGTTTGTCAAGAAGAAACCCATCCTGTATACAAAGAAAAGACAATTGTCAACAACAGCTGAGAGATCTCATAATCATTTGGCTTTTCTCAGTTCTAATAAAACTCGAACATCATAGAGAAGATAGAATTTGAATTACAAATACTTGTATGTGACGCGCTACATCAATAGTTGATGGTGCGACTAGGTGACCAACAAGCATAGAAGAGGTTACTGAGAAACATGTATTGGGGTTATTGGGGCAACCAATTATGTATGTACGGTTACTCATAATGTCACAACATCAATTGTATGTGCGACGTGTCACACAAGAGACGGGCTGAATTTGGATGAAGATTAAGCATGCTAATAGTCCTTTCCTTCATTGTAGACCAGTTATATTGGCTTATACATAGAAAAATATTGAGAAACAAAAGAAAAGGATCTATTTAAGGCTTGGTAGTTTTTACAAGCATCTCCAAGGATTACGATGCCATTAATCACACACACAGATGTACAAGCACTCACAAATAAAAGCCTCTCTAATAGGTTTTTGAGTAGTGTTTAGTGAGCATGTCTAATCATACATCTGCTTCACTTCAGTTCTTCAAATGCCTCTTATAGTCTTATCTTTCAGAGAATGATCAAGAAGCACCAGTATTGGAGATTCCTCCCCTGAAAGTGAAAGACCTTCCATCAGAAGCATGGCATGATGCACTTGCTGCTGTGATTAAAGAAGCCAAGAGTTATCACCTGGGATTCATTTCTAATACATTCAAGGAACTTGAAGGGTCATTTTTAGACCAATTCAGCAAAAGTCTTCCTTGTACTCCTATCTATCCAATAGGCCCACTGCACAAGTACTCTTCAACTTGTACAGACCGAAAGCTTAATGAAGATCACAGCTCCATGATCACCTGGCTAAACGCACAAGCACCAAATTCTGTATTATACGTAAGCTTTGGGACTATTGCAGCTATATGCAAAGAACAGTTTGCAGAGATAGCTTGGGGGCTTGCCAAAAGCAAGCAACCCTTTTTGTGGGTGGTTCGATCCAAGTTGGTTGATGGCGCAATAGCAAATGATGATATATATCCCAAAGATTTTCTTCAAACCATAAGTGGGAGAGGCTATATTGCAACATGGGCACCACAGAGAGAGGTTTTGGCCCATCCAAGTGTAGGAGGATTTTGGAGTCATTGTGGTTGGAATTCAACTATTGAGAGCATTTGTGAAGGGGTACCCATGATTTGCCTTCCCTTTTTTGGGGATCAAAAGATGAATACGAGACATGTAAGTGATGTTTTGAGGATTGGGTTGCGATTGGAGAAAGAGCTAGAGAGACAGGAAATAGAGTGTGCAATCCGAAGACTGATGGTGGAAAAAGAAGGTGAAGAGATGAGAGAAAGGACAGCTGCTTTGAAGGAGAAAGCACATAGCTGTCTCATGGAAGGAGGGTCTTCATTCAAAGCAATGAATCAGCTAACTAATCACATTTTATCATTTCTTCGCACTGAAAAACCCAGGAGATGAAACTCTCAAGTAAACTCAATGTATCATACGACTCCCTACCGTTCGCAAAACCCCCAAGATAGGCTGTTGAAAGTTTTTTTTTTTTTTGATAATTTTTGGGTCAGATTTATTAAGGCACAGAAGGCCTAGATACTGGAGAAGCAAAACTCCAGTTCAGTACAGTACATAGGCTGTTGAAAGTTGAAACAACTGAATTGAATTTTGCTTGGGTACCAGTAGGCAGCAGTTTGTGTTCTCAGCAACAAGCATGTTGGTGAAGCCTTCTAACTTAGAGAGAGTTCTTTTCCCATTTTCCTTCATGTTGCAAAATTGTATTCCCAAGGCTAGAGAGTGCCTCTCTCAATGATCGAAAATATTTTCCTTTTTAAAGGAAGGAATGCCACATCTCCTTCCTATTCCATACCCCCTTATTTATTTTCCTTCCATCCATGTTCATGTCTCCATTAAAAATAATCTTCGTCCAACCGAGCTGAGTCTTACTCTTTTATGTCACCTTTTTATGGTCTGACTTATGTTTCAAAAACGTAATACTTATTTCTCCAAACAATTGATAGCCCAACTAGCTTGATTCAACATTATTGATAATTATACCTTTCACCCAAACTGATGCCTAATATCTACTTTCAGTCTGATGCCTAAAAGCCACAGTTCACCAAGTCTTTCCCATCCCCATATTTCCAATGGGTTCATTACACGATACTTTTATGGCTCGTTTGGTAGGCTAAGTAAATGATGGTAATGGTAAATGAATTTTGGGCTAATTTTGTGAGAAAAAAAAACTAATGTGCCCACGGCAATAAGGATTCATCTCTAAATATGTGCTTTTCTTCATAAATTTACATCACCATCCATTACCACTTTAAATGTGGTATCAAGTTGAAAAAGAAATTTGTGAAGAAAATTATATGTTTCGGACTGAGATTCCATTATCCTGGTAATGAGTTGAGAATTTTCATTGCATATTACACATGATTTTACTGTCAATACCGCCATTTAGTATGGGCTACTAGACAAAGTATTTTACCTCAAGAGAAGCATATGACATTTTAACATAAAATTGGGCAAAGTATGTGGAATCTAGCTCATCCACCCTGTGAAAAATAGACTACACAATACCAACTCCAGATGAATTATTGCACGACACACAAAGAAAAGCCTCCAAAGTAGATGCACGAGCTTGAATCTTGAGAAATTAACCAAAAGCTCCAATGGAGGTGGTAAAGCAGCAAAGCAAGCTAAATCGCAGATTACTATTATTTCCTGCGCCATTGCAAGGCCATGCAAACCCAATGCTTAATCTAGCAACTCTCCTTCATCACAAAGGCTTCTCCATCACCATCACCATCACCCAATTCATTATAATCCAGTAAATCCTACCCATTTCCCACACTTCACTTTTCACTTCTTGAAGCATAGCTTGCTTGATTCATACTCCAACTCCGCTTCACCTGATTCTGTCACAGTCGTAGCTGCCATAATTAGAAGCTGTTCAGAACCATTCCGGGAATGCTTGTCTAAAATTTTGCACGAGTCTGCTGCTGCAGACCAGGAGCCCGTTGCTGCCCTGATGACGGATCCGTTCTTTGCGTTTGTTGGGCCTGTCGCCGCTAGCTTTAACCTTCCTAGGATCGGGCTGAGGACTGGTAACATGTTGGCTTTACTGCTCTCTTGTTCCCTATCCTCTTTAAGAGAAAAGGGCTATTTTCCTCTCCAAGGTAACTTTAAGCCTTCATATATTTTCTTAAACAAGGTATCATCTTAATAGAAAAGACAGGCTTAAGGGAAATTAGGCCTCATGCCTAAATTTCTACTTTCAGTTTGCTGATAACCAGAAACTATGTATTCTGAAAATGTTTTAGTATCACCATGGGCTTTTTTTATTCACCTTATTTTCAGTCCTTATCGGAATAAGTTCAGATTAGGTCTGATAAGGACAAATAAGTTCAGATAAGTTCTATTCAGCAAACATAAGCAAAAAAAAAGTCTTGACACTCTCACAAAATAAGGTCTAATAAGTTTAAATAAGTTCTAAAAGGTTCATATTAGGTCTAATAAGTTCACATAAGTTCAGATAAGCAAAAATAAGTTGAATAGCAGAGACTCTATATATGATGGCCTGATGGATAAAGCTAAAACCTCATATGTGGTGTTTGGTATCTTCTGTACTGGTAGAAACCAAGATCCCTGAAAATGAAAATGGCTTTCTCATTTCAATAAGGATAATCAATAGATGCACAACTAATATCTATGAAGAAGCTGAGTAAGAAGTAAAAATACAAGTAAATGCAAATCCTCGTACATTTTAGTTCACCTGGTTTAATCATAAATGACCTATCAAGAAATAGTATGTTCTCTAGCTGTTTATTGATCAGCTTCAAATCATAATTTATCTGATTACTCTCTTTCTCTTTCTGTCACACATTTCAGATGATAAATTAGAAGAACCACTGCCAGAGTTTCCTCCATTGAAACTCAAGGACCTTCCTCCAGAGTCTCGGCATGCCCTACTGGAAACAGTAATCGAAGGAAACAAGACTTCTCAAGGACTCATATGCAATACCTTTGAGGAACTGGAAGATTCTTCAACAGCTAGAGTTCAACAAATTCTTCCTATCCCTATCTCTGTTGTCAGTACATGCACACAAGACCAGAGTTCCATTGCCTGGCTCAATACTCAAGTGCCCAATTCTGTACTGTATGTGAGTTTTGGGAGTGTTGCTACACTGAGCAAAGCTGAATTCCTCGAGCTAGCCTGGGGACTTCTCGAAAGCATGGTGCCTTTCTTATGGGTGATCCGTCCTGGGTTGATCCAAGGCTTGTAAGCCAATGACCCATTGCCTAAAGGTTACATTGAATTGGTGGGTGAAATAGGATATACTTTCGAATGGGAGCCTCAGTTAGAGGTTTTATCCCACCCAGCCGTTGGTGGGTTTTGGACTCACAACGGCTGGAACTCGACTTTGGAGAGCATTTGTGAAGGAGTGCCAATGCTTTGTCAACCACTCTGTGCTGACCAACATATAAACGCGAGGCATGTGAGTGATGGTTGGCGGATAGGATTGAAGTTGGAAAAGGGGATAAAAAGCGAAAGGAGTGAAATAGCAAGAACAATAAGAAAACTGATGCTGGCAGAAGAAAGGGCGCAGATGAAGAGCAAAATAACAGCTTTGAAGGAGAAAGCTACTCTTAGTCTCAAGGAAGGCGGTTCTTCATACAAATCTTTAGAGAGGCTTATCAGCTACCTACTATCATTTTGATCCACTTATTCATTGTATTATTTGAATTGGCATCAACCAAACTCAATCTAAGTAGAGAAAGAAAAAATTGATTGTCCAAGGCCTAGAGATGGTTCCAAACCTCTGACAAACAATGATTGCTTTCTGATTTTTTTAACTCTTTATCCTCATCCATATAAAGATATATTCGCCGATCGCTAGAGTTCACAAAGCCTTTCCCATCCCCATCTTTACGATAGGTTCTTTATAAAGTTGGAATTCATTTCCTAGATTGGTTTCTTAGATCAATGGTTGGGAATGCATGAAAGGGAAAATAGGGGAGCTGTTTGGGTATATATTTTTCTCTAGCTTAGGTGCAACCATCTTAAGATAGGAAACAGATAAAAGAAATGGAGAAGATTAAATTGCCATTACACACACACTTACACAAGGTAGGGCAATGGGTCATTGGCTTGGAAAATGATCTAAGAAACTCCTTAGAATCTGTGCCTCTCCAATGTTGTAACAAATTGGAATGGAGAAAGCATAATAATAAGTCAAATGTCACAATAAACAACACTTAAGCATCACAAATCGAGTAGTGATGTAGTATAACTCTCAAAAATAACCTTCAAACGGAGAATTATAATGAATTAGCATCCACATAAATCACGTGAGTAAAGCAGGCTTCTATATGTGTTCATTATACAAAGAGAAAAAGTAACTATGCTGCCAAAAGCTGGTACTGAATTTGGTGGCAGATCCAATGATAATGGTGGCCCCTAAAAGGTTATAATAGATGCCCTCTTCATATTTTGTACTAGTATAATACTCCCGCTGTATATTTTTTTTTTGTCTCTTCAAACTTACTTACGTAGCTATTTGTGCTTTCTCACAATCTCAAAGACAAACCTTTAAACATTAATACTTTTATATACAAATTACTAAAGTTAAAAAAGATTGGTAATATAAAAATACATATTGAGGCAAATTTAACAAGATCTTACATTATAATGGTTTTTCTTATATACTAGTGAAAAAAAGGCCAAATTTTATGAACTTTAATAGAGCACTCTCTTTGTGACTTCACATTTACATACAATAAGAAAAACATTATCATATAGGATCTTGTTATATTTTTTTATAACAGGTCGTTTCAAAACAATCAATTTTTTCTTATTATTATTAATAATTAATTCAAATTAATAGTCAAAAGTGTGTCTTGAAGACTTGCAAAAAACCAAATGGGACAAACAATAAGGACCAGTAGGAGTAGAGGTGGCAAACGGGTCATACGGGTCGGGTACGAGTCGGGTCATAATCAGGTCAACTTTGTGTTCGTGATGCATTCGGGTCGGGTTCGTTCGGGTTCGAGTCAATCTCGGGTCCATTAAATTTAGGGCCACATCGGTTCGGGTCGGTTAAATCAGGTTTTTAATCTAGCAAATAAAAAACCACATATAAGACTAATAAAACTAAGTGAAATAATAAATGGGAGGTGTCAAAGTCATATATAGTATTTAATGACAAATTTTTTTCCTTAAATTTGTTTAAAAAATAACTAATATAACAACTTTTCGGGTCGGTTCATCATTATCGGGTCAATTGGGTTCGGGTGGGTTCGGGTTATATTCAGTCCTATTTAATTTCGGGACGGGTTGTTTCGGGTTTTAGTTCCATTTCGGGTCATTATTTTCGGGTGAAGGCGGGTCTCGGGTCAGTCAACGGGGTACAGGTCTATTTTGCCGGCTATAAGTAGGAGTAGTGAGTAATTAGAGAGGGTGGGAGTAGAGGTGATCAACATGGGCCCAGCCCGAAAATGGGCGGGTTTTGGGCACGAATTTTCTGCCCGCAGTCGGGCCCGAACCGATTTTTTGGGAAAAAATCCGGGCCACGGGTGACATAAATATGGAAATTTAGGCTAATTTTTAGCCCGGCCCAGATTAGTGGGTTTTGGCGCGGGAATTTCGGCCCGAGGCTTGGCCCGAAACGGACCACTTTTTTTGGCCAAAGCCCGGCCGGGCCCTTGATCGCCTCTAGGTGGGAGTATATTTACCCAGTCATAAGATGAATTCATACTTAGGATTGACGCAAGTAACTGCTAAATGTGAACAAGAACTGGAAGTGTGTAACAAGAGGAAGTAAAACTCAAAGGATTAGGATTCCTTGTGTTCCAAATTTTGATCATAATTTCTTGCAATACTACAAAAGTATAAGAAAAAACATTTGCGTGTGGCATATAGCTGGTTTCATATCAACATGTACTTCGGAAATGTTCAAACTTTTTTGTATTTTTTACAAATACATAATTAAATATATTACTCCCTCTGTCCCTTAATAGATTGCCCATTTCTCTAATGCACGTTTGCCAATGTACGTTTTGTATCGTTAATATCTTTAATTATATATTAGTAAAAATTATAAAAGTTTGATTTTCAAAATGTACACCATGAGACGAATCCAATAAGACCCCATATGACTATGTTTTATCTTATATATTGGAAATTATTTTTGAGGACTTTCTTTACCTATGAATAGTGCCCAAATTAGAAATGGGCAATCTATTAAGGGACGGAGGGAGTATTAGTTAAAATTTGCATTGGAAATGGTGGGGCGAAAAAACTAGGAACAAAAAGGAAGAAAGAAGAAAAGATAGAACAAGATTGGAGGGATGAAACGAGAAATGCGACGCAATACCTAAAATGAAAAGTATGAAGTTCATTTCAGGACGGAGGCAAGTATTTTAACCCAGTGTATGACTTTATAAAAAAACAAACAGAGTAAATAAAATCTAGCTCATCCAATCAGTGTCAAAAATATCGGCAAATCACCCAACTCCACATAAAATGTGGCACACAACACAAAGAAAAGTTTCATAAGAGGAAGCACGAGATTGAAGATTGAGGAATCAACCAAATAGCTCCAATGGAGGTGGTGAAGCAGCAAAGCAAGATAAGCCGCAGATTACTACTATTTCCTGCACCATTTCAAGGCCATCTAAACCCAATGCTTAATCTAGCAACTCTCCTTTATCATAAAGGCTTCTCCATCACCATCATCCAAATTCCTTATAATCCTGTGAATCCTACCCATTTCCCACACTTCACCTTCCACCTCTTAAAGAACAGCTTGCTAGAGTCATATTCCAAGAACTCTCCTCCACCTGATTCTGTCACAGTCATAATTGACATGAATAAAACCTGCTCAGAACCATTCCGGGATTGCTTGTCTCAAATCTTAAGCGACGCTGCTGCTGTAGACCAGATTCAGGAGCCTATTGCTGCCTTGATTGCAGATCCTATATGCGTGTTTGTTGGTTCAGTCGCCGCAAGCTTTAACCTTCCTAGGATAGCACTGAGGACTGGTAGCGTGTCGGCTCTACTGGTTTATTGTTCCCTGTCCTCCTTGAGAGAAAAGGATCATTTCCCTCCCCAAGGTAACTTCAAACCTCCCCCAAAGGTATCTTCTTCATAGGAAAGAGAGGCATACTCAATAGCACTTTTGCTTGATGCCTAGATTTCTACTATCAGTGTTGTTGGGAACCAGGAACTACGTGTTCTATCAATGTTTTTAGTACCAAATTATATGATGGATAAAGTTAACACCTTATATGTGGAGTCCGTATTGGTTTCAATCAGTGTTACCTAATTCCCCGATTCCCCCGCGACCGCAAATTGAGAAAAGCGAATTATGGTCGATTTTAGTTCATTTTGGCCCATTTTGGGCGGGTGGCGAATTCAAAAGCGAATTAGATAGCGAATTAGGTAACACTGGTTTCAATACTGATAAAAACTAAGGCCTCTGAATATAATGGCTTTCCCAATTTCAACATGAATTATCAAGACAAGAACAAATAATTTTCTCGGCAAGTTGAGTAAAAGTGCAATTGATAACAAGTCTTGCTACTTTTTAGCTCGTTAACCTATCAAGAAATTGTATGTATTATAGCTGTTTATAGAAAGATTCATCTGTTCACCATCAAGTCATAATATTTTGTCAATTCCTTCACCTCCCTGTCTCATTCTCTCTCCCTCTCCCCCCCCCCCTCTCTCTCTCTCTGCTCACACATTTCAGGTACCAAGTTAGAAGAACCACTACCAGACTTTCCTCCACTGAAACTCGAGGACCTTCCTTCAGAGTCGTATCACGACCTACTGGAGACTCTAGTCCGAGAGACCAAGACTTCCCAAGGAGTCATATGCAATACCTTTGAAGAGATTGAAGATTCTTCAATAGCCAAAGTTCAACAAACCTTTCCCGTGCCCATCTTCCCTATAGGCCCCTTGCACAAACAATGTCCAGCTTCTGCCATCAGCATAATCCCGCAAGACCAAACTTCCATTGCGTGGCTAAATACACAAGCACCCAAGTCTGTGCTATATGTGAGTTTTGGGACTGTTGCCTCAATGAGCAAAACTGAATTTCTTGAGCTGGCCTGGGGACTGCTTGAAAGCATGGTGCCTTTCCTGTGGGTGATCCGCCCTGGGTTGATCCAAGGCTTGGAAGCCAATGATCCATTACCAGAAGGTTACCTTGAAATAGTGGCTGAAAGAGGATATATTGTCAAATGGGCCCCTCAATTCGAGGTTTTATCCCACCCAGCTGTTGGCGGGTTCTGGACTCACAATGGATGGAACTCGACTTTGGAGAGCATTTGTGAAGGAGTGCCAATGCTTTGCCAACCGCTCTTTAGTGACCAATTTATGAACGCGAGGCATGTGAGCGATAATTGGAGAGTAGGACTGAAGTTGGAAAAGGGGATACAACGGGAAGAAAGTGCAAGGGCAATAAGAAAACTGATGCTGGAAGAAGAAGGTGCACAGATGAGGAGCAGAGTAACAGATTTGAAGGAGAAAGCTACTCTCGGTCTCAAGGAAGGTGGTGGTTCATACAAATCTTTAAAAGAGCTTATCAGCTACCTACTATCATTTTGATCCATTTATCCATTGTATCATTTGAATATTGGCATCGACCCAATAAAACTTTGAGAAAAAAAAATGCGCAATCAAATGTGCTTGTTCAAGTCCTAGAGTTGGCTCCAAATCCAAACCTGCCTGCCTTCTGATTTTCGCAAGTCTTGATCCCCATAAACAGGAAAAATAAATAATTGATGAACGAAAGTAAAAACACATAGAATCCTAAGATCAGCCAAGAAGCCAACTTCACTCAGGACTAGGACATCTTAGTAAACAATTAATCTGACCTCTTACAATGTGCTCGAATGAGGGGAATCATATACTCTATAGTCTATACTAAAACAGAGGCCACTAAAGTTTCCTCTAAAATTCCTTCCCGAATCAATAAGATGTATTGAATGATACCCTTGGAACTCAAAATAAAGGTACATTAATTATATATTTGCATTGAAACAAAACTTTAGTTGATTAATGCAAATTTATTAAATAATTACATAAATTATCAGAGGCTTGATTTTTTAGCGTCCAATTTTTTTTCATATAAGCTTAAACTTAAGCAAAGAGCATGGACAACATAAGGTCCGTTTTAATTTATTTGGATAACCAAATAAGGGTAAACAAAAGAACCTAAAAATCCATTTTCCTACCCTTTTAAAGAAAACAATCCTTCCAATGTTTGAAAGATTTCGAGAAAACGTTCACACCCCTTTTCTTTATGATTGCTAACCAAATACTTCACATTGTTAGGCTCTTGATCTCTACTTCCTCCGTTTTTTTTATTGCTACATTTTCTTTAAATGGTTGTTTCTTTTTAATTGCTACATTGTTTAAATTTTCCTTATTTTGGGTATTTGGCCCACCATAAAGTAATACTATTATATTTGCTTTTCTCTTTTTCCACCCAAAAGTACTACTTTTTCACTTTTCCCCATTATTTTACACTAAATGAGTCAAAAAGTACCCTCCAAAAAGCTTGAAAGTGACATTGCCTAAATTGTTGTGCATACAACAATATAGCAATTAAAAAAAACGAAGGGAGTATAATATTATTGGAATTGGCTGACTTTTGGTTGTCTTACCTTTCCTATCTCGAAATTCGTGCAAAGATAGCAAAATAAAATTCCGGGTGTCTTATGCAGTATGGTAGAGAAAGGTAATCAGATGCAGAGTCTTTGTAACTGAGCAAAAACCAACGCAAGCACTTGTGTCACACATCACATGTTATATGGAATTGAGCAATACAAGTGGCTTTAACACAGACATGGTCTTCATTTGGTTGTTTTCCTATGTAATTTCAGTGGGCAAAAGTCCAAAGCAGTATACTACTAGCACATACACATAGATATCTTAAACTTAAGATACTATTCCACTATAAAGTGACAGAAATGACGATGCAACCAAGGTTTCAGATTAGTTTCCTTTAACCCTACTAAGAATCAGTCTAGTTAAACAAAAATTGAAGTAAAAAAAGAAGTCAAATTATCAGAAATACATCAACCAAATAAGCTCGGCCCTTGGCGTAAATAAATTAAGTTCAACAAATATAGCAAGCTGAGCTAATAAAAGTAGAGGAGAACATAATTAGAAAGACAAGGAAAACATGCATTCTCAGTCAATTATCCTACAAAAGCAGTGAGCATTTCAGGCTTCCCTAATTCTATGTCCTAAATATTAACAAAAGTTCCAGAGGAGGAACTGAGGAAGTGAAGCAGCAGAATACGATGGGGGTAAGATTAATCCTATTCCCTTTACCACTGCAAGGCCATGTTACACCAATGTTCCATCTAGCGACTCTTCTCCACACAAAAGGCTTCTCAATCACCATCATCCAAACAAACTACAAATCTCTTGATCCTACCCATTTCCCGCACTTTACCTTCCACTTCCTGGATGATGGCTTGCCCGACAATGTCACATTTGCACCAAATAATTCGAGTACAATTCTAGACTCCCTGAATACAAACTGCTTAAACCCATTTAGAAATTGCTTGTCCCAAATTTTGAGCAAGGGTGCCACACAACAGGAGCCTGTAGCTTGCCTTATTGCAGATCCTATGTGGTCGTTCACTAGGTCTGTTGCAAGTAGCTTCAGCCTCCCCAGGATCATGCTGAGGTGTGCTAGCATGTCTACCTTCTATATTTATCATTCCCTACCATCTCTACGAGCAAAGGGCTACTACCCTCTCCAAGGTATTAACCTCAACATCTTTGTTTCTTTCAAGTCTGGTCTCATAAGAATGAATATTTTACTCCCTCCATCTCAAACTAACAGGCAATATTTGATTTAATATTATCACAAATTCTTCAGTACTTAACCTTCTGAATTTCTACGGTACCGATAAAGCCTTTCCAAGAAAGTATTTGTAATAAAATGAGATATCATTAAGGATAATATGAGAGAGTTCAATATTAAACTTACCAATTTAGAACGTGGTCTATCATTTTGAGACAGTCTAAATTAGATATATGGCTAGGAAGTAAGTTTTTCCTCTCCAAGGATCTTCAATGGATCTTGATGCCTAAATGTTTCTACTGTCAATCTGTTGCTAACCAGAATACTGCAGAGAAAAGTCTATAATCAGAATTCAGAAGGAAAGATGGGAAGAGCTTACCTCACATGTAATTTAGACATCATAGTTTAACACTAAGGGCTTCAAAGAAGATTACATCAATCTTATACCGATAACTTCCTTCATGCCTGAGTAATAGGCCACATTAAACCAGTAATTGCAATCATTATATTATAGTCAAACTTTTAAAACAGTAATGTTGCAAATTTATTTCAATGTTATTTACATCAAGGCTAAATATAAACTTGAAGAATTCATAATAATTAGTAAGCTTTGACCACAAGGTTGAATGTGGCGTATTGTTTTGGAACAACTAGTTCCACGACTTCCATCTAGACTAAAATTCAGTTTCTTTTTCAAGTTCCATTTCCATAATCATATAGCAATAGTACCTCCAAGCCGTAGCACCACATAGTTGTATTAAGCCAATATGATGCATGTTTCCCGTAGATTAAATAATAATCCAAGAAAAATGCATGAAGTAGATCCTCATATAGAAAAAAGTGAAAACACTTCTAGCAGCATAAATCAGTGCAAAGCTTGGACTTGCAACTATTTGACAATGACGCAAATTAACAAATTGCAACTACTTTGATGACAATCAACGCTGGATCATAACACCTATATCCTTATTTCCGATTTTCTCGGTAAAAAAAGACGCTAAAAGTTTCCTGAATGCACTAGCAAGGCAAAGCATGGGCTGGCATTATTACTATAAATTTGTAATGATTTAGCAACATCACCATTATCTTTGTGACTTACTTGTCAGTTTAATATATCAAAGCAATATTACTAATTAACAACTCTTTAAACTGTATGTATGATTCCAAAAGGCAAAAAATACACGATGCTAGTGAATTCTACCTACCTCTCCTTTATGGCATTTCCTGTCACTTCCCTAACTTCCTCTCTCAAACGTACACATTTCAGAAACTAAATTTGATGAGCCAGTACCAGAGCTTCCACCTCTCAAAGTCAAAGATTTACCTCCAGAAGCAGGACATAATCTACTGGTAAGTATAGTGAAAGAGATGGAGACTTCTCAAGGAATCATCTGTAACACATTCGACGAGCTTGAAGGTTCCTATATAATGAGAGTTCACCAAGTCCTTTCCATCCCCATCTTTCCACTCGGCCCAATACACAAAGGCACAACAAATTCTCAGGTGAGCATATGGAAGCAAGACCATACATCCATTTCATGGCTAAATACACAGGCACCCAAGTCTGTACTTTATGTCAGTTTTGGGAGTATTGCAGAAGTGAGCAGAGCTGATTTTCTAGAGATAGCCTATGGACTAGCCAACAGCAAGCTACCTTTTCTATGGGTGGTTCGCAACGGGTTGATTGAAGGGTCAGAGTCAAACGAAGCAATCCCACTACCAGAGGGTTATGTAGACATGGTATGCCAGAGAGGACATATTGTCAACTGGGCACCTCAACAAGAGGTCTTAGCCCACCCTGCCATTGGAGGTTTCTGGACACATTGTGGATGGAATTCAATCATGGAGAGCATCAGTGAAGGGGTGCCAATGCTTTGCCTACCTTTGTTTGCCGACCAGACAATAAACACGAGGCACATAAGTGAGAATTGGAAAATTGGATTACAATTGGAGGAAGGGATAGAAAGGGGGGGAATTGAGAGGGCAATCAGAAAATTGATGGTGGAAGAAGAAGGTGAAGCAATGAGAATCAAGATTAAAGCTCTCAAGGAAAAGGCAAATCTTGCTTTTGCGGAAGGTGGCTGCTCTTACAAAACCTTGGAAAATTTCACTAGCTACCTACTATCTTTTGTGTCATTGAAGACAACTTAGTTTTCTCAGATAAACTGCTAAAGCAGAATATACTCAATAAAACTTGCATGATGAAATACTCAAACGAGCAGCATTCAAGCCAATTATAATATCTAGACGCTATTAATTTGTGCTATATAAGATTATGTCAACTTTTCTAGCTAATTATAATTTCATCAGCTTTTGTTTTAGAAGCA
The DNA here is from genome assembly GCA_947648045.1 of Beta corolliflora. Classification (NCBI taxonomy): domain Eukaryota; kingdom Viridiplantae; phylum Streptophyta; class Magnoliopsida; order Caryophyllales; family Amaranthaceae; genus Beta; species Beta corolliflora. The sequence continues at coordinate 517,264 of CANSZD010001252.1, read as the reverse complement.
CTTATAAGGAGGATAGAGATACTATAATTTTTCACTACTCATTCCTAAATCCTAACATATTGTATTTACTGATAAAAAGCAATAAAGAATCAACGTACATAGTTAAAGAAACTGAAATAATATACCACCTTCAAAGAGGCACAAACCCAGTAGTCTTTGCAACAATCTCTCCAAAACATTGGCAAAAAGATCTCTTGTATTGACCAACACTTATCTTTTTCTGATCGTCACAGATCGAGCTAGTTTCCATTGCTTTACTTGAAGGTAATTTGGGAAGTTTATCAGATCTAACAGCTACTAATGGATTTAACATATCTTCTCACAGGAAGTTACACCAGATGGTAGCATATTATTTTAATTCAGATAAGAGATTACTGACTAGTAAATAAGTAATAAGTTAATGTTCTTTTCTTTTACTATCTCTTACCATGAAATCAACCTCTATCTTGTTTGCCAATGAAAATGTCATCAAAAGACCCATTCTTGCAATTCTGATCGAAAAATATATTGGAATAAAATTGATGACATTTTCAGTATAGAATTGCCATTTAACATATTATTGGAATATATATTCAGGATAAAATTGCCATTTAACATATTATTGGAATATATATTCAGGATAAAATTACCATTTAATATATATTGGAATATTCTACCCTCATAATTATAATTAAGCCTCAATCTTATTTTTCGATCAAAATGTTGTTGGTTGTTGGGAAAGTGATATCGTTGGGTGTATGCAAACAGAATCGAGATGATCCTATAGGTAATACCGATATTGTTGGATGATAACATTATAAGCCTCAACAACATTTTATCGAAAAATAAGATTGAGGCTTAATTATAATTATGAGGGCAGAATATTCCAATATAGAATTAAGAGATCCAATTGCACAATAATTTCATAAACCATAAATGGCAATTCAGACTTTACCACTTTTCCAGGTCTTCTTTTTTTATATTTTGGTAAGTCTAGACTTCTTAGTAGTCATTGAATTTCATTGTCTGTGTTATTTCAGGTTTGGCAACAAATGACTAATAACAGAAGACACTTGACCATTAATTGCCTAGAGTACCATAACACTATGCTGCTGCATTGCATTGTCTTCACGGCAATAAAGCCAGCAATTAACCTCCACATATAGGAGGGTCCCAAAAACATGAACTTCCTAAAGGCTTCTCAAGTTACTCTTCCAGGTCATATTCTTTTCAGTCTACTAACGTTTTTCAATCAAATTCTTCTTCCTTGACAACAGAGGACCCTCAAAAGTGGAGGGCCCCAAATTTTCTAGATAATCCAAACAGAAAAGCAGAACCCATTGCTCTCTCTCATCTCACACGGTTTGCTTAGTGTTCACTAAAGACTTTTCACTAAAAAAAATTGGCGTGATCTATATTAAGAAATGCATCTATTTTAAAATTGCGTCATTTCTCCTTTAATGGGCAGTTGGCACCAATTATTAACATTAGCACAACCACCAACTTTTTAGACAACCTTGCTGATACTAAGTGGTAATCTCAATAAGGTAATTCATACTAATTCAACGCTTGAATTGGAAATTCTACAGAAATAGAAAGTGAAATTGGCACAGGTCGATAAAAATAACTAAAATTAGCAAGATGGGAAACGGCATGGCTGCAGAAAAGTTTCCTCTTGCATGTGGACTGTTGCCAAAAGGCCATTTATTAACCAGTATTAGCATCATAAGCAAGACAGAAAACCTAGTAAGGAAAAGCTGATTAATACCATTACCTTTATAAGAGATTCCGCACGTTTGGAATATGCAGTATATATATCAATAGAAGAAGGCACAAACATCTGCAGTTGGTAGCCAGTTTCTAAAACATCAATGGAGAAGAAGCAAGAGAACAAACTTTGTTGCAGAGTGGTACTATTTCCTCAGCCATATATAGGCCACATAACCCCAATGCTGAACTTAGGAAATGCCCTTCATTCTAAGGGCTTTTCCATCACTGTAATTCACACCCGTTTCAACTCCCCAAATCCTACTGAATTCCCCAACTTCAACTTCCACTTCATTGAAGATGTCCTGTCAAAAGCTAAAACGCCATTGTCAGGTTCTTTGGATACCATAACTATCCTTAATAAGAGCTGTTCAGAGCCTTTCCAGGAATGTTTATCCCAGATTTTGGAGGAAGCTTCCAAGGACAAAGAGCCGGTAGCATGCTTGATATCAGACCCCTTGTGGGAGTTTACAGGGATTGTTGCTCATCAACTCAACGTCCCAAGGTTTGCGCTAAGAACTGGTGGCCTGTTAGCTTCCATTCTTTATGACTCCTTGCCGCTTCTTCAGGAAAAAGGCTATTATCCCCTCCAAGGTACTTCCTGATTTCTATAATCAATGGAGAACATTAACTTGGAATTTTTCATTGATCTAGTTAACATGTCAGAAAATCTGTAATCAGCAGAAAGCCATTAAGAAAACAAGAAAAAGCTAGAGTGTCAGTGTAAGTACAGCAATTCAATAACTAGTTGTTTCTCAGTTGTGGACCTAGCAGTAAATTTCATATCAAGCCAGAAAAAAAAAATATAAAATATCAGAAGTTTTGAATCAAAAAAAAATTCTACTTAGATTTGCAATCCCACATATCTTAATAAAATGAAGAATGCACTTGAACACAAAACTAGGTGAGAGGTGATTTGCCACCCCCTAAGAAATGAAATAGCACTGAAATCGTATACTTCCATTTTAATCTGTCTTTGATTTTCTTCATTTCTTGTTGTACCATCTGGCTTTCAGATACTCGAAAAGAAGAGCCAGTTTTAGAGATTCCACCTCTTAAAGTAAAAGACCTACCTCCAGAAAGAGATCATGATGTATTAGTTAGCATGGTAAAAGAAACCAAGAGCAACTGTCAGGGTATCATCTGCAACACATTCAAGGAACTTGAAGGCCCAACACTGGACAGAGTTCATGGAACTTTTCTTGCTACTCCTATCTTTCTGATAGGTCCACTACATAAAAGCTCTCCAGTTTCTAAGAGTAACCTAGTTAGTAAAAACGAAAGCTCCATTACCTGGCTAAACAAACACGCACCAAATTCTGTACTATATGTAAGCTTTGGGACTCTTGCAGCAGTAAGCAAGGAACAATTTCTAGAGGTAGCTTGGGGACTGGCCAAAAGCCAGCAGCCTTTCCTCTGGGTGACTCGACCTAGGTTGATTAATGGCTTGGAGAAAAATGATGAGTTATTTCCAGAAGAATTTCTAGAGACCCTGAATGAGAGGGGCCACATTGTTACATGGGCACCACAGCAACAGGTTTTGGCTCATCCCGCTATTGGGGGATTCTGGACTCACTGTGGGTGGAATTCAACCATCGAGAGCATCTGTGAAGGGGTACCTATGATTTGCTTTCCATTTTTTGGCGATCAGAAGATGAACGCTAGACACGTAACCGATGTTCTGAAGGTCGGATTGCAATTGGAGAAAGGACTTGAGAGACAAGAGATAAACAGGGCGATCAGAAGATTAATGGTTGAAAAGGAAGGTAATGAAATGAGAGAACGGATAACTTCTTTAAAAGAGAAAGCAGATCATTGCCTAGTAAAAGGAGGGTCTTCATATGAATCATCAGACCAACTGACTAGTCACATTCTATCATTCTGTGGTGCTGAAAAAATGAAAAGCTGAAGAAACTTCAGACAAAAGTGTAGAATCAGCAAATAAAGAGTCATTTCATCCACAAATCATGGGCATATGATATAATCCCTTGTTTGTTCAAGCAGCTAAACAATAATACAGTTTATCTTTGTTTTATTCTTTTCCTAGCAGCTTCTCACATACTGATCCTACACCAGATTGCATTGTTTTCCTTTTGGCATAGCAGCCCCTGTGTACTGCATATGCAACTTGTTCTGCTCATTTCGAACAGCAAAAACAAAAATAGTACATAGGTGCACCGCTCTTTCTCCCTCCGTTCTCATAAGTCTCTCTTCATCTTCGTAGTCACTCAAACCCATATTTTCTACACAGCTTTAGAAAGCTGAACATGTCATGCATAAAACCCTTCATCAAACAGGTAGCACCCACACACTAAGCAAACAAAAATTCCACAGGGAAAAAAAGATAACAATAATTGAAAAATCAGGAATACTAAAAGATACATTCAATTCACGTTGTAATGTTTATCAGGTACATTGAATTACATTTGGAAATAAATTATACCAGTAATTAAATTCAATCTTACACTCAAAATTCTTGTTGTATTATGCCAGAAGATATCTTAGTCTGGACTATCTTTTGCAGATTAAAAAAAATCATTAGTAAATGTATCAAATTAAGGCCAGCTTTTTGCATGTCCCAATTAAACAAGGTGTAGATCATAAACAAAAAAAATGATTTTCTGTTGATAATCCCATAGCCAAAGATGCAACACATTTGGGAGTTGAATATGTTCCTTAGAGACCCTTAGGGTAGTATTCAAACTTTAGGTGATGGTAGATAGTTGCTGTAGATATGAATTTTTCCTACACAAGGGACCATTGGCTATATATTCTGATATTGATGCCCCAACAAATCACAAGAAAATCGACTTGAAGTCTGGCCTACTGGGTAGCTGAACAAGGCCTACCAGTCCCATAAATCAATGTTATTAGGCAATACACACATGTTAATATAACTCTAAGATGCAATGTGTCTGTGACAAATATGATAATCTAACAGCCACAAAACCTAAATCAAACCGGGATATATTTTATTTTCCGCTATAGAATATGAGAAAATTACCTGACTTTCATACTAAACTAAAAAGTATCCAGAAGTGGTGTCCCTCAAATGGTTCAAAACGAAAGCTACTCTTTATCTCAAGGAAGGTGGCTCTTCATACAAAGCCTTAGAGAGGCTTACCAGCTATTTATAATAAATTTGAACATTTCGGTATTTTATCATCAATATTGGCATCAACCACTTTAAACTTAGAAAATAAAAAAAATAGTTGCCAAAATGAATACCTTCTTTCAACGTTCCATCACAGGGAGGGATTGCTTATTTCCTTTCGCTCATTTTCATTGTGCATGGTAGAATAGCTAATGGCATAAGTGGTTTTAGGCCAAACGGTTACAGAAATTTTTAAAAGAGTGCAAGTGAGATGTGTCAACATGATCATCCAATCCCTCACAAAGTAGGCGTTGCATCAGTATCATACCTTAGATTGAGACCATGATATTAGACTACATACAAAGTAAATTTTCGATGAGGGAAACGGCAGCAAGAATATGTACCCCAATATGTACGTCTCAATCGAAAATTGAGTTTGAGTTGCTCGACATTCAATTGTCTAACCCTTACTTAGCATAAAAAAGAATAATAACTTAAAGTTTTGGAATTTCGATGTAGTACAGAGAAGCCAAGACCACAAAATTTTTATGAAAATAGTGGCCAAGATTGACTCTCAATATGGCATATTACCAAAAGATCAAAGGAGTAGAAGAATCCCATCTCAATGACCAAAATCGAATTTCAGATTAACCATGTAAGTTATAACAGCCACGTGAAGAAAGATAGGCAAATTGCCTAAAATCATTTCCCCTTTAAAGAGATGACCATTTCCCCAGCTCTATGTAACATAATCAGCATAGAGAAGCCCTTGAACTCTCATAAATTCACTGGAGTTTCAAAGATAGAAGTGATGCAGAGGAGTGAAATGGGGCTTAGATTACTACTATCCCCTCTACCATTCCAAGGCCATGTAACACCAACATTTCGTCAAGCGACTGTCCACTCAAAAGGCTTCTCAATCACCATTATCCAAACCCACTACAACTCTCTTGACTTTTACAAACTTCATACACTTCCCCTTTCACTTTCTCAGTGATAACTTGCTCAACAAAGACAAACCGGCTCCAAATAAATAGTTTACAGTCATAGCTTCACTTATCACAAACTGCTTAAAACCAATCAGCAATTGTTTGTCCCAGATTTTGAACATATTGCAGATCCTATGTGGTTTGCAGGGTCTGTGGCCAGTAGCCTCAGCCTGCCCAGGATCATGCTGAGGTGTTCTAACATGTATACCTTTGATGTTCATCATACTCTACCAGCTTCACGAGAAAAAGGATACTTCCCACTCCAAGGTACTCAGTCTACTCACTGTGGATACACAAGCACCCCAAATCTGTACAGTTTTCGGAGTATTGTAGCGTTAAGCAAAGCTGATTTTCTAGAGAGCCTATGGACTAGCCAGCACCAAGCAGCCTTTTTATGGGTGGTTCATCACTGATTGATTGAAGGATTAGATGCAAATGATCTGCTACCACTGCCAGAGGATTACTCAGACATGTATGTCAAAGAGGACGTATTGTCAATTACCTCAACAGAAGGTCTTAGCCCACACTGCTGTTGGAGGTTTCCGGACTCGCTGTGAATATAATTCAACCATGGAGAGCATTAGTGTAGGGGTGCCAATGCTTTCCCTGACCTTCTTTGCTGATCTGACTATGAAAGTGAGGCATGTAAGGTTCCGTATGTTTTGGAGGAAAATGTTTTCCAGGAAAACGAATTTTCCTATTTTCCTATTTTCCATTGTTTGGTTGGACAAGGAATTTAAAAAGGAAAACTAAGGTGAAAAAGAGTCCTCCATCCCTTTGTAAATATTTTCCTCCAAAATTTGAAGGAAAACTATTTTCCTCCACTCTCTCATTCCCAACATCTCCATTTTCCCCCTTCTTAGCTTAATAGTTTTATATCAAATCAAACAAAGTAAAACTAATATTCGTTTGCGTTTTACCAAACGGAGCCAAAGTGACAATCTGAAATTCGGACGGCAGCTAGAGGAGGGTGAAAGGGGGGAAAATAGAAAAGGCAATCAGAAAACTGATGGATTGGACGACGAAGAAGGTCAAGCAGTGAGGAACAGAATCACAACTTTGAAAGAAAAGCCAACTATATCTCATGGAAGGAGGCTCCTCATACATATCCTCGAAGAACCTCACCAGTTAACTAATGTCATTCTAGTCCACTAGTTCCAACTTCCTTATGTTGTATCATTGAAGAAAACAAGTTCCCTAAGACAAGTGATAACAGAAAATACCCAATAAAAGTTGCACAAAGAAGTACTAAAATTCGGCGACAGTCAGGATACGGAATAATAATTCTTGATTAATCTAAATTTTTGCCCATTATTTTACAAGCAATCATTCTGCATTCAATATCAGCTTTCCATAATACTCTATGTCTCTAACCATTCTAAGAGAATATGACAAAATGTTACCAAAAGATCTGCTATGATAGTTGGCTTATTCCCAAATTCTTCCTACCACACAATTTGGAAAGTGACATTTTGGACAACCCAACCAAAAACATTTACTTTTACCCCCTTTAGGCAGGGCTGGGGAAAGTAGACCCCATCTTGTAGTATACCATAGAGGTATTAACATAGTATTGTTTCCACATGCAACTGAAAATTAATATTCCATACCACACTCCAAAAAAGCAAATCCAGTTATAAAATTAGCCTACATTTTTAAAACTCATTGAAGAACGACAGGTTTTCTTTAAATATATACTTCCTCCGTCTCTTATTAATCGCAACATATGGCTTTTAACATTAGTGTCACACAGCCCTATGTCCCTATCACCACCAATTGTGTTTTTTTTAGACACGGATAAATATAGTCAATATGAGTCTAGTTAGATTCGTCTCAATATATACTTTTATAGTTTTTAAAGATAATAATGGTTAAAGTTGTGCATTTGCAAAAATTACAAGCGTGAAATCTCAAAAGTTGCAATTAATATACTTATTCAACAACATACAAATAGAAAATTGGATCTAATACTGCACATACATTATCTAATACGAACATTCACAATTAATTGAAGTAAAGCAAAAAAAACGGATTCACAAAATTGAGTGGCAATCGACCTCACCTGAACAATATGTCAGCTGATTATCTTCTCATGAATTACGGCGTCGTTTTGCAGCTAATTAAGACGCTTTAGAGGACGGAAGTGATGGAGGAGAGAGATTGTGAAGGTTTTGGTAAAGCGTCGAAAATGATGGACAGGAAAGGGATGACTATATGATCGGCCGGAGGGAAAACTTGTCGAGTACAGAACCGGCGCCGTACCATTATTTCTAAATGGACCCCAATTATAAACAATTACTACCAAGTAACGCTTGGCCTCGTCACTTTAAGATCATGGGATCAAATACGCTCTTTGGGGGTGAGGTTTCCATTACCATCCCCTGCAAACCTCACTGCTTATACCTGTACGAGATGTCAATTCAGTAGGGTCATTCATCTTACCAGCTTAAAAAAAAAATTATAAACAATTACTCTATTTGGAAGCTTTGTTGTGTGTTATGCTAAGGTACTCAGGTTTAATATAATTCTATTTTTGATGCCTTAATATCTTCACTAATTTTATTACTTTCTCTTTTTTTTTGGTGAACATGGTAACATTAACTTAAATAGTCATGGCGAAAAGCCTATTACAATCTATAGTTAAAAGCTACTTACAATAATCCGGGGATGGAAAGATGACAAATTACATTAAGGGAAACGGGTTCCTTCCTACAACCATGTGCTAGAGCATCCGCAACTTGGTTGTCTTTCCTTCTAACGAACAATAATTTCACTTCATGGAAATAAAGCTGCAGCTCCCTGCAATTCATAACAATATCACTGTAAAAATATATTTTATTACTTTCTCTTTCCTTTAAAAGATTGCCATATTTTTTTAATTGACAAATGATAATGGGTGTCTCCACGGCATTAGATAATACTAATGTATCTTACATATATTCTAATCTTAAAATAAATTACTTTCATTAAATAAATTTTTTTTGCTTTTTACTGATATTGGGAAAATTAATATAAGGGATAGAGCTCATGGCGGCAACTCTACTTTTTCATCAGGAGCAGGACATAATGGTTTCGGCTTTTTCTAAGAGCATTTTTCTTAGGCATACTATATTCTATTGCTACTGAGCTTTATTAATTTTCATTACCAATCTTTTATGAGTACTAATGATAAGTTTAGTTACTTAGCTTATCATTAGAACTCATAATTACTTTTTTCTCTTTGTGAAGAATGAAGTATATCTTGTCACCATATACTAGCCAAACAAAGAAGGAGGAGAAGCGAGAAGAACCATTCCTTGTAATTACAGGCATAAATCTAATATTTGTTAATCTTTTTACAATTTTGGTTCATTCAAATAATGACTCAATAAGTGTCTGATTAATAAATGAGTCAAATTCTATTTCATTTTTATATGATATGTTTGTTCTCATGACTAAGCTTAATACATGCGTGAAACGGCAATGAGTTTGGAAAGCTAGTAAGAGCAAAAAAAAAAAAAAAAAAGGGATAGGCAAGGGCAGGCTCTACACTAGAAAGGAGAGATTGTACTCTCGATTTCTTTTCACTTGCTACATTAACTTTATAATATACTAGACCAAAAATCTTTAACTATTAATATCTTATTTATAAAAAGTTGGTATTAATTATGAAAATAAACATTAAAACAGATCCAACTACTAGACCACATCATAACATTTTCTCTTACATGCATACTTGTGAAAAAGGCTAAAAGTATATGAGTTTTTACCCTCAAAGAGTAATTTTACTAAGTAAATATTTGGAGGGAGTAAATGCAAACTAAGTACATGAATGTTAATGGAGGTTTTCAAAGGAATGAAATATCTAACTGCAAAAACGGTGTAGCAAATGAATTAATTACTTTTGAATGAGAAAGTAATAAATGCTTTTGAATTAGAAAAAAAAATCAATTGATTAATATAGATATGATTACATTTATTACTAAGTAGTAACAATTAAGTAGGTATCTACATACAAAATAATAGTTCTTAGCTAACGCCCCGGGGAACCCATTAGCGGGCTCGTGTCTAATTTTAGTATATCTTAATTACATTTCTCGTTTTCTTTCTTTAGTTTGGGTTCACTATCTCAACTTACTCTCTTCTAGATATAATATGTCATACTGCCTTCCATGGCGTCTAATTTTTTTCTTTTTCTTCATATAATAATATTACTTTTCTTGAAACTATGTGCTAAAAAAAAGAGCAATGATTTGAGGGACAGAGTTAGTACAACTTTCAATTAACTTTGCTTGTTAAGTAATGCGTTTATTATTAAGTAATCCAATTTCGTATTATTCTTATTTTACGTGTTGATTTTGCTCAAAATTGAAGCAAAATTTAAGCTATGTGTTCTTCTATTCGATGTTTTCACTAAATACCTCTAACTTTGCAACTTATTCTTTTTCACAAATTTCACTTTTTGTGACCCACCATGCTTTTTCCCGATATCAAAAATGATGTTAAAGAATAACTCATCAGCACCACAACACCTCGTATGTCTTATCGAGCTAATAGAGGGCTCGTGTGGACCAAGCCAACCTCATGCCAGCTCGATCCATGTACAATTCTAATAACGAGAATGGTGTATATAGAAATAGAAAAAATGCCCATAAAAATTTAAGTTTATTTATATCTTACCCTCTTTTTTCACAATCTTATTAGTTTATTGATTAAGAATAATAATATCACATTAATCTAATAAAAGAACACTTATATTAGCCTAGTAGAAGTTTTAAGTGTAATAAGATGTTTTTTTTAATTTTTCCTCCATTTTTCAGCTTAAATAAGATTTACTAGCTTTTACAATACTTGATTATTATTCTTATAATTAAGGCAAATATATTTTCATCTATTGTCCTGATCATTAAAAATATTTATCAAGGAAAGTCTCTTTTCTCATATTTCTTAATCTTTGTACCATATGACACACCTCATGCTTTAATGATTACACAACATTCCAATAAATAATCTCATATGTGCTTTATTAATGACGTTTAATTTGTTTATGTCTAGAAACTAGTCAAAGGAGTTAGTATTGAGAGTCTAAAATTCCGAGGGAGTTCAATCCCAAGTCTTGTCACCGGAGATCTTGCAAAATACAGTCAAACTGGCCCAGGGGTTTTTCCGGAAAAGCCCCTCTGACGCTCAAGTCAGATGTGATTGAGGTAGAGAGAAAGTAAATGTAGAGAGAGATGCTCTGTTTTTTTTTGTAAGTGAGAATTGAATACCTGGTCATTGATGAGACTGACTTCTTATATAGTGTTGGTGATTTCCCAGACAGGAAAACCTAATGGGGGAACAACCTAGTTTTTATGAAAGTTGTCTCCCTTTTATGGTAAAAGTCTTTTTGGCTCAAAGAGGCTGATGGGCTCCTTATAGGCATACCTTTTTTTACCTTTTGGGGGGGGGGGGGGCTTTTGAAAAATATTATTTGACCGGTCCATAGATCCAAACAACCTTGATTCGTAATTTGTCGATAATTCACTGATATAAATACCAACTTTCACATAACAATTTCCGGAAAAAAAAAATAACTATAAAATGAACACAATCATATTTTACTTAACAGTAGTGATTCTTGTTAATAATATCACAACTCAAGTTTTCGCACCATTGACACCTCCTATGTTTTTTTTTGGTGTAGAGAGAGTTATAAAGACAATTAAAGTAGACGGAATTTGATCCCAAATTTTAAGCGTCATCTCCCAAAACTTTAACCAACTAAACTGGTTGACTTCCACATCTATACTTCCTATGTAAAGATATGTAATAAAGTAAACATGTACTATTTGCATATATGCCATCTTCTACTAGAAGATCACCATCTAACGACCTGAACCACCACGTCATCTAACAATGAAACAAACATTTGCACCTTTGGCAAGCTAAAAGGTAGTCATGCATGGTGAAACTTCCTAAAGGCTAGACGTCCTAGTCGATAAAATTAATCCACCGCCTAACTTACGCTATATATACTTGCCTTTTTTCATCCACACGAACATCACCTACAACAACAAAGTTTATAAAACATTAAACAACTACTAAATAGAATTTACAAACATTAAAATCACACCATGTCACTGATACCAAGTTTTTTCGGTGGCCGTGGACGGTCATCGAACATATTCGACCCCTTCTCTCTAGACATATGGGACCCCTCCACCACCACCACCACCTTTTCTGGCGACACCGTAGGGTTCGCCAACACCCGTATCGACTGGCGGGAGACACCAGAGGCGCACGAGTTCAAGGCGGACTTACCGGGGTTGAATAAGGAGGAGGTGAAAGTGGAGGTGGAAGATGGTCAAGTGCTCCAGATTAGTGGTGAGAGGAGTAGGGAGACTCAAGAGGAGAGTGACAAGTGGCACCGTGTCGAACGTAGTTCTGGAAAGTTCATGAGGAGGTTTAGGCTCCCTGATAATGCTGATATGGAAGGAATTAGAGCTAATATGGAACACGGGGTGCTTACTGTCACTGTGCCCAAGCTGCAGGAGAGGGAGCCTGATATCAAGTCGATAGACATCTCTGGTTAAGCGAGCTCACGTACGTAGAATAACTTGTTAATAGTCTATGTGTAGACTGTAAAACTCTTTTCTTTGTCTTGTAGGATCGAAGTACTAAGGTAAAAGAAAAATATGGAGTTTTCAGTTTTTCACCCTCTTGTGTATTTGTAATTAAGTACGTATATTATAGTATGTTTTCTCTTACATCTGCTAGAATATAGTGAGTAAGTAGTAGTGAGCAGTGACTAGTGATCGAGCACATGTAAAATAATAGCAATAGCTCTATGTATGCTAGCTCTGGTGGTGCCAATGAAGTTAATTAAGAAATATATGTTCGCCGGATGCATGTAGTCTTTTGGCGTAATTAGGTTTTCGTATGTTTGGTGCAATTTTAGGCTTGTTGCTTTGCTCCTATTATATTTGGTGCAATTTTAGGCTTGTTGCTTTGCTCCTATTATATTTGACAGTCCAAAAGTGATCTTGTGCTCTGCTTTCTGAAACTGTAGCCAAGATCACTTTTGGACTGTCAAATTTACAAACCACCACATGATATTAGCAGACTGCATTGTCACTTTGTCAGCTTATAATTGACTTAGTTTTGGTTAATGTACCAAATATGAAACTGATTTATTTGATGTTATGGATGACTGCTTATGGAGGGATCGTTTTATTTTTATAGGTTGTTCCTTGTGCTTATTTTGCCTTAGAGGTTGGTTTACAGGTAGAACTTTTGTAACTTCATGGTATACCTATAAATTAGTCACTCCTTATCTGTAGGGTGAAAGTTATTCGGATAAAATCCAAAATCCAATCCAATCTGAATTAGTAATTCAGATCGGATTCGGATTGAATTTTTTCGGAAAATTGGATTGAGGGTAATTGGATCCAAAAATCCAATATAACCAAATAGTAATATGCCTTGTATTATGTATCTGGATAGGGCTTAAGTGCTTAACTGAATTTTTTATAAAAAAAGCCTAGTTCATACCCCGGATTTTCATCGAAAAATTAAGTTTTAAAAAATCGGATTTTCGGATCGGATTCAATCTTGAATATGAAAATTCGGATTGGATTGGATCGGATTCAAACTCTAATTGGTTTGGATTCAGATTGGAAAATTAAAATCCAAATTTTGTTCGAATCGGATTGGATTAGGGCGTACCCCGAACTTTCACCCCTACTTATTTGGATGTAGTTTTTACTCCTGCTAAGCACACTTTGTTGTTACTGTAGAGTCATGAAGCACAAGGCGATTTGACTCGTTGGTGTCAATTAGGCAGCCTGTCGATTTTGTTACAACCGTTGTTGAATGGTGAATGCTCACAACTAGAAGGAAACAGGGGACGAATTAACGATTGTCTAAATCCAACCCATGTATGTAAGGTCTGTAACAACTAACAAGACCACAAATTTACTTTCAAATAGAAACAACTCACTTTTATTACATTACATCACTGATCAGTGATCAGCTCCTTGGTTACAACTTACAAGTAGACAACAAAGACGATCATACAGAAATTAACAGAAAGTCACTAACAACACACCTCAATCTAGAAACCCACAATGAAAATCATATCACACTATACGTTGAAACAGCCGTAAACATATGATTTAAGCGGAGATATCAATAGACTTGACCTGAGGCTTCTTCTCTTCCATCTTCGGAACAATAACAGTTAAAACACCATTCTCCATATTCGCCTTAATCTCCTCCATCTTCGCATTCTCGGGTAACCTAAACCTTCTCAAGAACTTTCCAGAACTCCGCTCAACTCTATGCCACTTATCATTCTTCTCCTCTTGTTCTCTGTTTCTCTCTCCGCTGACTTGGAGCACTTTCCCATCTTCCACCTCAACTTTGACTTCCTCCTTCTTCAACCCGGGAAGATCCGCCTTGAAAATATGGGCTTCCGGAGTTTCTTTCCAGTCCATTCGAGCATTCACAAATGCTGCGGTTTCGCGAGCAGAGGAGAGAGATTGAGAAGTGTTGTTGAAGGGGAAACCTTGGAATGGGTCCCATAAATCAAGGGAGAATGGGTCGAAGATGTTGCTTCGTTTGTTTTCGAAGAAGGTTGGAATCAGCGACATTGTTAATTGAAATTGTTGTTTTGGATTTTGATTTTGATTTTGATTTTGAAGATGAAGATGCTAGGATTTCTTGTTGATGATGGTGAAAGATGAATTGGGATGGATATATTTATAGGAAGTGGAGAGTGGAGAGGAGTATCTTGAACATTCTTTATGTTTCGGTTTCATGTTTTTTCTGGAATATTAATGGTTTTTCCAGATAATGGCAGGAAAATAATCGGGAGAAAACAAGAAAAGCCTGGTATTTTCCAGAAGTGTTTGCTTTTTCTCTGTCGTTGATGGTACTATATGGAGTTATTCATAATTGGGCTACTCGATGGAAGTAGTATTGAGTTTGAGGCCCGCTAAAACACTAGTACTGTATAGTCAACAATTTGTTCTCCTTGGCTATTCAACAACGGACCACCAAGATATTAATGGTAAGATAGGATGATATTATAAGGATAACATTTCTCCTAAAGAGATTATTTACCCTTTCGCTATTTACCGCCCGTATTTACTAAAAATCGCCCGTATTTTTTTCAAGATTTTCCTAAACTACTACCCCTCTCCTTTCACCCCACTCTTACTCTCTCACCTCTCATCCAACTTCACCTCACTCCACCTCTCGGACCTCCACCACCACTGGACCACCACCGACATACCACCACCACCGACGGACAACCACCACCGGAGCTACACTCGCGCACCCCCACCACCACCACCGGCAGGAAACCCACCACCGGAGCCACACTCACGCACCACCACCACCACCGGTACCAATGTTTTTTCGTTTCCACCGAGGAAACGAAAAAAAAAATCGTTCCCTCTATGGAGGAAACGAAGATCTATTTCGTGAGTTGATCTCGTGACTCCAAGTATACAACAAAAAAAATACTAAATATGTTGTATAGGAGTTGATCTCGTGACTCCAAGATTATATATTTTTAAAGTCTTAACCATTAAACCAAATGATATTTGGGATATCATTTTAAAGTATAATATTAATAATGAAAACTATAAGTACCTCGGGTATAGCTCGGGTCTGTAAGCTAGTCTATACAGATATATTAAAAGGTATCGAACACGTGATCTTTGCAATGAAAAGTGAGAGTTCAACCATCAATACACTATAACTTTGTTGTCTAATATTTCAAATAAAATATGATAAAAACTTATAATAATTATACTTAACTAAAAAGACTTAAACAAGTAATTACATTTCTAACACTATTAT
Source organism: Beta corolliflora (assembly GCA_947648045.1). NCBI lineage: Eukaryota > Viridiplantae > Streptophyta > Magnoliopsida > Caryophyllales > Amaranthaceae > Beta > Beta corolliflora. The sequence continues at coordinate 501,607 of CANSZD010001252.1, read as the reverse complement.
TACTATACTAACAAGAAACTATTGATGACATATTATTTTACCCTAATTTCTTTTTACCTAATATTTTCAAATTCAAACCTTTAAGGTTATTTTTAATTATCACGTTATGATGTCAAATTTTTAATTTCTCATGGACTAAAAAACACAAAAAAAAAATTATGAAATTTATGAATATTTATACATTTGTTTATGACAATTGACTCGAGGCATCGCCCGGGCCACAAAAACTAGTTTTAATGTAAAAGGTGACCCTTTTAGGGCCAACAGTTTATCGTTTTACCATAACTTTAATGTGAAATAATTATACTATCAATATGATTCTTTGCTATTTAAGCTTTACATTTGTACTATGACATACATAATTAAACTCCATTAAGAGCACCATTAACAATCACTGGAAAAATAAATTGTAAAGTCATTCTTTACAATATGACAAGTTAATGGTGGTTGAGAAAAAGATTGAGGAATGATAAGGGTGGTTTGGAGTCATGACATGAGTAAAACCACGACTGGTAGGAGTGTGGCTCTGTGAGGTCCACAAACGTTGGCCATGAAAAACAAAAAAAATTCTTGGCTTTCCATCAACTGAAACAAATTGGTTTGATTTTCTTTTTCTTTTTTTCATTTTTTATTGAAGCCAAAACACATTGTTTTGGACTGCAAGAATGTAATACCTCTCATGATTGCTTTAAAGGGATTTAGCAGGCTACTCATTCCAGCAAGATGCATCTTTCTTTTAGGGAGCTTATTTCCTTAATTACTCCATAGTTAAGCGTGCTTGGCTGGGAGTAGTTCAGGGATGGGTGAGCTCCTGGGAAGTTTCTCAGGGTGCGTATGAGTGAGGACAAAATACGTCGGAAGAAGTTGTGTTGGTTGTTGAGGACAGTTGTTGGTCCTGGATGCGCATTGGTGACGATAGACTCGACTCCGTATGGGTCGGATGTTACAAATGGTATCAGAGCAACCCTGCGACCGCGTGCTAATCGTGTGGATAACTAATATGGGTCGGGTGTTACAAATGGTATCAGAGCAACCCTGCGACCGCGTGCTAATCGTGTGGATAACTAATCCAAGGTTAGTTGCCTATTGGGGGAGGATTCTGGGGCTATATCACCGGCTGCGTGTCGAATATGTGATTAGTTTCTAGGCTGGGCCGACCTACAGGTCGTTGTGGCCAAATATGTGGAGTCCTCAGGCGCAACGAGGGCGTTGCTGTTCTCAAGTGGGGGTGTATATAATACCCCTCGTGATTGCTTTAAAGGGATTTAGCAGACTACTCATTCTAACAAGATGCATCTTTCTTTTAAGAAGCTTATTTCTTTAGTTACTCCACAGTTAAGCGTGCTTGGTTAGGAGTAGTCCAGGGATGGGTGACCTCCTGGGAAGTTTCTCAGGGTGCGCATGAGTGAGGACAAAATGCGCCGGAAGAACTTGTGTTGGTTATTGAGGACAATTGTTGGCCCTGGATGCGCATTGGTGACAATAAACTCGATTCCGAATAGGTCGGGTGTTACAAAAAAAATGTAGGCGACAAACGTAAGCTTAAATTCTCCTAACAAGCCTACTCCATCCCACTCTAATCCAATACTATCCCTAAACATCTCACACCAATCTACTCGTCCATTATCTTCTTCTTAGTTGGTTTCCCTTTGAATCTCGAACTACATCAAATATTTTTTTTAAAAACCCAATAGTCTTAGCTAATGGATTAAACTAGTCATTCAATGAATCAAACTACTCAGTAGTCACTAAATGAATTAAAAAATGTGATTAATGAATGGATTAAAGTGAACACTAAATAGATTAAATTAGTCACTGAATAGATTAAGCTAGTTGACATATTCAAAAAAGTGGTCGTTCTCTTCTTAATATCGGTCCGATTAGGCGGTTATTACAAAACCAACCTTATTTCAATCACCATAAAATGGTGCTTTAGCTATATCCTCCATTTTCTTTTTGGGAGTCAAAGTCTATAAGGAAGTATTTTCTAAATTTCCAAAAAGAACTCAATATAATTCTTATATCAATGAAACACAAGATTGAGATATTAAATGACACACCTAACCTAAACTCCCCCAAATTTTTTTTCCCTCGCAGCTTGTAAAATGTAAATTCTTCAAAGTTATGTTATGGTCTTAGGTTATGTTCTTTTAGACTGAACAGAATTAAATTAAAATTGTAAAAGGACAATAACTGAACCAAACTAAACTTATATGAATTAAACTGGAAACTGAATTATCTAAACTGAACTAAACTCAACTTCCATTAAATTGAGCCATAAGAAAACGCCTTAAACTCTTATGGATACAATTATACAAACCGCATTCTTTTTGCACCAGAAAAAAAATAGAGAGAAGAAGACCGCACTCTTTCCTCCCCTCAAAAAACAAAAACCGCATTCTTTTCCTACGGCCTCTTTGCCTCACTTCAGTCTTCACCCATCTCTCTCTCTCTTTCTCTCACAGACAACCGGCGGTGATACGGCCACTAGAGGTGAATGTTGCTTTTTATTCCCCCTTTCTTCTTCATTTCAAAAATTGAATTGTTGCCCTAATTCGTCTTTTCTTCTGTTTTCATCGAATTTCAGCCCTAATTTTCCACTGAAATCTTCTCTTCAACTCCAATTGAAGACTTCTGCTTACAACTTCTTCAGGTTCGTTCATTAATAGCTTTAATTTTCTCATCATCCCATTTTTTGGGGTTTAATTGGCTTTTCAGTTTTTCTTTTTCGGTGATTATTTTTTTGCATTTTCATTATGATTAATAGTAGTGATTTGATTTTATGCTGTCTCATTATAAGCATATCATATCCATATGAACATGCACCAGATCCTATAGTTTTTTTTTTTTTTTTATTCGAGCTACCAAATTTAAATCAAAGTTGTGGGTTGAACAGAACTGCATATTCTCTCTCATGCTAATAAAAGAACAGAAATTTGGCTTATGGTAATATATAGGTGTATATTAATTTATGTTTTTGACATTATTTTGCTTAAGCAAATTACATAACGTACTTTTTTTTTTACCAGAACCCCCTAATATTCATGCTAATCATTTTGCCAGATAGTGTTTTGAGTGTCAGGTAACCCAAGGGAGTTAAACATTTACTCCAAATATGAAACTACATATGAAAGCAACTAACACATAAGTGGAGGACCATGTATCCCAAGTCTACCTGTGTTAGATTAGAGGAGGTAGTTAAATGGATTCGACTACTTAAGTCAAGGGTTCGAACAGCGAAAAGATGGCATATCGTGTTGATTCTTTTTTCAGCTCCTGTTAGGGATATTTACAGGAAATGAAAACTGGGATATGTCTTCATTCACACATTTTTGCCTGCACAATAGTTACTACTTGTTCCCTTCTCTCCCTGTCTTGATCTCGTAACGTCAATTGCTTGTCTTTTTAGCTTTCCTGACCTGATCTATTGGGCTTCACTTCTTATGGTCAGCATGTCATTAGTCTGGTTAAGCCATATATATAGGGCGTGTTGTGTTCACCTTATTTTCAGACCTTATCATAAAGAATAAGTTAAGATAAGTTCATATAAGGTTTAATAAGGACTAATAAAGTCTAATAAGTTTAGACAAGTTCAGGTTAGTTCACTTCAGCAATTATAAGCAAAAATAAGGTTCTCACACTCCCACAAATTAAGGTCTAATAAGTTCAGATTAGTTCAGATTAGGACTAATAAAGTCTAATAAGTTCAGATAAATTCAGTCTAGTTAAGATAAGCAAATATAAGTTCAATAGAACACCCAAATAGAATATCATGGAATAGGTTAGAAAGATCTTACAAGGGGACAAAGCATGCATATATAGAGTATATTTGTTGCTTTCACGTATTATGTGTACCAATGTAGGGCTTTAGTGCCTGGAAACTCGAATGTTGATATATTTGTCTTCAAGTATAATTTTCAATTTTTATTAATCTAATGAACGTAGGATTTAAGATATTAAGGCTCGTAGTTATGTATTGTTAGGTGTGTGTGAGACAAATGAAAGTGGAACAAAGCCACGCTCCAACTTAGCTTTGTCCTTATGTTGATGCTTGCTTTCGTGTAAATGGTTAGTTATTTTTAACGTAGGATCTATAATATGATAGATTGCTAAAGTTGATTTTTTTATACTTCCTCCGTTTTTTTTTTACTCGGAACACTTTTTTTTTTTCATCAACTCCAATGCAATTTTTGGGTATGAGAGAGGTAGAGAGGAAAAAAAGAGAGGGCCTATGTGATTGGAGAGAGATAGAGAGAAAGGAAAAGCAAAAATAGAAAGTGTTGCAAGTAATTAATTATTTCCCTTTTAGGAAAGTGTTGCGGGTAAAAAAAAAATGGAGGAAGTACATAAATAAAAGTTACTGCAAGTCTCCGACCTTGCTCATGCAGGTTCTTGCAGTCAATCCGTGTTGATCAGTCCAATGCCATTGAGTGGAAAGGAGTTTTAGCGTTGTTATGCTCTTTATATCACAGGCTTATTGTTGTTCCTTTGTCCTTATATCTATGCAGTAGTTCTGGTGCTTAGGCAGGGGAGTGGTTGGAATCAGTTTTCTGATAAATTGTCAAGAACTTGAGAATGTTACTGAGTTTGAGTAGTATGGTGAGGACTTGGATCTGACCCCTGCTATCTTACGTCGAGGTTGGACCTAAAGCACAAGTTAGTAAATATTTTAGATGAGGTATGACATAAAAATGTTTGATCCTGCTTCCTTGTTTGTTTTTCTATTGCTATTGTTGTGCATCTTATGCGTACAAGGTGATTAGAGCCATGATTTGATTCAGATTTGTGTGTTTATCACTTTAAAACATGGCCAGTAGTGACAAATATGTATTTTTAATTTTTTGGTAATCTTTATATTTGCTTATAGACGTGACAAAGATTAGGCATAACTACTCATTGAAATACTAAACATAACATTTGGGGTTTTGATTTGCTCCCTCCTTAGAAGATGCTTTATCTTTTTTTATGTATACTTCTTGCTGTCCAAAATGCAATGTATATGGTATGTGCTATGAAAAATTGGGTGACAAATTTGGAACCCATTGCACAATGGGTGTTGTGCTACAAAAGATCATTGCACAAAATACTCAACCAATATTTTTGCCTCTAATGTCGTGGAGAAGGCTTGAATATTATTTAATTTTTTGAATAGTGATTTTAAAGAGTTGATGTTTAGGTGGTTTACAAAATAATTCTATATTACATATTTATGATTTTGTAGGCACCTTCTATTTTATGAAATTATATTTGTACTATGTAAGTAATTCTGAGCTCAGTTATTATTGTGAATTTACATTATTCACCATATTATAGGAATAACATCAATAAGAGTATTGAGAATTCTGAGCTCACTTATTATTGTGAATTTGCATCACTCTCTACATGTATAGGCTTAACTTCAATAAGAGTATTGACTTTAATTGTTTTATAGTATTAATGCATGTCTTTCCATGTCGATTTTCTTTTCATCTAATCTAATATTTGAATTCGTGTAGGTTAAGAGTGAAGTACAAAACGAAAGGACGAGATGACGGTGTAACATCTGATTGTGACTCTGATTCAGACTCTGACTCTGACCATGAGAATGAGAGGGGTCGTACTGTACTTTCAGCGGTTAGGAAGGCGATTGAGAATGGGGTAAAAATTCCTTTGGAATGGAATGCAGCAAAAGTTCCATGTGGGGAACACCGAACCACTTTTGGCACGTATCTTGGTGTGATTGCTCGTGAGCAAGTGAACATCAACTATGAGAAGTGGAAACATATTCCAGCTGAACTCAAGAACGAAGTGTATAATGACATCACAGTAAGCATATAGTGTTGTATGCATTACAAATAGATTACTATAGGACTTATTGGACATATATTTTCGTATGCATTAGTAATACATTTGAATTATGCAGAGAGGATTTATCGTTTTGCCTGATCGGAGAGGCTGGGTTCTATCGCGAGCTTCTGAACGATGGAGAGCCTTCAAATCTAGATTGGTGAGGAAGTACCTGTACAAAACGCCTGGAAAGATAAGAAAGAAGGCACCATCAAAATATCCCTTCATATTGCAAAATGATTGGGAAAAATTTATTGCCTACTGTACTAGTGATAAGTTTAAGGTATCATAATGTTGTGTATTTTCAATATTTAATGTTTACTCTCATAAAATCAATTTTAATATATTTTTACTATAATATTGAATCTTTATTTGACATTAAAATCTTTGGGTGTACTAAATTTAAATTGAATTTATGAAAAGGAAACAAGTGAGAAGAATCGAGCAAGGGGGAAGATGAATACGTCAAAGTACCGAGGAGGCCGACAAGGGTACCAACATTTTGAAGAAGAAATTGTAAGTATTTATGAATCTTGCTTATTTACTGAAAACTACAATCTCTAGCTACTAAACTTTGATTTTCTACATGAATTTGTGTAATGTTAGGCAAAAGATTTTGAAGCGCAGGGGATTCACGTTGAAAAGGTGCCTCGCCATTTGACTTGGCTCAAAGCTCATGAAAATAAAGCAGATGAAAGCTATGCACCGGCTGATTTGGAAATAGCTGAAGCAATCGTGAGCTCCTACATACTTTTAAATCATAAAAACTTAGATTGTTAATATGCTAATATGATTTGGGTATTTATTTTTTGGTGTCAGAAAACCCTAGATGCTCAAGCTCGAAAAGATGGAATTGCTACTGCTGGTCGAGATGATATCTTAGCAAAAGTAATGCAGAAGCCTGAGCATGGTGGTCGTGTCAGAGCCGTCGGATCAGGCATCACCAACAAGGAGTATTTTGGGCCTGCAGGTAGACCAAAATATTCCCAAATGCTGGAAGAGATTAGAGGTTTGCGATCTCAAGTGGATCAAATGGCAACCACGCATAATTCGATGGTGGCCTATCTAATGGCTTGCAGCCAACAACCAATCAGCGAACAAACAGCCAGCCAATTTAGCCAGGAGAAATTGAGACAGTTCATGATTCATGGTTCTGGGCTTGGCTTTGGCCTATCTAGTGACGTTGATGGCCAATTTGGTGTTTCAGGTGGGCATTTGGGTGGTTTTGGCCAATTTAGCCAATCTGGAGGTGTTGGCCAGTTTGCTAATACGAGGCAATGTGGGACGGGTTACCAGAGCGGCAATGTTCCCAAATCTCCTATTTCTTCTGAGCCAGGCCACGATCCCGAGCCAGGGACAAGCTACGATTCCAAGCCAGGGACAAGCTATGATTCCGAGCCAGGGACAGGCTACACTTCCGAGCCAGGGACAGGCTACACTTCTGAGCCAGAGGCTGACCATATTCCCCAGTTGGAGACCGGCTATGTTTCTGAGCCAGAGACCGACCATATTCCTCAGCCAGAGACGGGCCACCTTCCCCAGCTAGAGACTGACCTTGTTCCCCGTCCGGAGACAGACCGCGTCCCCGAGCCAGGGACAAACCTCAATACTGTGTCAGAGGAAGGCCACGTTCCCGAGTCAGAGACAAACCACAGAACCTTGTTAGAGGCAGGTCATGTTCCCGTGCCAGAGACAGACCACATTCCCGTGTCAGAGGTGCCACTAATACCCCCATCTCAAAAACATGTTTTGTGCTTCATCAGGAGGAATCAGTTATAAAGTCTGGTGTTTTACTTAGTCTAAGTAATATTCTGATTATGCATCATTTTTTAATTTTTCTTTAATTTATGTTGCAGCATTTTGTTGGAGCTCCACCTACCTATTCGACTGCAAATATTAAGGAGGTTCGAGACTCGTGGATTAGTTATATTTTCCAGCATAAACAAGCAAATTAGGCTCATTTTGATTTAGATGCATAGTTATCTAAAAAGGTTTTGAACAACTTTCTTACTCTTTTGATACTCTATTTGTAAATATTGAATTTTATATGTAACTTAAATATTTGAGACTGTTATGGAACATTTGATATATTTTGAATTGTTGTGAGTGAAAATTTGTTTGTTATGGGATGAATGTGAGAATGGTGATATTGACTGTTGTAGTTGGTGGTTTGGGTGACTAAAAAGGGTGTTTTCGAAGATACTTGGACTTATAGTGGCCTTGGTGGGTGATAGATGTATGTCTGTCTAAACAACAGGTGATGTATGGAAAAAGGAAAGAGAAAGGTCGACCTCCGGGATCAGGATCATTTTCTAGCCCCTTCCAAAGAGACAGGAAATTATTGCACTTATGTCCTATACAATCAATGAGGTCCTCGGGGGCCCAATGGTTGGCTCCCACCTCCCAACCGCGAGGCCGTGTTCGACTTCATCACTCCCCAATTCAGCTTTTTAAACGTTCCTGCGGGATAAATCCCCACCACCCACCTAACGAAGATTGCGCGCAGAAATTCAATAGGCTTGGCCTTCTGACCAATTATCTTTCCCGAACAAAAAAAAAAGCCCTATATAATCAAAGCGACACTTGTTCTTTCGAGAGATGATACACATACACTCGGTGTATGTGGGCCACACATACACCTGGATGTGTTCATTACTAAAATGTATACCTTTTGTATGTGTTCTCTACTTAAAATGTATATTGTTACTAAAAAAATTACAAACTTACAATCATTTGAACTTGTTTTGTTATTCAACGATATTTGAATTTACATAATACATAGACGATTGAAATACTATATTTTGAATTGGATTTTATTACATGGTAGGGATGAAAATATAACATTATTTTTCTACAAACAAATTAAATAATTAAAAACGACAAGAAAATTTAGTAGAAATCAATAGTAGAAAAATGGTGAAGATGAATAAGATGAAGCTAATATATGAATAAAAAAAATTACAATTCTTTTTTTTAGTTTTAAACAAAGGATTCATACAAATTTAAACAAAGAAAATTTCATAAAACAGAATTTTTAAACAAAGATAAAGAACAAATCATTAAAAATAAAATTATCATCGTAAACATTGTAAGTTTGTAATAATTTTAGTAATAATATTCATTTTAGTAAGTAACACACAAGAGTATAAATTTTACTTAAGAACACATACACACATACACACAGTATGTGTTTGCCTTTGCCTGTTCTTTCAGTCTCTAATGCACACTTTGAATCAGTAATACTATGTTCAATTATGTATGAGTAACTTTTTTTTAGACTGTAGCAAAAGAAATAAAAAGCACATTGCAGTAGATCTACAATTATTGCACTTTTCAAGTTTTTGTAATTAGAAAAAGTTGAATGAAAGAAGGCCCAGTGTTGGTTGCTGATCTCCAATCACTCTCTTCGTGCCTAACCGCAAGACATGACTGCTCTTTTAAGTGAATTCTCCAGCGTAGTGTTACCAAACCATGCCCTTATTAGTTACTACCAAAACTTTGGATGAAGGATTTTTATGTTAAATCTCACATAAATGACTGAAGTGGAGAAATAGTCCAGGATCAATTAATGTTGGAGTCTCGCATTGCTACCAATGTACTTTCAAAAACATGGTAGAAAAATGAATTGAAGATGTTGGCAAAAGAATGAAGAAAAGATGTGGCACATTATAATGAAGCATTCAAAAAGCCTAGAGAGAATGAAGTATTCTTCACTTCATTTCTGAATCAATATATATATAGTTGCAACTTGCAAATTTGATGGCATTGATTCCGAGAGGCCAAGACTTCCATAAAAACACAAGCCTCTAACAAAGCCCTCTACCGGAAACTGTAACAACTCGTATATAGCTACATCATGGAGCGCTTATGTACAGTAATGACTAACAAGTTCATACAGTTTGGAAGGTCTACTATACATGAGAGGCTCAGCTTTAGTTGAGCAAACCTAGAATTCCCGTTAGTCATGGCTGTACATTTCACGTTCTCACTCCTCCGCTAACATATATATAAAGACATGGAAAACTGTAATGTCATATGTACAAATCTGCACAAAACTGATGATTGGAGTCTACATCCTTTCACTCCCATCCAAATTCTCTGAATGATGATCATCAACAGCAGCAACCTTAGCAGTGCTAACCTTTGTGTTGACAACCTTCGAACGTTTTGTGTTTTTGTGGTTGGTTTCAGGTTGTTTGGCACAACACCAGCGAATCCTTCATCCTCTTTCTTTAAATCAGCAGGAGGTAGAAAACAATCCATGGACAATCCCTTAATGTTAAAGTCTACTTCTTCAATCGACCAGACCTCTTCCATGCGTGTTCTTGAATGGTTGTCGGAGTTTTCTCCATATCTGAACAACGAGACTGAAGTTTTACCAGAATGTGCTATGTTAACACCATCAATTGTTTGGTAGTCTTGGATCTGGGACTCCATGGTTGTTTCCCAAAAGATGCTATCACTCTTTGAAGTCTTTATTCTTAGAAGGTGAGTGTCTTCTAACTGGACAAGAAGTCCTGTCCTTTGACTGAAGTAGCCCCAAACTGTGTGGCGGATTATCTCTACATTGCTGCTGCTCCTCGCTTCAAGTGTTGATGGATTCGCCTCTAGCTTTAGTACAAAGCAATCCTCATCGTTTACTAATTTCTCGCCGATGCAGATAGCATTGGTGAACAAGTTTGCTGTCAATCTGGGATCAAGACCCTGTAAATTAAGTTTTAATTACCAATTAGTACATGGAAACTAATAATAAGATTTAAATACTTCTATAACTTAAAAGTGATCATTAGCTTAGACTTTAGAGCATGTAAGACTCGACCTTGCGTTTACTCATCTCCTATATGCTTTCATACAAGAACAAGCAATAGCCGATTCATCAATTAAAAATGTACTCCATAAGATAAAATCAAAGATAATTAGAAACTTTAATCAATTCATACAATATGAAAAGGATTACTCAACTTCAAGACTTAGACTCGTCAACAACCATTTGTCAAAAGAAAGGGAAAGACATGTTCTTGGTTGGTGAATAAACAAAGAATTCTGGAGTATAGGGGGGCCTTGGCTCTTAAAAAGTCAAAAAGAAGCCCAAAGTAAAAGTGTCCAACTTAGCCCAGTGGATACATGTTAACAACCCACTAGGCTCCAATCCAAGAACAAAGCAGAGTAAATATGTCAATCAATATTATCAAAAAAAATATGTCAATCAAGATTCAAGAATAAGGAAGACCGAAGCTTATACCAGCAAAAGAAAATGTTTATCTTCTTTTGCCATAAAAGAGAAGCTAACAAATTCTTTAGCCAGGTTCTATTTGCAATTAACCTCACATATCCCTATTTTCGGTAGGTAGTTTGGGTGGTTAAAGCTGAAGCCAAGATCACTATGTGTCATGATAATAATCACAATAAACTATACAGAATACAATCTCAATATAATCATTTGATATTTCATTATCTAGACATTACACAATAAACAGGTTGTTTTTAATGGCAAAATACATCATTACCAAGTTTAAATCATTCCAACCTAGCAAAAGCGAGTAGAATCTGAATTATGGCAATAATTCACAACCACCACTAATTGATAAAGAAATGAATCTCCAAGCATGCAATTACACAGTTATGAGTTTATCTTTCAGAGAGATTAGAATTCATATTATATGATTTACAATTGTAATTCGTAAAATGAGCACTAATGAGTTATAACAGAAGCAAATTTTGTCAAAAAGGTGCATATACACACAAGTACACAATACAGCCAAGAAGTTATCAAAATCAAAAATTCATACTTGATCATATTGATCACATAAATCAATGGAAACCAAAGAAGGGTTCGGACTGTATGTATACCTGCAATGAACGTCGGAGAGGTCGCGGCGGGCCTCGAGAGGCGTGAGAGTTGTGCCAAGGGGTCTGCCTCCAAGCAACCTTCCCATCACTGCCAGCACTAATCTTAGTGCCAGAAACAACGAGCTCCAAGCACCACAAATCCGGCTTCTTGGACCATAAAACAAACCCACCCACTTCACCACCATGCCTCATTCCTTTAACCTTCACCACTTTATTCGTATCCGATTTCGGGTTATGCACAGACAACCCTTCACCAGCACTAAATTCCGACGCCATCATCTTCACCTTCCCCATTGCATACATGCTGTCAATCGAATTCAAAGCGTGATCACCTCCCATTGCCGCAATATACTGATGAATGATGTATTTCGCCATTGAAGATTCCTGTGAGACATATCATCAAACACATGACAGTCAATTAACAAACTCAAAAACCCAGAAACAGATTTTTTTTTAAAAACAATTTTTTTTTCATTGACGCATTTCATCGAACAGTTCATGTGCAAACAAGAACCCAATAACCCAGAAAAGAAAACACAAAAAACAAAATATGGGATTGTAAAAACTCACAATTGGGTGATCTTTGATGCATTTGTTAACTTTATGATCAGAAGGAATTGGAAGAGGAATCAATGGAGCACCAATTACACCAAGAAGAAGCTGAATTTGAGAATTTCGATCAGCAAAAGGGTAACTTGCAGGAGCTCTACCAGGGTTAGTTTTCATCCAAGATTTCATATTTGGCCATTTATTTTTGGCTGAAGGAAACATTTCCTCAGGAATTGGGACTTCCAGCACAGTTTCAAGCCCATCTTCTCTGTCGAAATTAGGGCAAAGTGTCCTCATAATAACCGCAACAAATGGAACAAAGAAACAGAGAAAACAGAGAAGAAACAAGAAAAAACAGAGAGATAGAGAAAAAGAAAGAAAGAGGGAGTGAAATTAGGCAAAAGATAGAGAAATTGATTTGTTTAAAAGAGAGGGAAGAAATTGTGAGTGAAAGTGATGGGTTTTTATTAACGTGCAAACAGCTTCTATTTACTTGTTTTTAAAGAAGGGAAATCGTGAAGGCACGCTTCTCTCTCCTCTTCTTCTTCTTCTTCTTCTACCGCCTGCTGTTTTCTATAGGTTACTTTTTTTGTTTGTGGGGTGATGAAATATACCATGACTCTTAGAAAATGGTACTTATTGGATAGGTTTTAACTTTTAAGAATATCTTGATGGGGGGAGAGACAATAATCTTACCATCTTTGTAAAATTTCGGAAAATTATATTAACCCTGTTTGGCAATTAGCGAATAGCTGTCAGTTAACAGTATCGCTTAATCACAAATAAAGTAGTTGTTCTCTCAATTATGTCACATTGACTCATCAAAATATTTGTATATCTGTTGATGGAAATATTAATTATTTTATGTATATTTTCAACAATTAGGATTTTAGTATTAAAAGGAGACTATGTAAATTTGTATTGTACATTTTCTAAATATAATGAAATATGACCTCCTTTGAGAAGTTTTAGGTGAGACCAGATAATAATAACTTATCATGAGATATTAAAAATTTTCTACAAAATTAATAAATTAATCAACTCTTACGATGATTTATTTAAAAAAGCCAATTTTCCGATGATTGAAATTCCACCTCATATAAGATTTTGTAAATAAATCTCTTTACTCGTTACTATTAGCTAATTACCATAAGATTTTTTTAAATGGAAATAAAATCTTCTGATTAGGGAAAAATCCAGTGAACTAAAGATCATGGTAGGGGGACACGTGTTGATGATTGATTCATACTCATTAAATGATTAGAGGAATATTTTCTATAAGACCTACATTAAAAAAAAATAGTTAGGGGATTAATGTGAGAATTGTAACATGGGAATTTTGCTGCTTTTTTTTCTCAGGGGAGGAATTTTGCTGCTTGATTGACGGCAATTGACTGAATGTGCACGTTGGTGTTGCAGTTGGAGGTTGGACGTCGAATATATATAATTAATATTTTGGATTGATTTAGTAATTTTAGTTGTATTTCACGGAATTTGCTTAGCCCAATTTGCTAATGCTATAGCCTAATTAGATGGTGGGGCAGTGTGTGGGGCTGATGCAAACAAAATTTGACTTGGCAATTGGCATAAGGCGAATGTTAAAGATTTTTCCCACTAATCACCAACCATGCATAAAAGTTTTGCTGTTTTTTTCTTAATTAGTGTGTATGTTTCTCATTTGATAAGTAGTCAAAGTGTTCATATATATATATCCGTATGGTTTCATATATCTATATATGCATGTATATATATATATATATGTATGTATATATATAATATATGTATATATATATGTATATGTATAATATATATGTATATATATAATATATATGATATATATGTACATATATATGTATATATATATATATATATATATATTATATTTTTCCGTTTCAATCTCCAATTTGCCAATGATTCCACATTATAATGCATAATAGTTTCATTATAAATGAAAACTAAGTTATTAGGCCTATCTTAGTAGGAAATTTTTCATTTATTAATATTATACATTAAATTGATAACACTAAATAACAATGTGCAGTGGTCAAGATGTTAGTATATAACCAGCCTCCTGCTTTATGCAATTTCTAATTTTTTTTTTCGTATGTGGATTACATGGAGTATAAAGCACTTAGGGAGAACGACACGTGACACCGTTTCTTATTTAGGAACGCCTTTTTAATATATTAGTATAGATTAGAATAGGGTGGGGATAGGTTGATACTTGATAGTGGTGGTTTTAAGGTTAGTGTGCACCTCTTTTAGCAATGTGAAGTTGCTTGAGGAGAAAAAGCTAACCTATGGAATGTTGATTCTTTTTTCTAATCTTCACATTTATTTTGGTGAGCATTATAGACTATATATGTAGGAATAGAATAATCCGATATATTAGCTATATTAGTCATGATGATCATGTGATTTTTGTATATAAGTGAAGGTCTTTGATTTATTTATTATTCTTGCTTCGTATTTTGAATATCGTGAAGTATTTATGAGTTGCAAAAATAAAAGACTGTTTTTTTTAATATATTGCAATCTGCAAGCCTAATGTGATTGGTCTTTAGAAATAACACTAAACTAGGCTAACTGCTAACATAAAAGCACAATCTCGGTTGGGGGTGAGGGTGGGCCGGTGGGAGAGCTCCTTTCCATCTCCTCATATTGCAACCACATGAAAATGTAACTTGCCCTAATACACTTAGGGCAGCAACTAGTCTTGATAACCAAAACATCATTCTATGGATTAAATATGTTGTGATAGAAACAATTAACGAGTTCAAAAATATATTTTGGCTCATGTTTTAGAGAACTTTGTTAGTGAATTGACATATTTTTAAACTCTTATTTCATACTAGTTTATTGAAAAACTTCAAATATAAATCGTCAAAGGCAGTTTGAATTATAGATGTCGTTTATTGAACTTATGTTCTATGTAAGTGGGTTCAAATTCAAAGCTCACTTTCTTCTAAAGATATTTTTAGCACGTAACTTTATTTATACCTTCGGACAAATAAATGGGAGTCAAACGACCCCTTTGCTGTACTATTCAATTTGCCATGAAACATATGCATCTAGCAATATCTTAATATGCATGTATTGATCATGTTTATCCAATTATTAAGAAAAGATGGCTAGATCCACAAAACCAATGTTCTTCAAATTGAATGAAGGATTTCCACAAATCAAGCTTGAAATTCATAGTAATCTCTTTCAACTGATGAAGGTAACGTGGGGAAAATCTTGTAACAGAAATAGAATCTTAAATCAACATTCAATGTTTGAGGCATTATTATTGAAAGTGTATGGTATAAAAAACTTGAAATCCATAGATTTTGTCCATGTCCCTTAAACCCGCAACAAAGAGCACCTTGTAAGTTTCTAATTAAGCCCTATCCATAAACTTAAGGGGTGCAACACCCAAGAAAATGGAGATAGAGAGAGAAAGAGTAACAAAGAAAATGTCGGCTACCCATGCTTGCTGGGGGGTGCCTAAGGGCTAAGCATGTGGCCGTCCTCGCTCATAGAAAGTAATATCTTATGTGCCTTAGAACATGCAACTTCACGACAAACTATATCAGATTATGTCCTTTTCTAGCCGGCTAGGTTAAATTATGTTTTATTTTATCATGTTACTTCCATCTTATGTACTGTTATAATTATTAGGTTGAAATTTGATTCTTATAAAGAATGGTTTATCTTTTGTTATTATATTGAATACTCTGTAAAGCATGAGAGAAAGAAAGGTTTGGAGCTAAAGAAATGAGTTTCATGGTTTAGTTCACAATTGAATCTCTCGATCATGTAGAAAAAACCACAGGGTAAGAAATGAGTATAGTAACTTACTCTCCGTCATTTTAGGGTTTACTCTACAATTGAGTCTCTTACGTAGAAAAAAACTAGAGTTGATCAAGATCGACCCATTCATGGGTCCGGCCAAAAAATGATCGGGCTTTGGAATAATTTTTAGGCCTTGGCTTGATTATATTTTTTTTTGAGGGGTTCGAACACCTCAAAAAAGCTGAATTTTTAGTTTAGAATAACGAATTTTGGGCATAAAAGTTCGGTCCGGCTTGACATGATGTGTTGTTTTTTGAGTGCAGTCCGACCCAAACGTTGCAAACCATTTGACCACCTCTAACAAAACACAGAGAGTAACAAATGCGTCTTATAGCTTACTCTCCATCGTATAATATGCTCAAAGTTAGTTTACTAAAAGCATTTTGGGGTGTAAAAATGCATTTTTAATTACAATGGTTTGTTGGGATGGTATTTATGTAACATAGACTTATTAAATGTCAGTCCAGATATAATTGGTATAATTTTAATGATACCTAAAACTTGGGGAGGAAATTTCACCTGTATCATAATTCTTTGTATTTAGGTTGTTTTTGAAACTGAGACTACCACTACTATCATATGTAAAATTTTATTGGCACAGAAAAGCTTTTTTTATGCAGGTTGACACTATGGCAGTGAGAATATATATGACAATATCAATATGGGATACCTGACTCAAGAGAGAAGAAAAATCTTCATTTATTTTGGTGATGACATATGATTATATAATTATAAAAACAAAAGCATATACAAGGGACCAATTGTGTATCTTCATACCTAAAAAAATGTTTTTTATTTAGAAATTGCAAATTTAGACATTAAAAAGACACACAATGTTGACCCCAAATCTATAGTACTATATTGCTACTACAATTAGTTATGGAAAGGGCATTTAAAGATAATCAATTGGCTGATTTGAGAGGTTCTTCTAAACTAATCCAATTCGGCTAGCCTATCATGGCATGACATGTGTTGATTAAGAGGAAGTAAGGGAACTAATTCATGAAACTAACTAAGAATTGGTGAATGTCAATCATGCAATGCACGTTCTATTGGGAGAAAAAACCAAGCAAGTTTGTCGCCTTCCAAACCCTTGTAGTTGTTGGTGAGGGCGACCGGCGACATGAGAGTAGGAGACCATGTAGTTAGGTTATGTCTCTATCGTACAAGTCAATAATAGCATTTTTTAGAAATTAAAGCATTAAGAACAGAATGTTTGTTTTATATATATATATATATTTTTGAGTACAAAATGTACAATTTTTGTATGAGTTGAGTACAAAATGTACAATATTTAAGTAGCACTCCATGTTTCTATGTCACCTTCTCAGTTTGGTAAAATGAGGTGATTGTTGTTTTTTACCGGTGGTTTTGATATATCAAGTATACCTAAAAGAGGTATATGTTTAGAGTAGTAAAATTAGAAGAAGCTAATATGTATCTAGAATCTTGGAAACTATTAATTTTTGAATTTCTAATAATGTTAATAACAAGTTCATTTCAACCTCATAAAAATCTCATGCGATTGAAAAATTTTCTAACATTATCTTTGTTAGACCTTAAGTATAGATTAACCAAAAATATTGGCTAGAAACAATTACATATAGACTTAAGTGAGACGACCCAACTGAAAACACACAATACTTTTCGTAAAATCACAAGACCTAACTCGAGTTGTCTCTCTCTTGAACTCTCAAACGCCTCAGGGAGGAGATGTTCCTCCGACTACAACTATAGTCATCGTTATTCCCTCGAAAGTATTAGCAATATTTGATGAAAAGCAGTTTCCTGACAATCATTTCAATGCAAGATCCATTAAGTCTATCATATATATGTCGGTGTTGCAGAAAAAATGAAAAATGTTGTTGGTACAGATGAGCAAGATCGGGTATCCAATCGAATTAAATGGTTGATATTAGTTCTGTAATATTGGATACATAAATCAGACTCTATTAATCCGGTTTATAAAAGTTTGGAACCGAAATCGCCGGATACATATCCTTTCCTCCTACCTTTCCCCCTAAAGTACAAGGCTTATAAAATTGGTTCAAGAAACTGTGAGAGTCGAGGTTGATAAAGTTATTCTCTTTACTAATTAAATGAAAAAAGTAAATTCTTTACACGTTATATCTCACTCTTTCCATCCCTATCACAAAAATCTCATAACAATCATCACAACAACTCTGAAGGGGTTATTTTCGAACAAGTTCGAAGATAATTAGTGTTTCATATTTTCGTCTTCTGCAATAATCACTTCGAAAGTAACCACAAGTGTATCGTCCTCATTTCATTTCTTTACCGATTTATTTCATACCAGAACGATATATAATATATAAAAATTAAGTAATCCACAATTTTTCTTATTCTATTAGGAATGAGTGAATGACATTGATTCTGATGTTGGATACATGGATCCTTAAATACTTTGACGGTGTCTAATGTTTTTCTTGTATATGTCTTATTAGATTCAAAGAGTTCCACCACCCCATCATTGATCATCCCACCTAAACTATCTTGTAAAGATATAAAAGGGGAAGACATTTTCAAATTATAGTGGCCTAAGTGCCTGACACTTGAACAGCGAGTAATATTGCGAATCATATCTTGATGGAAATATTGTATAACAGCTTCCGCATAATGAATTAATGATAATGAGTCTTCGTATCCCATATTCTGATTTTCTATTTGGAAACATTGAGTTGTCAGTGTATCAAGATAAGATTCATCTAGTGAATGTATTCATGAATGTATGAAGTTTCTCTTCACGTTTTGATCCATATAATTAAAGGGAGCTAATAAACTATTTAAGGTTTAAAATAATTAAACAAATACTCTTAGCAAAAAATTTGTGGGTCGGATTATAGCTAGTTTATCAATCTATAATTTAAAGACGTCCAATTTTCCTAATACTAGTAATATGTAATTTTTCAAATCCAGTGTTTTAATATGTAATCCAAGTGCACAAGTAAAACATCTTAAGAAACTCTCTCTCTCAAAACAAAAACTTGAGTGTGAATATTTTAATTAAATATTAAAAGTGAACATTATAATCACAAAGTCGTCTTAGGTGTAACGATAATTGTGTACAAAATATTCACACGTGTGAAATGTCATTGTTGCTTGCATGGCTAGTACCCCTCTCTCTCTCTCTCCAACATACCTACGGCTGCTAGGGCTAGTAGTGACATTGTCTTCCATCTCCCTCCATACCACCACCATGAGCAACACTCTCCAAAGTACTTTCTCTCCTCATCCCTGCAACTCAACCTCCCATAATTCACCAAAACATAATTTTATAAATGATATAAAAATCAGTAATAAAGATATGAAACATACCAATAATGACATGAAAAGGTTTTATAATGACATGAAACAGATTTAAGATTGACATGAATTAAATAACTCCAAAATGATATAAAACACACCAATAATGACATGATCTTTTTTTTATAATGACATGAAACAATTATATTAGTTTGCACATGTGAGATGTAGTGTTACACAATAAGTTATGGTGTAACATGTTACAACCATAACACACTTTACTATAATTAGATATTAAGAATAAGGAAACACACAGACAGGAAGAAAAATAGGTCTTTTATCAATTTATGGAGTTTTTTTGTATTCATTTCAAGTTTGATTTATGTAATAAAATGTAAAATAGTGAATCAATGAAAATAATTAAAGATTAATATTTTTGTATTTGACACTTCAAAGTATCTTTTTTTTTCCTTTCTAATAAATCCCCCACTTAAATAAAAAAATTTAACTTATGAAAGAAATTTTTTGGACATCATTTTTCAATAAATCAGAAAATTTAAGAAAGGGGAATATCCTACTTTCTAAAGTTACCTACTTAGATTCAATGGAGCAAGACAAAAGGATTCGAGAACGAGAATCTCCCAAGTCAACTACTTGAGCTCTAAGTACTTGCCATCACCTTCCCTCCTCTAAACTCTGCCCATTCTTCTTTTTTCTTCTTCTTCTTTCTTTCTTCTTAATTAATTTTTCTTTTATCCTAAGATTTGAGCTTGCTTAATTCACCAACACTTTATTCAATAAAGAATAGCCGGCCTAATTGTTTGAGTAAAAATCCTAAGTTGAGTTTTAAGCAATTCCTTTTCATCTAAGCCTAACATTAACACGATGAGTTCATCAATTTCATCCTTACTTATATTTATTTTATCTTCAAGGCTAAAAGTGTTCAAATTTTCCTATGATCTCGAGGTCAAACCGTCCAAGTCAACCTTTCCTCTCCCATATTTGCACATAAATCAATATACAAATTATCGAGTTAAGATTATTTTACTTCATACAGTTAGGGATTTCACGTTACTTACAATAATTTATTATAAAATTGGATTGATTTTTCTATATTCAGAGATGATTTCATTTTTATAGGAGTTGAGTCATTATTCTCAAGGATAATGGTTAACATCTTATAATACATTATTATAATTTCAATCCACCTAAGATTTGCGGTAGAACTTTACTACCTCTATGCTCTATTTTTTTTTTATGCAAAAGAGGAAACAAGCCCCAAATAAACTAAGAAACAAAGCGGGGAGTAGTAACTCCCATGATGTCCTCACGGAGAAGTGACAGTATAGAATGCGGAGGCGCATTATAATACAAAGACATTCTCGCCGCCACCCCTATATTAGCTAACCTATCTCGCTACTTTATTTCCTTCATGATAACAATGAACTAATTGAAAATCCCAATCGGAGGAGTGAATCGGCGGCGGCATGACTTGATAAGATGATAGCATTCTCCACCATGGTGGTCAGCATTTTGAAACGCTTCGATACATGCTTGGTTATCCATCTGCAAAACTAGCTTGGGGATGCCCAGGCTATTTCAAGTCCAAGTGCAGCAGCAAACACCTCAGCCTAATAAGCGGAATAAGTCCCAAAATTAGCAAATGAAAGAGCCCATGGAAAGATAGGCCCTTTGGACATGAAAAAATAAAGCCCGGCTGCAGTCAAAATACGGTAAGATTGGCCTCCACCAATGGCAAGTCCCCTTATATACAATAGTTTCATATCATGGAAATAGTTTCACTTATAGAGAGGAAACTAGATAAGCAATCTTCTTTCTTTCCTAGGAACAAGGCTTCAGCTAAGTTGGACTTTTTTGTATTTTAGTCAATTAAACAACTCCACAACTTTAAACTTCTAAGACCTTCATTTTCTTGCCTTAACCCTTTTTATATGCACCAAGCAAACAATGTATATTATACTCTTGTGATTCTCTAATAGTCGTTATAGTATGACTTTTACGTTATTCATATTCTCTACTTTGACCCTTTTTTTACCATGTTATCATGTAAACGTTATTAGAGAAATGTACATTTCAAACATCGATTTTTTTTAATAATTTTTACAAATAGATGATAAAATAATTAATAGAGAAAGTCATGTTGTCTCAAACGCGAAGTCAAACGAAAATAACTATTGCATAAATAATTAAATATCAATTATTATATTTCAGATGTATAAATATATAATGATAGAGTGGGAGTGGAAGTTGAAAAACTATGAAAGTTCGTTAGACCTGAGTTTAGAATGGAAGTCAACACTAGAATACCCCCTCTAAATTACGAAGAAGCAATACATAGAATTGGGATGTAATGGGAGATGTACCCTAATTAAACCAACCTAAGTTTTTGACTTTTAAATTATTTTGTGAAGGGGACCTAAGATTTTTGAATTTGTTAAATTGAAGTATGCATCTATCTTGCTTTTATCACTTTTGACTTTTTTATTAATATATTTTGGTGCCAACTCTTTATTGATATTTGAGAGTCTTGTCGAAAGACTAGGCTGAGAAATTTACACGGAAATAAAAGCGAAGGACATACTGTTGGCTAGGCTTGGCTAAGTACTCTCAACATGAGATCCATATGGAAGAAAAATTCACACGTTGGGAGAAGAAGAAGAAAGAACCCTTGAGTAATGGGTGCACCCCCCCCCCCCTATATGAACTTATTCGCGCGGAACTTAAGTTGTGTGTTGTTTAGCTTATCTTGACTTATATTCCATAAAATTCATAAGGTGAGGAGAATAGGTCCTATCGATCTGGACTCTTAGTGATCAACTAAGCAACCTTTAAGTCCACAACGAACAAGATGTAAACGTGATACGAGCTAAGTCATGGATCCAGCATTTCACCAACTAAAGTAGCTAATATAATGCTGATGGACCAACAATTTCAAGTCATGGGTACTTCTGCTCAATTCGAGATCATATGTCCAATATAAAAACGATCAGCAATTATGGACTATGATATATAATCACCACAATGGCACAGCTCATAAATTTAAATTTCCATGATGGACTGCATATGAAGAATTATATCTAGTACAAGAATTCCTCTAAGGCCCTGTTCTTTTGGACTTATTTTCGGTTCAATCCGGCCGCTTTAGTTTCGCAGTTCGGCTCGATTTCTTGCAGTTCGGTTCATTTCTCTGCATTTCAATTTCTGCAGCTTCGCTCGGTTTCGCGGTTGCTCAATTCGTTCAACCGCTCGCCTTTTAGTCCAAAAAGAACGCGCTAAATCCAACCCACTACAATGTAAACTTCTGACCTTGTTGTCTGAAGTACATACAAGCACAATAAAATAGCGCTCAGAAATCATAGGCTAGCCCAAGAAATTTAATTTAAGGAGACACTGGATGTCTGGATCAGAGCAAAATCGACATCGTATCAACAAGATAGAAAAAGAACAAAAACAAAATCATTGTGAAGTTAACTCAGAAGTCACAACCAAAATTCACATTGCAGTAACAAGAAAGGAAAAAGCTATAGTAAGATGCTCCACAGTACAAAGCACAACAAAGACCCTTTTAATCCTTGTTCAGACATCCTCTGTAAAACTGTGCCACATTGTAGCTTTTGAATAACAGCATATAGTACTATTAGTACTTCATTAATCATTGAAGATGGAATAACAATCCTCTTTTACAGCGCTAAAGCAGATGCAACACACACACTTTTTTTTCTACTTTGAGATTTTATATTGAAAGAATTCCGACAAAATGTAAATGTTCTTGGATAACAAAGCATCTCTTCATAATACACTCAGGTTCTGATATCGAGGAACGGGTAAGATAAAGTGGATCATGATCAAACCTTAATCCTTACAGTTTCTCAATTCAGTTTTTAGGTGCAGGAACCTCGGAGTCGGGGAAAAGGTCAGGAAACCTCACCCCCAAAACACCAAGTGCCCTCGGTAGTCGGTAGACAAGATTCGAATTACCCTTGACCTCAAGGATAAGTTAGTCATTTCAAGTTTCAACTGTTCCCGCAAGAAAAACCGGTTATAATGGCAAACAACAACACAATACTTGGAAGCAGAAGGATCTCATTTCTCCTTTGAAAAAGTTTCTTAATACACTTGCTCTTTTTTTCCCTAGTGAAAATGCCAACAGAGTGAATCTAACAGATTACAACAAGACAGGCAATGGTGATAGGATCGTAGTATGTCCTCAACATACATCTCCATAATGGATACAACTTGACATGAAAGTTGCTAAAGAGCTCTTGGGGCTAGCCTAATACTATAAACAAACCTTGCCTAATGCTACTATAAGACACACTTGAAGAGAGAGAAATGGAGTACAAGGATACCTGCATTTTGCTGATGGAGCCTTTGCAGAAATTATATATCCTTGTCTTTTTTTTTTTCTTGAAATATTACAACAACTAGCCATGGCTTCTGTACAGGAATCTTACGATGGAACATTGAAGTGAAAGAGCCAAGAGATAACGAAGGCAAAGACCATACACGCAAGCAGAAAATTCAGAAACCGATGCCCTTGCCAGAAATGTCGTGTCTCGGCCGGATGAGGTGGGGCAGCCGTGGCTGTAGCATCGTTAGTCTCATTCCACTGCTCCATTAGTTCAACTTCACTCACGCCAACCACATTGCGAGCCGTTGAACCACAGATCTCGCATATTCTGTGTCAAATTCAAGGGAAAAAGGATTAGACCAGTCAGACAATCAGGAAGTAAATTTGACATAAAGCTGTTGTTGAGGTGAGGAGAATTCTGTAAGGATCTTCTGTGCCAATAGGAGAGTTTTGAACAATGAAAAAAAAAACAAAAGAGGAAAAAAAAGAGAAAAAATAAAAGAACTGTGAGGAGAGATTTAACATCAAGTTGACCCTGAGATAATAGGCCAGATAATGCAACAATAGCATCAACCTAGCCCCCTACAAGAACATAACTGTTGGTTTAATCAATCTTCAGAAGACTAGATCACTTGAATCAAGGCTACCAGGTGTGTCCCAATGCACAGCAAACAAAGAATCCAGACCTTAAATGTCTACTCCCAACTCCCGAGATTAGACTGAGGAACAGTTCAGATGATAAACTTCTTTATTTTCTAAATAAACAATAGAGCAAATATCTAATTTCGTGCACTATTAATCAACGAATACATAGTGATGCTGAAGTCTATTCGCCCAATTACATTAAAGACATAATTAAGATTCTTCAGGACCAATATCCTAACAATTTATATTCTAGTCGCAACTTAGATTCATTTTATGTAACATGCTTATGTCTAATAACTAATTATAACTAATGACATATTGACATCTATTTCCAATTATTCCCTTAATTAAGCATTCCACATATAAATGTTTAAATTCTTAGTTTTTGCATTAACATTGATAACAAAAATAAGTGAATGGCCTATGGCAAAAGAATATAAGAACCACATCAGCACAATGTACTGAAGAAAACAGTTCAAATATTTGTAGCTGCAATGTAACGAAGATACAAGTAAACAATTGATGATGACCCCGTTGCAACTAAGACACAAAGGAACAATGAAGATCAAATGGCAGAGTTCATGAATCATAACTTCATTTGCAGATCCACGTTAAGAAATAGGCTAAGTTACTCAGACTCTTCACTCCATTCCAAGATATTTATATCCAGCCTCTAAACATAAGATAACAAAAGGAACTTCATGCAGACCAAAAGTACATAGGACTCCCACAGAAACAGCTGGATTTCAACCTCATAGAAATATCGTTCTCAAACCCTGCATCTATGCAACATAGTAAACTATCACAAAAGGATAGCATTTAACTCCAAAATAGGAGTCAGAACTGTAAAAAAGAGTTTCTCAGGCTACCACCTACAACTAGCCAATAGAAAATTTTGGGGATTTTAGAAGAGACTTACGATGAATCCCAGAAAAGAGGATAATCCTAAAAAAGTTGACAGCAAGAAGGAGAAAAGAGGAGCACTGAGTTTTCTATTGATCAAACAAGAAACATGCAGTATGCCCAAGAACTATATAGATCCTGTTCTACAAGTCCAAGAACAGGAAAACAGCAATCAAGCATCCAATTTTCAGAGCAGAGCCCCTGCCACCACTACTGAAACGAAAGCAAGCATAACCAGACAGCAATACACTGCAACAATCTTCCATACTTTCAACTTTCAAGCGCTTGGAGACCTACTTCATGACATCTTATACGACATAATTTGAGCATTTATCAGCAATTGAACTTCATTGCACAGCTCGTCGATGATGAAATGCATCCAGCCACTATCAGACTCCAACACTAATAATAAAAACTTCCAATCAAAAGAACATTAAGCAGAAATTTCAAGATCATGCTTCCTGTGGTTGAAGGAAAGAATGAGATATTTCAAATAGATTCACAAAAAAGACAACTATCTTCTGCTCCTATTAAGTGACCACTTTCAATTCCACAACACACCCGGAAACCCAAGTTATCAGAAATGAAAAGGCAAGACAGACAAGAAAACTATGGCTCTTTTCTCCATACTCCAGGAAAAATAAATTCAGATAAGTATAGTCAAGGTTAATAAGTTCAGATTAGTTAAGTTTAAGGCCAATGAGTTTAGAATAGTTTAAATAAGTTAAGTTTGGAGCCAATAAGGGCTATCAAAGTTTAACTCAGAACAACAAAAGGCACTAACAAGTTTGAGCTAGTTAAGTCCATGGACAATAAGTTCAGATATGTGAAAATCACGTGAAGCGAATGCACCAGGATTATAATTCAATTAATCAGTAGCTCAGATAAATTATGCAGCTTATGAGAGATTAATACCTGAATAAAAAAAAAATCAGCAGCTCCACAGTAAAACATTTGTGAAATATTACCAAACTAGTCAAGTCGGCCACACATTTAAGAACATTCAAAATGTAATTGTATATCAATTTTGTCAAATGTCAATCTATAAGCATGTCGAATTTGTCAGCTCACAAGTTATAGCTATAAATATCAACTATATTCTTTACCAAAATAGACTAGCAAAATAGGTCACCGCCACATATCGGATCTCTCTTCCTCCAGTGTCACGTACCCACTGAAGAAAGCATCGCCAAGGGGAAAGGGAAATAAGGATATTCTTAAGGTGGAAGTGAATTTGCAATTGCTACATATGTGGGTATTATTTTGGCCATAAACAGCTGCCAAATTTCATCTTTAAGAGCTAACATCCAAATAATCTAACCAAATGAAACATAAGAAAAAGATCTTTCCATATCTCACATGACATAAAACAGATAACAACCTTGAGCACACCACCTAACTCAGAAAAGTCAGCTAAAGCATTCACTTATAGCTAAACCATCTCAAGAAATAATTAACAAAAGGAAGTTGCCGACATAAGATGTAATAAGAAAACTTCATTTATAAGCAATGCACATATATAAGAGAATCTAATTAATAAGATAAACAAGCAGAGAACTATGGCCCTTACTCCTTTTCCTTTATTAACTTGATTCCCTCACTCATTTTTTAACCAACTTTACTTTGGTAGATTTAACATTTTCCTTCCTTTATCCAACCAACAAAATGTCCATTCTCACCATAACTTTTTAGTCCACCAATATACCTAATACAAAAACCCCTTTTATAGATTACCTAATGAAATCTCCAAATGAACCAGAGTAAAAAAGCATCATATATGACTCAGCCCACTCACAATTAATCCAAATTCCAAACCAAGGACCATTTTTTCCAAGAAAAAACAGCAAGATTCGATATTCGAGTGATCTATTTATTAGGTGTTAAGCACCAAAGATTATCACCCAATCAACAATTAACACATGGGTTTATCATTTAACTTCTTGACTCCGCCCAAATTTCACCAACTCCAAAATAAGCAAGATTAGAAAGAGAAAATGTCAATTCATCTCCGAGATATACAAACTTTGTACATCAAGTCGCACATTTTCGTAAGCAAAATGTTACTGATATTAAGTCGTAGGGGTCAAATATTAAGGTCCCGTTCTTTTGGACTGAACTGGGTTAACTGAGCTGAACGGAACTGAAATGAGAGAAACTGAAATGCAGAGAGTAACTGAACTGAACAGAACTGAAAATAAGTCCAAAAGAACACGGCCTAATTTGCTTTGAAATAACCCATGCTAAATTCATGACAGAAACTAAACACAATTAACATGACCACCCCAAATCTAAACACATAAATATGAAATCAATAACAAGCTAACAAAAAAGTGATAAAGAAGAAGTAGTTTATAAAAAACTTACTTGTTACCCCTAATCTTAAACCAAGCTTCAGCACAATGTTTATGAGCAGCAGCTAAATCCTCCTTACAAGAACAACCCAATTCAATTGGGAACCCAGATTCAGGATTAGACCCATCTAAACTAAGATGACAAATTCTACAATCTCTCTCCACTTTTGACAAATGTAGACTTACTTTCGTCTCCCCAATTACAGCTCCACCACTTTCTCTCTCTAGATCCACTGAACATTCCGATAAACAAGAAGTTGATGATGATGAAAAGCTTCGCTTCTCACTATTTAAACTCCCATTAACACCATCTTCAGTAACAACCCTTGTACAAGGTTCACTTTCTTCGTCGGAGCAACGCACACTTTCGTCGTCTTCGTCGGAAACTTCGCCGGAGCACCGGCGAGGAATTTCTTGCTCAATATCAATAACATGGTGTTGTTGGGTAGTGATTAATGTTGACATTGGGAGTTATTTTTTAAGTTAAGATCATTAAAATGTGTATTAAGTGAAGAATGAAAGTGGGGTTTTTGAAGGAGTTATTTTATGGTGTTTTTTTTGTTTTTCTCTCTCCTTTCACTTATTATTAAGTGGGGTTGTTTTTTCTGTGCTACTCCATTGAAGAATGAAGAGTAGGTGAAGGAAGAGAGAAAAAGATGGAGTTTTATTATTTGTTTGTTGTTGTTGATGTTGTTGTTGTGTTGCATTTGTTCTAATATTGAGGGAGGTGCCCCAGAGAGGCGGAGGAGAGAGAAAATGGAAGGAGGAGACTGCTTTTCTACAGGCAACAGGTTAAACATCTTAAGATACTAGTCAGTGTTGCCTCTTTTTACTTTTCCTTTTCCAATTTATTCAAGTTTCTTTATATTCAAGTACTATAATAGGAGAAGCATTTATTAAACCAACTTTTTTTTATATAAGGATCGTAAAAGTTGATCCAACCTCATAACCTGATTTGAACTTAACTTGAAATAAGCGGGTTAGGTTTGAGATTTTTGATAGATCTAAGTAAATAGGTTGACATGATTGACCCATTTAATTAAACGGATTAGATTCATGTTGACATTTTCGACCAGAAAATGACTTGTTTTGACCTTATTAACTTATACAAATAGAAAATTCTTGAAAAATATATTGATGAATCTAGAATTTGGTAAAAAAAAAAAGTAAAATATCGCTAAAAAAAGTAAACACTAAACATGCATACTTTCAATAGTAAACTTGCTCATTTAGTTTTTTAAGAAAATAATTGTTTCTCAATATAATAATAATTATGATTAAATGGGTTACATGGATTATAAAGGTAACCCATTTATTAAGTAGGTCGGGTTAGGGTTGAGTTTTTCAACCTGTTAATAATATGGGTTAGGTTTGAGTTGAGGGTTTTTTGACCCATTTATTATCGTCTCGAACATGAACCCGGCCAACCCAACATGGTTGTCAACCCTAATATTAGCCCCTTATATCCAAATTTGTTAGGGCCTTTTATAACTGAGTTATGTCCTAAGTAATTATATTTTTCATCTTTTAATTTTTTTATTTAACAATGATAATATTATATATGACTTGGTTTACTAGTTAAAACTTTAGTATTGTCTCTGTTTCTTAATACATGCAACATATTCATTATTGTGATGTTAAATAATACTTGCAACATTTATTTACTAGAATTATATGCACGCTATGCGTGCGTTAATTTCAAAACTTGTTATTCTATTATATACTCCATCCGTACTATAGTTGTGATTACACTAAAATGTGAAGATTAATAGTTAGATGAATTTAGATATATTAATTCGCTAATGTAAAAAACTAATAAAGGTTGTGAGTGAATTTTAATATTAATTTTTTGTGAATGAATTTTGCACAAAAAGATTAGACATAATGAGTTGGTTTGACTAATTTAAAGAGTATCAAAGGTAGTGAGTGTATACCATCTTCTCTTATAAAAAAAAGGTCAAGATATTTTGTCCATTTACATATACCATTTTTACCTTATTTAGAATGGCAAGTTGAAATGAGAAAGGGTTCTTTGGTTTCTTTTGTAATTTTTTTTATTCCATTAAATCATTAAGGGTGATTTAGTATTTTCAAAGGGGACACCATCTTCCTCCCCCTCCCTTATATAATAGAGATATTCGCAAATTCATATACAAAGAAAGCTTGAATTTATTATTTAGGTCGTGTTTCATTCTCTTTCCTCCTTGGTCTATGTGTCGTTTGTCAATGTTGCATGTAATAAAAAACAGGAGGAAGTATATAAAAAAGTCGAAAAGTAAGAGTCGGGTGCCGAATTTTGATAGCCTTATTGATAGAGGCATCACCTTTGATCTCAAAAATCCCGCCATGATAAAGTGTAAAAAGTATCATGGGATGAAGGGAGTATTAAAGTTTGAACACAATATAAACTAATAGCGCTCATATGCATGCATGAAATCAACTACTACATAAATCTAACGATATTTTTTTAGTAAATAACTTATATGGACTTGGTCCACACTAAATTAGTGTGGACCTAATGCTAATTCATGTTATTTATGAAAAAAAAAGGATCACTATATAAAAAAAAAATATAAAAGATGAATAGATATAAATTATGAAGTTTGACTATGAAAAAAAAAGGTTACTATGTCACAAAGTAAAAATTTCATCATGATAAACTAATGTGAGAAAGAGTTACTATATTAAAAAAACAGTCAATATGGTAGATAGTAACTGTATAGTGTAACTTAAAATTTGAAAAAGGTTACTATATGGAAAAAATGGGTTATTTGTGTTAAATAAGTGGTTTTGATCCACAATAATATTATTGTGACTGGGTCCACGCAAAGACTAACTCATTTTTTTATTAATTTTACTATGTAATATTATATTTGTCTTGAAATATATTTTCAAACAATGTATAATATTTGCTATTCCACATGTTAACTTAATAAACCATCCATTCAATGTAAAAAAACTCTCAAGGAAAATTTAACCTAGGGTTTAGACAACATTTAATCCAAGGAGTGCATTGTAACTAGGTATGAAATCTATATATTTCTCCAAGATTAAAATACTTTTTAAGATAAATTTGCAATGATGGTTTACCTAATGATGAAAGACTGACGAACAAAAATTCAGTATTCCTAGTAACTACTCCCTCCGTTTTTTTAATTGGTATATATTTTTTAAATGGTTGTTTCTTTTTAATTGCTACATTATTTAAACCTTCCTTATTTAAGGGACTTGGTCCAACAAAAAGTAATACTATTATATTTGTTTTTTTTCCACCAAGAAGTACTACTTTTTTGCTTTTCCCATTATTTTAAATTAAATGAGTCAAAAAATACCTTCCAAAAAGCTTGAAAGTGACGTTGTCTAAACTTCTTGTGCATAACACAACGTAGCGAATTAAAAAGAAACGGAGGGAGTAATATACTCGCTTTGTTTTTTTAGTTGCTACATTCACTTTCGCACAATTGCCAAGGAATGGTTTATTGTTTTATGCATCATTAGTAGGTAGGACGATAACAAAAGAAAAGGTAAAATTGTAAATAAAGTGTAGGACTCACATACCAAAAATAGAAAATAGAAATGTAGCAACTAAATTAAGATATTGAAAATGAAAAATAATATAGCAATTAAAAAAAGACGAGGGATTAAATATCAAAAGCAATATCGTTCAAAAACATTTGGGAGCCTATAGGCTATAGTACACCAGAAAATATCAGGATAACCGATAACACAAGGTTTTTTTTTTTTTTTTTTGATAAACATAACACAAGGTTTTGTTGGTAGAGGATACTAATCAATATTCTTACTTTTGTCTCTTCCGTGAAATTATGATTAGCACCGTTCTTTTTACTCTCGTCACGGGGTATGACGAGGACGCCCCACTATTCGCATGCCTCCACCTTCAGAAAATAATCACAAAAAGAACACAACACTCTTCACTTTTACACTTCAACACCTATATTCTACATGGCATACAACAATATGACATATGTACTTATCTTTAGATTAAATCTGGTCAGGAAAAATAACATCAAAATAAGCAATATGGCTTTTAAATAAGCAAAAATTGACTCCAAATATATCTAATTTTACATACACCTAAGTTTACCGTATAAATTGCCCTTACCAATATGAAACATTGAAATGTAATATAAAGTCACCTTTTTTGTTTTTCACGAAAATTGAAACTTCTGAGATGTTAAATAAAACTAGGCGTGTTTATTTTGGATAATCCGAAAATTGACATCCGAATTTGATCCGAAAAAATCGGAGATCCGATCGGATCGGATATTCGAAAACTAAAAAATTGAATTTTTCAACGGAAAAGTTTATAAAATAAGCTTCGGATCGGATCATCGGATATCCGGTCTTGAAAACGGAAATTTTCGGATATTTCGGATCCGATATTCGAAAAAATTGCCATGTTTCGGATATTCGAAAATGAAAATTTCAAATCTGTACC
Source organism: Beta corolliflora (assembly GCA_947648045.1). Lineage (NCBI taxonomy): Eukaryota > Viridiplantae > Streptophyta > Magnoliopsida > Caryophyllales > Amaranthaceae > Beta > Beta corolliflora. The sequence goes on along the minus strand of CANSZD010001252.1, from coordinate 469,551 downwards.
CGTTTTGAAAATTTCGGATATCCGATCCAAAATATTCGAAAATTTAAAAAATCGGACCGGATATCCGAAAATAAAAAGCCGGATCGGATATCCGATTCTACGGATCGAATCGGCGGATCAGATATTTATGAACACCCTACTCAAATATATATTTGAAGTCGTATTCGAATATATACTTAATTAAATGTTCTTTTACCAACATATTTTTCCTTTAAAAGAAAGAAAAATTATATATCTTGATGTTTAACTTCTCTATGGGATATTTATATATATACTTGGCTAGAGATTGAGAACAAATAGAAATATTGGAAAATGAGCATTGGGGAAAAGGGAGCACAAGATTGATATTTTACAATCTCTTCAAATAAGAGGCTTGTTTTATTATCATGATGAGCTATTCAATTAAGTTGATAATTCTTTGACCACAATTAAGTTGATAATTGTTAAAAGCTGATATATTCAAATCTGCATTAAAAGAATTATTATAAAAAAATCTCACATAATAATATGTTCAATACATATTACTATATAAATTTATTGGCAAAGATTACCAAGGTTGTAACTACTAGAGTTACTAATAGTGCATATACTTTAAGAATATGAGGAGGTTGCTGATAAGTACAAATAAGACTATCAAGTAGTACTTGATCTAGTGGTAAGGGTTTGTATCTCACAATCTTGAGGTTGTGGTAGGTATCAAACCCCACTAGGGGACTTTGGAGATGGGATTCCCTTAACTTCCCCCCACTTTCAAAGGTTCTTGCTTGTGTAGCTGAGTCGGTCAGATTAACCTATGTGAGGTTTCGATCTAGCAGAGCACTTTTCCTTACACATTTAAAAAAAATGTACAAACAAGACTGGTAATACATAATAGACCTATCATAATATCCTATCATCATAAGTTCATAACAGTGAAGAAAATGTGTTTTTAAATATACTATTCTAAATTATAATTAGTAAACAATATGGGGTTAAGACTCAAGGTTATTCAAACTTCCACCATATAAAGTTAATTTAAGTTGCTCAATCAGAGGAAATGGTTGCTTTTCTCTCATATTGCGAGTACACGGATGACGGGTTGCCAATTTGTCACAAGTGCTTCCTAATGAACTATGAATCCACTTCCTTCGTATCTTCTATCTGATGTCATGAAAAATTTGAGGCTACTTAAGCATATCTTCACTTCGTAGCTTTTAAGGATTTTGTTGCTTCTAGGTTCTCATTGCAGTTGACGATATATTCCTATTGCTCATGACAATGAGTATCTACTTTTTGTTCCATTGCATACAGTATTATTTATTTTTATATGTTTGCTATTCTACTTTTTTTTTTTTTGACACTGGATGAAAGAAAAGAAGAACAAAAAATAAAAAAAATTATAATAAATAAATAAATAAAATAAAATAGTAGTCGGAGCAAAGCTCCGGTGAACCGGGTGGGCAACCAAAAAAAAAAAAAAAAATTAGGTAGCGACTGTGGTCATAGACTTCATGCAGCGCTTCGCTATATAATCTGCATTGGCTACTTGGTTCCTTGGAACTTTAGTAACCATACACCACGAGAAGAGGGCAGCTTGTTTTTTTATTTTCCTAATAGTCCAGGTGCGTGATATTTGATATAGGAGGAGGTGTAGTTCCCTGCAAAATAGAACGTGAGAGAAAACACATTAATTAAGGTGAAGAAAGAGATTAAAAAAGGGGATCTTTGATGATAAGAAAGAAAGAGAGAAAAAAAATCTAAAATAGGTAATGTTATTACCCCTAAATTCAAACACCCCAAAATAGAAAGCATGCAACTAAAAAAGAACAGAGGAAGTATATATATAATTGAACTAGTAATTTAAATTTAGACGACTCTCCCTGTATGCCAATATTTTGTGAAACCTATACAAATTATATACATGTGCGTTTTTTCAGGATGGACATTTTGTCGATGTTGTACTTACGTTAATTACGGACAACATTTTTTTACTTATAATTGCCTTAAAGGTGGAAAATTTGCTTTCCAAAACTCTTGCTAGTCCTATATTATAGGTCATGTTTTTTATTCTTAGGTCGTTTTAAAACACTATGCTAATTTATTATACTTTCACGCAATTATATGATATTTTATTAACTCAACCTTTTCTTTTAGAAATGGCTCTCAATTAAAGGCGACCTATGTTTAGAGGAACAAGTCGAGTACTTTTAATTTTATTTTTTGTGATAGGAGAGTCTTGAGTGACCACTAAAACCTTGAAGAAAATTGAGGGAACTGAAAGAATATGGAAAGATTTGATATTTTACAAAATATCTAATGGGAAGATTTGATATTTTACACGATATCTAATTAGAGGTGGGCATGGACCGGGCCAGCACGCGGGCCGGCCCGGGCCGTCACGGTACGAACCCACTCAAGACCCGGCCCGTTGTCCGCTCCGTGGGCCTACCACGGTCAAGAAATTTTATTTTAGGCCCGCACCGGCACGAGCCCGCCTATATGGTCCATGGGCCGGCCCGCGGGCCGAACACCCATTTTCTTTGTTTTTTTGCCTAAAACTACCAATAATCCAAAAAAAACAACATAAAACGCGGGTTAGGCCCGCAGGAGGCACGATCACGGCCCGTGGACAAAATATGGAAATTTCGGGCCGGTCCGGCACGACCCGACATTCACGGACTCGGGTCCGGTCCAACCCGCCATTTCCTCAAGCCCGCGGGTCGAGCCCATGAACAGACCCGGCCCGCCCCATGCCCAGGTCTATATCTAATACACACATCGATGATCAATATTACTTTCAGGAGGAGAGAATAGGCAATAAATCATGACCATAGAAGGTGTGTAACTGTGTGCCTAAGGTCAGAAAGTGTAAGACATGTAACAAAAAGATCACCTAGATGTATCTATTTTTTCATTGGTGGGTATGTACATTAGTACTTTCTAGATAGAATTGAAGCTACCTTTCGAACATGTATAAAGTATGGTTAAACTTAATAAAATGATATTTGTAAGTACGTATATACATATGACAACTAATTATTGATTTATGGATGTGATTTATAAAAATAAAAAACGGGTGACATTTTTTATTATAGAAGATCTATTTTTGGTTCGAAAGAGGGGCAATACCCCGTTTTAATTAGAAAATTAGTTATTAGGCCCGGGCTATGCCCCGGGTAAGGAAAATGTTCATTTACTAATATTATACTTTAAGATAATAACACTAAATATTACTTGGTCTAGTGGTTTAGACTTTAGTATATATTCTTGAAGTCATGGGATCAAATCTTATACTATGCAATTTTTCATTTTTTTTATTGTATGTGGATTACGTGGAATAAAACTCTCCTTTAGGGAGAGCGTCACGTGGCACCGTTCCTTGTTTAGGAACGCCTTTTAATATATTAGTATAGATTTACGTTTTCTTATGGGGTGCAAAAACGGGATTTACATAATGTGATCACTATACTAAAACTATTTCATAAACGTGCGATGTAACATTGAACAATGACCAAACGCGGTTATGTACTTATGTACATAGTCAATGTACAATTAAATACTCCTGTTGGGGGGTGATAACACTATAACAGTCATTCAGATAATCAAAATCCAATTTACTCGATAAAGGAAACTTTACTAGTTTGCAATGCATCAGCATGTCACCTCAATAATTCATTGAAACTGAGATTTGGTTCACATGCATGATGCATCGACTTCGACGGTTCGACCATTAAATAATGCTTCATGCTTGGCCCATGCCACTATGCATGCTAGCAACATTATTGACTTCTGAGTTCTGTGTAATTTTCAGATATCTACTTAGACTAGACTTTTCCCTATGATCTTTTTCAACAAATTATAAATAAAGACCAAGAAACATGCTGGCATGCAAAACTAACTTGGTACTTACAAAATTTGATAATATAGTTTCTCTTGGGCTTATAAGTTATAAGTGATATAACACTATTATTCACTTATGTGTTTGATACTCCCTCCGCTCTTTTTTATGTTTGATCAAGAAATATAAATAATTTAATAGTATGCATGATGTTCTATATCTAGGCTTATAATAGTATGTATGAAGTATTTGACGATGCCAACTGTTGTTTGTTACATTAATTAATACAATGAGATATATTGACCCCCTAATGATGATCAGGGCCGGCTTTTACCATGTTCAACATGTTAGTGCGCCCTTAATCGCTAATTGTGAGGGCCCAAAAATAGAAAAAGTCCAAGTAGTAAAAAAAAAATGTTTATTGACTTTCCGGTTTCAACTTCCCACAATAGTCATGCGTATCTTCTAATCTTCTTCAGTTCCTTTAATTCCCAAAACCATTCACCTTCTCATTTTTTTTGGGAAACCCATTCACCTTATATTGATTACTCTTAATTCAAGCCTCTAATTATCACTTCAACATAATTTTTTAATCCATATTTCCAATTAACCTCAAATGAAACACCGAAAAATATGGTTTAAACTAGGAAATTCTTTTATCACCTATTTATTTGCAACCCGTTTCCACTTACATTTATCTCTTAATCATAAAAAAAAAATGGTACTCAAATATTCTAATTATTTGGGCTACTCTCTTTTCATAATATGATTATATGAAGTGAAGAATCATGAACCGATGAGCTATTACATTATTGAATTCTTCAAATATGAGATACTTTACATTCCTTTTTGTCGTTCTTTTGTGATAAATCTTTTTTTGTCATTTGCTAGTGTTTCTGGAATTTCGCAGTATAATTTGTACTGTGGATTTAAGGGATTTCATAATGTTGATATTCTCTAGTATAGATCATTTAACTAACTTTTTAATTTGACCTTTTTTTTACCTATTTATTGGTATTATTCCTGAATTTTTTTTAAAAAGTAAGATACTCAATATGGAGAATTTTAGTAGTCTTACTTTAATTCTTTTACTTTTTTTAACGCATAAAGTAATTTCAGTTTTCTTTAATTTAAGACTATACTCTTGAGTGAAATCTTTATAAGCAACTCCAATTACAGTCTACAAAAAAATACATAAAATAGCAATTCGCTGATCGCTAGTTCTTATCGCGTGATCCACGAGTAAAATAACTTAATTCTAAATGAAACACTCATCATAATTCGTGAAAATGAAGTTCCCTGATGCCCTGAATGTTTACAAATTATCTAGAAATTAACGTTGATATTTTTTATTTTATTTTTGAACTTTTTGTAAAGGGCCTCATTTTGATAATTCGCACAGGGCCTCTATATACTTCGAGATGGCCCTGATGATGATATCGAGGCATAATATTCACCCGGGTCAGTTTTTTTGGTGTTTAGAGAGTCACAAGGAAGGGGATGAAAATCGATCCCAGGATCATCCGGGCCAGTTTACTCTTCTAATTTTTTTTGTTGCAGGTGTTTAACTAGCTAGTTTTCTTGCCGAGTTCACAAGTATCAAACAATATGTAATTGTACAATTTTGCTTAACTTGTATAAGATCACGTTCTATATAATATAATTTTTGAATTTTCCTAGTTTTATTCCAGACTTTAATTATACCAAATTTTTCTAGATTAAATTTCCAACGTGTAATTAATGATATAATGATGCACCACTTATTTGCGTATACGTGTTTCGTTGTATGTTTGATTGCTATGTAGTAGCATATTGAACCAATAACTAAGCATTCCTTGACCTAATAATAGTAATTAATTTAAGTTTTGTATAATCAAACTCCACTAGGCACTTTGGGGGTGAGATTTTCTTGCCATTCTCCCTTACTCTAAAGAGATATAACTTGTGAAATTCGGTCGAGTTGACTCACATAGAGTTCCATTCCGATGCACTCCTTGCCAACCTTAAAAAAAGTATTAGTCCAATAATAAAGTATATACTTCTTAAATCCCATATAAACTTTCCTTTCAAGTTTTCATGATTCTTTTGATCAGACTTTGAATTTTATTAGTATAATGTTCAAATACTATATATAATCATTTTTAATATATAAAGTTCAATAATAATGGAGTATTACTCTAATTTCAAGCAAAATAATGGTTAAAATATACATAATGAGACAGAGGATTACACAGTGGACTCATCTTCATCCAAACATGTTACATGTACCATCAAAATTTTAAGTTTCTTAAGCTTTGATTATTAATCTAAGGACCACTGTTAGGAAACTCTTCAGGATATTAATTATACTAATTACTGGTCAACCATAAAAGAAACAGAATAGGACCTCAAGCATCTAAAGGTCTTCTGAGAGGTCCTTTTTATTATGTTGCACGAGTATCATGTAATCTTACGCATTTTCGTTTGACCCTTATAGATGGGAGTGCATGTTGCAAAAATAATAAATAAACTTACAGGAAAGAGGATGTAAATAAGATCGCTGCGACGTGGAAGAACCACTGTCCTAAAAGACGATTCCGTGCTATCCCGGTGCAAGTAGAACCACCGCGATCGCCCTCCAGGATTAGCTCAGCACCATAGAATGTGTGCACTCACAAACTACGGTTGGAGATCAGAAACTTTGCCCAATATCAGAGAGAGAGAAAAATAGAATGTGTTTTATTCTTCTATGTATCTTTTACTGATGGGAAGAAGAGGGTTTTATAAGAAGAACAAAATCAAAGAGAAATGTAAAGGCTAAAAATAAGGGAAGTAATTCAAGGCAGAAATCTCGGAATAAAACGGCTAAGTATCTCGCTAATAACGGCAAGAACACGATTCTTGCAATTAGCGTAAACTCAAAACTGATTGGAGATTAAAAAGGACCACAACCCACACCCGCGCTCGCCACAAGCCCGACCGGCGCGTGTTGTTGCCAATCCATTTAGCCTATTATCCAACAAGATGTTCTAAGTAAACAAAGGAGATACTAGATAATTCTTCCATGTGGGACAAGAGGAATTTCTTTCTTTTAGTATTGTTGAAACTTCCAACAGTGCTCTTATCTTTGTTGTCCCACTATGGAGTATAGAATATCGATAGATCAAATAAGGGCTATAATGTAAAATTTTGTTATAATTAGTTAATTATTATTTGTTCTTTATCTTTTTTATAAGTACAGATAAAGATTTTAGTAAATCTCTATTCTATAAGGGAAGAGGGGAAATGGATCTTATTCATATGCTTCGGCCTCCGCCTAGGTCATGGGGGGGGGGACTTGCCTCCTCTTTCACCAAACCTCCATAAAAAAAACAATATCTCAACTTTAATTTACTAAAAACATGATAATAATAACACAAAACCACAAACAAAATTCAACATTATTAACTTTAGTTTACTCCTTCTTCATGATTGACTGTTACACACAGTTTTATAATTTTTAGTATTTTTTTAAGTAGAATACTAAACACTATAAACAAACTATGGATCCTTTCACTTCTCCCTTCCAATAACTGGCTAACTGCTACCTGTTGTATTTTTAGCTATAACTTTATATACTTTCACCGAATCGCGTGCATATAAAACTAGTATGAAATAATATAGTAATATATAAAATAGACAATTAATACTGCAATTATATTTTAAACCAACAAAAATATAGAAAGAAAAAAAAAGTTAGTTGAGAGGCTAGATAATACTACAAAGGCAACATGATATCAGCACCAACTTTCAAGAAAGGCAAATAATTTATCCCTTGAATTCCACCCAAGAATTGTCAGCCCTATTGAATATATAGGAAAATCGACGAGCATTATTAAAATTACAATGGTCCTTTTAAAAAAAAAATTACAATGGGGTTACTTTTCTATGTTAATGCTACCTATGAGGTTACTAGTAAGTATATATCAAATTATTTCTGATGCATATATATATATATAGAGGATAATACTCCATCAGTCGAGCGTGTAATGCTTCATACGAAAGATATGTACATTATCCTAATTTGTGTCTCATCTATCTTCAGACGACTCAAATGTTTTCACGTGATTTTGTTTGGTGTAGAAAGAACCACAAAGGCAAATAATGTAGCCAGAATTGGATGAGCATCACCTCCCAAGACTTTAACCAACTTAACTAGTTCAAATGATAGTATTACAGTTCATCTCAAACTAATTAAGTTGATAAGAAACAGAATATAAGACAATGAATAATTGCCAAAAGAATAAGAGACAATGAATTTTTGGATAATAATATTTCTACCTCAGTATAGTTCATTAGTGCGGTCAGATATGAACGTGTTGTGGGCCTAGTGAGCAGTTTGTGTCTTTGAGATTGTGAATCGTGTGCCCAATTCTGAGAGCAGGACCAATTGACTATTGTCATTTTGTAATACAATCCGTATTCTGACCCCCCTAACAACTACCAATATACTCCGATTGAGGAAGAAATTTTTTCCCATGCCACTTAATACTTACAAGTTACAACATATTTGCTTTTCGGATGTTTCACAATACCTGCAACACTTCCCTTTTGAGTAAGTTTTTTACACAAAGCACATTACCTTATTATTAATCACATAAGGCTGTACGAGGCGTGTTTCAATAATTTCACTCTATCTCCTTCTCGTGGTCACGTTTTAAAGTGTTGCAACTTGCAAGTACTCCTATTAAAGAAACAGGTTTTGGCTGTCCAAAAAAAGAAACAGGTTTAGTGATTACCAAGTTTCAAAAATCCTACATGGCTTTGAAGTAAGATAACAACATACAAGAATTTGTAATTTTGTTTAACACGGCCTGCAGAAGAACCAGATCCATGGTTGGTATTATTTCTCTCCAAAATTGCTCCGAATTTCCCTTCATGTCCAATTGGTCTGTCAATTTAACAGATAACTAATGACTGTAACAACAATTATATTTCAGGCGCTAAAACATAAGAACAGAGTCTCATCCCTTGTATACCAGCATTACTATAGATAAGAAAAGGAGTCTTATCCCCTCCTTCTCACTGCACAAATTTCGCCATGTAAGATGTTCCACTAGTATGTAACTCTCTAACATATCATGATATCAACTCCTGAATTAATTAATGATTGAAAAATTAAAACCAACCATCTCAAACCCCAACTTCAGCTGGCAATGCGACTGTTTGCCTCGGTATCTGAGTTGAGATCACTTCTGTCATCATGCCCATCAGCTTAGACCGTCCTTCATCAAAACGCACATTGTTAGTCTGCATGCATTGCGCTGAGTTATCAGCTCCTTGAGAGTCTCTTCTCTGAATAGGATTCTCCATTTTTCTGGCACAGCTACTACTATCAAGCCCACTTTTGATCCATGCAATATTGTTCAAATCAGTGGCTATTGAGGCTAACTCATGACTGGAAAAGGAAGGAGGCTCTTCATATTCAATGAATTCTGGTCCTAACAATGAGTTTCGGGATTCAGCACCAGTTGGAGTGGAGCAACATCCGTGTCCACAGCGCGAAGGAATAATCGGCTCACACTGAACTCCATCGAGAAACTTGGAGATACCAAGGTCGGGTTGAAAGGCATTAACCAAAGGACCCTGCACAGGCACGGGCTTGGGACGTGGAGCAGCAGGTGTTAAGTTAGACAAAGGTTGATAAATATTAAAAGCACCAACACGTGCAACTGGACGAGATAGTGTGGGAGGCTCTGTCTGTTCAACAAAATGAGCAATAACGGGAGGATGTGCAACTACAAAGTGATTCTCGTACACAATTGAAGGTGGGTTTTCAGGTTGCACGGATTGATTAAGGTTCTCATTGACTGGAGCCTGGTAATCAGACTGATGGCATTGGTTATCCACCATATTTACATCTTGTCTTCCATCAAAGTGCTTAAATGAATTGGTTTCGCCAGAAACTGTTTCTTCTGATGATGCTTTGTTTCTGTCAATGCTAGTATCTCCTACTGACCTCCCAAAATCATACCTCCGTCTCAGAGTTGAATTCCAGTGATTCTTGATAGCATTATCTGTTCTTCCCGGTAGAAGCTTTGCTATGCATGCCCATTTGTTTCCATGAATTGCATGTGCAGAAATTATAATTTGGTCTTCCTCTTCTGCAGTGATATATTTTCTTATAAGACAGAGGAAAATGACAATACAGGCTATCTATGACTATACTATATGATACTGTTGAACACGACTATCATGGGCAACAAATGATGGACCTCGTCACGTTGCTTCAATAGGTATACCTGGATTAATTTCAAAAACCACAGCAAGATGACACTAAACATATTCATAAGAGCAAGTCAGCAAGCTATTCAGTTGTAAACTACTTTCTAGACCTATGATAAAATCTGGTACACAGGCACCTAATGAAAAAGATGTAAAGACAGCATCCACAACACCCCAATGCTACAAAAGAGGATGCCGCTCTAGCCATGATACGGAGATGTTGGATGCACGCAGCCTTATCCCTGTACTATTAGATGTTGTCTTTAATCCACCCTTAATCTGTTATACAATGACCATTTGCTAATTTACAACAGATAAGAGCATAAGAATTTAATAACCCATCTTAATTAGTCCAATACAATTTTAAAGCCAAAAAACTGTGAGCCTTGACCACATATATTACCATGCACATATATAGAACTCATATTTAATTAGCTCAAAGAAAGGTCAGACATATTTTGCAATTACTAATTAAAAATCAATTGGGGATGGAGGAGTAGTAATAGAAATTTCTAGATCTACAACGGAGTGAGGCACCCACAAACTTGACACCAAATGCAAAAGGAAGGTAAGACCATGCCATGACGTGTCAACATTATATTGCCAGTTCTACTTATGAAACATACCAACCAACAAAATGCTCAGAAACCAAGTAACTGTATGTATTAGAAAGCATTAACACACAGAACTTCAAATAGTTCACTAATATGACACATTAAGCACTTATTATAAGAACTAGACACAGAGTGGTAGAATAATGTCGGAACAAAATAGTTCATCAAATTCTGAAATCATATACTCGAGGCATGATAAGATAAACCATGCTTTATGCAGGACATATGTAAATTGTCAGTAGAAACTAATGAAAAGAGATTAAAAAAATGGTTTACGTTGTTAACTGGTAGCTACGTCAATCTCATTCAACAAGACCAGAGAAATTTAAAGGAGGTGCTTCCTTTTCAATGCAATGGCAAGGAAGAAGAAAAAACAGAAAATTTATCACCTTTAACTCAGATTATAATAAAATAGTTTTCTACTAAGCTTAACTACACAAAAGAAACACCATTCAATGTTCTAAGCTACTGCTAAGTAATAACTGAAAAAAGACGCAAGATTGCGGCAATGCGACATCATCAGTACTTATCCAATCTCTTAATCCAAACTGATATTCAGCAACAATGTTTACAATCGTTCAGAGTCCTTCAAGGCATGGCACTGACAGCTGAATCACATGCAAATATTACCATAATGAAGGGTTTCTCCAAAATAGCATTCTGTTGGTTTAGATGCTATTGCACAGCTAAAGCTTGTCAAGTAGCCTACTTGCTCAACCTAAGACAATAACACCCTGCATTTCCTAGGGCATACACCAAAAGAGAGAACAAGCAGCAAATTGCATGTTCAAGCGCAAGTTACTTCACCAACACTTCAGTAAACCCATCAACATCAAGTAATAGAAGGGCAAGTCACAAATCATTACAGACATAGCTAATTTCAACTGAAACACCAGCTTGCCTACTTCAATGTTGCCCAATTTTATCACCCATTGTTTCCAAAACTTGCCACCGCATACTTCCCCATATAATGCAAAGCAATGACACAACGGTAAGTCGGTAACCACTAGAACAATCACAAAGCAGATGAATTTCACAATTTTTCCCGTCCATCTTTATCAATAAAGAAAATTAAACTGCCAGCACAACGTCCTCGGTAAACCCTTCAAACTACATACATCCTCCGTTCTGAAATAAATAAAATGCTAAGCAAAGTGATTCATTCATTTCCAAACGATGGAAGTATTACTTTATTATACCAACACCCGGAATCTCATTACTCGACTCAAGACGACATGACCTATAGGAATCCAACTCAAAAACAAAGCATCTAAAAATCAGTATATCATCCAGAATGGACTTCAAATCAAACAAAAATGGGGCAATTGATTTGATTGCAAATTCAAACAGTGTATCAAACCAAGAGTAGGAGTAAAAATTGCAACAAAACAATGAAAAACAGAAAACTGAACATACAATTCCATAAACACAACCGCTAAAAAAAGCAGAATTACGACATTTCAAACTTTCAATTAACAAATGCAAACTTGTGAAATACGAAAACAAACAATTGACCCATCTACAAGAAATTGCACACCAACACAAAAACTCAAAAAGAAACGAACTTTAACCAACCCAACACAAATCACAAACACCCACAAAGAAAAAACAGATTTAGAATCTGAATTAACAAACAAAAAAGGCAAATAAATCATTTTCAAAAAATAAGCAGTAGTAATACAAAAAAAAAAAAGGAAGAGAGAGATAACCGGAAAAAGGTTTGCGCTTGACGCAAGGGTCAAGTTGATTACACCATCGAAGGCGGCAAGATTTACCGGAACGACCAGGAATTCCGCGCGCGATGAGACTCCAATTTCTGGCACCGAATTTACTAACAAGTTCGCTAAGTATGGCGTCTTCTTCAGGCGACCAAGGGCCTCTGACTCGACTAGCAGACGACGGAGCAGCGGTGGTTTCGTCGGTATCAGCGGCGGCGTCAGGGAGGGTTAAGTCGTTAGGGTCTTCGGTAGTCATCGGTTGGTCACTCATTTCAGTCGTTTCTTTTTTTAACTTTATATTTTCTCTCTCCTTTTTTCGCTCTAATACTCTATAACCGTACCTACCTTTCTAACTGCAATTACAAAGAGAGAAGGAAGAGCAAGAGCAGGAGAGGAGAGTGTGGGTAACGTTGTTGTCAATTTCGTTTGTTTTTCCCCTGAAAGGCGGTTTTATTGTACCAAATGACCAACTTCTCCTTTTTTTTTTTTTTTTTTTAAGTTTTTTCTCAATATAAGTCCTCGTTTTTTTGGAATGAGAGAATCGATCTCAACCGAACCGGGAGAAACCGAAATACGTAGAAGAATCGAACTAACCGAATCGAATCGAATCGAAAATAAGTCCAAAAGAACAGAGCCTAAGTCTTCTTTATCCCTTATTCCTATGGATGTTAATGGGGTGCGTTAAATAGGAGATGTGCCCCAACTGGATGGGAATGGATCCAAGTTTGGGGGTGGTGAGATAGGGATGAGGATAAAAATTGTATATATCATGGATGATAGGGCAAGGATGGATGTTAGGTTGTACCTGTCTCATCTCCGCTGCAGTCTGTCTTGTATATGTGTAGTTTAAACAAAGGATTTTTTTTAAGAAGAGCAAAAGTTTATTATATTTAATGACTAACTATTGGAGTGATATGTTGTTAGATGTGTTGATTTTTATTCAAGTTGATTTATTTAACCTATTGAAGTGTTAGAAGATTTAATTGACCTTTTGCATCCTGCTTATGTTTTTACTTTTTATGGAGAAATATATGCTATGATTTTTATATTCAGCATAAAGTTAGGTATGAGGTGGATTTTAGGAGGGTCTGAGGTGGATTTTAGGTGGATCTGAGGTGTGTGGTGGGACGGGGACTGATAAGAGGTTTTTAGTGTGTTGTTAAGGCACCAAAAATCGTTTTTCAAACAATATTTATAAAACCTAACAAGCAATTACTAAGAACGTAGTAAAGGCAAGTCAAGAGTCGATCTACAGGGAAAATGAGATTAATCAAAGTCTATCAAGTCTAAATTACCTAATTGAGGGGTTTTGGGGGGTTATAAATGATTTGGTAACAACTACAACTAGCTACTATCAAAGGACTGGCAAATAACACGAGATGAAAATATCAATAAGGAAGACACTAGAGTTAAGGTTACTAGTATGGATCAAAGCGGAACAACGATCATTAATGCAATTGTGATTCAAAGGCAACGATTATGCAAGGTTTAGTTTCCCTCTAAAATACTCGAGTCCCCTCTCGAATGGTCCTCAAGAATAATCATTTAATCAATCAACTAAATCCTCTCTCGAATGGTCTTTAGTCAATTGATTAAGAGATTCAATAAGTACGGAAAACCCCTAATTAAGGATCTCCTTAATTTCTACCCAATATCTTGGCCTAGAAATTAAGTTGATTTATGGGGATGATAAAAGAGTTCAAAATTCGATTAAGAACATTTGAAACCAAAATACCAAAGCATAAATGTGATCAATATCTATCCTAAGGCCTCAAAACACCAAGATCAATGCATAACCATCCTTATATCATCACAATCACATTAACAATACATGTAAACCCTAATCCATACTTTCACCCTAACCCTAGATAGAAGACTACTCACTAATCATGGATTCTAAGCATAAAAACATGAAATTCATAACTAATTAATCTAGGGCTAAACATGATTAAGAGATAATTAATCCAATGAAAATAACAATTATGAAACTATAATAAAAGAGAACTAGAACTATGAAAAAGGAGAGATTGATAATCTAAAAGATGAATAAAACTGAAAACTTTGAAATTAAATTAATGAAAGTTACCTTGAAAGTGTAGATAATCAACAACTTTAATCTATGGATCTCAAATCTAAGAATAAGCCAAAAGTTTTTTCTCTCTAATAAGAACCCTAATATCACTCTCTAGTCTATAGGAATAAAGCATAATCCCAAAAATAAAACATCCTTAATGTTTCTAATTAGGCACGAGGCCTGACAATTTTTGACGGAACATAAATGGTGCGAGGCGTACCGCACAAAGAGGTGCGTGCACACCAAACACACTGATCTCGAAGTGCAACAATCTGTCGAGAGGTGCGGGCGTACCTTAGTAAGTGGTGCGGGCACACCCTATTAGCTGATGCGGGCGCACTAACTTTTCTGCTCTCGTCGAACAGTTCAACTTAAAATGCGCATAACTCTTTCGTTTTAGATCCAAATCAAGCTTATGACTAGTCGTTGGAAAGATATCGACACAAGCTTTCACTTCCAACTAGAATTACCTTCATCCGATTTGTGGTTTGAAAGTTATGTCCATTTGAAATTCTTGGTTCAAGATTCTATTGTGCAATGTGCTCCTTTGTGCGAGCGGACATGGGGCATGAGCGCACCATTTCTCAACGTGTGCTATATTTTCATTACTTACTTTGCCGACTCTACAACTCGTAGCCGCCTTAGGTAGTCTCACCTATATTAAGAACATGACAAAACAGGATGAACGCAAATGTACTAGAAATTTGGTAAAAAATGACTGAAAATCTAGCAAAATATCACTATGATCAAGAATGATCAAGTGAATGAAATAGAAGGGAAAATGCAGAAGAAAGAGGGAAGAAAGGGGAGAAAGAGGATCAAAATGAGCTAAAAGGAGTCCATAAAGTGCGTTAGAAACGCACTTATCAGGGACGGTTTTAGACTTGTACTTGTTAGGATGGGGATGGATTCTAGACCCACCACGGGGATGAGAATGGGCATGAAAATTTAAGTGGGAATGAGAATGTGCATGAAAAATTAAGTGGGGATGCGGAGGCCAACATTCGAGTTGTCATGTCTCATTAACAACCCTACTTATTCCCTCGTATAAGAGGACATATCACTTTTCTATGTCTGAGTCGCTACATTGGTATAAATAAAGAAGGATTTTTGACATATTTCTATTAAAAAAGTAACTGACTACATGATGATATAAAAATAGGGGCACTTTGATAAATTGGTATAAAAACAACCCCAACATCATATTGGCCTAGGTTTTTTGTAGATTCAACTTTTTGTTGCTGGATTTCACTTAACCTCGTACTTCATCAATAAAAATATATTATTTAAAGCCTCGTTTCACTATGTTTTTCCATCTATTACTCCTTTTAAATGACATAATAACTACAATAACTAATTAATAAAAAAAAGGGTTAAAAGGTGGAAAATATTGAAAATATGATGTCTATAGTTCCGTATTAGTATTATATTTGAGTTCATGATAAGTATGGGTAATAAAAAGTTAAATCCGGTAAAAATTTAGACTTTTGTGACGTCGGAGCTGCTTTTACATCAATTTGTTAAAGTGCCCATAGTTCTTCTACCAATATGTTTCCAATGATTTTCTCTATATTTATCTGTCAAAGATCCGTCTTTTTTTTATATCAAATTGTTACTTTGGCCCTCTTTATTGATTTTTTTGTTAGTTGCTAAACAATACTTGTTTTTCTAGAAAAACTACAAAACTTTAATATCTTAGTTTTGTAAAAAAAAATTGAGACACTTTTCATTTGAAATATTTTAGAATAGTTGCATAGTAGCTATTCGCTAGCTTGGGGGAGGTGTATTCATTTTTTTTTTATTTTACTCATTTTCACAAAAAAAAAACTCAAAATCTATAAAACATTTTCTTTTCACTGTGTTTATTTTATTTTTCTTTCTTTTTCTTCCTTTTCTTTTCTTTTTATTTCAAGTTTTGATTTCCTTTTTCTTTAACATACATTCTCTCTCAGGCTAAGGATACCTTGTTTCTCTCTCTAACATCTCCCCAAGCAAACCCAAAAAGCTGCCACCCCCAGACTCGCTAGCTATCGGTCGTCGGCGAGCCTGTCCCTAGCGTTCGTTGTTTGTTTCGTAGGTTAGCCTCCCCCATCCCCTGATGGTTGTGCGCCCCCTTTCTCTTGTTTGTCGGCTCACGCGTCGAGTCTTCCCCCCTCCCAGTGGTGGCGTCGTGTCTCCCCTCCTTCGCGCCTGGTCACCCTTCTCCTTCCCTGTTCGTCATTTTCCACCCCCTCCCCCGTAGGTGCATCGGTCTCCCCTTTTCCTCTCCCCGTTTGTCGGGCTCCCCTTTCCCCCGGTTTTCGGGCATCCCCTTTCCCCTCCCCCTCGGTCTTCAGGCTTCCCCTCCCCCTCACTGATGTTAGGCATCCCCTCCTTAGTTATGTTAGATATAAGTATGTTGGTTTTTATCTTAGTATGCATGGTAAATCTCCAAATAGTTGGAGTAAGTTGTTTTTTTCGAGTTGCGAAAGTTGTTCTTCGTGGTTGGTTGTGGAATTCAACAAGTGTTTGTCGGCTTGGATAAGGGTGGTTCTACCTTAGATTTTAGGAAAATGGAAGTTGAGAGTGGAGATACAATACTTAGGGATCCATCCGTTGTTCATTCTACATAATATGAGCGTGGACGAGGCGATGAAAGGTTTTCATGGTTGGGAGTTGGGACGTGTGTTTTCCCTCGTTTCTCAAATCGGAGTTGTGTTCGAGAGTTAAAAACGTTTAGCTCTCTTTTTTAGCTTGACATTGATCTTAATGATCCTTGCCTTGAAAAATTCAAATCAAGGCGGTACCCCGTTACATCCGGTGGATTTCAAGGAATCGACGCGCCAACTCAAATGCGTTTCTCCTAACTAAAGGAGAAACATGAAATACTTTCTCAAGAGAGTAATGAGTCACCCAGAACGTGACTCATCAAAAGATCATAAGCCAAGAATTCCAAGCGACAAAAGATTGTTGGGATTGCTCATGCGGCGAGATGCGAAGCTCGCCGTTGGTTGATAGTTTTCCTGGATCGTGAACGAGATTCGCTTCTCCTACCACTTCCATCGCTTTTGCCTCAATCTTCACAATCATTGAACAATGTCAATCTCCATAACATGCGACTCTTTATCGGTTTTTACTTGTTTTTGTTTTATATAGTTTGTAAGAGCTAATAAAGATTCTTTAGTTTTATTTGCTTTGTTTTATGTTTGGTTGTATTAAGATTAAAAGTCAGACTTCCTTTTTTAATTAATGCAAGTTTTCTCGTTGTAAAAAAAAAAAAAAAAAACATACATTCTCTCTCATCATCACATGAACACCTTTGAATATTGAATTTAACTAATTACATTATTTAGGCCCTATTCTTTTGGACTAAATTTCGGTTTAATTTAGTTCGGATCGGTTCGCTTTAAATCATTTAATTAGTTTCTTTTCATAGTTTCGAATCGGTTTAATTCAATTCAAGAAATTCGCCTAAAAGAATAGGGCTTAATATCTTTACTGATAAACTATGCCAAAACAAATGCAAAACCAATTAGCCACCTAAGCAATTATCTAACAAACTGGAACAGAAACAAAATCTACAAACTATTTGCATAGCCAATTAGCCACCTAAACAATTATCTAACAAACTGCAAAAACAAAATCTAACAAACTTTGTTTTAAAGGGAAAATCTAACAAACTATTTATTCACATCAACTATTTGCTCAGTTAGCTTAACGTATATTTTTATAATAAGGGCTCGATATTGGGCTGGACTCGTTATGTACTTGAACCACATGTGTTTTATTACCCAAAAGTCATGACATAATTTCATGATTGTTTCCTTTATATTTCCGATCATTAATTTCATGAGTAGTTGTGAGTTGTAACATCCATCCAAAAAGAAAACTAGTTGTGCCCCTCAAAAAAATAGAAAAAAAAGAAAACTAGTTGTGACCTCCATCCAAAACAAAATATTGATGCACTACAAAATACAAATATAGAGAATTTGTCAATTCATTTATGAGATATACAAACTTTGTTCATCAAGTGAAATTTTCGTAAATAAAATATTACTAATATTATGTCGTAGGGGTCAAATATTAAGTCGTGAATTTTTTCTTATTTTAACCCCTCGCCCCACCCCACACCATCAAAATAAGGTCAATCCAATAAAATTTTGGCTTATATGATGTCGAAATTGCTTTTATACCAACCTGCCAAAGTGTCCATAGTTCTTATACCAATATGTCCCCAGTGACTTTCTTCATACTCATTTTTCAAAGTCCCGTCTTTTTTCTTATACCAATTTGGTACTTTGGCCCCTTTTTATTGATTAAAAGAATGTTAAAAATAAATCTAATTTGCTAAACAATCCTTAGCTTGTTTTTCCGAAAAACTACAAAACTTTATTATCTAAATCCTTTGATGAGATTAAGACACATATTCATCATGTTTTTAAACTATTTTTAAACGTGTAGTGCTCGTCCACACGTTTTAATAATATAAACTAGTTATTAGCCAAGGACGCCACTGTGCTATTAATATTTTCAAGTTAAAAGAAGCAAAGATCCAATGTCGTAGTAGTTCATCGTTATAGATTTTCGGATTTTTCACCATATACCCTCGACAAATTTTTTTATTCACCGTATACACGTTTTATACCCTCGATGTTTTCAAAATTCACCGTATACCCCTCAATTACTTGATAATTCACCATGTGCCCTTAATGATTAACGATTATCAATATTTTTAATCATTAACCCTTGATTCCATTACTAAACCTTATTTCATCCCTATTTCACTCATTTACCCTAACAAATTAGTATTGAAACAACACCTAAGACCAAAGAAGAAGGAAGAGAGTTATCGAGGAAAACAACTAAAAGGGCCATTTGTGGTGTTTTAATTGTGTTCAATTACAGCTGACGATTCAAATAGGGGTTAATTAGGATTTGGTAACGGAATTAGGGGTTAATGATCAAAAAAGTTGATAATTGTTAATTATTAAGGGTACATGGTGAATTATCAAGAAATTGAGGGGTATACGGTGAATTTTGAAAACATCGAGGGTATATGGTGAATAAAAAAATTTGTCGGGGGTATATGGTGAAAAATCCGTTTATTATATTAACTTGAGATCATGTGGTCAGATCTTATAAGGAGCATAACATGTTTCTTATAAGTGTCTGTCATAGACGCTTGACCATATAGTTACACGTTTACTGCAGATGACAATACCATATCGTTCGTGATTTTCCCAAGAAGATTGTGGTACTTTTTCGGTGACTTTCCTCAATTTCTGGCGTCTTGTTTTTTTATTAGCTTTTCTGGCGATTAACCTTTTTCCTGTCTACTGGGTCTTCGTTCAAGTGTGGTGGCCAACGTTAGTTGGTCGCCAGGTTGCTGAATTTGTTGATCCTTCAGTTGTGGTGGAAGTGAGGAAGGGATGATGGAGGAAAAAGAGGAAAGAAAGGGGAAAACTTAGGGTTAAATTTAAAATAAATTGAAAGTACTATTGAGTTGTAAAAGAAATTACGGATTAAAAAGCTGAATTTGGTTTCGAAGCCCTAGATTAACTATATTCTTGAAAGAGTCACACGCGTGAACTAAAACCACGATCTTCTCTTTCAAGTTATTTCCTTATACAACCTGTGTTTAAAAATAGTTGCACATTTCTAGTTTCTCCACTATTAATATGTTATTTGGTAATTTGTATTTAGACAAAATATAGTAATGTAGAATCTTGTTAGTTTCGTCTCGATGTAATTTTTTTATTATTAACTTTTTATAATTTTTTGAGAGAAATTAATTTTTTATAATTTTAAAGTATTGATAATCAAAATTTTGATGGTTGAAATATATCATGCATCATCCGTGAAACTTAGAAATGTTTTTGGGCCTTTTGTCTTGGGGCTTTCTTACACTAAGATAATATTTCATCTAATGGTGAGAAAAAAATACAAGTCCCCGTCCTTTTCCCTTCTAACCCTATTTTTTTTAACCAGTGGTTTTCTAACCCTACTAGTACTACTTAGTATAAATTTTGTCTGAACATTTTGGCAGTCGTTGCTTTCTTGGGTTCATTTGTGAAGGTAAATAATCTTAACCACCCTAATTATTTAATGTGATTTTCCCCTTAAATAATAAGAAGTTATAATAATACTTAATTAGTTGTCCAAAAAAGCTAAGTTTTATCTAAGAAATTGTGTGTAAAGAAATAATTGTTTTTGGACCACTAGTTGGATCCAGGATATTATTATACTCAATGTTTCCTTCTTTTTTTGTTCTTTTATTTACAGGAATTCATCAAATGTTTATTGCCTTTTCGGTAAGTCCTTTAACACAAATTTCTTGTTAGTTGCGCTAAAATGTATATTTAAATACAAGATTATGTGACACTGTTATGTGATATTTAATATATTTTTATTGTGTCTTTTAAGGTTAAAATTCTAATGTGGGGGTTACAATTGGTATTTAGGGTCGGGTTTATGGTTTCTATATTATCCACTTTTTACATTAGCTCCAAGTTGTCATAAGATTATACTAATAATCATAATTTTCTTAGAACACAAGCAGCCCCGTTTCTGAGATTTTGGAGGCCTAAGGACGAACCTACATATTAAGGCCCTAATTAGGTCTAATTTTTTTGAATATTTGATTTTTCGGTCCAGACCGAAAAAATAAACAGTTGTTTGGTCCGAATTTTTTAAAGTTTTGATTTTCGGTCCGGACCACGAATAATTTTCTTATTTGGCTTTTTACATAACTTCTATATAATTGTTCGGTTAAAAGTTACGGTTAGTCAATAATTCTTGTATCATTTTGGCTTAATAACTAACTAAGGTGCGTAACTTATAAATACAACTAATAAGAATTTTTTACACCTTAGCCAAATTGATTTTCTTTTTCTGTACTCCCAAATTATATAAGTCACAAAGTGAATGAGGGTTCTTGGCTAAAGTTCTTCGATGAATGGATATTTTATGGGTATATTTATGTGTTTTAATTTTTTTTTCCAGTTCTGATGTACATATTATTTTTGTATTATATGTTATGCAGGTGCTGATAGAATGAATCCTAGTGTAAGTCAAGTGGGTAACGGGCTGAAAACAAATATTACACAATGTATAACGGGGTGTTGGGATTGTTTACAAGAGACATGGGAGTGATTTAAAAACTTTGGGAAATATGTCAAACACTTTTTGGGCACCAATAGCACAAAACTGAGAATATGTGCACTATTTGTAGCCACTGTATAGTCTGCTTGCTCTTTGATTCTTATGGTTTTGTTAACACGAAAGAAAGCAAAGATAGGAAACCCATTAGATATATGTGACTCACCATTTCACAAGGGCAACCACACAAGTTTAATTGTGAAGTTAGAAGAACGAAACTCATATCGATATGCAGTTTTAGCTATTTTGACTGCTGTTTTTTTAGTTGTGCTTGCAGTACATGCTATATTACTAAACAAGCACCTGAATCCTTCCCTGAGGACGAAGAATGGAGTTTTTTTGTGGAACATTTTGCTTGAACCTCAAAAACCTCATCAACTGACTTTTTTTCTTCACCATGTCTCTCCTACTTCCTCTCATTCAAAATGTCTTCAAAAAATTATGACTACATCCACTTTACCTTAGCTTTAACTATGGTGGTATGGATTTTCCTTCTTCAACTATATTTCTAAAAGTCCGATACTGGCCTATAAGGTAGTGTAGTATCATCGGGAGCATCTTTCTTATCAAGGGTCATACAATTAGGGATTTGAGTGGGTAATGGATCCTACCAGGATCCGTGGATCCAAATCCATTTTGAGCGGATCTGGATCCTAAATTTTGGACACTAAGGATCTGGGTAAAATGCGGACTCTAGTTTTTAAAAAGGATTTGGACCCGATCCTAAATTATTACCGCATTTGGATCCGTTTACCCGTTTTTTTAGAGTTATTTTAAAATATGTAATTAAAAGGGTAAAATTTAATGTTATTTATGCTTGGATTTGTTATATTAAGGTTGAATGCTTGTTTACTTCAACATCGACAAATGAAGATGCTAAATGGCGTTGTTTTGTTCTTTCAAATTTTTAATTATTGCGAAAATTAGGGTCGATTGAAGAAAATAGGCCAGGATCCGTTTTGGATTTGGATCTGTAGGATTTATTGGATATGGAGCCTCAATTTTGTTACCCATCGGATTTGGATCCATGTCTGAAAAACGGATCTGGACCCCAGAGGATCCGATCCAGATCTTACACGTTGACATCCCTACATACAATGTTACCCTACCCGCCTTCACGACCTAATGGCGGTCATTTTTGTGTCCATTTTTTGTGTAGGGTTGCATTATTATTACCAATGCCTTACCTACACTCCTAATCCCGAACAGTTATGTGTGCCTCTAGGAGATTCTGATCAGATTATTGAGGGTTACTATCGAATTAAGGAGGTTAATGATAGGGATTTAGCATTGATGAAAAACAACATAGGATGAGAAAATTCAGTATTTAATGTAGTACCTGAAAATTCCGTATCAATTAACCAATGTAGGATTGTATCGTCTGCATATTATATAGTGATGATTTAAGAGAATGTGTGAGGAATTCAGATAATGCCTAGTGGAACCATTTGTTAACCTACTATACCCTATAAAAAGTTGCCATGAGAAGGGAAGATGAAGAATAACAACAGATCAGAGAAGAAGAACTACAACAGATGAGGGGAAAAGATGAAGAAATAAGGGAAGAAGTAGAGGTGATCATGGACCGGACCAGGCCAGGTTCGGGCCGGCCATGTCTTAAAAAATTGCCCATTGGTCGGTTCGGGCCGGAGCGGACCAAAATTTTGTTCCCCAAACCCGTTATTTCGGGCAAAAAAGGACGGGCTTTTCGGGCCAAAAATTAGACTGAAAAGTCATTTTTCGCTTGCCCAAAGCCCGTTCAAAAGCAAAAAAAATCGGACCGAGCCCGAACGCGGGCCAACAAATTCTGCCTAAATCCGCCCAAAAATCGTGCTGGGCTGATTTGATCAGCTCTAGGAAGAAATATAACATAAGGCAAAATTGATGAAGAAGTTAACTTTTGTTTTATATTTTTGTTCTTATTTTTTATTTTTATTTTTTGAAAGAATTTTTATTCTTATCTACTTGAGCATTTCGTGGTAGAGGGATAATATATTAAAGAATTGCAGAAGTTAATTTACTGATTATTGCTTTTTATGAATTTGTTGGGTTTATCCATTCACAACATGCATAAAAAAAGTCGTAAGGATTTCTAGAGAGAGAGGCTCTGCCTTCTCTCTAGAAATTCCTCCTAATAGCCAACCCTAAAAAAAGCCCCAAATCAATTTCTTTAGAAATTAAAACCCTAGCCTTCCCTTTCTTCATCTTCTCCCTAGTTCTAGCTATTGCTATGACTTAGTTAGTTTCATTTTAGTCAAATTTTTCTGTCCTCAGTCGGACTTTCTCTCTCTAGCCCCTAATCTGTTAGTCGGATGTTTCGTTTCTCATCGCTGTTGTTTTCGTTCCATTTTGTTCGCGGTGGATCGGTTTTAGTCAACTTGGAACTGGTTGCTCACGATGTGCGTGTCGATGTCTCTGAAGTCAAGGTTTCGCTAGGGCCGCGGTGGTGGTGATGGTTTGTTTTGTCGCTTTAGGGTTAGGGTTTGCTGATGGGTTGCGGATTTCGGGCTCTTCTCGGTGCTTTGGCTCTCTGCCCTCTCACCTGATTTCCTCTGTTTTTTATTTATGTTACTGTCTTTTTAGTTTTTGTTTTTTCTAAATGTTTAGTTTTATGGTTGGTTTTGCTTGGTGTGGCCTCAAGTAATTGTGCTTCCCTAGTGAAGATTTGGGAGCTTATTCATTTTCGGTGGTGTTTGTCTTGCCCCCCGAGAAGGGTTCAACTCGATTTGGGCCTGGGGTGATGGTGTGGTACCGCGGCGGATCATCTACTCGAGTTCCTAAGTGCTCCTTTTTTCTTCGTTATTTCTGTACTTGATGCTTATTGTAACCACCCTTCGGGGTGCTTCTAGGGTGTCTCTTGTGTAGACACCTCCTAGTTTTCTATCCTTATAAAAAAAAAAAAAAAAATTTGTTGGGTTTATTTATCTCTGAAATTCCATATGCTCATATCAACATAGCCCCAAATATTTGGGGGCCCAAATTTGGTTGGCAAATACTCTGAGAATCGGGCTAAGGACTCTGAGAATCCCGCAACCCGCAAGAGCGCTCAACCTTTCATCTTCCACACTTCTCTCTTCTCTTCTTTGTTCTTACCTAAAAATCCTAAAAAAAATCATGATATTATTCAACTTTCCATATTAATTTTACTCTCTCATCTCATTTCCAATCTTAAATTTTGCCATAAGAACGTTCAATTTCATTATTCTTTCCATACTTCTAATTCTCCTCAAGAACACCAAAGATGAATTTTAGATTTCAAATTGAGTTAAAAACATAGTCTGAAGAAGTGGCACTTGACTCGCGCGAAGAAAAAAAACTGTAGTATAGAAAAGAAACCATCAACCCATTCTTCAGTTAAGATCCGTAAGATGTTTTTTTTTGGTGCGAATGAGCCACAAGGGCGGGGATGAGAATCGATCCCAGAATCACCTGGAACCGGGAGGGAAGCTCTAACCAGCTGAGCTATCCCTCACTCTCAAGAACGTAAGATGTAAATGCTTTTTAAATTTCTTTTTTTGATGTAGTTGAATACTACATGTTATATCTTGAATGGTTGAGTATAAGTTGATGTTTTTGAGTAACCTGATGTAATTTATATGTTGTGCGAAGGAGAATTTTTTTTTTTTTTTTTAGTCTGTTTTAGTATTTGGCTGAGTGCATTTTAATGTATTTTAACAAATTGGGGTATTCCTCATTTGCACTCCAGAGCTTCAGTTGTCAGGTTGTTTCTGCAATGCTAATTATAATAATTTCTTCTGAAATTGCGCATTTTTAACGTAATATTAAAGGCCTAATTTTTAAGTTTAGAACAGGGCCTTAAGTTTAATTCATAGTAAGATGGTGAACATCAAAATATAATCATCCATACTGTATGGGTATAACTCAAGTATGATAGCGGATCCCAGTGATAGGTCCGCGAGCGCCATCGCGGACGCGAATACTTTAAACTGTTACCCACAGCTCTAACAAGTCAGTACATCAACATGATCCGACAACGTTGGCGGTCGCCCAACAGGACAAAATAAGGGAATCTTCCCCGTTGTCAGAAGCACCACGACCGTACACGTGTAAAAGGATTACGCACCCTGTCAGGTGAATAGTACTTCTATAAATACCCCACTAGTACTATTCTCGTGGTACATTCTCTCACACTCGAATTCTTATCTCTCTCTCTCTACTTTCTCTCTCTAAACCCTATTTGGGCACGTGCCGACTTGAGCGTCGGAGGGGGTTTCCTCGCATCCCCCGAGGGTAGTTCACGTTTGTTTCTTGGCAAATATTCACTAGCGGAGTTTACCCTAATCTTTGGCGGACTTCTCTCAAGACCGCCAACCGTTTCAACACCGAAACAACTTGGCGCTAGAAGGAGGGGACTTCCATCTTTGTGAACGCCAACATGGAAAGAGCAAACAATGACGGCCGTGATCCATCCGAGTTAGGACGCCGGAAACGTCAACGAGCAAAGAAACTCCCGGGAACAATGTGTCTCAAACACCGGAAGCGGATCATTTAACCCGACTCAACTAAGTCAATTCTCCCCCGAGCAGCTACAAACCGTAGCGTCTTTCATCCAGATGTTACAAGCGGGTACTCGCCTAACAACACTCCCACTCCTAATGCAAGGGCGGAGTCGCCTTCGTAGGCGTATGTCGACCATGAATGGTCGCAACGTCGATGGCACCCCCTGAGAAGGATGCGGACCTTTAATCGAGAGGGACGCCAATTGGAAAGGCAAATTGAGGACCCGTAGTATGAGGAAGTCATCCTAGAAACCGAGGATCTCAACAATTCTCAAGATAAGGATCAAAGTCGTTCTCGCCGGAACACAAAGATCGCGGGCGCAAGCAATTATTCTCCGTCAGGGACACTTATTGATCAAGCCTAAGCGCCTCCTTTCATTCCGTAAATCTTGAACCACCCCATGCCGCGAATCAAGATGCCGTCCCCGCAAGTATGATGGCACCTCGGACCGCGACGATCATGTGGCCGCTTATGAGGGGCACATGTACTTATACACTCAGGTGGACGCTATCCCGGTGTAAAGTTTTCCCATCCACTTTGACCGGGATCGCCCGCACGTGGTTTAAAAGCATCGTGGCCTGTAACGTTTCTAGTTTTTCTCGCCTTTCATCTATGTTCAAGACTCACTTCGTGAGTAATAGGGCCGCGAGCGCACAACCGGCGAATTGTTATCTATCAAGCGTAGGGAAAATGAGAGCCTCGCGAGATTTCGTGGGCCGTTTCAATGCCGAGGCGGTCACCATTCCCCGCCTTCACAGGACGTGGCCGTTTTAGCTTTGATGGCCAGGGCCGAGGGAAGGGTCCGCATTTAGAAGTTATCCCGGCCGTAAAACCTTCACATCCCTTGAGCCGGCCTTGAGGAAGGAAAACGATTTCATCGTGGGGAGGAGTTTGACAAGGCCGCAAGCGGCCAAAGTCGTGAGCCGGAAAAGAAGAAGGATGATAGCGAGAAGAGAGAAAAAGGGTCGCGAAAATGATCGCGGTCGGGATGAAAGAAAGCAGGAATCAAATGTGGTCAAGAAGGGAAATGACTCGCGAGAAGAATGACCGCGAAAGGTTCGAGTACAAAGATAAATTCGATACATATACGCAACTCACGACCTCAAGGGCTCGGATATATCGATGAACAAGGACAAGTGATAAATGGCAACGTCCTAAGCAAATGTTTCATAAAAAACCGTGACAAGAGCAAGTGGTGTGATTTTCACGGTGATCACTGGGCCATACTACCGAGAATTGCAGGCACTTGAAGGATAACCTGGAGGATCCGATAAGACGGGGTAACTTCACTCAATACAAGGCACAATCAAAGGACTGAGACGTGGTAAAGCCCAATAACGGAATGTGCAATCGCGGATTGCTTGAGATTCACGTTATAAGTGGCGGTCCAATTCATGGCGGCAAACAATGGGGCCAAGGCAAGCCTGAAAGAATTCGGGCACCAGTGTCAATTTCAATGAAAGCATGCAAAGTGGAGAAGGCCGCTAGTAATGCCCGCCATGTCTTTCACGGTTGAAGATGCAAAGCATGTCGTCTACCCTCATGATGACCCTCCGGTGGTCACGCCGAAAGTGTCAAACCTGTTTGATCCACGTAATCCTCGGTAGACGGAGGAAGTTCCGCAAACATTCCGTATTTCTCAACTTTTGAAAAATTGATGATTGGCCGGGAGCATCCGAAGCCCGTACGTTACCCGGTGATAGGTTTCACGGGCGTCGTGATTCCGAGGGCCCGATAACCTTACCTGTCGAGTAGGGGAGGATGAGAATGCCGGGGATGTGATGGCGGAGTTTTTAGTGGTTGACGTGCCCGGAGCTTATAACGCAATTATCGAACGCCCTTTTCATCCATGACGTCCAAGGACTTGTGTCAACTTATCATTTGACTATGTTGTACGTTTCCAATCTCGGGACGACAAAAAGCTTAGAGGAAGTCAAGAGATGGCAAAATCATGCTACCTAACAAAGATCAAGCAACCGCAAGGAGAAGTGCCGTAGAAGAAGTTAAATCCGCCAACTCGGAAACAAAGGCGAGCTCGAGAGGAGGGCTTTGGCGAATGAAGAAGGATCCGAGAAAGGGGGTGAGGAGATGGATGTTTTAATGGAAGAGCCGGAATCCAGTGCCCGATGATACCCAAGGCCCAAACCGGATGGAGAAACGAAGCAGGAGATGCCGGCGATGACCCTAAAGGGACAAAGGGTCGTTGGAATGTACATGGACCCAAAGGTCGTGGTCAACCCGGTGACTCTCCTAAGAGAAAACGCGGACGTCTTCGCGTTCTCGGCGGATGAGATGCCAGGGAATCGACCCGCCGTGATGGTGCAACATCGTCTCAAATGTTGACAAAGACCGTCCGACCCGTCAAGCAAAAGAAGCGAAATTTTTCGACCGAAAAGAACAAAGCCATTAAAGAGGAGGTTGATAAGCTATTGGCAGCTGACTTTATTGAGCCATGCGACTACCCGGAGTGGTTGGCCAATGTAGTCATGGAAAAGAAAGCTAGCGGCCAGTGGAGGATGTGTGTGGACTTCACAAACCTCAATAGAGCTTGCCCAAAAGATTGCTACCCGCTGCCGAGAATAGACCAGCTAGTAGACTCTACTAGCGGTCATGCATTGTTAAGCTTTATGGATGCCTTCTCGGGCTATCACCGGATCGCTTGCTCGAGGCCGATAGGAAAAAAGCCGCGTTCATCACAAGTTACGGAGTATATAATTATAAGGCAATGCCGTTTGGGCTCCGTAATGCGGGACAACCTATCAAAAGCTAGTCGACAAAGTGTTCGCAGATCGTAGGGGAGGAATATCGAAGCATATGTTGACGACTCCATCGTCAAGAGTAAAACTGACCGTGAACATTTGGACGATCTGGAAGAGACCTTCAAAACTTTGAGGAAGTATAAGATGAAGCTCAACCCAAAGAAATGTGTCTTTGGGGTGAGAGCGGGAAAGTTTTTAGGCTTCTTGGTAAGCAAAAGGGGGATTGATGCAAACCCAGACAAAGTTCAAGCCATTGTCGACCCGCCCGAGCCAAGAAGCGTCAAGGATATTCAACGGTTAACGGGAGAATGGCGGCCCTCACTCGATTCATTTCAAAATCGCCAGACAAAGCTTTGCCTTTCTTTGCCCCGCTAAGGGGAATAAGAAGTTCGAGTGGGGAGAGGAGCAAAGCAAAGCATTCCTAGCGGTAAAAGAGCATTTAAAGAAGCTACCAACCATTACAAGGCCCGAGACCGGAGACGTATTACAACCGTA
The DNA here is from genome assembly GCA_947648045.1 of Beta corolliflora. Lineage (NCBI taxonomy): Eukaryota > Viridiplantae > Streptophyta > Magnoliopsida > Caryophyllales > Amaranthaceae > Beta > Beta corolliflora. The sequence goes on along the minus strand of CANSZD010001252.1, from coordinate 440,173 downwards.
TATCTCGGCTTCACCGAAGACAAGTGGCGCAAGTGTTGTTGGTAGAAAAAGAGAAGAGGCGCAAGCCAATTTATTTTATCAGCCACATTCTTAATCCGGCCCGAGAGCCGTTATCACCGGTAGAAAAATGGCCTTGGGCCGTGGTTATAGCCGCCGAAGCTCGGACCATACTTCGACCGCCATCCCATTCAAGTTTGGATTTTTTGATGGGAATAATCCCACCTTGGGCGATCTCTCCAAAACAAATCCCACCTTTCATAAAATTGAGAAAAATCCCACCTTTGTTGGACATTTGTCAAAAACGGACCCTTACTTTGTTGGTAACCCGCAAACGCAGGTTTTCTCTTTTCTCCCTCCTTTACTTCTTCTCCTCCACAACTACCACCACCTAGCCCCCCCGCTTGCAGTAGCCCCCACCCCCACTCCCCCTCCCCTCCACCGGGCCTCACTCCTCCACCCCACCCCACCCCAGCCTCAACCCCCCCACCAAAACCCCCCACCCTCCCCCTCCCTCCGCCGCACTCTCCCCGACACCTCTCCTCTCTCACACCGGTGTTTCCCACCGGAAAAGGTACAAAAATGGTTCGAAAATTTCGAGCCTCCAAACCCGAGGTTAGAATCTTCAAGTTTCAAGCCAAAATCGGAGCTCAAAATATTCAAAAATGGAGGTTTGAGGTTAGAGAGAAAGAATTCGAGTCGGGGAGAGAGAAATCGCGGGGAGAGAGAAATCGCGGGGAGGGGTGGGGGGAGAGAGAAATCGCGAGAGGGAGTGGGGCCGGGGAAATCGCGGGGGAGGGGGGGGAAATTGGGGGGAGGGGTAGGGGGGGTGCGGCAGGAGGGATGGGGAAATCACGACTGTCGAGGGGAGGGGGGGAAATCGCGGGGGAGGGTAGGGGTGGGGGTGCGGCGGGGAGGGGGGGGAAATCACGACTGCCGAGGGGAGGGTGGGAGTGGGGGTGGGGCGCCGGGGGTGGGCTGGTGGCTGGCTGGTGGAGGGAGGTGGAGGGGTCAGGAGGGGAGGGAGTTTGCGGGGGGAGGGGTTTTGCGGGGAGGGGGTAGGGGACCGGGTGGGGGGTAGGGACTGGGTGGGGCTGCAAGGTGGGGTGGTGGGGGCCGATCAAAGGGGGTGGGGTGGGGAGGGAGGGTTTTTTTTTTAAAAATAAAACATAAAAGGTGGGTCATCACCTTTTGAACAAGTGACCGGTAAAAGGTCCGTTTTTGACAAATGTCCAACAAAGGTGGGATTTTTCTCAATTTTATGAAAGGTGGGACTGTTTTGGAGAGATCGCCCAAAGGTGGGATTATTCCCATCAAAAAATCCTTCAAGTTTTAACCAACCAGCCGCTAGAAAAAGCATTTAGAGAAGATGGATAGTTCCGCCACTTGCCGAAATGGGCCGTTGAACTATCGGAGTATGATATACAATACAAGCCCGGGACCGCTATCAAAGCGCAGCCCCGGCGTACTTTATCGTGGAAGCCTCATATGAGGAGGAAGAAGTGGAGCAAATGGAAGTCTGGCTGTTGGAGGTCGACGGATCATCCGCTGTTAGCGGATCTGGAGCGGGTATAGTGATGACCACCCGAAGGAAATTCGTACAGTACGCCATCAAGTTCGCCTTCCCGTGTCAAACAACGAAGCATAATATGAAGCGGCAATTGCCTGGACCGAGAATGTGTTTGGGCGAAGGTGCTAAGAAAGTGTTTTTAAAAAACGGACTCACGCTTGGTGAGCGGCCACCGAGGGGAGAATTCGAAGTCGAGAGACCAACATGCAAAAATACGTTGAAAAGGCCAAGGAATTGATAGCTCAATTGAATCATTTTGAGATTCAAGCGATACCTAGGGCCGAGAACACAAAAGCGGACGCGTTGTCCAAATTGGGCAAGCTCGACTCACTTAGCATTGAAAGAACCGTCACGGTCGACATCTTGAAGGAAAAGAGCATCACGTAAAAGGTCGTAGAATGGCACAATAGTATAAACCAACGAGGGAGAATGGTTTAGTGAGTCGGTGGCGTACAAGTTGATTGGGACGCTTCCAAATAATCCTTCGTCCGCCAAGAAACTGAAACGACAAGCAAACTGGTACGTCATTTACCAAAATGAGCTATACAAGAAATCATTCAGTTTACCTCTGCTCAAATGCGCAACCGCATGGGAATCCGCGAAGATCCTTGAAGAAATACATGAGGGTATATGCGGTAACCATATTGGCCGAAAGGCTCTGGCACTCAAGGCATTGAGAGCGGGATTCTACTGGCCAAGTATGCTGGCGGATTCCCAGAGCTACGTTAAAAGATGTGATAAGTGCCGAGATACGCTCCAGGTCATTAACAAAGCGCCCAACGATTTACACCTATCCTATGCCCAATCCCGTTCGCACAAGGGGGAATGGACATCTTGGGACCGTTCACCACAGCAACCGGGGGGAGAAAGTTCCTAATAGTGGGAATTGATTACTTCACCAAGTGGATAGAGGCAGAGCCGATAGCAAAAATCAAGGCAAATCAGGTCAAGAAATTCATCTGGCAGAATATTATGACAAGATTTGGTATCCCCATGGCGATCGTCTTTGATCATGGCGTCCAATTCGATTGTCGACACAGACGAGCCTTCTTGACGTAATTTCGAGTAAAATTTGCATACTCGGCCGTTTGCCACCCTCGTAGCAACGGGCAAGCGAGAGACCGCGAACAAGCGCATCCTAAACGCCTCAAGAAAAAGCTAGATGAATTCAAAGGGGAATGGGCCGATATGGTACCAGCGGTGCTATGGTCAAACGTAACAACGAGAGAAAGAAGCGACGGGAGAGAGCCCATTCAAGTTAGCCTTCGGCGCGGAGGCGGTGTTGCCAGTAGAGGTGGGGTTACCCTCTTACCGGATCAAGCACCAAGATCTCGCAGAGAAATGACCAGCACTTAGGGAAGACCTGGACTTCTTGCCGAAACAAGGCTCATGGCGGAACCGAGAGCGCCCCGCTTACAAAGACAGATCGCAAGGCTTACAATAAAAAGTCATGGAGAGGCCATTAGATGTTAGGGACCCGGTCCTTCGCGAACGCCGCCACCGGCAAGGCGCATATGAGGAAAGCCGATCGCTAACCGGGAAGGTCCCTACATCATAGCCAAGAAGATTGCTCTCGGTTCCTTCATTTTAAAGAACATGGATGGCAAGGAGCTTAAAAATTGTTTGGAATGCTAGCGTCCTAAAGAAATACTATGTTTGAGTTATTAAATGTAATAGGTCGAGAACCACCCTTGATTACTTAAATAATACAAACTTCGTCGCCAGCTCATCAATTGTCTTATTATTTTCATGTACATTAATCAAAAGCCATATGACAGCTCAAGTACGTAAACGGTCATATGACGTACCTAGTACAAATCAAAAGCCATATGACAGCTCAAAGTACGTAAACGGTCATATGACGTACCTAAGACAAATCAAAAAGCCATATGACAAAGCTCAAAGTACGTAAACGGTCATATGACGGACCTAAGTACAAATCAAAAGCCACATGACAAGGCTCAAAGTACGTAAACGGTCATATGACGGACCTAAGACAAATCAAAAGCCATATGACAAAGCTCAAAGTACGTAAACGGTCATATGACGGACCTAGTAGAAATCAAAAGCCACATGACAGGCTCAAAGTACGTAAACGGTCATATGACGGACCTAGTACAAATCAAAAGCCATATGACAGCTCAAAGTACATAAACGGTCATATGACGGACCTAAGATAAATCAAAAGCCATATGACAGGCTCAAAGTGCGTTAACGGTCATATGACGGTCCTTGCACAAATTAAGTCATATCGTGCCCAGTGCGTTAACTGGCCATACAACAATCGAGACGATAATGAAAGCGACGTAAACACAAGATATAAAGTACTTTCCCATAAAATAAAAGCTACCGGCTTGGCGGCCAACTACAGTAAAACGATGGCGCCGATGAAAGGCTTTTAGTTGGAATTGTACTTATAAAATCAAGAACCGTTAGCGTTTACAAATGCCAACATGGGCCGAATAAAGAGTTGAAATATTCAAAAAATACAACTATAAGCTATTAGAAGAACAGGAAGAGCCGAAAGAAGGCCGCCAAAAGTTTCAAGAGGGAGGGGTCTCCCGATTTCCTTGATCCGGAACATCTCGAGGATCCGCATCGCCACAATAGCGTCCTCGTCAAGAAACTTAGGATCCCCCTCAATAGGCGTGAGATGCTGGCCACCGGCATGAGCGTCTTCGATAACGTTCGGTCAAATCCTGAACCGATTTGCAAACGCATCTCATGGCGGCAGCCCATCCGCCATCATACCTCTTGTAAAGCCGGGTGCATATTCATCGACCGTTTAAAGCGAGCAACGACCTTTAGCAGCTCCTTCCGGCCTCGGCTTCAAGGCAAAGATCCAAGACAAAGAATATCCTTCTCGGTTTGAGCCGTGTCCGAGCCTTGGTTAACGTCCGAACGTTAGCCTCGGTCTCCTCTAGAAGAGATGCTCGCGTCCCTTAACGTTACAGCACCATCTTCCCGGGCCGCCAACTTCTCCTCTCGCATCCTTCAAGAGGTCCCGGCAAGTCTCTAACGATCGCTTATGGCTGTCCGCCAACTTCGGTACTCAATGTACGCTTCTATTAACTCAACAAAGCAGCATTGTTGGCTCCGCAAAGACAAAAAGAGAACGTCAATAAAAAAAAAAAAAAGAAAAAACAAGCAAATGATAAAACAAGTGCTAAAACGTACCACAAGTTGGGTCGTGAGCCAACCTAGCGGCCAGGAGTAACCGGGGACCCCGCCGCCCGTCTAGAGGCACTGCATACCTTCTCAGGATACGGTAGGCTAGAATGCCACCGTTTTCGGGAATATCCGGCATACAACGACTCGTCCTCCCCGACGTCCCAATCAAGTTGGTATATCTTACCAGGGACAACAGCCTGGGCGACCAAAGGATGCCGCCACAAGATCACTCGGCGGCACTTCCTTCTTCTCGATCCACTCATGGTACCGAGAGAAGACGCTGGGGGATAGGTTGGATAAGAAGCGGGGCATTGAGATAAGCTCACGGATCTTCTCACGAATACTGGAGTAAGATCCGGATAGCCAAGTCGTCCCGCTGTGATGACCAGGGCCGGTAGTCGCGACCTCGCCACGATCTTGGCCCTCAGAAGCGTTCACGTCCACATTCTCAACATGGACGACATCCCGAGGAGGGGACAGAGGCCGGAGGATCCGCCGTAGCCGGCCGCTTATTAGCGAAGTATCCTCCTGTCGGTTCTCACGTTGTCGTCTCCCTTGTCCCGCTACCCCCTAACAACGTGTCGTGGAAGTAGAAGACTCGGGAGCGGGCAAGCAGAGGAAGCCGGGCCGCCAGATGCAGCGATAGTAATACCACCACGGCCAGGAGTGCGACCGGTATGAGCGCCGCGAATACGGCGGATGTTCTGGGGACCATGACGGTTTCCCCCTCTACGGCCATTTACAACGCCATGCACGGTCTCAGGACCTTCGGCGGGAGCAGCCGCATGTTGGTTAACGGCTCGAAGTCTTCGGAGATGCAAAGGGTCCGCAGTGTCTAATTGATCAAAGCCTCGCGCAAGACAAGGCTAATTTTAAAAAAAAAAAAAAAAAAAAAAAATTCAGAGAGACCAGTCCGATAAGCAGTACTTACCATTAGCATGAGTAGGACAAAGCAACATGGCGGACAGTTGTTGATTCCCCAGGATACACCTAGAGTGAGGGAGCCAATTTTTGGGTTCCTTGACCTTAACTTCCCTCCCGTCCTCATAGGTAATCATGAAATCTTCAGTGTCAAAGAAGTCATAGGCTACCCTCTCATCATCCGTTAGCGGAGCCAAAGACAAGTGCTCCATGTGCGGACGCGGCTCGTTGAAGTGACGGCGCAATCGGATAGTTCTCGGGCACCTGAAGCCAAAAGAAGGCATCCCCCGGCCCCCTTCAATCCAATAGAGCTTTTGGTTGAACCGTCATCTTCTTATCGGCCGTCATTAGTGACCACCACCCCGCTGACGGCGTAACCGTTTCTTTTCAACCAAGGAGGTGACGGAATAAATTCGTAGTTTCAGGGAAGTCCAAAAGCGGATCGTCCGGATATACGCAATCAAGTTTCGGACCGCTAACTGAGTCACCGGGCTAAGCGGACGTTGAAAGAGTTTAAGATCCTCACCAAAAAGGAATCCAAAGGAAAACGTAGCCCAAACTCAAAATGGTGAGTATAAACGGCCACATGACCGGGAGGGCATTCCGTTACAATGGAACCCTCGAAGGAATCACCAGCCTATAACCTACGGAACCGAAATAAATGATCGCCTACTTTAGGGTAACCAAGGTCAAGGGCATCCTGTCGCCAAGGAGAATCAATTTCAACCGTTAACGGCCCCAAGACACTCATCCTCGGGCAACCATAAAGCATCGGTGCCGGGACCTTCAGCGTCCTCTTCAACATCTCTTTCTCGGTACGTTAAGATCCACATCAACTCCCTCTCGCCCTCGCGCGAGAATTTTCTCCAACCACGCGCTCCGACAGAGCACGCTAGTGCCGAGGTTCGCGGTTGTAGTATGTGTCGCGTCTCCTGAGGCGCGAGCAATGGGGTGTCGAGAAACAGACCGACGGTGATGAGTGGACCCTTGATTAGCCATAACAGTTGCAATAGAGTCACTTGCCGTCACCTAAATCAATGATAGGTGGATTAGCGGCCATAGTGTCGTGCAAACGGTCATAAAAATCAGCCGTTACTCCAACCCCCGCGTCGCCCATACTATCCAACCAGGCGTGCTCTCTTAAAGGGGAAACATCAAGGCCAGGAGCAACATCAGTTGACGGACTCCTAAGGGACCGTCTAGCAAGGATTTGGTGTCTAAGCTCCCTAAGCGTCTGTCTATCACCGCTCTCCCTGGCGACCAGATATCTCCTAGTCAAATTATGCTCCTCAGGAGTGGCGGGGTCGTTAAGGAACTTGGACCTCATTTCTTTTTCTCTCTCAACCGTTAGGGAATGTCCGACAATAACCTAGTTCTCCCCACGGGGCTAGAATCGAAGAAGGCTCATCGTCGGCCAAAGGGGAAGAAGGTTCGCTTTCGGTCATAAGTACATCACTAGGGGTATTCTGACTATCAGACTGGTCCGACATAACGAAAATACAAAAAGAAACTTTAAGCTTGGAGAAGAAATGAAGAAATACCTGGAAGAGTAAAGTCGCCGGAGAAAGAAGCGCAAAGAGCAAAAGGTTGCCGAAAAGAAAAACGAGCGAGGATTCCAAGGAGTGAGTGCAGAAAAGCCCGAGCTTGAACGAAAAGACCACCGGAAAAGTAAAATTATCACCTAAAAACTCAAACTCAAAATCCCCGAAAAAAACCCGAAAAACCTTCACGAAAAAATGGCAAATTTTTAAGCACAAGAGGACCGGAAATCGAAAACTAAAAGATTTGGCAACTTTTCAAAGAAATCAGAGCACTGGAAAGGCGGTTTTTAAGCAACTCAAACTTCGGCTATGGAAGTTTTGTCAGAGGAAAAATGGAGAAAGAAAGAGAGCTTTGTGAATGAAGATAAAGAAATCCGAAAAAAGTTAACTGTTCCAAGATAAAGCGTGAATGAACGATCGGGATTAAAAGACCTCTCAACTCCCTCTCCAGATCCCTGCCAAGTGTCGAAGTATGGTAAACCCTAATAAAATAATGGGCGGGATTTTCGAAAAAGTAATCATTAACTTTTCGAAATTTTTTCAACTCCCTACGACGACACGTGGCACCCAACGAATGAACTTCCCCAAGAAGTCGAGCACGGCAACAGTGACTCGCATCCGCCGACAACATCACTAGCGGTCAGGACCCCAAATGATGCTGGGGGGCTAGTTGTATGGGTATAACCCAAGTATGATAGCGGATCCCAGTGATAGGTCCGCGAGCGCCATCGCGGACGCGAATACTTTAAACTGTTACCCACAGCTCTAACAAGTCAGTACATCAACATGATCCGACAACGTTGGCGGTCGCCCAACAGGACAAAATAAGGGAATCTTCCCCGTTGTCAGAAGCACCACGACCGTACACGTGTAAAAGGATTACGCACCCTGTCAGGTGAATAGTACTTCTATAAATACCCCACTAGTGCTATTCTGCAGGTACATTCTCTCACACTCAGAATTCTTATCTCTCTCTCTCTACTTTCTCTCTCTAAACCCTATTTGGGCACGTGCTGACTTGAGCGTCGGAGGGGGTTTCCTCGCATCCCCCCCGAGGGTAGTTCACGTTTGTTTCTTGTGCAGCTATTCACTAGCGGAGTTTACCCTAATCTTTGGCGGACTTCTCTCAAGACCGTCAACCGTTTCAACACCGAAACACATACCATTTTAAATATGTTAACCATGTGAGTACATGATTAATCTAGAAAATGCCCGCAAAATCAAGAGCATCTAATATTCTAATACAAAGACAAAGCTCATACATGATACACCATCAACAAGATTGTGAGAAAATGGTGTGTTCGTGGCTCCTTTTGAGCTCATATGATTGGGAGCATTTGATATATGGTGATTTTTCTAGAACTTGCTAATATGATTTTACCGACTAATTAAACCGCCTATCTTTTCCTATAAATGTGGAGCTCAGCATTCATTTTCGAGTTAATCCACCAAGTTATCCCTAATAAGTGATCTATTTCATTCCTCTGTCACTCTTTGAGTGTTCCTTAAGATGCACCAAATAATGACGACTTCCCATAAGATGCACTTGGACACATTTTCATGGCTCTAAGAAATCTACTTACTAGCAAATACAGATTTCAAAGCCCCCTTGGCCTTGCCAATGCAGTGTGTGTTGTTAAATCAGCAAGCCTACTCTCAGCACTAATCAACTTGTCTCTTAGCTTTGCATTGTATTCATACGCATCGCGAAGTTCCCTTTGCAGAATCAATACATCCGTAGGCAACCCACCCTTTAGTTCTGTTACATGAAAAGAAAAAATCGTCTTAAATCCTTTTTCATAATAAATGGAGTGTCTTCCAAGAAGCAAAGATCAAGCTAAGTGCTATAAATTAATGCACAAAATTTACCATGTAAAGACGACTCTGGCGAAAGGGTATCTGATGTGAAGGTTTTGATGGTTTTTACTCCTTTTCTGGTAGATGCATCTTTTAGAACCTAAAATGTTTGCAAATCAAGTGTTGTGGTATTATTCTGAGATAGGAGTATACGAGTAAAGTATTACGAGATGGAGAGATCAGCAAACAATATGAACCTTTTCAGTGGTTGGCTGAAGTTGTCTCTTGAAGCCAAAAGACTGGATGTTAATCTCCCGTTGTATAACTCTGTGTATTGATAATCCATTTCTTCTAAAACAACATGTTGGCTGTTCATTCCTATTGTAATCTTCGTCCAGTAAGCGGCAACCATATGTATAGGCAACGTATCTACGCAACTAGATTATTGAAGAATATCTTTCTTAGTCATGGAAACAGTATAACACACCTCACAATCTGTTTGGTAGTTTTTTTTTTTTTTTTTGGTGAACTAGGGGTGCAATTTAAATTACGATAGTTTGGCCAAACAGCCTATTACAATCCGAGAGTAGCGGTTCATGACAATAACTAGGAATAATGTGAAGAATTCTAGCTACATTAAGGGACTCCGCCCCAATACAAGAGTTCTTAGCTATTACATCCGCCACTTGGTTATCATGGCGTCTAATGAACGTGATCTCCATTTTCTTGAAGTAGTGCCCGAGCTCCCTGCAATCATTTACAACATCACTATACACATCAACAAAGTTGCCACCTGATTGAATTCTGTCGACCGCTTGCTGACAATCCGAGTGGAGCACTATATATGGCATGTTAGCCTCACTGGCTACTTTCAAGCCATAGCGAATGGCTAGGAGTTCTGCATAAAGAGCGTTAGAAGCATAAACGGGGCAATGAAATCCCATAATCCAAACACCTTTATCATTTCGAAAAACCCCCGCAATGTTTGATACAGTTTCAACATTTACAAAAGTAGCATCGACATTCACATGGACAAAAGGAGAGGCGTAATTTTTCCAACTATAAGAAGAGTTAGTAAGCGATAAGCTTGGGGTGGGGGGGTGGGTAAGAAATTGATTCGCAAGAATGAAAGCAATGGTGACAGTTTGATTTGGGGAAGAAAAGGGGTGATGTTCAAAGATGCGTTTATTCCGACTTTTCCAAATTTCAAAACAAATGAAAGGGAAGGCCACTCTCCACTCTATGCCACACACAACATGTTTACATCTTAGATTTTTTCGTAACCACTCATCAATGGGTACTTGTGACCAAAAAGGCTGAGGTGGGTCAAGAGTATCCCATATTGCTGCCGCGTGAGGGCAGTCACGAATGGCGTGTATGGTGTTTTCTTCAAGAGCAGGACAAAAGGTGCATAAGGGTGACTGAACAATTCTACGGAGGCTTAGAAGAGCTCTATGGGGGATGCGATCCCACCACAAGAGCCATAAGAAAAATCTAAGTCTTGGCAATGTATTACTCTTCCATAGCCACTCATTCTTAATGGATGGGGCTCGAGAGTCCACAAGAGCCTTATAAGCACAAGTGAGGGAGAATTTCCCCTGATTCACAAGAGATGAAATACACATGTCTGTACTCTGGAAATGGATTGGGGTGTTTTTGATTCGTTCTGCAAGGAAAGGAGGGAGAGGAAAGGATAAGATACTAAGATCCCAATCATTTTATGGAAGGTGGGGGATGGTGGCTCTATTGACTTATGGAGGGATAATTGGTTAGGTATAGGTGCCATTTTGAATTTCATCCAGGGCCCCCTTAACATCCATGAAGGTATCTGTTTGGTAGTTGATAATGAATCCACATATAATCATGCGATGAAAGTCTCATGTCAATGCAAAGGTAAGGAAAATTCATTGTCAAACGTGTTTTTCTCCATAAATATCCTACGACACTCAATATTGGGAAAAGAAACTAATGACGAAAATGAGATACTTGTGAGTTGTGATAAGCGTTATCATGGACATCGACGAGAGATTTTCGTAACAACATTACTAGTAAATTCATTACGATAACCCTTATTCATTACCACCTACCAAACGAACCATGAAAAAAATAGCAGGGAACAAATATAGGAGAAATGAGAAAGATTGATAGTACCTTATGCCAACGATCTTCAGCGTCTCTTTGCTTCTTAATGTTTTGCATCATCTGATCTTCAGTGCGGAGTCCTTTGACGCGCATTTCACACTAAGCATGCAGTTCAGAGAAGATCGGTGATGAAGTTAAGTTGACACAGAAATGAACTGAAGAGGTGAAATGAAAAATGTACAGAAAGATCCTTAGGAGTGGAAGAAATTGTACCAGAAACAAGAGCAAAAGAAATAGTGTAATACTGACGCAGTAAAGGCCACCAATATCAGCTAAAAAACTCACTGTGGTATATTCAAAAGAGTTACAAGAAATGAGAAATACATATTGTAGTACTAAAAAAAGAAAGTAACAAATAATCACGCGAGAGAGTTCAATAAGGATGTTTTGTCTTTAAAATTTCAGGTTATTGAGCATTAATTTCACATTTTCCTTTCAAATCTCTCCAATTTTAGAAGATTTGTTAACCATATAATGAAAGGGAACATATATCCCTCTTCATCCCTCCTCTTTGTTTTCCTCACCCCAATAATTTGCCACCCAAACTAAGGAAAATGTACCCCCTAGCTCGCTCGCTCGCTCGCTCACTCTCCCTTCCCTCCCCTTCCTTCCATTTCCTCCTATTCAAACAAGCTGTTAGAGTTGGTAATTCAGCAAAATTATGGATCGTGTTCATGATTTGTGTCTTTTCGATTTCAAGTTATTCACTATGTTTGGGTTTTTTTGTCAGAAAGGACCTAATAAAATACAAGTTTTGTAGGGAAGGACCTAATAAAAATTTTTTTGTCTAAAAAGACCTATTAAAATACTTTCGATTGTTAACAGGAACCAGTTTATGAATTTCAGGCCAAAATTATCATATTCCGGCGTTGACTTTTTGCAATTGGAACACCACAACTACATTTGACAGGAATTTTATTGCTTGAAGATGATTTCGCAGACATTTTCCTACGATTTCTGAAAAAAATTCGAGTTTTTTGGCCTGAAATTCATAAATTGGTTCCTATTAACAATCGGAAGTATTTTAATAGGTCTTTTTAGACAAAAAAAAAAATTATTAGGTCCTTCCCTACAAAACTTGTATTTTATTAGGTCCTTTCTGACAAAAAACTCTATATTAATATATACTTCATGTTCTGTCGGGTCTGTGTTTGTTTTAATAACTTCATGCTTGTATCATAGCGGTTTCAGTAATGTCATGTTATAAATTGTTAGCTCTACCTACAATGCTTATGATATGCATAAATTACTGAACACTGGAAACATTAACACTTTGTTTTGATAAGAGGAAATGGAGCAAAAGTGAAGATTACTAGTTCCCTTGATTTGCGTCTTTCTTTAATAAACATCACTTCAAGATGAAAGAGATTTGGAAGGAAACTGGAGCTCCGCATTCTCCATCCCTTTATTTCCCCTCCCCTTCCTTTCCCTTCATGTTGGTATCGAAACAAAGTGTGAAAGTTTAGAACTAGTAGACATACTCGTATGTAAATGATAGCAAAGAAACTGACCTGGTCCGCCATATTTTTTATCATCAATCTCAGTCAAATATTCAGACAGAAAATGAAGCGCCAATGTAGTGTTGATTAATCCATCGTTTGGACTCTGAAGCAATGACTGGAGCTTGTTTTCATCGCGAGCAAAAGAACCAGGCCGAAATCCATGAAATGAGGGCTGAAGAAGCTTAAGACCATGCAGATTAAGGTGCACCCTTGGAAACAGATTAAATCTCAATACCTGTGCATCAGCCCCTCTATATGTGATGCTTGTATTATCTAATTTCATCCCATTCTTTATTGTTCCGCTCACAAAATTTGCATATTCTTGCTCACGAACACGGTTTGTTGCTGTGAAATTGAACTGGAAACCAACAGCTGTCGCAGGGAACTTGTTTTCGATATCAAAAAATTGCCATGAAATGTACATAGCTTCGAAAGTGAGTGCACAGTTTTGGCATCTGATATTCAGCATTGGACCTTTACTGGAGTTGTGGCACGAATAGTTAGCCAAGTTTGAGAAAGGAAGTATGGTATGATCTAGGGAGCCTGGGGTGCCGAAAACAATGGTGTTTGGACCGCGTAGCTGAGAGCAACTCATGCTAGAAATGGTGGTTACATTCAACTCTAAATTATTGGTGAAAGATATCAAATCTGGTGCATTGGTTGGTCTCATGTTATATACTTCTTCTCCAAGTGTTGCTATTATCTGGTATAGTAGCCTACAAGGAAAAGAAGAAATTGAAAGGGGATTATTGAAAGATCAAAGAAAATGAGTCACTATTGGGCTCGCTTATTAACGGCAGAGAGTGAGAGCGCCCTAGAATAAGCAAATTCCGCATATTTGACTTACCACATGCAATGGCGGACCTAGGAGGATACATAGAGGCAAACTTGTATCCCCAAATTCAAAAAAAAAAAAATCAGCTTAAAAAAAAAGCCGGAATTTCACGCAGGGCCAAGGCACGCGAATACGCGATTCATTCCTCTCTCTCTCATAATCTCACGCTCCTCTCTCTCCTCTCTCCTCTCTCCTCTCTCTCCTCTCTCTCACAACCGAACGGCACTCAAACCGAAGTCTCAACTCTCAAACCACCGAGCACCGGTGAGGACTTCCGAGTTCGACGGAACCACCGAACCGGTGAGGGGCGCCGTTCGCTACTTCGCCGCCTCTAATTCGAACTTCGGAGTTCGACTTCGCCGACCCGGACACCCAGTAATCCTCCATTAATTCGATCCAAGAAGTTGTTAAGTTTATATTTTTGTGTTTTAGTTTCATATTTTCCAACTTTTATAAGTTTATATATGTTAGATTCTTAGATTAATTGAATATTTAGATGTAAATTGTTGATTAATTAGTTAGGGTTTGCTTATTGAAATTGGAAATTGAAATTGAACAATTTTTATGAACTTTTTTCTGGTCGAAGTGAAAGCTGCGAGCATGAAATACTACAAATCAGTTAAGCCGATTGAAGAAGCTGAAATTATATCAGCTAAGCAAGAGATTAGAGAGAAAAGATGTAGAGAGAGAAAGAAAGAAAATATCCTTATTGTAATGAAATGAATCAATCTTTACAAGAGAAGGAAGAAAACTATATATACAACAGTTTGTAACAACTTGTAACTAATCTGCAATGTAATATGCCGACTAGGACAATCAAATAAATTATATAAATCTTATATCCCCCCTTCAAGCCGGACTTGGGAAACAAGACCAAGCTTGGAGCAAAGAACATGATGTTAGTTGAGAAGCTAAAGCCTTGGTGAGCAAATCCGCTAGTTGAGCTGAACTCGAATATGAGAAGTTGTTAAAAAACCGCACTTCAACTTGCTCTCGACATAATGCATATCTCTTTTGAGATGTTTAGTCTTCTCATGAAATTTGGGATTATGTGCAAGATGCTCAGCTGAAGTATTGTCACAATACATGTTGATAGGAAGAGGAATAGAAACATGAAGATCTTCCAATAGCCCATGGATCCGAGACTAATTCACTAGCGATGGCGACATGCTTCGTACTCGGCCTGCCGAAGATTTACTAACAAGTGGATTGCTTCTTTGTTTTCCAAGAAACCAAACTATCTCCAAGAAAAACCGCATATGCACTTAAAGATCCGCTAGAAAACCGACAGCACTCCAATCGAATCACCGTAAGCCGTGACTTTAAATGTGTTGCTACTGGATAAAACAAACCAAAATCCATAGTACCTTGCAAATATCTCACAACATGAAGTGTCGCCCTGAGATGAGGTACTCTAGGGCGATGTAAAAACCGACCGAGATGTTGAATAGAGTAAGACAGATCGCGTCTAGTGAGCCCTAAATATAGTAATCTTCCAATTAATCTTCGGTAAATCTCCCGGTTCATCAAGAACATCACCAATCTCTTGAGAGTTTTAAACCAAGAGGGAAGAGGTGCAGGGAGAAGCATCACTTGTGTCCATGCCACAATCGAAATAATATCTTTAATGTATTTCTTTTGTGACAAGAAAACACCAGTAGAATTTCTAGATATCTGGATGCCCAAAAAATAATTGAGATCACCTAAATCCTTGATAGTGAATTCTTTATCAAGAGCTTGTTTAACAACCTCAATCTGTGGCATATGTGTACCTGTGACCACCATATCATCCACATATACCGTAATGACTAAAAATTCACCTTCTAAGCTTCTTGTGAATAAAGAATAGTCTTGTTTAGACTGAACAAAACCCAAACTCCTAAGAAACTTTGACAATTCCTTGTTCCATTGTCGAGAAGCCTCGTTTAAGACCATATATAGATTTCGTAGCTTGCATACTTGTCCAGGGCCGCCTTTATCATACCCAACAGGAGGTAACATGTAAACTTCCTCATCCAAGTATCCATGTAGAAACGCATTGTTTACATCTAATTGACACATAGGCCAATTATTAGCAACAAAGAATAAAGAATTAAAACCCTCACAGTAGCAAGCTTGGCAACTGGTGCAAAGGTTTGTGTGAAATCTTGACCTTCCACTTGTTGATACCCAATTGCCACTAAACGAGCCTTATATCTCTCAATGCTGCCATCTGGATTCAGTTTTGTCTTATACACCCATTTTGAGCCAATAGCTCTCTTGTTTACAGGAAGAGAAGTTAGCTCCCATGTTTTGTTAGCTTCAAGAGCTTCTAGCTCTTTATGCATAGCTGTAACCCAGTTTGGATTATGCTTAGCCTGGTTGTAATGTTTAGGTGCTGCACTATGCCGTGAGTCAACAAAGAAAAGATGCGTAAGTACTAGAAACCTGGAGAGGAGGAAGGTAATTTTGTTTTATGAGGAATATAGGTATTAACAAAATCTGTTAATTTTGTAGAAGGTTGAATATTTCTAGATGAGTGTCTAGGTACAAAAGGAATAGAAGAAGAAGATATAAGATGAGAATTATGTGGAGGAGAAGAAATATGTGAAGAAGTATGTGTAGGAGTAGAAATAGCGTAATGACCGTGAGAAGAATGTGTTTGAAAAATAGGCCGAGGAGACTGTGTTTGAAGAGTAGGTCGAAGAGAAATAGGAGAAGATAACTCAAGCAGAACCATGATGTGTATGAATATCGTATTCTCCCGAATTAAAATGATGAAAGAAAGAAGAAGTAAAAACAAAATCATCTCCAAAAGTAACAAGAGGTATTTTCAAGGATTGATTGTGTTGGACAAGAGTAGGATAAGGAAACACAAGTTTCAAAAAATATCACATCCCTTGAAACAAAACATGTATGAGTATTGAGATCATAAAGTTTGTAAGCTTTTTGACCATAGGGATATCCCAAAAATATACATTTTCTAGCTCGAGAATCAAATTTATCCTTATGCACATTCATGTTATAAGCATAACATAAACAACCAAGAACTCTCAAATTATCATAAGATGGCAATTTATGAAAGAGAATTTCATAAGGTGTCTTCCAACCTAACACCTTAGTAGGAAGTTTGTTTATCACATGGGTAGCAGTAAGTAAACAATCTCCCCAAAACTTTTTAGGAAGATTAGCATGAAATCTGAAAGCTCTAGACATTTCTAATAAATGCTTATGCTTTCTCTCTACCCTTCCATTTTGCTGAGGTACATATGGAACACTTTTCTGATGAATGATACCTTTTTCAGCAAATAGACTCAAACATTGTTCCTTAATCACCTCGCACCATTATCCGATCTAATGTTTTTCACCTTCTTATTGAACCGTGTTGCAATCATAGCTAAGAAATCCGCAATAATCTTAGTAACTTGTAGTTTATTGTGCAACAAAAAAAGTCCAAACAACCCTGCTATGATCATCCAAGATAGTGAGGAAATATGAAGCCCCATTCAAAGCCACTACCTTATAGGGACCCCAAAGGTCTAAGTGTATTAAATCAAAGCATTCAGCAGCCCTGCTTTGACTAATAGAAAATGGCAACTTATGATGTTTTGAATGTAAGCAAACATTGCAATTATATTCCTTCAACCCCTTGCAATTACAAATGTCAATATGTTGCATTTTAGACAAAGAAACATGTCCCAAACGTGCATGAATGACATCCAAATTCTGCTCACAACTCCCTTTATTCTTTATACTAGTACTAGTCTTATTAGGTAAAACACTAGTATGTACAGAAATTCAAGAATGTGACCACACACCACATTACATGAATTCTCGGCGAAAAATACCTCATAATTTCTTCTTGATTTCAAAGAAATAAGAAGAATTGAAGTAGTATAAACCATTGTGCTTCTTTCCCACAAAGAATGATATGTTTATTAGTAAGGTCCTCGAAAGCAACATCCATCCTTGGTAAATACCACCGTAATACCGTATTTATCAATAAGTCGGTCCCTATAGACATCGATTATGTTTAAAATCCTCAACTAACAAAGACATCCCGTAACACCAAATCATCACTCAAATAAACTGTGCCGCCATCTTCACTAATCTATAACCTCCATCGTGCATTCCTACCTTAATTGGTGTTTTTAACATCACTTTATTAACTAGCATATTAGGATCAAAAACCATATGATCACAAGCACCCGAGTCAATTATCCAATTGACCTTCTCGCTGATCTAAAAACAACAAGTAATAGATTCATTACCTCGCAAAACCGGCAAAACTAGATGCTCCTTCATCTGATACAATCTGTTTGCCCTTCATGCTCTTCATAACTTGTTGACATATCACTGCCAACATATCAGAATCAATGCCAGCATTTGATTGTTGAGGTTCATTTGTATCCAGTGGAGCATCTTCATATGTAGTGTGCACATTTGCCACTATTTTGTGAGAATTCCGAACTCCCTTCTTACCGGCTTTGATTGTGTTATACCATTCCCGATAACCAATCGCTTTAAAACACTCGATCAATTGTGTGTCCCTTGCCTTTGCAAGTGATCACAAAACTTATCCATCTTATCTTTCTTCCGCCTTTTCTTTCCAGGATTAAAGAAAGTCTTCCGTGTATGTGTAGTTGCTTTGGCTTGTACGCTTTTGGCCGCCATAGCACTACTTTCGCATTTATTTCAACACCGCCAAAGACTAACTTCTTGCTTTTTTTTCAATTTGTTGAACTATTGAAAAGCACGATTGATAGTAGGCATGGGATCCATAGACAATATGTTGGATATAGTAGAATTAAATCCACTATTTAATCCAAGTAAAAATTGCATAAGTCGATCTTCAGCCTCCAAATCTTGTAATTTCTTCAGAAAATTGCAGGAACATGTGTTCAAAGCACCACAAGAACAGATTGGAAACATCTTCAAACTTTGTAATTCATCCCAAAGTTTCTTGACCTTGCCATAGTAAGCAACAATTGACGATTATCTTGCCTTAAAGCATTAATTTCTCTCTTCAATTGATATACAAGTGGTCCATTAGATTGACCAAATCGTTCTTGTAATTCACTCCATAAATCTACCGAATTCTCCATAAATCCAAATTCATCGCCTAATTCAGGACTCATAGAATTCAAGATCCAAATTTCATAACCATGTAATCGCCGCGTTTCCATTTCTGGAAACTTTTATCGCTTCGCTTGGCATTTTCAAGACTCCATTGATGAATCCTTCTTTATTTTTAGCAATTAAAGCTCGTCCGACATTTCTACTCCATCTCATGAAGTTGTTGCCGAAAAATACAACAAGAATAAGAGAAGAATTAGGATTATCGATGTTGAAATGAATAGAGGATCAACATTACCTCCATTTTCGCTTCCTCCATTTTCATTCCTTCCAGCTTTCAATAGAACCTCAGAATCTTGTGCCATTGATTCTTCAAATTTTGAATGATTTGCAAGAAAATTGAATTCACAAATCAATCGGAAAAACAAATCGCGAAAATAATCGCGAAAAACAAACCTCAATTCGGAATTGCAAGCTAATGCGAAATTCTAAGAACCGAAATGCGAAATCGCTTAAACCTCAATCTCATGAATGAGATTAAGCTCGATACCATGAAGAAGCTGAAATTATATCGCCTAAGCAAGAGATTAGAGAGAAAAGATGTAGAGAGAGAAAGAAAGAAAATATCCTTATTGTAATGAAATGAATCAATCTTTACAAGAGAAGGAAGAAAACTATATATACAACTAATTGTAACAACTTGTAACTAATCTGTAACAGAATATGCTGACTAGGACAATCAAATAAATTATATAAATCTTATACCGATCATAACTAAATTATTCCAACTCCAGCAGAATTTAGATCCAATAAAGCTACAGCAAAAATCTAGTTGGAAAAGTCATATAGGACATCCCAAACACATAGCATAAAAGTAATAGTTGATCGAAGTGATCAAATTAATAAGTAGCCATGAACTGGTAGACGATAGGCATTGTACGCTAAAATCAGAGGAAAAATACAAAGGTTAGTTGCAGTTCAAATTCATACTAGTGCCTCTTGAAGACTCTATAAATGCCAAAAAAGACAGTTAAGCGTGTCATGCTGCAATATCTAATAATAGCATAGGCTGAAGAAAAGGAAATTTGGAGTAGACCAGAAAAAGATAACAAAATTGGTTGTGTGACTATGGATATTTTGGATATTTTAGTTGTAAGACTTATGTATTGAACCATTTTTATGAATTTTTTTCCACTATTTTTGTGTTTATTGTACGTCCGTAATTCCGTATCCCCATATTCAAATTCCTGGGTCCGCCACTGACCACATGTTGGTAGGCGGTAATAAATGATGGTAATGATTATAAATTTTTAAGTGTAACTTTGTGAAATAAAGACTAAGCACATGGTACTCCTTTTCTTGTTGTCTATCCTCGTATACCTCTTTTGCTTCATATATTTGAATGCATGACCATCATTAGTACCAAATTTCATCACCGGCTATCAGGTTAGTAATTACTCTCAACATTTTCCTTCTTTTTGGTGTCATGAATTATTTGTAACCTTTATTAATTTGATAAACTTTGACTACTCAACTTCATTTGGTAGATTATGTTTATATTTACTCTATTCAACTCAATTTCTTATATAAAGTGTGCCAAGTCTAAATATTGCAATTATTTTGAAACAGAGGAAGTCACGCATATCCCAAATGCACACCGCATAGGAATGATGAGATATTGTAGTGGATATAGTGCTGGAAGAAAAGAGGTAGATATACTCACGCAACAAGCAAACCGATGAAAAGTATCCAACTAGCTATTGTGAATGCTCCCCCAAGTTCAGTTTTCCGCTTCTTTACTACTTTTTGATCAGCCTGCATAGAGGAAGTATTACTCAAGACTCAAGAGTCAAGAGTCAAGAGTCAAGAGTCAAGAGTCAAGAGTCAAGACCGAGTCAGCAGCTTGTAACTTGTCAGCCTTATTTAAACGTATTTAATTGCGAATTAAACTTGGGTGGATTTTATGTCTCAACCTTTTTTTCTTCCTCATAAGAAATTATATTATTGATCTTATCTAAACTAATTTAGTTCCGAACTTTTTCATGGAGAACATAATACTGAACCACATGTTTTTAGTACGATAAATAATGTATTATGTATAGGTTTCTCAATTTCTCATGCCCATTAACGATGTGTTAGCTACATTCAAATTCTTCGATTTAGAGTGCATGGTTAATACTTAATAGTATTAGCAATACTTACCAAAAAAATACGTTGACTATAATCATTTGATTATATACCAGTTAAAATTACTAGAATTTGATATTTTAAGATTCCATAATAATTTGTTTTGATTTATATATGCAAGTTATGCGGTTATAGTTGAAAAAATACAAAAGTTAAAGTATTGCGAGAAAGTATTGCGAGTTTTTGAGGAGGGAGAAAATATCTCGTACTGTTATAACGCAAGTAATCAAGCAACAAAGAATTAAAGAACAATCGACACAAGAATTAACGTGTGGTTCATTAACAATGTGTTAGCTACATTTACAAGGGAGAGCCTCGTGCTTGGTTAATCCTAGCGCTAAATAATTCAAGGCATATTTCAACAAGTGTAAAGGTCTAAGAAAGGAATCCAAGCAAAGAAAAAAAGTGAAGTGAAAAGGTAGGAGAAAACTTGCCAGCCAATGGTTGACAGAAAACGTAAAATCAAGGCGACTTATCCACCAACGAATCTGGAACCAAGCATTCCTTCCATCTCCAAGCTTTCCAAACCTCACGATTGCACATAACATGAGCCATATTAATAATGCAAGTACGCTGATTTCAACATAATACACTTGATATTTGACTGCTTTCTTGTAATCAGCATCCACATTTGAGTGCTTTACTGAGGAATTTGTCCACCATTCCGAAGGCGAAACACTAAAGAGAGAGCAGGACTTTGTGGAAGGGTTGAAGAGATAACCTGGAGAACATGAACATAGAGTTTCATTGAAGATGAATGAGTTTTTTGGGCATGGGGCTTGGAAGGTTGCACTATAATTTGACATGTTTTACTAGAAAACTACGATTATGGTATTTAATTTTGAGTTTAGTGTATAATTTGGTCAGGCATACTAGGAATTAATGTGGAAACTGTAGATGATGAGGACGGAATTAAGCTACAAAGGAGGAGTTTTGCATATCCACGAGATTGGGTTTGTAGAGACTTGGACAGAAGGAAAAGGCGAAGATGCGCTGAAATATTTGTTTAGTTTCCGTAATGATATTATAAGTTTGTAGCTCATACTTTACCACCTCCATTTCTTATTAATCTTACTCACTTTGTACTTTCGCATTATTTACATATTTCACTTTCACTATTATATGTGATTTATACTTAAGGAAAAACATAGCCATGTGAGATCTTATTAGATTCATCCCAACATAAAGTTTCCAAATATCAACTTTTTATAATTTTTACTTGTTCGTACGTAAATATATTATTGGTTAAATATGTACATTAATAAACGTGAAAATCAAACGGTGTGTCAGTGTAAATTAAAAAGAAACAAAGATAGTAGATGTTAGTAATGCAAAGGCAAATTGAGAGCTTTGTTGTTTTTTACTCTTTTGCTTTTTGTGAAAGAGAAAGAGTGAGAGGTTATTTGTCCCACATTGAAAGAACAAGAATCCTATTATAAGAATCCTATTATAGACTTAGGCTCTGTTCTTTTGGACTGAATAAATGAAAATTCGGTTCCGATCGAATCGACGCCGGATCGGTTGATTCCGGTTCAAATCGGATCGGTTCGCTTCAAATCGATCAGCCGTTCGGTTCGAGACTTATTCGGTTCGGTTCGGTTCGAGATCGATTAGTTCGAGACTACAACTTATTGATTTTATTATTATTATTATTATTATTATTATTATTATTATTATTATTATTATTATTATTATTATTATTATTATCATTATGATTATTATTATTAATATTATTATATTATTATTATTATTATTATTATTATTATTATTATTATTATTATTATTATTATTATTATTGTTATTATTATTATTACTATTATTATTATTATATTCTTCTTCTTCTTCTTCTTCTTATTATTATTATTATTATTATTATTATTATTATTATTGTTATTATTATTATTATTATTATTATTATTATTATTACTATTATTATTATTACTATTATTATTTTTATTATATTCTTATTATTATTATTATTATTACTATTATTATTATTACTATTATTATTTTTATTATTATTATTATCATTATTATTATTATTTCTATTATTATTGTCAAATATAGTTTTGTATTTTGTAAATTAGGCAAGTCAATATTCATTCTTGCTTAGACTTAGGAGTCATGCATGCTATTGTTACTATTCTACAGGTATTAGGCGTGAAACACGTATTGGTTTTGTATATATTGACTTGCGAATAGCAATCTTGGAGGAAAATATTATATTAATAATATTATTACTTCATATCATTATTATTCTACTTGTTATTATTAATATTACTCAATTCATAAGAATATTATTATTATGCATATTATTAGTATTAGTATTAATATTATTATTATTATTATCATTATCATTAATATTATTAATTATTATCATTATCAATGATGATAAAAATATTACTCTACATGTAATTATTAATAATACTCAATTCGAGGTCCGTTCGATTCGGTTCGATCGGTTCATTTCGGTTCGGTTCGGGCCAGGTTGCTTCGGCTTAGACTTATTCATTTCGGCTCAGTTCGGTTCAAACTTATTCATTTCGATTCGATTGATTGGACTTATTCAATTCAAAAGAAGCAGAGCGCTTAACGCGAGCCACGAAGACATAAAGAGTATATCATAGTATCATAATAATCAAGTTTATTAAATCTAATTCATAAATGGTCATAAAAAGCATTGTTAATATGTAAGGACAAATTTCTCTTCTTATGATCCATAAGATGAACTACATTGTTGTCAAGTTCAGCTCACGAACTAATCTCAAATATCAATCTTCTATTTATTTCTATTACTTTTGTCCCATGTGTCATGTCATGTGCCATTCTTCAACATATTTAAGTGTGTGTTTGTTTAGTTGAGGGAATGTTCGAAGGACCGTTTGTTGTCAAATAAATGAAAGACTTAAAGCCACAAAAGTGGTATGCCATTGCATGAAGGTGTTCATCATGTGAGTGTAAGGACCATATATGGATGGTCATAGTATCATCATATAGATATTTCTCGGATGAGTGCCTAATTTGTGTAAATTGACACTTTCATCATCTTTCACATTCTAAGTGATTTAGGTTCAACCTCATCTCCTATGGAAAGGAATATATGTTCCTTTCTGAAGATGTCGGTTCCTTATAAATAAATTTGCTAGACCACAATTACTGCCAAAAGATTCAAAATGCATCTCATGAAATGTGAATTGGATGTGTCCCACATAGGAAGAATGTAGAAGTATATCCTTGAACATATTAGTGTTAGCAAAGCTTGATTTAGTCGGGTAAACTTTTTATTTTTTGAAAGATAGTCGGGTAAACTTCATTTGGTAATTGAAAGCGACTATCTAAGCCTAGGTCTAGTTGAAAATCTTTTCACATTATTTGTTATTACAATATTAAAATCTATTAGGTATTTGACCATTTTGATCATTCATGGATGTTGGGCACAGTCTTATAGATTTGTCGAGGTTATTTATAGAAGCTAACTAAGTTTTTAACTAATTTAGTGTCATATGGATTATTATGTATGACAGATTAGAACTATGTATGTGCCTATGTGAAGTAATAGAGGACTAAGGCCTCTTCTGTAATTTTGTAATTATTATCCCTTTCACCCTAACTATTCTCACATGAGGTATTTGGTAAATTGTAGATCAAATTTTAGATTTTAATTATTTGCTGGTTTGTCTAAAGATACTTTAGATTTGAAGTTTTCTTATAAAAACTGGAAACAAATGCCAACGAGTTAAAAAAAAATTATAACATGATTGGAAACTGAAATTATTATTATTCTTAAAGTCTTTAGCTAAAATCTAATTTGCACAAGAATTTTTTCTACACATTTCCAACAAGTATAACAAAAGATCATAGTGTAATATTCAATTTTAGATTTTTTTGTTATACTTGGCATAGACAACAATTCAATACTCCTTCCGTTTTTTTTAATTGCTACATTGTCTTGCACAGGATTTTATGCAATGTCGCTTGCAAGCTTTTTGGAGGGAACTCTTTAACCCATTTAATATAAAAAAATATTGTTACTTTTTGGTGGGCCAAGCATTCCAAATAAGGAAAATTTAACAATATAGCAATTAAAAAGAAACAATTATTTAAGGAAAATGTAGAAATTTAAAAAAACAGAGGGAGTATGTACTTTTTTTATTATTATTATTTTTTTTTAAGGTAAGATGAAAGGGACTCACTGGGGATAGGGAAATCCTCAAATGAAATTCCATGAGGCTCGATCCCTAGACTTCAGGAATATGAGGTGGGAAGTGATGACACTACTCCACCACCTCAACCCTGGAGTATGTACTTGTGAATGCCTTTTTATAGATATGTGTTAGTACGTACATAACAAAAGTTAAAGAGGTGGTTCGATTGAGATTTGAGAGTTACCTCATATTTCATGGTTTAGGACCTTAGGCCATGAGATCAAACCTTATTAAAGGGGGTGCGAGAATTAGATAGGTTGTATTAGGGTTTTGAATGAGGCACTAATGCTATTCATCTATCATACCTCATTGGAGGCACTTTAGGGGTGGACATTTACCTTACCCTCTCCTACTCCAACTCCCAAGGGGTTTTGCTTGTTATGTTGGGCCTAATTGAACCATGCAGTGTTTCGGTATGATATATACACTTTTCTTTAGTAACCAAAAGAATATGCATAATAATAAGAGTGAGCTTAGCAGAGCCAGGCTTTTGCTAACAGAAGTGGCATGTTCTGAACCGAACTTATGTGCTCAAACCTGGGAAATTTCGGTCGGTGTGGTCTGGCTTTTTTCGGATGAAAGACTAATTCAAGCTAAAATTACATTGTGAGCATAAAAATCATGCACAAAGCCTACATATCTTGGCCAAAATTTGGAATTAGGCTGGAAAACTATGCCTAAACCTGGGCAATTTTTCAGTTGAGCTAGACATGATTAGTTTTAATAACAATATAGTGAATGACATAAATGCCCCTAATAATTAACAATATTGAGTGACATGGGTGAAAGTTGGGTATCTTTGTGTTTAATTACCTAAATTTACCCCGGTGATTAGAACCAACTCATACATGTATCAGTGTCTTACTCGATTCAAATAAGTGGCAAACACTTCTCCAAAAAGCTCTCACATAAAAGAGTGTTTTCTTATTTATGCAACGTTAGAAGATGTTTTTATCATTAGCAAATAGCAATCCAGCATGTGGGACAGGTCAACATCGACAAGTTTTTATACTAGACATATAGGCCCTGTTCTTTTGGACTTATTTTCAGCAAAAATAAGCAAAAATAAGTTCAGTTCAGCAAAAATAAGTTCAGTTCAGCAAAAATAAGTAAAAATAAGTTCGGTTCGGCAAAAATAAGTTCGGTTCGGCAAAAAATAAGTTTAGTATACTATAATGTTGTAATTATTATATTTGTTTTCAATATTACTATTAATATTGTTATTATTATTAATATTATAATAACGATGAATTTGTAATTATTTTAAATTTTTAAATTTTTTTATTTTTTCATATTTTTTTATATTTTTATATTTTTATTTATTTTTATATTTTTATATTTTTTTATTTTCTTTTATTTTTTTAATTTAATATTTTATTTATTTATTTATTGTTATTATTATTATTATTTATTTATTATAATTTATTATTTACTATTTACTATTTATTATTTATTATTATTATTATTATTATTATTATTTATTATTTATTATTTATTATTTATTATTTATTATTTATTATTTATTATTTATTATTTATTATTTATTATTTATTATTTATTATTTATTATTTATTATTTATTATTTATTATTTATTATTTATTATTTATTATTTATTATTTATTATTTATTATTTATTATTTATTATTTATTATTTATTATTTATTATTTATTATTTATTATTTATTATTTATTATTTATTATTTATTATTTATTATTTATTATTTATTATTTATTATTTATTATTTATTTATTTATTATTTATTATTTATTATTTATTATTAATTATTTATTACTATTTATTATTATTTATTATTTACTATTTATTATTATTTATTATTATTATTATTATTATTATTTATTATTTATTATTTATTATTTATTATTTATTATTTATTTATTATTATTTATTATTATTTATTATTAATATTATTTATTATTTTTTACTTATTATTTATTATTTATTATTTACTATTTATTATTTATTATTATTATTATTATTATTATTATTATTATTATTTATTATTTATTATTTATTATTATTATTATTATTATTATTATTATTATTATTATTATTATT
Source organism: Beta corolliflora (assembly GCA_947648045.1). NCBI lineage: Eukaryota > Viridiplantae > Streptophyta > Magnoliopsida > Caryophyllales > Amaranthaceae > Beta > Beta corolliflora. The sequence goes on along the minus strand of CANSZD010001252.1, from coordinate 413,172 downwards.
ATTTATTATTTATTATTTATTATTTATTATTTATTATTTATTATTTATTATTTATTATTTATTATTTATTATTTATTATTTATTATTTATTATTTATTATTTATTATTTATTATTTATTATTTATTATTATTTATTATTATTTATTATTAATATTATTTATTATTATTTATTATTATTATTATTATTATTTGTTATTATTATTATTTATTATTATTTATTATTTATTATTTATTTATTATTATTTATTATTTATTATTTATTATTTATTATTATTATTATTTATATTATTTATTATTTATTATTATTATTATTATTATTATTATTTATTATTATTATTATTATTATTTATTATTTATTATTTATTATTTATTATTATTATTTATTTATTATTATTTATTATTTATTATTTATTATTTATTATTTATTATTTATTATTTATTATTATTATTATTATTATTATTATTATTTATTTATTATTATTATTATTATTATTATTTATTATTATTATTATTATTATTATTTATTATTTATTATTTATTATTTATTATTTATTATTATTTATTATTATTATTATTATTTATTATTTATTATTTATTATTTATTATTTATTATTTATTATTTATTATTTATTATTTATTATTATTATTATTTATTATTAATATTATTTATTATTTATTATTATTTATTATTATTTTTATTATTATTATTTGTTATTATTATTATTTATTATTTATTATTATTATTATTTATTATTAATATTATTTATTATTTATTATTTATTATTATTATTATTATTATTTATTATTTATTATTTATTATTTATTATTTATTATTTATTATTTATTATTTATTATTTATTATTTATTATTTATTATTTATTATTTATTATTTATTATTTATTATTTATTATTATTATTATTTATTATTTATTATTATTATTATTATTATTATTTATTATTTATTTTTCTTTAGCAAAAATAAGTTCGGTTCAAAGAAAAATAAGTAAAAATAAGTTCGGTTCAAGAAAAAATAAGTTCGCGTTAAAGAAAATAAGTTCGGTTCAAAGAAAATAAAATAAGTTCAGTTCAGTTCAGCCAAAATAAGTTCAAAAGAACAGGGCCATAGACCAACGAGTTGGAGGTTAAAAGTGAAAACAATATCCAAGTCTACAATTGTCGTTTAAGTAGAAGGTGAAAGGCCTAGCTAGTGCCTAATTAATGATGTAAAAGTTAGGGACACATTCGTTTTTTGCGACCTTTCTGGATCCCAATAAATCAAGAAAAAGATGGAAAAATGCATTAGCCATGAGGCCCATGACGAAGATTGATACATCTATTTATTATGTTGACTGTTTACTAAAAATAGACAATAAAAAAATTAATTAACTAAACTCTATTGAGTTGAACTCCACTAATAATTAATGATTATCTCTAGATTTTAGTGGGTACATTACCTACAGGCTACAAGATAGACAAAAAAAATTCCAAAAATGACCTATCATTTTGGCTTCCTCTTACTACTGCCATAAATTATTAAATTTATAGCTGGCAACACACAACTTGTTAAACTCATATTGAATTAGCTATTAACTTGTTAGAATATTCGAGTTTATAAACATAAATCACATTATGCTATCTTTACATCGTGTTGCAATGCTTATCCAACCTTTTAATCTAACAACTAGTATTTTGACTCGGGCGATGCCTCGGGTCAGTTGCAATAATCAAATATGTTATTCTTCTTAAATTTCATAATTTATTTTGCCACTTTTCATATTTTTTATCCATTAAGAAATTGAAAAGTTTATGTCATGACGTGATAAGTAAAAAATCTGAAATGTTTAAGTTTGAAAATAATAGCTTAAAAGGAATTGTGGTAAGAGAATATATATGACATCAATAGTGTCTTGTTAGTTACGTAATAAAGTGTTAGAGATGTATATACTTGTTTAAGTCAAGTATATTTATTATAGACTTTATCATATTCTATTTCAAACATTTGACAATAAAGTCATAATGTCTGATTAAGCTAAACTCTTTACTTTTCATATCAAAGGTCACGTGTTCGGCGCCTCGTAATTACACAATATTTTTTTTAAGTGAGGAGTATACATATACATAAGGCATTTGCATTAGAAGTTTAAGAAGAGTGACACGTGGCACATAGACTTCGGGGTTGTTTGGCAATCGGCTGTTGGCTGTTGGCTTTTGGCTGGTTTAATTGGCTTGTTTGACTGGCTGGAAGTATTGGATGTATGTATTGGCTTTTTAAGTTGGTTGTTTAAGCCAGCTGTTTGCAAAAGTGTTTGGCAAAATTAATTGTGGTTGTTAGTACGTTTATTAGAGAGTTTGTGGTAACAAAGCTCAAAACGCTCCAAAAATGCTCCAGGCAGCTTTTTTATTTTGGCTTAAAAGCCAGCTTTTCAGCCAACCAAAAAGCCAATAACCAAACACTTTTTTTGGCTGTTTGACCAAAGCCAAAAGCCAATGAAAAAGCCATTTACCAAACATGGCCTTCTTTATGCACGGCTTTTAATATATTTGTATAGATTAAACTAGTGTTGAACCGTTTAAATAAATGCATCAGTAAAACATACCACTATACTTAAGTCTTTCGTTTGGTTGTCGAGGAATTTATGTAAAGAATGTAAAAATTCCCATGATTTTCTCATTTGGGAAGTTGTTTGGTTGACAGGAAGTTGAGAAAATGGGTGCAATGGAAATACCTTGGGAAAATACCTTGAGAAATTGAAATTCCCATAAAATGTGGGAATTTAATTACCCACTCACCCCTTGGTCAATCAGAATTCCCACATTAATTGCAAATTCCTTGATGTCAACCAAATAAATTTAGGTCATTTTCTAGGAATTACACAAGGGAAGTAATTTCCTAGAAAATGAAACTTCCTACAGGAATTAAATTCCCATGTATAATAAACGAGCACTAATTCATTATTTCGTATCCATTTTACGACTTTTATCATGTCGTTTCAACTTTTACGAGCTCTACCTTTATCATGTAGCTTTGAGAAGTCAGAATTGTACATGGAGTAATTTGTTTGATGGGACGATAAATACTGAATGACAAATTGAAAGTGGTTGAATCATGATCAATCGATGTAAGTAGAAAGCCGACCAGGGAAACAGACAATGGAAACAAAAACAAAAGCAAGGTTGGTCCGCAATTGAGTCCGTCTTTCTGTGCTTCACTAAGCACGTAACAATCACTGATAATTGTGACAAAAGGAGCCACCACTGTTGTCTACTGAAAACAGAGCATTTACATTTTTTGATGGACTCATCCATAGTGATTCCTGCCTATTTTAGTACTATGTCCATCACTCATTTTTTTTCCATGTTTTTCCTTTAGGAAAGGTAAGTGAACAGGGTATAAGCCTATAAGGTATTGTTAACCTCGTCATAAGTCGGGTTTAATATTGAATTGGGACACGAAGATTAAAGAGAAAATAAGAAGTGAAAGTAGATTAAGAAAAAGGATGTGTATTTCAAGAAGATGAAAATAAAAAGTACAGAAAGAATGTTTATTATTTGAGATTTCGTTTTTCTTTAAAATAAATACCAAACCTGTGATAGAATAGAGAGAAATTCAAATTTCATAGTTTCGGTAAAGAAAAGAAAGAATTTTTCTTAATAAAATGGATATAAAAGAGAGAAAGTTGTTACGAAAAGGCATTGTAAGAAACCATTACCTTTTGGAGTATGAATAAAGTTTAAAAGGATATACGGCCAGGTCAACCTCGAGCACTTGGTGAGAATTTGAATCTATAATTCTTAAGATAATTGACTTTAAAGACCAATTATGTCCTGAAACCTATTGACTAGCTCTTATTTTAATATAGTACTAACTAGTTTACATAGCAAAAGCATCAAGTTTTATCTGATGAATCAAGAAATTTCCTTTTTCGTTTGCTAAAAGATAAATAATTATTTACATAGTTCTAATCTTAAGACTTAAGCCTCTTGTAATTAGAAATCTAGAGGTTCCCCTAAAATAAAATAAAAAGAAAGACATATAGAATTTCCTTACTTCATAAGTAGAACGGTGAATACAGTATCTACAAAAAGATGCAAAATTGACATCCTAATTGTTGGAGTTTATAGTAGAAACTCTAAGTTTACTTTAAAAGAACATGAAGAGTCTCTTTTATCTTTTGTCCCACATTGAAAGAATAGGAGGGAAGAGTAAGGTTTATAACCATTACTCTTCCTCTACCCTTTGAGTTGAGTAGCAATGAAGCTTTTAGTGGGTATGTGGTGATGTGTGATTGCCACACGCGCGACCGGACCGGGCCAGGGCCTTAGGGAATAAACTTAACTATCTTTTTGGGTCAAAAATCCGTCAGCATTTATTGATTGATAAAAGGGCAAATTCAACTTTAGGGCAGTGATCTTCTCACGCCACGGCCCACGGTTATCAGATAAATTTGTTTTAGTTGTTACCAGTTTACGTTCCTACACTAATTCCTACTAATTTCATCACTATAGAAAATCTGTCAGCATTTATTGACCGATTTTATCAATCTTAAGTTACCGTTTTTCCCATAATATCGTTCTCAATCTGCTTTTCTGTCAACACCGGAAACGCAGAAACCGTGTACCCCTGGAGGTTGATTGTTGTGAGTCCGTGTGTTGTTGCGGGGCAAATTCAACTTTAGGGCTGTTAAGAGTTTAATGTATTTTCCTTACTTCATTAATTAGACTAAACACTATATATACAAACTAGACTAACACTAATGTTGGGCCACAAACATAAACAAGCCCAAGCCTAATATACAATATTTACATTAATCCAATACCCCCCTCAAGTTGGAGCATGAAGATCACAAAATGCCCAACTTCAGAAAAGAAAAGAAAATTGTTGGTGGCCTAAAGCCTTAGTAAAAATATCTGCCAATTGCAAATTTGTGGGAACATGAGAAGGACTAATAGTACCATCTTGAATGGCATCGCGCAAAAAATGACAGTCCACCTTAATATGTTTAGTACGCTCATGGAAGACCGGATTCTTCGCAAGATACAAAGCCGATTGGCTATCACAATAGAGATTCATGGCCTTAGGATGATCAATACCAAGACTAAGCAACAACCCCTTCAACCACTTTAGTTCACAAGTCACAGAAGCCATAGAGCGATACTCAGCTCCAGCAGAAGAGCGAGAAACCGTCACCTGTTTCTTGGTTTTCCAAGAAATAGGGGACTGACCAAGAAACACCAACCAACCGGACAAAGACCGCCTAGTAAGAGGACAACTCGCCCAATCGGAGTCGCACCAACCAGACAAAGACAGATTACAAGAAGAGTGGAGAAGAATTCCTTGACCAGGACACCCTTTTAGATAACGAACCACACGAAGAGCGGCATCCCAATGATCAAGTCGTGGTGTATGAAGAAACTGAGACAAAATGTGTACAGAATATGCCAAGTCTGGTCTAGTGAAAGCCAGATAAATTAGGCGACCAACTAACCTGCGATACTGCGCAACATTAGAGAGCAAGGGACTCATGGAACGAGCAAGCTGATGATTTTGCTCCATAGGAAAACTGGCAGGCTTAGAGGCAAGCTTCCCTGCTTCAGAAATAATGTCAAGGGTATACTTACGTTGACATAGATATATGCCTTCTGAATTACGCGCCACCTCAATACCAAGAAAGTACTTCAAAACTCCAAGATCTTTCATATGAAAGCAAGTACTCAAATATTGTTTGAAGTCAGACAGAGCAAATGAATTATTCCCGTAAATAATTAAATCATCAACATAAACAAGAACATTCAACTGAACCTTACTCTGGTGGAGAGTAAACAATGAGTAATCCGAATAGGATTGCTGAAAGCCATACTTCTTCAGAGAAGTTACCAACTTGGCAAACCAACACCGAGGGGCTTGTTTTAAGCCATAGAGAGACCTACGCAACCTACATACTTGTCCAGGCTTACCACCTTGAAAACCAGGTGGCATTTTCATGTACACTTCTTCTGATAGATCACCATGCAAGAAAGCATTGTGCACGTCCATCTGATGCAACTCCCAATTTTTGGCAGCAGCAACCGCTAGGAAGGCACGAACTGTAGTCATTTTAGCCACAGGTGCAAAAGTATCTGTGTAATCGATGCCTGCGACCTGGTGGTTGCCAAACACAACCAAACGAGCCTTGAGACGTTCAATACTACCATCAGAGTTATACTTCACCTTGTAGACCCAACGACTACCAAGAGCCTTCTTTCCAAGGGGAAGAGGCTCCATACTCCAAGTACCATTATCCTCCAACGCCTGAATTTCTTTCTGCATCGCCTCACGCCAACCAGGATCCTGCATAGCCTCTTGAAAGGATCAGGGTTCTGTACCTGTTGAAATAGCTGCAAGAAAATTTCTGTGTCCCATAGAAAATCGGTCACAATTCACAAAGTGTGCTATAGGATAAGAGATAACCGAGGAAGGATGTGGAGTAGATGAATGAGAGGTAGGAGACGGACTCGGCCTTGCGAACGTATTAGTAACATAGTCACGTAACTTGACAGATGGAAACTTCTGTCTCTTGCCTTTTCCGTGTTCACCACCAACACTAGGAGTGGCCACCGCCTCCTCCCTCAACTCAGAAACAACCCCACCACTATCAACTCCCTCAAGGCTAACACCACTACCGTCAACACCCGGAATAGCACACTCATCACCCCTCACGCCCTCCATAACAACCGAAGGCTCACCCTCATGGGCAGGAAGGGGATTATCAGGCACATCATCATGACCAACATATTCATACAAGACATCATCATCGAAAGGAGCAAAATTAGTAGTGCTAGGCAAAGTAGGTTGAGAAGAAAGAGCAGACAAGGTGGCAAAAGGAAACTCATTTTCATAAAACTTCACATCACGGAAACAAAATAATCACCGAATCCAAGTCATAGAGCTTCCAACCTTTTTGGCCATGAGGATAACCAACAAAAATACATCGTCTACTCCTACTCATAAATTTGTCCTGTTTGGCCTTTTGATTGTGAGCATAACATAGGCACCCAAAAATACGCAACTCAGTAAATGAAGGTGGTTGCCCAAATAGAAGTTCATAAGGAGTTTTATAATCAAGTAAAGCGGAGGGAGTTCTATTAAGAATATATCCTGCAGCCAATGTACATTCCCCCCAAAATTCTATGGGCAAGTGAGCTTGAAACCTCAAAGCTCGAGCAACATTTAGAATGTGACTAGTGCTTTCGTTCTACCCTCCCGTTTTGTTGCGGAGTACCAACACATGAAGATTGAAACAAAATACCATTTTCAAAGAAAATAATCTTTCATGCAATTAAATTCAGTGCCATTATCACTACGAACCACCTTAACTTTTGCATCAAACTGTCTCACAATCATGGCAAAGAAATTTTTAAACATCTTAAAAACTTCAGTCTTGTCAAGCAAAAGAAATATCCACACAGCTCTAGAATAATCATCCACAATAGTTAAGAAATAATGAGCACCACAAGAGGAAGGTGTACGATAATGCCCCCAAAGATCACAATGTATCATCTCAAAACAATAACTTGCTCTACTGTCACTAAGAGGAAATTTATTTCGAGGTTGTTTAGCTTGATGACACACACCACAAGCTTTATCCAAAATAATACTAGAGCTAGTAATAAAAGGAAGAGACTGCACTACTTTATCTGAAGGATGACCAAGTCTTTTATGCCACAACTCCGGAGAAGCCGACCCATCCACACTCAATGCTTGAATCTTTGGAACATCACGAAAATAGTAGAGTCCATCTCTCCTTTCACCTACTCCAATCAGGTTCCTCAAGTGTCGGTCCTGTATAACGCACAAACTTTTAGTGAATTGTACAACACAATTTAAATCATCAGCAAGATGGGTAACAGAAATTAAATTGCAATTCAACTTAGGTACATAGAGAACATTTTTAAGCACTAAACCCGGCGCCAAGTACACACAACCATATTTTGTAGAGGACGTCGTGTTACCATCTGGAAGCCCCACTGGACATTTCACCATATCTTTCACTTCACTCAACAATTTTAAATCACTGGTTACGTGATTAGAGGCACCCGTGTCGATAATCCACGGAACGTGAGAGAACTTACCAATGAGGCGTTCATCATGATTTTTGACAGTGGAATTACCAAGCATATCAAGGAGTTTTTGCCATCGTTGTGACGTTATCCCCGCACTATTGCTTCGGGCGCATTAGAAGTGCTTACAGACCTACCGCTTCACCGACATCACCAAAGAACACAAGCACGAACTTCAAGACTGGGCCCCACGAGCCGCCGTACCGCGAGGCCCGCGACCGCGGCCACCACCACCTGAATGTCGTCCACCACCAGAACCGCACCGACCCCGTTGTCCCCGTCCATCAGGGAACCCGTGTTTTGACCAACAATAATCCTCCTCATGCCCACGTCGGTGACAATAGGCACAAACAAGAGTGGACTTATCTGTGTTAGCATCAAACCGACGCAAACCTGGTTGAGATGAGAGTGAAGACTGAACAGCCAAGGTCATGACATCATCGCGCTCCGCCGTGGTTCGCGTCACTGATCGCAACCTTTCTTCTTGAAGGAGAGTTTGATATGCTCTATCAAGAGTGGGAGGAGGGTCTTGAGAAAGAAGGTTGGAGCGGACATAACCATACAATTCAAGCATTAATACCATAGAGAAAATCATGTAGACGATCTTCGTCGACGCGAGATTGAAACAACACATCCAAGCCACAAGTACAAGTGACCACACGTACATCTTGGCAAGGGATTATACGTGGCCAATTCATCCCAAAGAGGTTGGAGAAGACCAAAATAATCGGCAACCGTCATATGCTTCGTTTGCTTACACTCCGCTAAAGCAGCTTTGATTTGTTGTTTGCGTGGCCCATTACCAATGTCAAAGCGACGCTGCAGAGCATCCCACAAAGGTTTGGCTTCTTCAAAATAGGGTAAAGTCTTCCTCACAGATGGATCAATGGTGTTAAGGATCCATTGAACCAACATGGCTTGGAGACACCGCCAATCCAAGAACTTCGTCGAGTCGAGAGGTTTAGTGATGGTTCCTTCAAGAAACTCAAATTTCCGTCGGGCCAAAAGAGATAATCGAAGAGAACGAGACCATTCTTCGAAATTATTTCCACGAAAAACTACAGGAGTAATGATATTACCTGGACCATCATGAGATCCTAAATAGTACGGAGAAGAGGGGTCGATTTTGGCATCACTACCACTGCCAATACCGCCACCACTACCGCCGACGTCTCCACCACCGCCAGCCATAGAAAAAACAAAGGAAGAGAATGAGTAAGATCAGTGTGCCCTAACTTAGGCCTGATACCATGTTAAGAGTTTAATGTATTTTCCTTACTTCATTAATTAGACTAAACACTATATATACAAACTAGACTAACACTAATGTTGGGCCACAATCATAAACAAGCCCAAGCCTAATATACAATATTTACATTAATCCAATAAGGGCAGTGATCTTCTCACGCCAGGGTTATCAGATAAATTTGTTTTAGTTGTTACCAGTTTACGTTCCTACACTAATTCCTACTAATTTCATCACTGTAGAAACAGCCCACTACCTTTTTGTTTTTACAAACAGTAACAACAATACTTTACAAGTTACAACCAAATTAAGCAGCTTGATCCATAAACATCAAAGTCCATAAGGAACACCGTACCCATTAGAGCACTACCCATCACATCCAAAAACGCACAAGCGCGAGAAAATTTAAAAATCAGCATGCAGGTTGTAGGACCAACAAATAATATTATTTGTAATGTAAATTTCAATGTTTGTCTCGTTCGAAGATGTTTTTTTTCTTCAAATATGAATTTTAATTAATGTGGTTGGATAATTAATTGGCTGCCTTGGCCCTTGGTATAGTAGAATACAACGTGTTGAAATTTTATGAACGATCCACATATAATTATGTAAGTAATAGTGTTGTCCTACTTGAACATTTTTTTTGAAGCGTAAAGATGAAAAGAGACTTACTTAAGGAGAGATAAGGGAAATCCTTAAATGAGATCCCATGAAGTTTGATCCTGAGACTAGGGATATGAGGTGGGAAGCGATGTTCTTACTCCACCACCTCAACCTTATTGAACATAAAGATAATAGAATATTATTATGCAAAATGTAATTTTATACTACCTCTGATTTTAAGTGCATTCATCCAAGGCTATCATTTTGCTCATTTAGTTTTCTTGAATTTTGCTAATTTAGAGGATTTTAAATGTATAATGAGCAATAAATAAGCTTGGTTAGTGTCTGTGTCCTCAAACAACTATCTATAAGATTATTATATAAAAGAAAAGTAAAAGGATTATATCATGTATGGAGAAAAGAATAACGTAGTGTGACGCATAACGAGCCACTCAATTGTATCCATTGGTCTGCGTTGTGTAATACTCCCACACGCATTCATTGATTTACTGAAGAAATTGTTCGCTATCTATAATAAGGTTGCAAAACATGTATTGAGGAAAAAAATAGCAACAACAATGTCACACGTGTTATCTTTTTCACCACATGTTTTAGTATCAAAAACAACCCTCATATATCTTTTTCTTTTTTAATAATTGCAACGTCTTGACTTTACACTAATACATACATTTACTTTTATACACTATAATTTTTAGCATGTAAAATGTTGGATTTCTCTCAGTATACATATACAAGATTTCAACTTTTTAATTTTTTTTACAGATATATAATTATATATATTAATAGCCAAAGTTGTATATTAGCAAGCGTGAAAGTCAAAACATTGCAATTATTAAAAACGAAGTTAAACATTTCATGCAAAACGATGATAGATAACTTCCCGAGATATGCTGCCACCATTATTAAAGCACGTACCACCATAGGCCATAGCAACTAAAGTAAAACCACCGGGATCATCTAGATGAAGTTCCGTCGTAGCCACTAACATCATAAAGTACGTACAACTGCAACCATTCGAAATATCACTATTCACTATAATCATATAAATATCATTATAATTATCCAGAATATCAACACAACTATCCTCAAAACTCTTTTATCGTAGTGGTCCTTCATAATGTGGCTATATTTTTTAATTTTGACTTAGGATATACTTCCTCCGTTTAGGAAATAGTTCATTTCACGTTTTTCACTTCTTAGATTTACGATTTCAAACATTAATATCTTTAATTATCAATAAGAAAATTTATAAAAAGTTGATATTAAAACCATATATTTTGGCAACTAACCTAACAAGATCCCATATAACTATAGTTTTTCCAAAATATAAATCACTAAAGACAATCAAAGATAAGTTGTAATAAGAAACACTATACAAATTACAAGAACTATTTCTAAACGGATGAAGTACTTGTTTGTAATCCATTTCACTTGTAATCCATCTCTATTCTCTATAAACCCTTATGGGCCTTTATAAATGACATCTTTCATTACCATCCAAGTCCAAACTTCCCTATCATAAGCATTAAGACATTCATTATATACATTAGCCAACCATATATTTACCTACCCAACTAACAAATTACATCAATCTTAAGGGGGACCTTGACAGCACCTCAATCAAAAGAAGTTGCAATGAGGAAGAGAGTGGGCCATTGATGCCTCACTAGTGAAGGCAAGATCTAGCATCATATAACGTGATAAGGAAGGGGTCCATTTGATAGGTAGGGGAAATTAGAATTGCTTGGTGGGATGAAAATCAAAACTTTGAAGGGTCCCACATGTAACGAAAGGTTTCATTCATAAGACTTAACGTGCATATTTTGTAATGCCGTTATTGGCCCAAACCTTAAAATAATGCCCTTTCCTTCAGTTTCAGTCTTCCCTCCCCTCCTCCTACTGTTCATTTGAATCAAACTATTCCATGATTGTTGGAAAGAGAATACTCAACGAGTTGTTACCTGTTGTTACTTATTCACTACAACCACTTTTGCTTGTGTAGAACCTTTCATCATGTGAAACACTTTAATCATATCAATGATACCACTTGTTAATGGATAGTCAAATTAATAAGATATAAGCTCAAAAATTGAAATTAGTACAAACCTAATGATATAATGGACAATTATCATCAGATTTCTCCAAAGAAACTAACGGATCTGTATACATATTATTTATTGGCACCAGCTTAGCTTTGCATATATATAATTTGGATAGTCTTATATATATCTTCATCATGATCACATCAAAATCTCAACAAAATAATTGATAATGTATAAAAAAATTGATGTGAGAGTGACATATGTTAATTGGTTTTTGTTTTATTATATAAGTAGATGTTGAAGGACAGACAGGGAAAACCAAGATAGAATATCCTGCTCTCAAGGGTATGCCCTAGGGAAATGTAATTTTATATAATAATGGATTTTTGTGTTCGAATTAGGAAATTAACTTACATATGAGTTGGTACTATAGTTGTCCCATATTAAAATTTATATATAAAGGAAAGATGACCACCTTATAAGATATGTGGACTACTCGGCCTATTACCAATCGGTTTTATGATAGATCCTTGAGCAGATGTATGTGGTCGAGCTTTCCTCCAACGCGTGGACTTTTGTTTGCACAACGAAGTTTATCATAGTGGCCCGTGATTAGCATCCAAGAAAGGAGGGATTTGGTTTATTAAAAGGGAAAGAAAAATATATCCTTCCATCTTAGTTTCATTCCCTCCTCCTATGTTAATTTGATGGCCTTTCACTAATGTTTTCTCTTTAAAACCACACTCACATAAGACACTAAATCTTTTGTCCCACTTTTTTGTACAATTATTTGTGGCACTGATATTATTGGTCTACATCATCAAATTTAAACCAACTTCTTATTTTAAAAAATGCAAAGAATAATTGACATTAACTAAAAAGATTAAGTGGCAAATGTAATGGTACATATAGTGGGACAAAAGTTTTTTTCCCCACACATGCTTAAATTCAAATCTTCAAACCTACATTTTGTGAGCCATTTGTATATCATTTATTCTCATTTGTCGATTATAATGCACTTTTAAATTTTAATTACAAATTGGTTAGTTTTAATAATATAATCAACGAATAAAATAAAGTGATACACAAATAGTGAAACATAAAATTTTGGTTCCACATGCATATGCTTTATTGACCATTATCATAGTGTTAGAGACTTAGAGCAAGAGAGGGGCCACTAAATTGATGGGCTTACACTTATAAGCTTTCGTCATATTTGTATTTTGACCACAACCAAACTAGGTAGCATTGTATTTTATTCCTAATTGGCATTGTATTAGTAGTCCACGAAACATATATGTTAATATATTACTCATTTTCTTCCTACTTATTATCTCCATTTTTTAATTGTTACACTTTCTTTTTTAGACTATATCTATCTAATTATTACATTTTCATTTTATTCTTATATTTTTTTTTGGGTCCTTCTTTCGGGAATCCATGGTAAGAAGAATTTCCTTTGGGCTGCCCTCGCACAAGGTCACTCACCCAGAGGCCCAACAATCCCCAACCCCATCCCGCTCCCCCCTCCTCCCCCACAACATTGAAATTTGCTTCCACCAAGATTTGAATCTTGGTCTCCCATGTGGGAGATAGGAAGTCATACCATTGGGGTACTTTATCTTTTTTTTTGGGCCCCACTGGGGATCCCATCGTAAGATGAAGAGCCCTGCCAGACCGAAACCTCTCGCAGGTTAACCCAGTCTGGGTTTGCGGACAGACACTTTGAGAGTTGGGGGGGTGGGTGAAACCCTCTCCAAAGTGCCTCAGTGGGGATCGAACCCCCAACTTCTTTCCTTACTACTGCCGGCCAAGCAGATTCTTTATCCTTATATGATAACATTTCACATCAACTTTATACACTTTTCTACCTTATATTTCTCACCACCCATTTTATTAGTCCACCTAAAACCTTCCCACATACTCCATTTTCTCTCTCCACCAATATTTTAGTGGTTCTTTTACATTTTCTGAAAATCACATACTATGTTTTTGTTGTACTTTTTTCATGCTTTCTTCAAAATTGTCTTGATTCTCCTTCAAATTAAAATATAACAATTATTTGTAAACAATGGGAGTATTTAATATAGGACGACTCACATGCAAGTTTCCTTTATAGGAAACTATTCAAATTTCAATAGTCCTTTTTCAGTCACGTGGAATACATAGGATACCGTTTGCAGAGATAGCATGTAAAAGACTATGAAAACTGCCCTCTAAAATTTACACTAATATTTTGTCAACCTCAAAAGCAAAGGTTAACGTAAAATGCCTTCAATCATCAAGAAATGCAGAGTTGGTAAAGAAAATATTTTTAGGGGCTCACAAGTTACAAACGGTCAAAGTTGCGGCTTTTTAACTAGATCCACTAAAATGCTTCATTTTATATGTGTTGTTGACCACTTATATTGCATATTCACAGTAAAAATAATTTAGCCTCAATTGACTAACCTTAGCTAACCTTTAAAACCCCTCAAAAAAAAAAACTAACCTTTAAAAAAAAAAGACTTAACCTTAGCTATAAATGTTCTTATAAAAAAAAGGACCTTAGATATAAATATTACAAATCGTGGATTTTTACACCTATAAGGCTATCAACCCTATATATATACTAATATAATACCCTACCTAATGTGACTACAATTTTTATGGTTTCTTTTTTTAAGGAAAAAAAGACAACTTAAGTACTATTGCCTAAGCATAACCATGTGATGGTCATATGTTTAGTGGGCGATTCGTGATCAAATCATGATAGTAAATGCATTATGAAACCCCCCACAAACATCATGACAATGATTAGCAATTCTTTTCTTTTGTATACTAATAAATGAATAAATTTTGTTTTAAACTTTTTGCAAGATTAGGAGCACCTTTTGTTTTCTGCACAAGATTAGTTTCTTAATTACCTTATTCCTCATAGTGAGAATTTGAGAAAAGTGGTTTTGACTATATATTCTTAGTTTGTGCTCACCATTTTTTATAAATTATAATATACAATTTTAGTTGAAAATATTGTTCCATCAATCCAATCATTTGCAGAAATCAAAATGTGTATCATGACTCATGAATACATACTTCCTCCGTTTCTTTTTAAGTGGAACAGGGAGAAGTGGCACACCAACCAAGGGCTTTAGAGAGAGAAAGTTGGGGACCACATACAAAAGAGATTATGCAATTTAATTAAATGAAAAGCTTGACTAAGGCCCTGTTCTTTTGGACTTATTTTCAGCAAAAATAAGTAAAAATAAGTTCAGTTCAGCAAAAATAAGTAAAAATAAGTTCAGTTCAGCAAAAATAAGTTCAGTTCAGCCAAAATAAGTTCAGTTCAGCAAAAATAAGTTTAGTCTTGTCTAATGTTGTAATTATTATTTTTGTTTTCAATATTACTATTACTATTGTTATTATTATTATTATTATAATGATGAATTTGTATTTTTTATTTTTTTATTTATTATTTATTATTTAGTATTTATTATTTATTATTATTTATTATTATTATTTATTATTTATTATTTATTATTTATTATTTTTATTATTATTATTATTATTATTATTATTCTAATTATTTATTATTTATTATTATTATTATTATTATTATTATTATTATTATTATTATTATTGTAATTATTTATTATTATTATTTATTATTAATTATTTATTATTTATTATTATTATTAGTATTATTATTATTATTATTATTATTATTTTATTATTTTATTATTTATCATTTATTATTATTATTATTATTATTTATTATTATTATTTATAATTTATTATCTATTATTTATTTATTTATTATTATTATTATTATTTATTATTTATTATTATTTTTTATTTTTTATTTTTTATTTTTTATTTTTTATTTTTTATTTTTTATTTATTATTTTTATTTAATATTTAATATTTATTATTATTTATTTATTATTTATTATTATTATTATTATTTATTATTATTTATTTATTATTTATTATTATTTAATATTTATTATTTATATTTATTATTATTTAATATTTATTATTTATTATTATTTATTTATTATTTATTATTATTTATTATTTATATTTATTATTATTTATTATTTATTATTTATGATTTATTATTTATTATTATTATTTATTATTATTTATTATTTATTATTATTATTATTATTTATTATTATTATTTATTATTTATTATTATTATTTATTATTTATTATTATTATTATTATTTATTAGTTAATATTTATTATTTATTATTATTATTATTATTTTTTATGATTTATTATTTATTATTTATTATTATTAATATTATTTTTTATTATTTATTATTTATTATTATTTATTATTATTAATATTATTTTTTATTATTTTTTATTATTTATTATTATTTATTATTATTATTATTATTATTATTATTTATTATTTATTATTTATTATTATTTATTATTATTATTATTATTTATTATTTATTACTATTATTTATTATTATTTATTATTATTATTATTATTATTATTTATTATTTATTATTTATTATTTATTATTTATTATTTATTATTTATTATTTATTATTTATTATTTATTATTATTAATATTATTTTTTATTTATTATTTATTATTTGTTATATTATTTATTATTATTTATAATTTGTTATTTATTATTATTATTATTTATTATTTATTATTTATTATTTATTATTTATTATTTATTATTTATTATTTATTATTATAAAATAATAAAATAATAATAATAAGTATTGATAATATTATGTTAATATTTATTGATTATTATAATAATAAGTATTGATAATATTATGTTAATACAGTTTAGTTCAACAAAAATAAGTTCAGTTCAGCCAAAATAAAATAAGTTCAGTTCAGTTCAGCCAAAATAAGTTCAAAAGAACAGGGCCTAATCATCCACCAACCACATACAACCTAACCAGAAAATTTATCTCCCCCACCACTTGCCATCTATGCACCACAACTCACCACCACCACCACCACCACCACTTGCCATCTACGTACCACAACTCACCACCACCACCAACTGATTATAACTTCAGTGGCAGCACAACCAAGTCTGAGAAACTTCTATCATCGGCGGCGGTTTTGCCAGCCCCTCTTCCGCCACCCTCTCCACTCCTCCAGCGTCCTCAATTTAAGCAAATCTTCTTCTCCACAAACATACTCTCTCTCATCTCTCAACATTTCCTCTCTCTCGGAAATCTAGGTTTAGGGTTTGCCGTCGATTTTCCCCCCAATTTGACATCGTTTTCCTCTCAAATTTAGGCTAAAATTTCAATTCACCGCTAAAAAATTTAGATCTATACTGAATTTTCGATTCAAAAAGCTGTAAATATAAAAATTGTAGTATTAATTTGACTTTTTGTTGATTCTTCCTTCTTCTTCTTCCTCGTTTTTGTTTTTACTCTAATTTCAGAAAAGTAGTATAATTTTCACAGATCTGCCTAATTCGAATCTTTTCATTGTATATATATACCTTTACTATTCTTTTGTTGTTCTTAAATTCGCCGAAACAAGTTCAAAGAATCTTCAAATTCGCCGAAAAGATCGAAGAATCTTCAAATTTCACCTCAAATCTCAAGTTGAATTAAGTTCTTCGATCTTCATCAATGGCAATTTCGACAATTGTCATGTATGCGAGTCCACCGACTACCGTGTGCTCTACACCACCATGTCCATAAGCGATTTAGGGGAGAGAGATAAGAAATTGGGCAATTAGGAAGAAGAAGGGTGGAAACAGATGGAGGTTATGGGGAGGGGGAAGGGTGGTTACGGGGTACAGAGGAGAGAGAGATAGGGGGGCTGTTGGGGTTTGGGTGGGGGAAGGGTTGAGGAGAGAGAGGGGGTGAATTAATTAAATCTAGGTTAAAAGTGTTAGGTGAGTGATTGATTAGGTTGGTAAATAAAATTAGTAATGGCAATTTTGTAATTACAAAGTTTTTTTTTGCCATTTTAAGTAGAGTGTCACTTATTGTGACATTTCCTTAAAAGGAAAGTGACTCACTTAAAAAGAAACGGATGAAGTATATTGAAAGCATTTTTTATTTTTAAGAAGTGGAGATCAAATATAATTAATTAAAACGATTATATATCAAGGCGATTGAAGTTCTGCAACATTTAATGTTTCAGTACCTAGCAAAGTAGTTTTGTCATGCAAAATGAAGTTATTAGAACACAAGGGAATGCGAAAAATACACATGGTTCAAAATATAGGCACTAGTCCTTGCTTTCTTTGTCATTGCATACGCTACTTGATTTGCTTCCCACCCTTCGTGTTGAAGCGCATTACCTAAGTCTCTGTAAAGGGATTCTCTGCATTTATTTAATAATCTTGTTAGAGTTGATTTTTATCTTTGGAGGGTGCTTGAAGGCTATCAGTTGGGTAGTGTACAATATTTCCAACCTTTGCTGTTTATCCAAGTTGAGGCTTGGAGAATTGCTTTGAGTTTTGCTTCAAGAGGGTCTTTAGAGAAAGAGTTGGAGACAAACCCATTAATTCAATCACCTTTGAAGTTTCTACAAACAGCTGCAGCAGTATATTCCTTTGTATTCTGGAAAAAAGACCCATCAGTACTGTTGATGAAAGAGATTGGTGGAGGAGGGGACTACGTTTTAAGTTGAAGGATGGGAGTTATCTTCGGGTGGTCATGGGTATGGAACCATTCAGTTGTCGCCTAGGTATTTTTTTAGGACACTCGAAGGGATTTTATTTTTTGAAGACCCATATGTTACGTCGGGGCCAAAGGTGCAAGTTAAAGAGATCATAAAAAAAAAATTGGAAGGACTTTCAAACTGGGGGAGGGCCGGAGGGGATCGGAAGACTTAGATATAGGTTATTTTTTATCGATAGGTTTAAATTTTGAGTGACATTAATGTTGATATTGAAAAGTATCAAATTTCCTAAGCTCTAGAACAGACCCTAAGGATATGGTTAGGGCAGGTCAGGCAAAAAGGACAGGAACCATTGAAAGCATATATACTTGCAATTTAGCTTTACTATACCAAAAACTAAACTTAAATTAATATTTTTGTCCATTTGCATTATATATATAACTTTATTGGGGCTAAACACACGGCAAAAGAAAGTCTAACCACTTACAAACCTAATAACATTTCATCCCTAAATCAATTGGTAATAGGTGGAGTAACCCACCAGACTTCTATGTTACTCATCATTTTCTTAAATCTTCAGTGTGGGACTCTCACATGTTTTTTTTTGGGATCCCCACTGGGAACTCCTAGGTAAGAAGAAGGATTCTACTGGACCAACACCTCTCGCAGGTCAGTCCGCCCACCTACACAGGTCAACTCTTGAGAGTAGGGGGGATATAAGTGAATCCCTACTCCCAAATACAAGTAGTTAGTGGGTTCGAACTTGTGACGTCAAAGTCACAAGGTGTGTTCCCCCCACCATCTCCACCAAACTTGCTTGGTGTGGGACTCTCACATGTGGGTTTTACTCTTAGCAATTATAAAATATATACTTCCTCCGTTCCAATTTAGTGGTGACACTTTCCATTTTAGGAAGTTTCAAATTAGTTGTTACACTTTCATTTTGGGGAATAACTTCTCTCTATCTCTCTCCTATCACATGGACTCTTTTTGTTTTCGCTCTATCTCTCTCCTCTCAAAAAATTGTCTAAGAGTCTATGATTTTAAAAGTGTCACAACTAAATTGAAACGAAGGAAGTATATATATAGAGAGAGTAATTTTATGCAACAATATTAAGACAAATACGTTATGCATCAATTTATTATCCCCCAACTCCCACCCCCACCCCCCCAAAAAATAGATTTTATTTGGGGGTTCATATAACTCAAAAATAAGTGCAACATTCCATCTTTTGTACTTCAACTAACAAGATACTCCAACAAACTCCAATGATGGAATATCAACAAATGAAATTGAAGATCAATATTCTCTAAAGCCCCTTTCTCTTTGATTAAGGCTTAAGTAACCTCGTAGCTGACTCATTACTGAAACAAGATTGGGCATATAAAACCTGATCGCGCTGTCATGACTCATGAAGTCATGATATGCAGTGATTGCAGTCTAGGTAGCATATAGTGTTGCACATTTGACGTTGAGCCCAATTTTCATTGATAATAAATTAGTAGTTTTGGGGATTTACAAGTAGCATATCATTTATAAAAAAAATTAGAATTTCAATATTTTTATGAGCCTATCTATGTTAATAGTATACTTTATTTGATTGCATCAAATAAATTATATAGTATAGTGATGTACATAGAAATCAAGACTTCCTTACACAACACTACCTACAAAATACATATTTGACTATTAATATCTTTATTTTTGTATAATTAGAATTATGAACTTGAATATACACAAGGAAGCAAATCTTTAGAATCCCAGATTACAATATTTTTCTTCTATAACTAGTATGTAGCTCGGGGCGATGCCCCAAATTTTTTACTTTGAATAATAGTTCTATATTTTGAGCTTATATTTATTTCAGATTAGTTTGTTAAATATATTTATGTTCCAAGTTATAAATATATTTATGTGGAGTAAAGATTCTACCTAATAGTTGGTTGAGATGATAAGAGTTCTACTTTATTTACAACTTATCGATATGCATGTACAAATCTTACTATGCAAAATTTTATAATACATATTCCTTGTTAAGCATATCATGTTATGACATGTTTCTAATGAATTGGGGGGGTTCTACACGTGGCGACATATACTTTGTTGATTAGGAATGCCTTTTAATATATTAATATAGATGGTGAGATTGTACCGTCAAAATTAGTAATTGCTTGATATGAAAAAAAAAATAATGTTGCACTTATTTAGATATAGAAAAAGTATATCCTCTACTCGTAAGTCATAACTAATGTGACGACAATATACAAGAATTAATATATAAATCCCTTTTTAATAGTATATTCTTCATTAATTGAAACCCCTCCGTTTTAAATTAACATATGATATTTAAGATTGTAGCATATATATATCCGTTAAAAAAGTTGTAGCATAAGTACAAATTTTATTAATAGTTGTATGTAGAGTTCATTCATCATACACTCGGGTGTACCATGTGCATGGTACACCTAAGACTAATTTTTGCTCATTTACTCTTTTAGAACTCACCTTTTTAATATATTTTGCTCATTTGGATTATTTCATATGAACAATGAACAAAAAATAGCCTTGAGTGTATCATGCTCATAATACACACGCATGTATGATAAAATTTGTAATTGTATGAATTGTGAATAAGGGAATTTTAATTAATTATTGTATGTACAAAGTACAGATTTTTGTTTCTCCGATTTCACGTTATTCTCCGCAGTCCTTTTAGTAAACTTAATAAAATAAAATTGTCTATATATATGGAGTATATAACATTATTATTGTTACGTTACAATTATTTAACTTAATTTTCAACGAATCTAAAAGTCAAAATTAGTGAGTTTTTACGATAAAAATAAAAAAATGCAGCCTACTTTTATTTTGGTGTTAAAAACTTGTTGCCATAGTTTATAATGTGGAATTCCAATTAATTGGTGAGGTTTTAAGGGATATTTTCTGATATAGTACTATTCGTATAAAGAATTCGCCTCTTAGATCTAGGCCATCTAGCCTTCACGTTGTGGCATCATGCATCTTTGACTATGACCATGAAATTGCTCTCAAACCGGTAGCACTGGATCAGATCCCCAAATGCATTGATCTTCAATCAATCGTATTATCACCTCATGAGTTAACATAAGTAATGTAGAAGCAATCATTTGTTCATATGATTATACATGTCTTCAATTATGAAACAATCATAATATCATATGCGCTACCCCTCTCATAGAATAGAGGAACGAATAAAACAATAATCTTATTAACGGATTTTAAGCCTAATATTATTATTTCAGTCTGTTGATGTTAATGCGTCATAAGTTTAGACGATGGTACAGGAGAATTAGCGAATTTAAGTACTTCTTCCGTTTTTTTTACATGTTACACTTCACTTTTCACACATGTCAATGCAAAACTTTGAGGACATATACCTCTAATTTTATATTTGTAAAATTATAAAAAGTACATATTAAAAAAATACATATTAAGACGAATCTAACAAGATCCCACATGACTATATTTTTATTCACGTATAAATCACAAACGATGGTCAAAGTGAAATTTGTGAATAGTGTAAATGTCAAAGTGTAACATGTAAAAAAAAGGGAGGAAATATGTATTATGTAATATATATAATATGCTTTAACGGTAATAACCAATAAAGTATGACCTTAATAGAGTTTCAGTAATATTCTTAGCGTGCTAGTAACTAACCTAGTTCACACTATCAAGTAATAACGGTGTGGAGCATCACATATAAATATTCATTTGTAATGTACTTTATAATATAAGAATTAGGAGCAAGACGCTGGTAATATTCTCAGTGATATATGCTTGTCAAGTTGTCATACTACAATAAGTATATATGTTAAACTTTTCTAATAGTTATCCATATGGGATAATAAAAATAATAATAACAACAATAATAATCCATGAAATTAAACTTTTGAAAATTGATGTAAATATACGAAGATTGACAAACAAATCAAGAGAGACCCAAATCCTAAATAGTCTTATAACCAAGTAATACTTCGTCTAGTGGTAAGATTTATATCTCACAACCTTGAGGTTGTGGAATCAAACATTCAAACCCCACTAGAGGCACTTTGGGGTGGGATTTCCTTACCTTCCCTCCACTTTCAAATGATCTTGCCTGTATAGTTGGGTCGGTCAGATTAACCTGTGCGAGCATCTGATCCAGTAGGGCACTTCTCTTTATCAATTTTAAAAAAATTATTACACATATACATTAGTTCTAGAGATTATGGGTATAATCCAATTGCTACAATGCTATGATTTAGGACTCAATTGCACAATCATAACTCAAGAAAATTATACGTGAAAACTTGAGAATCAAGAGAAAAACCACAACAATGCACTAATTCAAACGTTGTACATACAGTGATACAACAAAGGAAAGCATTTGAATGGAAACTTACATATGTGTTTTGCTCTTTTGCTAAATTGGCGAATTAAGTGAAGAGTACTTGTCTGTTGTCCCACATGGAAATAGTATACCTATTTCACATGTTTTATTTATGTGAGCATTTGTTGATTTTTCTTGGTATCGTTTATTAGATTCATAAAATTAATCATTAAATTGGATATAAGAAGAAAAATAAAATTGATTTTTTTTCTTATTAGGAAAGATAATTGATTTGAAAACCAACCCCTACTAGCTAGGTACAAGGCTAAACAGTCCAAAACACAACAGGCCTAAGGGCCTCCTGCCACCACAAGTGAAATCCCCAACATATTGTTGGGATGAGGAATCGAACCCTGGGCAATGCCCTGAAATTCGGGGTGCTACTCCACTGAGCTACCACCTCTCTCCTTCTAAAAATTAAAATTTATAATTTCAATTAAAAATTGATTTATTATTGTGAGCATTTGTTGATTTTTTCGTATATAATGGATTTTTTTTATCAATGAAGAGTACCCAAATTATAAATGTGAAATCTAATAAGGAACGGAAGGAGTATATAAAAATAACTTTAAATAAAAAAGATAATCACAACTCCATATGAAGCTAACTTTTTGCTAGATTGATCCAACACTGCCTACTGTCAAAAGTTGGCAAACATTGGGATAATTAACGTGGACGGCGATTGCATAATTTTCTTTATTCTTTTTTCTTTTTTCTCTCTTTTTATATATGTGCGTGTAAATAGAGCACACAACAGAAGAATTTATTCGATCCCTATTGATGGAAAGAACAATTAAAGTTGGGATTAAAGGGGGTGGGCACGATTTATGGATTAGGACCACAAACCCTTGGCCTAAGTAGTAGGATAAGCAGCTATTAAATGATGATACTAACATAGTAACATTAGCACACAACCACCACCAATCTAGCTGTTAAGCTTAACTTTGAACAAGAAAAAGGGAATGGTCAAGCCGATAGCTCCCCCACTTTTAGGTGAAAAATCCCCTTACTTCCCATGTGTTTGGTTTACAGTATTAAAGAAGAGGGACCTACTTGTGATTTTAGAGGTCGCTACTACTATTAGTTAATCAAACATGTCAATGCATGATTTGGTAAATCACAAAAGAAATCACTAATAGATGCTACACATTATTGTATGATCTAATATCATCTTTTTGTAAAAGTTGTTGATTGGGGATAATGTGTATATCTGATCTCTTTTAGTTTAAGTATTATGCATGCTTTTAAGAATATTAGAAGAGCCTTAAAGTGAAAAAAAGTAAAACCCAATGAGAGGTGTAATATTATTGTCATTAACCCTAAAATTGATACTATTCTTAAAAATTTATTAATCTCTATTATATAAGGGAAGGGGGAGAGAAGATGGTGTCTCCCTAAAAAATACTAAATTACCCTTAATGATTTAATGGAATGAAAAAAAAAATTACAAAAGAGAACAAATTCAATCAAAAAAAATCAAATGGACCTTTTTTTTATAAGAGAAGATGGTATACATGACTTCCACCTGAAAAGTTTGAAATACTCACTACATTTGATACTTTTTATTTCAGTTAAACCAACTCATTATGTCTATTCTTTTTGTTCAAAATTCATTAACAACAAATTAATATTAAAAAATCACTCACAACCTTTGTTAGTTTTTTACATTGGTGAATTAATATATCTAAATTTATATAACTATTACTCTTTCATATTTTAAGTGTAATCATAACTATAAGACGGATGAAGTATATAAAAGAATAAACAAGTTTGAAATTAACGCACGCATCGCGTACATATAAGACTAGTGCTCTATATATGATGTATTGATGCTATAACCTAGATAATTAATAGAAAAATATTTTGTTTGCCTTTTTATTTTGACATCCATCGAATGATTATAAAAGTAGAGTTTTCCTAATGATGCAGATCTCGATTGGTAGTTGTGGATCATTAAATACTTCTTTAATTTTCTTTGGAACGTAAATTGATGGTAGATTTAACTTGCACTCGTCATGACATTATTGGGATATAAGTACAATATGAATTAGAGGATTTTCTTTTCACTTCTGACAAAATACTTCATCTAATGTTTGAACATATTAATTGGTTTTTCACATAAATTAATCATTATTTCTTCCTTCTTTTTTTAAATATCTACTTACTTTCCTCTTCGGTCCATTCCTTGATCGAAGATCTAGTCACAATGCTTTATTCTTCTTTTGGCAAAAGGAATACGTAGAATACTTTAGTCGTTCCATGCTTTCTATCTCACTTAATAAAATATACTTCAAAAAAATTACACTCTCCTTCCTCGTTAAACAAAGTAAAACAACCAAGTGAACTCAATTATTTACACTCTCATTTCAATTTGCCTTGAATTGTATATATGCAAGATATCCGAGTAGAACTTCGTAAAATGGAGGAAGTACAATTAGTAAGTTGAAATAAAGTAATAATGCATTACTCACTATATTATAAAGAGTTTTTTCATAGTACTTTTCATGGTAAAAGCTATACATCTACGTTGTGGTTAATCCACTATACGAATAGACAAATTATACATTTTTCATGTTGTTGAGTTGAAATCCATCACTACTAATAGGCAAATAATTAGGTTGACGTTCTGGTTGTGGGTATATATGCTCATTAGCAAGTCCATTTTCAGCTAGACAAGGAAACATGAAGGAATGATCAAACTAGTAGTACAAGATAGAAAATAAACGATCATGGATAGTTACATGGCAAAGAATACTCAAAGAAATTAAACTTCAACAAAAATAAATCTATCTAGGTTAAAAATAAATCATGATAGTTTATTCTGATGAAAAAAGGAAAAACACAAACTGATCTAATGCACACTCTTTATTCGTTGACCTTATATTATAGTATTATATTTTTTTTATTTTTTTAACAGTCGTATGATTGTGTGTATATGTATATAAATTATGAGCGGGCCAAAAACTATCTAGTACATTTGGATATATGCATTTTTATAACTAAAGATGTGTTCCCTATTTACTTGCTATTTTCCGCTTACACAAACTTATCTCAAATTACTGGCTCTTACTCTACTATATAAACTTAAATTAACCCTATTTATAGCTCTTGATACATTTATTCAACTAGGAAAGATTTTTTCTCTAACATTTATTCAACTAGCTCTTGATACATTTATTCAATTAGGAACGATCAAATAATTCGACATTAAATTGATAATTGGACATTTATATCTTTTATTAGCTCGGATTACATATAAAATAGTGGTCCTAAAACTTGTTTTTGAAATAATTGTCCTCATACTTTTTTTAATTGGGTATATGGGACCAACTAGAATAATGGTCTCCCTATTTATAGCTCTTGATACATTTATTCAATTAGGCAAGATTTTTTCTCTAACATATATATATATACACACTAACTATTAGCTTAGATTATACCTTATAAGAATAGTACTATTATCATTTTTAGTGCGTTGGAGCCTTTTTTTCTTATATAAGAGCCTCATCCTCACTCTTCTTCCTGTACCATCACAACTCAAGAGAAAGAGAGAGAGAGAGTAAAGAAAGAAGTGGGGGAGAAGTGTTACTTTGTGGGGTTTGTTTTGTTGCAGCAACTTAAGGAGGAATCCAAAGGGATCGCATTGATCCTTCTTGCTAAAGTTCGTTTGGATCATGCAATCCCTTTGGATTTATCCTTCGGTAGCTTAATTGTTCATTTCTTCCTCAAATTTAATTATCTCATAATGAAACTTTTTTTCAAATCATGCACCTTAACCAAACAATATCTTGAAAAAGGATTAGTCCACACCTTCAACGAAACTCTACTACATGAGGTGAATATGTATATATATCTTTTTTTTTTAATTATTATTATAATTTTGTTTTGTGATTTATTTGGATATATATCATCTTTGTTCTAATTAATAATTTCTTGTGACAAAAAAAAAGGAGAGTTGAGGAGTTTGCCTACCCTTTATGTTGTTATTATATGCTTAATTGTAAGGAATTAGACCTATGCATATACTCTATCATATATAGATGTATATCTTTGCTCTATTTTTGTGTTTTAAATAAAAATAAATATTTGTAAACATCACATATTGTTACACTAAATTGAGATGAGGATTTGTACTATTACAAATTCAAAATTATATTCATGACAAAATTAAAAGCAAACATTTTTTTAATTCTTATGTATGTGTTGTGTCCCAAAGAATGATTCCTAGCTAGTTTGCATGCTCCATGAGCGCTTGCTTTCCATTTACTCTTGTCTCTTTTCTTTCCTCTTTTGCTATTTTTAGGTGTATGTAGTTTCTTTGGAGAGAGGGAATTCAAGGACTAACAAGAACGATTAGTTGCAACTTCAACTCAGTGAAGAACCGATTTAATTATTTAACTTTTGATATATATTTTTTCTTTTTTTTCTTTTTGGTGGACACTTTTAATTATCTTTAGTAACTATAGTATTCAATTTTATTGGTAGTTATATACTTATCTTGCTATATGACGTCCTAGCTATTTTGTTTAAATATTTGAAAGTATGACTACAAAACTGTCTTTCCAAAAAAATTGTCAATTCTAAATTCTAATACACCCTTTTGTGCTAACAAGAGACTGGAAATTCAATTAGTTTAGTAGAATCTTTCATTTAAAAGAATCTAATGTATGTCAATAGATTTGAAGTCCGAAGAAAATTAATGAGATGATCAACTACTACATCAGTAAAGATATTTAATTGTTATTATATGCTTAACTTGTAAAAAGAAACACTAAGAAATCTTGAAGCTAATTAAAGATAGATATCAGGTTATATATCCGAATGGTAATGTGTTTATGAGTGCGTCTACCATAACTCATTGTGTAACATGCATAATGACATATACTCCAACAAGAATGACATGTACTATACAAATAATGACATATACTCCAACAAGAATGACATGTACTATACAAATAATGACATGAATCTCATGTCATTATGTCATATATTTCATGTCATTTGAGTTCTTTTTACAAAAGAAGCTGTGGTTTATGTATTGTTATATCATAAATTATGATATAACAGTTACACTTTAAGAATTAGTGTATGTTTATTATTTGCTAATACTCCATGAAGGGGATTATTGGAGTTGCAAGCTTATTGATAACTAGCAATGTTCGTTCTTGAATCGGTTCAAACTTTGTTAAGACAAATCTTGCTATTGAAGCGTGATTATAAAATTGATTCACCCTTTTTCTAGCAAACCACATCAGAAAAGCATTATCTCTCTAGAACTTATGATGAATAATCACAAGGTCAAAACTTCTTGCCATAATTATATTACTTTTAGTCTTTTACTGCAAATTTTTAGGAGCTTTTGATCATTTGCTATGATGCAATTACTCTCTCGCCCAAAAAATTATAATAATGCAGCTGCTTTAATTTGATAATGTATTTTGCATGATTTGAACGAAAATGCTAATGATTTAAAAGAGCTATTGCCGGCTTATTGGAGTGTTTAAACTATTCCAAAACATTTCCCCTAGATAGTTAATTATAATTAATTAGTTGGCTAACTTTACATAACAAAATTTTGTTTGGCCTACTTTACACTAATATATGCAATATTATTGTCGTGCTTGCCTGTTATATCATTTGTAGTGATTGACAACAAGTCGTGCTTGAAATGAACTTTTGGCACAAAAAATATACTTAGATTCGTCTATATGGTTACAGATGAATACATTCTTTGAACAATTCAATAATCAAAGCAAACAAAAGTTTAATTAAAATGCAATATTCATCCCTCGTTAATCGTCGTAACTTTAAACATAATCAGATATCTACCCTACCAATGTAGTCTTTATTTGAATTATGAGTGCGTTTTGAGTGTAACATGTTACACCATAACTTATTGGCTAACATGCATAATGACATTGATTTCAACAAGAACGACATAGACTATACAAATAATGACATGAATCTCATGATATTTTGTCAATCGTTTCATGTCATTTGATTTTTTTAACTAAAAAAGCGGTGGTTTGTGGATTGTTACACCATAAATTATGGTGTAACAGTCACACGCATTAATTTGTGTTGAATTATTAACACATATATATATATATGTGTGATGGCTTTAATAAGGATGTGGGCCATGTGGCTTTCATTAGGGTGGAAATTTATATTGCGCATTAAATTTGAGATGTACAAAATTGTATAAATTCATCGGTTTTTTCACTAAATACCCCCGACAAATCACGGAATTCACCATATACCCTCAATGTTTCAAATATTCACCATATACCCCTGACTTTTCAAAACTGTGCACCAAATGCCCTTTTTGGTAACGGGCGTTAAGTCCCGTTAGAGTTATTTACCATTTTGCCACCCTAACCCCTAACCCTAACCCCCTAAATTAAACCCTAACACTAATCCTAACCCTAACCTCTAACCCACCCTCCCCCTCCCTCCACCCAAGCCCACCCCCCCCCCCCCCCCTCCACCCCAACACCCCACCCCACCCCCCCACCCCCCCTCGACCGCCGCAACCCCACCCCCCCCTCGACCGCCGCCGCCCCCACTCCCACCTCCTCCTCGCGATTTCCCCGACCCTCCACCCCTCCCCTGATTTCCCCACCCCCCACCCATCCCCCCATCGATTTTCGAGGCAACCCCTACCCTCCCCCGCGATTTCCCGCACCCCTACGATGTCCAACTGATTTCAAGGCGATATCCCCGCGATGTCCAAGGATATCCCCGCTAACGGATTAAGGTTTAGATTAGGGTTTAGATTTTAGGGTTCGGGGTTAATAATTTCGAATATCGTAAATAAAGCTAACTGCGACTTAACGTCCGTTAGAAAAAGGGTAGATGGTGCACGTTTTGAAAAGTCGGGGTATATGGTGAATATTTGAAACATTGAGGATATATGGTGAATTTCGTGATTTGTCGGGGTATTTGGTGAAAAACCGTAAATTCATTATATTGCACAATAATTTTGTATAATGTACAAAGTCTGACTTACTCTTATGCTTATTTTAAGTCCTACTTTACGTTCATTTTCTGATTTAGATATACTCCCCCTGTTTTTTCATCATTCTCACTTTCATGTGCGCGTCTTCCAGTACACCTCTTTGAACTTAAATATCTTTCATTATATAGTAGTAAAAATTATAACGATTGAATATTAATAAAGTACTAATTGAGAGAATCAAACAAGACCCCACATGACTATAGTTTTTCTTATAATTTGAGAAAAATTGAGAAGATTCTTTCTAAGTTTGAATAGTGTCAAGATTTCTAGTGAGCAAAAAATTTAAAAAACAGAAGGAGTATTATTATATTAGATTAATTATTTAGGGGATATCTATAATCTTGTTATTCTTGGAATGCTAAAAGAATGTTATAGTTGGATTTTCGTATGGAAGTGGTAGATTAGTAGACAATAGGGAAGGAAATGACAACATGAAAAAGATACATGTGGCCCTAATTAGCTAATCAAAACTCAAGATTTTTTATAACAAAAACTATAATGACTTAACTAGAATCCAAAGTATAAAAAATTCAGAAATGCTACCAAGCCGATCATGCTTTGTATTGCTTTCTATGGGGATGTCCATGTCCTTTGTCATTCAACACAGAGCGGGACCTCATAATTCATATTGAGTGCTCCGAAGGCTACGCATATTATCAATTAGGGAACATACGTCCTTACTATATGTCCTCTTTTTTCATTTTCTTTGTCCCCTTCCAACATACTTCCGTTTTCATCGACAATTTTTCTTATACACGTACCTAAAATCTCACCCCACCTCTCCCCACACAAAACATATTCAATGTTCTCATCTCTATTATTGCTACTTCCTCCGTTCCGAATTTAATGCAACAAATGCACTTTTACGCATCCCGATGTATTATTTTGACCACAAATATCTATAATTACATATAAGTGAAAATTACATTTTATGAAAGTACGTCACGAGACGAATCTAACAAGATCCAACTTGACTATGTTTTTCATTATGTATAAATCACAAATCTCAGTCAAAGTAAAAAGTGTGAATAGTGAAAAGGTGCATTTGTTGCATTTTATTCGGAACGGAGGAAGTATATACATTGTATTCAATCTTCATACTATCCAAACACAAATTCGTAAAATTTGATATCATTGTAGCTAAAACTTTAAAAGGAAGGAACTGAGAATAAAATAACAATAGAGGTGAAGCTCTATAATCGTTGCTGGATGAACATAATGAAATTATATTACCTATAAATTCGCAATTTTTCGGAAAGTGCAAATATTTGTTTAGTTGGCTATGGGAAAGTCATTAAGAAGTATCACTCACATGGACTATGTAATTAATTTTTCCCCCCTATTTCTAAAAAGTACAAATTCATAAAATTAGAGATAGTTTATCATGCATGCGAACTATAAGGTAAGATCTTGCTAAATTTGTGTTTATATAAGGTAGTTAATGCACATTTTTAATCTTCATAAAATTCTTTTAGATACCATTAAAGTCTATATGCATAATTGTATGTTACTTTGTTGTATATTATATTGGATTTGAAAGATAGACATCGAATATGTAGGATTTTGATGATATTTTTGGAGTATGTATTTTGGCTCAGGGTGTTTGGTATAATGGTATTTGATGAAACTCATCTATTTGATACATCTAAGGCAAGAGAATACCAAGCCACCTTTTAATAAAAAGGAAAAATTGATTCTAATAATCCAATCTTTGACCTGTTCGCTCAAATTAATCTCATCTTTTGATTATTTTTTAATAATCCAACCTTTCTTTGACCTGTTCGCTCAAATTAATCCCATCTTTTGATTATTTTTTAATAATCCAACCTTTTAGCATAATCTGCTCATTTTAAACCATAATACCGGTAACCTACTAAAGTTGTAAAATTAAATATTTTTCCTTTTCTTTTTTCTATTATTCTCCCTTCTTCTATAATCTCTCTATTACCTCCGTTTCTATCTTCCTCCCCCCTCACCAGTCAGCACTCAGCAGTCACCAATCTCACCACCTCTCACCAACGCCTCCCCCACCCCTGCACTTCTCCTTCCTTCCTCTTCAAACCCCTCTTTCTCTCTCACTCTAAATCAACCATCTTTAATCATCAAAACTCAATTTCCAAAAATTGAGAAAAACAACAACCAGAATTCATGAAATTTTCAAAAATTTCATCATTTTTTGACTCACACTACAATCTCTCTCCTCACTTCCCATTGCAAAGTCAACACAATTACACAACCCATGAACTGTTCTGACACTACTCGCCTCTGCACTTCATTCTTAGCTCTAAAACCCACCTCAAATTTAGCCATTTATTTGATCCAAAGTATGTTTGATGTTAAGATGTAACAGTTAAAATTTAAAAACAGCAAAAAAGACTTGATCTTTGTGAAAAATAACTGTTCTTGTGATCCCAATTCCCTGATTGAGAAAATACTTAACAGCTACTTTTACTATGAGAAATGGAAATGGCCAAGTGAGTTAGTGTATGATTTGGTGGGTGATGCATATCAAAGCTTGGCTTTTTTTGCCAGTTTCTAATAATAGTAATTATAGGATTGCAACTTGCAAGAGTTAGAGAAGTGGTTCATGTGAGAATGTTTTATGGGTGTTCAAGTAATTTCACCGGCAAAATTGAAATCAATCCACCCGATTTTGACGTCGATATCGATGACGGAAGAGGGGCATAAATTGTTGAGTTTAAGGTGGTGGTGATGAACTGATGATGGTGGTGGTCGTGGTTGGTAGTAGTGCGGTGGTGTGGTGGTGGTGTTGTTGTTGAGGCGAAGTGCTGGTGGTGGTGGTGGCAGTGGTGGTGATGGTGGTGGGGGGGAGAAAAGGGGGTGGTGTTGTTGGCAGTGGTTGGTGATGGTGATTGGTGTTGGGCGAAGTGGTGGTGGTGCTGTTGGCAGCGGTGGTTAGGTGGTTGGTAGTTACTTCTATTTGTTTTAATTAGTTAAGTTAATTAAAATTAAAATTGGTTAATTAAATAAGACCGAATAAGAACAAGACACGTGGCCATTTAACCCATTCTACTTGGCCACCAACCTCGTTTCAACAGTCGTAGTTCAAAATGAAGCGAGATCGGGTTAAAAGGTTGGATTATTAAAACATAATCATAATGTAGGATTAATTTGAGCAAACGGCCCAAAGGTTGGATTATTAGAATCAATTTTTCCTATATTTTATCACATAAATAATAAATTTTGCAAATATTGTCAAGGAAAACAAGGAAGAAAAGCGCTTTAAAACGTAATTATTCCCCTCAAAAAAAAAACGTAATTATCGTGTCGCTAGGTCCGCACAAGTGCCCAAGTAAAGCCACCATAGAACTTCTTGTACAAATTACAATACATAATTCATATGAATCTTGAGCAAATATATCTGTTACGATCTATATAATGTTAAAGATAAGACATCAAAGCAAATGATGATAATAATTGAACTAAATCTCTGACTAATCTTAACAACTAGCGAATATACCAACTAATCAGAATATAATTTACAATCTGTATCTTGAATATTAGCTGGATGCTTATCCTTAACAT
Organism: Beta corolliflora; assembly: GCA_947648045.1. Taxonomy (NCBI): domain Eukaryota; kingdom Viridiplantae; phylum Streptophyta; class Magnoliopsida; order Caryophyllales; family Amaranthaceae; genus Beta; species Beta corolliflora. The sequence goes on along the minus strand of CANSZD010001252.1, from coordinate 379,570 downwards.
ACAAGACTTACTGCATAGAATATGGTTAAAGTGAAGTAGAAATAGGTAGAGGATATAACAAGTTAAGAAGACTGAAAGAGCAAAGCAAAGCGAAGACTTATTAACCGTTTCTCCCACATCGCTAGATGATACATGGTATCAGCTGGTAAGGTGGATTATAAGCTTAAGCCCAACGTATTCCAAAGTATGATCCTTCAGGCAGTTAATGGGATATGAGGAGTGGTCATTAATCGCAATTTTGAAATGCGATATGGATGCCCGCCCCAGCCTGGTTACGACAATTGGGCATCCAAATTTTTACCATCTGATCCCTATTTAAGAGTAATTACTCTTTTAACTTTTGAAAAATCAAAATTTTCGAAGTATTTTAAACAGTCTGTTTTTTTGTTAATTAATGGCTTTATTTGAGCTCTAATATTTATAAATAATGATATTTCGTGTTAAAAAGCATTTTAATAAAAAAGATTTCTAAAAAAAAAATAATTTTATCCAAGCTGAAATATTTAAAAACATTTTCATAAAAGTTCTTCTAAAGAAATTTATTATTAATAAAGTTGAAAAAAATAGAATGCAAAAAGCTTGGAAAATGCAATAAAATAAGACACGTAGTTTATTTTTTGATTACTAAATTACATGGTTATATAGAGGCATGTATATTAAATTATTTTTGATTAATTCATTACATGCTTTATATATAGAGGCATAACATTTTACCTTTTTATCTTTATTTTTACCTCGTGTATTTTTACGACTCCCTTCAGAGAAAAGGTGGAGCGAAATTAAAATGTGGGTGAAAATATTAAAAAGTAGATGATATAGAAGGAAAGAGAAGAGTACTAAGAATAAAAAAGACAACAATGTGTAGATTAAAAAGAACACAAAAAAGGAAAATGAGTACATAAAAAAAACGAGATGAGTATTAAGCAAAGTTTTAAATCACCTCCCCTACTCTTTTTTCATCAATTAGGGCTCTCGCCATGGATGATTTCATCCATTTAGTTCCTTTTTTCCCTTTTTATTTTCGGTTTTTAGTTCATTTTCTTGTTTTGTTTAATAAATTAGTCTCGAGATTTTCTCAAACCCTGTTATGGGGTTTTTAGTTTTTGTTTTGGAAATCTCCTTTTCCCCTATGGGAGTTGTGAGTATGGTTCTTTTGTTTTTAGGTATGAGAAATTATTCTCATTGGTTGAAGTTCGAGACTCAACATGAAGGTATTGGAATCTCGGACGCGATCAACCTGACTCGATCACGAGTGTCTTTCCCAAACTATAGCAGAATGATAGACCTCCTCATCAATAGCTGATTGATTCAGCAAATACAAGAGGGTTGCGCTGTATTGCTCGATCTGGTTCATTGTAGTTCCTTCGAAGACGAATTTGATTTAGTCTTTGTTTAATTGTATCTTGTTTTTCTTTAATACTTATTGTAGATGTCGTTTGACCTTCAATTTATGAAATTTCTCTTTTAAAAAAAAAAGTATTAAAAAGTAGATGATATAGATGGAAAGAGAGGAGAAGAAACATGTTACTAAGAATAAAAAAGACAAGAGAGAGTGAGGGATAGGCTCGGTTGGTTAGAGCTTCCCTCCCTGGTTCGAGTGATCTCAGGATCGGCTTCATCCCGCGCCCCTTGTGGCTCATTCGCACCAAAAAAAAAGAATAAAAAAGACAACAATGTGTAGATTAAAAAGAAACAGACCAAAAAAGAAAATGTGTACATAAAAAAACGAATGAGTATTAAGCAAAGTTTTGTTAACAGCTACACCCTTCTTTCTCATTGTAATTTTAATTGATTAAGAATTTAATTATTCCACTAAATAAAAGCAATTTTGTTTTGATAGAAAAACTTAATTAAATTATTGTAATTTTATAATAAACTTGTTTTTTCTATATATACAGGAAAACTCAATTAAAATTAATGGCAAGGGAAGCATAAAAGCAATGTGGAGTATCTTACACAACTATCCTAGACAGTAAAGATCTTAGTGATCTTATTCTTGTCTATATGATCAACAACACTATCTTAGGAGCTAAGAAAATCTTTTACGTAGAATAACGAGCAAATGCTACCTACTTATTACGAAGAAATCAGTTGGTTGTTGGATCACATGAATTTTTTTTTAACCTTGTGCTTGTTGGTTAATCCACGACAACGTAGAAAGAAAGGGAGGAACTTGTCTCACAGTAAATAATCATGATTTCGATTTTCTTGTGTACTTCTGCATTGAAACATCCTTGTTGTATAAGCAACAAAATCTTTTTTTTTTGTTCAATTATATTATGCATGATTAATTAGGGAGTAAAGAAAGGACTAAACTAAATTTAGTGTTATAAAGCATTTTATAGGTCCAGGACTCTATGTAGTACATAGATTTATTAAAGTTGGTTTACATAAATTTTACCTATCCTTCCAAAAATTTTATCATACACCTATCCTTCCAAAAATTTTATCATACACTCGGGTGTACCGTGAGCATGGTACACCAAGGCTATTTTTTTTTCTCATTGTTCATTAATGAATAAAATGTACTAAAAATGGTAGTTTCAAATGAGCAAAAATTTATCTTGGGTGTATGATGAATACTCTTTTTTCTTCATCGACTAAATTTATTAGTCCGACACTTGATACTAGAAAAATTTTAAGAAACAGAGAAAATTATAGATTGGGAAGTTTATAAAGTCTAATTTTTCTCTTCCTTAATTATACAACCCGGAGGCACGACAAAATTCAAACATTCATATAAGGCCCTGTTCTTTTGGACTTATTTTCAGTTAATTTCAGTTCAGTTCAGTTTCTCTCTGCAATTCAATTTCTCTGAGTTGAGTTCAGTTCAGTTCAGTTCAATTCAGTTTAGTTAATTTCAGTTTAGTTTAGTTTAGTTTAGTTCAGTTTCTTCTAAAAGAACGGGGCCTAAGTATATAACAAGAATCAATTATATTCATCTAAATGAACTACATTGTATTGGATGCTCAATGTTTCCTTTGTACATCAATCTGCCTTTTTTGTCAGTTCGTTAAAGCGAATATATATATATATTCTAACTTTGGATCTCCTCTTTTATAACAGCATGCTAACTCAGCTCCTAAATACCTTCTTATCACCCTCTTAACTCATTACAAGTTATCGATTTGGCTTTAATTTCCCCCACTAGTTTTTTTCATTTAGGATTGTTATAACTCCTTATTATAGGGTAACAACTAACAAATCTATGAGTCAAAACCTTTATATAGATTTGTGTTTTTCTGACCCTTTCTTGATCAAACACAAATTCATAATTGTCTTGACTCTTGACCTTGAGAACAAAATGTGTTATTCAACATATTACACCCGGGCACAAGTATGTGTATGTGGAATTTGAAAGTCAGTTTAATCTTGCTTCTTTGATGACTATACAAATTTAGAGTATGTTTTTTTCACCTTATTTATGCTTATTTTTAGAAAAAATAAGAGATGTTAAGAAAAAAAAAAATGTCATAATAAATAAGGAAAGTCCAGTAATATTAAGAAAAAATAAGGTGAAGAGAACAAGCCCAATGTTTTAGTATATCAAATGAGAAACATACCCCCACTCTTCCATTCTTGTGTGAATTTAGAATACCCTTGAAACACTATAATTTACATAGTTGAAATCTAAAGAGCACACATGTAATATAAGTATTTTCTTGCTAGAGGTTCAAATTTCAGCATAGTAAACGAGGTTCAAATTTTCAAGTTTTAGGGCAAAATTTAAATTACTTTAAGACAATATTCTCTAAAAGAATCCAGATTCTCTATTATATTTTACTCCTATTTGCATACCGTGTCATATGTGGCTATGTGCCACAATGTTTGGGTCAATCTTTATGCTATGCTATAAGGGTCTTTTGTCATTCACGAGTTTTATAGAATTTCTATCCGCGGCCCACCTTAAAATTAATAAAATATCTCATGCCTAATTTACGGGAATACAACTTTCAGGTTTCAAGTCACTTTATAAACAAGTCAGCGTTCAACAACATCAACTCTGCATGCGTCGAACCTTATCTAGTGGAAAAAAATTGCAACTTCTAATCTTAAGGTTGAGAATTTAATTCCCATTAGGAATACTTGTAGGATTATATAAGTACTCTAAGCGGAATTTCATGAATCAAATTCATAAGCACTTAAAACAGGATCTCATGCATATACATTCAAGGATCACATAATAGTTAGGAATTTACCTTTGAGCGTGAATTCCACAAAGCTCAATAACCTGGATTAAGAACCTCAATTGCGATTCCTCTACTTGGCCCACCAACCCGGATCAACACTCCACCAACGTCTTGGTTGGAAGGAAGAAATTCTTCTTCTACTTTAATGGAGTTTTTGTGACTTTTGGAAAGAATATGAGAGAGAAGAATAATGAAAGATATCTAGTATCTTTCCTTATTGCCTAACCAAAAAATATATAGATATAATTAGGTTAGGAGGAGAATCAATTCTCCTCTCTCTTCCTCTTGGCCGGCCACCCTAGGGCCCCTTATGGGCTCTAGGTTTCTTTTGTTGATCCAAGATTTTTGTGTGACCTAATAGGATCCATTATATTGGGCTTTGGGTTTATTATTTCCTAACCCAAAGTTCTATAAGATTCTCTAGCAAGACGTATAGACGACCCAATAGAACGAATTTATTATCTCTATAATACGATCCATAATATAATTAGTAATTGCATTTAAGTCGAGGACATAAATCCTTCAATCTCCCACTTGTCCGAGACGAGTGTGCAATGTTTAATTTCCTCAAGTCTCTTAATGTCTTAATTTGATAGTATGATCATATTTACATATCATCCATACTAGTTTTCAAATTAATCCTTGAAATCCGAGTTCGAATTGACAAACAAATGATCATCGAATGATCCATTTGAGCACGGCCATGCATTTTTCAATTTTCGCTCTTCAAGGGGCCAAGACACCTATCCTATCTTGTATAGGAGGACCTTTTCAATCTTATGGTAATCAATACTCCCACTCAATTTTTAGCACAACCCGAATGCTGCCTTTATAGTCCCCTTTTACGGCATGACGTTTGACGAATCAAAGTTATACCAATCATTGGGCTAAGTAATGTTCCACTCATGTTTAAGGAATCTACTAATATAATTTTGAAGTTATAAAACTTCTAAGCGTGTCTAGTTCGACTATGTATCAACTATACATATCCATATGATTGATTAAACATCTCTATGTTTCTATAGCCCATGAAACGGTGCTATCAATCAATCTTATATGCTAATCCCTTTAACAAGTCATTCATGTCCAGTTTAATGACTTAGATTAGGAACTTTTAATATTCTACGAATTCTCGTTCACTTATGGTGTTTCATTTATCAAATCACATATTTGACAAAACCATAGAATTCAAGATATATTTTGGACATTTTATTTAATACTAAACCAATAATTAAATAATGTAAAATTTATTCTTATAAACATAAATAGCAAAACCATGTCTTTACATTGTAACAAGTTTCTCTAAACCTAGTACAATCTAAAGCCACTCTAACATTTGCTTCAAGCCTATAGCCCTAGCGTGACACTCATGCTTGGGTTGAGGTAGTGGTTTAGTGAGTGGATCGGCCACATTCTCATCCGTGTGAACTTTGCGAGATCCCGACATCCTTCCCCTCCAACAATCTCCCTAATGAGGTGATACTTCCTCATTACATGTTTGGATTTGTTATGTGATCTCGGTTCTTTTGCTTGCGCAATAGCACCATTGTTATCACGTAACAACTCAATCCCTTCTAGAGCACTAGGTACGATATCCACTCTTGTCAAGAATTTCTTGATCCAAACCGCTTCTTTAGCCGCTTCAACCGCCGCTAAATATTCCCGATTCTCGTCGTAGTCGCTACGGTGCTTTGCTTTGAGCTCTTCCACTCACCGCTCCTCCATTTAGACGAAAGACATACCCCGACCGAGAGCGGTAATCATCTCTCGTCGGTTTGGAAGCTTGCATCCGTGTAACCTTCAACAACCAACTCACTTTGTCCCCCATAAACTAAGAACATGCCTTTAGTTCTTCTCAAGTACTTAAGGATGCTTTTAGTCAATACTCAAGGTGTGCTTCTCCCGGATTTGCTTGGAACCCGCTACACATGCTCAAGGCATATGCAACATCCGGTCGAGTACTTATCATGGCATACCCGATAGATCCTATAGCCGAAGCATAAGGAATGCTACTCATTCGCTTTAACTCATCGGGTTCAGTCGGGCACTGACTCTTGCTAAGCGATATGCCATGTGACATGGGAACGAAACCTCTCTTCGAGTTTTCCATGTTGAACCTTGTAAGAACCTTATCAATATAAGTTTCTTGACTTAGTCCAATCATCCTTCGAGACCTATCTCTATGGATTTTGATTCCCAGTATGTACTCGCCTTCTCCTAGGTCCTTCATAGAGAAACAACTTTTCAACCATTCCTTGATCGACTCAAGCATTGGTATGTCATTTCCCATGAGTAGTATGTCATCTACATACAATACCAAGAAGACTAAGTCAGCTCCCACTAAACTTCTTGTATACACAAGATTCTTCTTCGCTTTTGATGAAATCAAATTTCTTGATTGCTTCATCAAATCGAAGATTCCACTCCGAGATGCTCGCTTCAATCCATAAATGGATCTCCGAAGCTTGCAAACCCTTTTAGGATTTTACGGATCCTCAAAACCCTCGGGTTGTGTCATGTACACATCCTCATTCAAGAATCCATTCAAGAATGCGGTTTTGACATCCATCCGCCAAATTTCATAATCATAAAATGCAAGAATCGCTAAAAGTATCCGAATTGATTTAAGCATTGCTCTTGGAGAAAAGGTCTCATCATAGTCTATACCATGAATTTGTCTGAATCCTTTTGCAACCAGTCTTGCTTTATATACATAGACATTCCCATCTTTGTCTGTTTTCAATTTGAACACCCACTTGCATCCAATAGGGTTAACCCCACTAGGCAAGTCGACCGAGGTCCAAACTTTATTCTCGTGACATGGAGTCTAACTCGGATTTCATGGCTTCAAGCCATTTCTCGGAGTCCGGGCTCGTCAAAGCTTGTTTGTAGGTAGTAGGCTCCGAATTCTCCAAAATCATAATTTCGAGTTTTCGCCATTAACGGAAATCAACCAACCTTTTGTTTGGAATCCTTTCTCTACTAGATCTACGCGGGGCTCGAGCATTAAGAAAAGAGTTCTCTTCAACTCCTTGAAGATCTTCACTTGATTCAATTGGAACGGTAGGAGGTACATGCGTTGAATACATCATCTCCCGAACTAGACTTTTGTCTTGTCGTGCCGTCTCGACATAGTGTGAACCACGTCTATTTGTTGCTCATCTCGAATTTCTTCGAGAATTATTTTACTCCCACTTGTCTTTCTAGAAACAAATTCCTTTTCAAGAAAGACACCATCACGAGCAACAAACACTTTGTTCTCTTGACGGTTATAGAAGTAATAACCCCTTGTCTCTTTTGGGTATCCCACAAAGAGACATTTATCTCGACTTGGGTGCAAGCTTGTCCGATAGTAACCGCTTTACATAGACCTCACATCCCCGCATTTTAAGAAAAGACAAGTTTGGAGTTTTTCCATTCCATAACTCATATGGAGTCTTTTCAACGGCCTTTGACGGGCTCCTATTTAGTGTGTGTGCAGCGGTTTCGAGAGCGTATCCCCAAAAAGAAATCGGAAGATCGAGAAGACTCATCATTGATCGAACCATATCTAGCAAGGTTCGGTTCCTCCTTTCGAGATACACCATTCAACCGTGGTGTTCCTGGTGGAGTTAATTGTGAAAGAATTCCACAACCCTTTAGATGATCATCAAATTCTTGGCTCAAATATTCACCACCACGATCAGATCGTAGTGCTTTTATTGTCTTACCAAGTTGATTCTGTACTTCATTTTGGAACTCTTTGAATCTATCAAAAGATTCCGACTTATGTTTCATTAAGTATATATATCCATATCTACTCAAATCATCGGTGAATGTAATGAAGTAGTTAAACCCTCCCCTTGCCTTTGTGCTCATAGGACCACACACATCCGTATGTATGAGTCCTAAAAGATCGCCGGCTCTTTCACCTTTTCCAAGAAATGGTGATTTTGTCATCTTTCCCATTAAGCATGATTCACATACATCAAATGATTCAAAATCAAATGATGGAATTATACCATCCTTTTGTAACTTGTGAATACGCTTTTGGTTTATATGACCCATTCGACAATGCCAAATGTAGGTTAGGTTGGAATCATTTGATTTTTGTTTCTTGCTATCTATGTTATAGATTTGTAATGACTTATCAAGCACATATAAGCCATTTATCAATTTAGCATTGGCATAGAACATATTATTGTAAGAAATGGAACAACACTTGTTCTTTATTTCAAAACAAAACCCTTCGAATCCAAAACCGAAACGGAAATTATGTTCTTAGTTATTGAAGGAACGAAATAACAATTATTTAGTTCTAAAATAAGCCCGGATGGCAAGTGTAGACTATAGTTTCCTATGGCAAGTGCAAGAACTCGTGCTCCATTTCCAACGCGTAGCTCTACCTCGCCTTTTGCTGCCTTCCTACTTCTTTTTAGTCCCCGCACATCATTAACTATGTGAGAACCACAACTAGGTATCAAATACCCATAAAGAAGTAGAAGTCAAATTGATTTCTATAACATATATACCCGAAGTGGAAGCCCCGGACTTCTTTTCCTCCAAGTATACCGGCGCTTCCTCTTCCAAGGTCCTATCTTGTGACAATGGAAGCACTTGCTTTCCGCAGCGACCTTTGGCTTGGCGGTTGGCTTAGGTTTTTCAAAGAACAAGGGCAACTTGCTTGCCCTTGTCCTTCTTTCCCCGCCCATTTCTTCTTGAAACCCTTTCCCTTTTGAACCATCAAAACCTCTTTCTTTGGTTCAACCTTAGGGATGTTCCTTTCAGCATTGACCAACAATCCATGCAACTCTTGCAAAGTCTTTTCAGACTCATTCATATTGTAGGTCATTCTGAACTGATTGAAACTGTCGGGTAATGAGTGGAGAATAATGTCGTAGCCAACTCAACCCTATAAGGGAATCCAAGTCGTTCCATGTTTTCGAAAAGACCCATCATCGCGAAAACATGGGGGCCAACAGCTTGACCCGGCTTCATGTGACATTCAAGTATCTCCCTATTAGTCTCATATCGCTCAACTCGGGCTTGTGTTTGAAACATAGCCCGCAGCTCTTGCATGATGGTATAAGCATCCTTGGTTTCGAACCTCCTTTGGAGGTCCGGCTCCATGGCTGCTATCATCAAGCAAGTGATCGGTACAGACCTATCATTTGCCTGCTTAGCACGACGTTTGTCTGCTTCAGTTGACTCATCAGTAATCACAGGAAGTGGGGTTTCTATGACATCCTCTCGACCCTCAGACCTCAAAACAAGTCTTAAGGTCCTTTCCCAATTTAGGAAATTTTCACCATTCAGTCTGTCCTTTTCCAGAAAAGGACGAATGTTGAAACTGGAGTTGTTGTTGTTGTTGTTATTAGACATAGTATCTACAGACAGAAAAATAAAGCAAAGTTCAATTTATGTTTATAAAATAACCTAAAACATGCAAATGTTTCTAGGTTAATCACCTATTCAATTTTAATGTCCCATTTGAATAAGTGTTTTACAAGATCCTATCAACATGCAACACTAAGCAGACGGAGGCCTTATCATTAACGTTACATTATCAAGGTAAGTAAACTCTTTTACTAATTATAACAAATTATAACTCTTGTTTAGATAGATAAACATCGCATGCTTAACTATCTCTTGCTTCAAAATTCAAAACGCTTTTGATAATTTTGTTAAGGACAACCAAACTAAGTTGTAAAATTCGCAATTTTACCTTATATTCCCAAAATTAATGATAACACCCTGCGGAGGCATGACCTATTACTATTAATTAAGGGTTTGATAAGTACTTTATGTTTGGAAAAACAACCTTAATATTTACGGGACCTAAGTTTATTATGTTGTTATGAATTAGTGAACTCTAGCGCATCATCAACCAACATAAACTTATAAGCATTTTAAAGAATAATAAAATGCGAAAAATAAAATGATCTAGTATGGCCCCTAATCCTAAGAACTAATCATCAATGGCTCATTCTTGGACCCTTCATGGATCTCCATCCACCTTATCCATGGGCTCTTTGATGGACTTCGTCTTTGGATTACATAAGTATCAAAATAATTTAAATAATAACTAAATTAAATAAATTACAAAAATACTTAACGATACGCGGATCGTATTTAAAATTACAAGAATACATCACGACGCGCGGATCGTATTTTCTAACTTAATTTGGGCCATACTAGTCATACATAGCAATTATATCAAAATATATAAATGCCACATCATAATATCACATATTATACTTGCCATCAATCAAAATATCAAATATTCTTAATTATGGTAAGTTGATAAAACATTTAAGTAATTCATAACCACCTAAAGATTCTATCCTATTATACTTTCCTACTAATTTTAATTAGATTAAAGAATAAAATTATGGAATTATTTAACTGAAAATCTGCTCAATATACTAAAATCAGATTTAATGATTTCTAAAAAAAATTTTTTTTATTAAAATTGTGAAACAAAATCCAGCAGCACAAAGGCTGCCTTCCACGGCATCACTGCCCAGAACAACGAATGGCTAGAATTCCGGCAACCCCCACGTCAAGCACCTCACCGGAACTCACCGGCAACCCATTGCGAGCCGACGCCGGCAACATCTTGCCAGCACCAGCCACCAGCCAGCGCCCAGCAGCACGCTTGCTGCGCGCGTCATACGTGCGTCTCTGCGTGGCTGCTGCCACCACCGGACTTCGACGACTGCCCAGCCAGCGTCCGTCTATCCCTCACCGTCGTACAGACGGCAGACCACCGGAGCACCTTCTGGCGCCTACTGCCCACCGGCAGACCACCGGAGGCTGCTCCTATTCCTCCTCCTTAAATTTTTTTTTTTTTTTATTTGAAGGAAATTAAAATTACAACATTTGTAATATTAATTTAGTGATCTTAATTAAATTAAACATAAACCTTTTTATGCCTAATTCAGAAAATTAAATCAAAATCTCCATTTTAATTAATTTTAGGGTTATTCTCATAAATTAATCTCTAATTCATATAAAACTCTTTTCACATGAATTAATTTTCACATATAAACAAATTTAAACATGAAAATCAGATTAATAATATGAACTTAATATTCGAAATAAAATCAGAATTTAAATTTCGAAATTTAGGGTTGAATTTTCAAAAAATTCGGCCACTTTATGTTGAAAAATTAAGCAATTAAATCTCCATTTAATCAATTCCAATTAATTATTCATTCCATAATTCAATTCCTCCCCTTAATCAATTAAAATTAGTGAAGAACACATAATTATTATGACCAAAAATTATATGCAAGAGGCTAAAACTGATACCACTGTAGGATTATATAAGATTTTCTAAGCGGAATTTCATGAATCAAATTCATAAAGACTTAAAACGGGATCTCATGCATATACATTCAAGGATCACATAATAGTTAGGAATTTACCTTTGAAGCGTGAATTCCACAAAGCTTGAATAACCCAGATTAAGAACCTCAATTGCGATTCCTCTACTTGGTCCACCAACCCGGATCAACACTCCACCAATGCTAGTTGGAAGGAAGAAATTCTTCTTCTACTTTAATGGAGTTTTTGTGACTTTTGGAAAGAATATGAGAGAGAGAAGAATAATGAAAGATATCTAGTATCTTTCCTTATTGCCTAACCAAAAAATATATAGATATAATTAGGTTAGGAGGAGAATCAATTCTCCTCTCTCTTCCTCTTGGCCGGCCACCCTAGGGCCCCTTATGGGCTCTAGGTTTCTTTTGTTGATCCAAGTATTTTGTGTGACCTAATAGGATCCATTATATTGGGCTTTGGGTTTATTATTTCCTAACCCAAAGTTCTATAGCATTCTCTAGCAAGACGTATAGACGACCCAATAGAACGAATTTATTATCTCTATAATACGATCCATAATATAATTAGTAATTGCATTTAAGTCGAGGACATAAATCCTTCAATACTTTGGGTCTCGAAGAAGGAATTCCCTTACTCTTCCGTTCCCTTCCCCCCTCCATCCCACTCTCAAAGTGTCTAACCCTCTAACCCGCATCAAATTGATTTGCGAGAGGGTGTGATTTGATAGGACCGTTAATCTTACCCGCCCAAAAATAATAATATTATTATTCGCCATGTTAATTGGTATTGTTTAAAGATCCATATATTGCTAATTGGTATACCCAACCACATGAGCGGAACCAGAACATTATTTTCGGCGGGACCAACGGAAAATTTTCGAAAAATTAGGAGTGGCCTGTTCAATATTTTTACCTATTTTTTTTAATAATATATAGCAAATTCATTGAAGACTTGGGAGTAATTGTGAATAATATGTCTTCTATAGATAGCATTATTTGTGATGACCCAATTATATATCCGAAACTACTAATTTAGAAAAGACTTGAGCTTTTTAGGAATTCACACAAGCTTGATTATTATGTTACAGTTATAGGATAAAAATAATATTAACATTTAGTCTCAAATCAACAAACTGCTCTTTTTCCTGTCAAAAAAAAAACTGCTGTTAAAATAGAATGAACGGGAAAAGATCTGTATTATTATTAACTATTAACTCAAAGGGGTATTTATAGTACATCATATAAAACCTAACTGAAGTAGAACTAGGAAAACATATCCTAACCTAAATATAATACTAATAAATATTATCTCTAAGTAAACACTTCTCGATAGATAGATTTAGGAAATACTCCTAAATCTATCCTAACAGGACTCTAATATAATATATTTACCATAACTCTAATAACTGCTCTTTTCATATTTTTTTTGAGGGAAAAAACGTGCAAGCTATATCAAATCAAATCAATGTCCACCAAAGTTTGGAGCTCTTTTCATATTTTCATATTGTTTGTGAAGGGTGAAAAAACTTTTCAGTTTTCATACAGCCCGTCTTATCTATGGTTTTGGGGCCATCATTAAAACACATACTCGAACAAGAAAATAAAGCCCACCAATGTAATCAACATAAAGGCCCGGCAGTTACAACACTCCTGCGAAAGAGAGGTCACACTTATATACACTTGTTAGTTCATAATAGAGATTTGATATCTTCAAAATCCTCCTCTTATGAATGACCAATTTCAAACTTCTAATAATTGTCAGAAATTCTAATCTGATGACCATAACCAAGAAACAAATAATTTGCTTTGAATTTCTTTGAATAATCATTCAATGTTCTTTCAGAACCATAACGTACTAAGATCCCAATAGGTACTTTGAAGTTTGGACGTTTGGTGCAATAGTATGAAACAAACCCAGGTTTTTCAGCTTTCTTTCTTGTTTAAAAAGTCTGTATTTTTGTCCTATATACTTCCTCCATTTCAAATTATGTGCAACAATTCAAAATTTACGCATGTCGATGCAATACTTTGTCCATTAATATATACAATTACATATAAGTAAAAATTATAAAAAAGTTGATATTACGAAAGTATTTAGAGAGACGAATCGAACAAGATCCTACTTGACTATGTTTTTCATTTTGTGTAAAGCTCAAATCTTGGTCAAAGTGAACAATGTGAATAGTGCAAAAGTCAAATTGTTGCATGTAATTTGAAACGGATGAAGTACAAAAAATACTTAGTTAAATCTCTAGCTTTCACCAAGCAGAATGGAACAAGAGGACATCCAAAATACCTTTATGATTGGATCACTAACTTCATTTCAATCAAAAATACGATGCGAGTGCCAAATCTACATACACCGAGCTATAGCATCCCCGCGTGCCCTTAATGATCCAGCAGCCTGGACATTGCCAATGTGAGCATAATATTATATAGATCAAAACAGTTGTGAACAAAACTAGACTATTATGGTCAAAGTTATGCATTTTTTATAATATACTCAATAAATACGATGCATCTACTAAAATACAAACAAGAAGATTAATCAATATCGTACCACCCATGAAGGAGAAGTGACAATTTTAAGAAAATTCCTACGTTTTTTTACAAAGTTTAGATGGTGCACACGCTAGTACATAGAGTATGGTGCCACATGTACATGAATAACAACTAACAAGTCAAATGAATATATGTACATGAATAACAAGCCAAATAAACATACATCTCTAGTTGGTACATGTTAATTGGTATTGGTCTTTGTGTACATAATCTAATCCTTCATGTTTATCGTGAGTATGGTTCTTTTCCTACGGACTACGGACGTGTCACGTGTGTATGTACTAATTTGGGCTTTTTTTATGAAGTGTTAAAATCATTCCTGTAAAAAAAAATATGAAGACCACGACAACAACTGAACTTCTATTCATCGCCCCAAAAAGTTGAAACCACCACACCGACCACACCCAACACCCACCTCACTCCACCACCATCCAACACACCCACCACCCACCTCCCTCCACCCCCACCAGCAGCCCCCCACCCCAACCCCTGCAACCACCACGAGCAAGCCGATAAAAAAATAAAATAAAATTTTGGGGCGCCACCGCGGAAACGTCCGGGACGTTTCGACTTGCTCGCGGTGGTTTGCGTGGTTTCGGTGGTGGTGTGCGTGGTTTCGGTGGTGGTGTGCGTGGCCTCGGTGGTGGTTGTGGAAAAGAAAAAAAAAGGAAAGGTAAACTTGAAAATGTTTGGTGGAACTGGGGCGATTTTACGTAATTTTGGGGCGAGGTTTAACAATCTCCGAAAACAAGGACGACTAATCGACTATATTATTTGTAAATCATTTCCTCTTGCGAAGACCATAAGACGTGCCAGGGTCCTACTGGCCACCGCATTTTGTACCTAACAGCCACTCCTCCTCTCTTTCTCAATCTCTCTGCTCTACAATCGTCGGCAAAATTACCTAAATTTTCTGAATCCCTAAAAATCTTCCCCTCGAGAATGCAGGAAAAAGAAGAACCTCCCTCCAAAAATAACTAAAAATCCCCCAAATAATCTTTCAGATTTTTCTTTCTTTCATTTGATTTCGAAGATTTACAACCTTTTGTAATCGATTCATCTGGGAGGAAGAAATTATGACAACCTTGAATCAAAATCCAAGGTATTTTTTCTCATTTTCTTTGTTCATCTTTTGTTTTCTAACCCTAATTACTGAACCCATTTCATCATTCTCACTCCAAGGCTTCAATGCCGAGAAAAATCCCAACTTTAATGCCGATTTTACCCTTTTGGGGGATGCCCAGATTGCTAATGGGGGTAATTTCGTCAATCTTACTTCCCCTTCATCTGGGTCTAGTTCTGGGCAAATTGTTTACAAGAAACCCTTTAAATTTATTGATTCAAAATCTTCAAAACCCATAATTTCATTTTCTACTGATTTTACCTTTACTATTACTCCGGGTAATGGGGATGGTATGGCATTTGTGATTTTCCCAAGTGGTGGGAAACTTTCCCAGGTTTTTGATCAAGGGTATTTTGGGTTTTCTGATACTATTGACCGTGAATTTGTTGCTGTTGAGTATGATACTCGAAAAGATGATAATGTAGGTGATTTGAATGGTAATCATGTTGGTGTAGATGTGGGTAGTTTTGTATCTTCTGATACAAGTGATGTTTCGTCGATTGGTTTGCTTCTTAATGGTGGGGTACCTTTGAAATCTTGGATTGATTATGAAGCTAGTTCGAAGAGATTGGAGATTAGATTGGGTGAATCTGGTAGTGAGAAGCCTAGTCAACCTTTGATCTCGTATTTCATCGATTTGTCGAAAATGTGGGGAGATAAGGAGGTTTTGGTAGGGATTACCTCGTCGAATGGGAATTCGAGGCAAGTGAGCAGTTTGTCTTCGTGGAGTTTTAGGGTTAGAAGTGTTCCCGGTTCATTGCATTCTAAGCCGTTGGATCCTGAGGGTCAACGTGATGAGCAAGTACCTGTTCGAAGGGAAAAAAGTTCGTTCCTGTCTATTCTTGGTGGATTGATTTTTGCCACAGGTTGTGGCACATTGGTGGCATTCATTGCGTTGTTTTTCTGGGTGGTGTTCTATGGTAGGCACTCAGTTGTTGCACCGGAATTGCCTATGAATCCGGTAGAATGCAAATATGAGAAGGTAAATGTGACCATTGATAATGCTTCTGATGATACCACTACCTAATGCATTTTTTTTATTGACGTATACTTGCCTCTTGTCATTTTTTCTATGCTTGTTGTATCTTTGCTGTGTGATTGGATATGATCCTTGTCCACCTTGTAAATGGTCCCACCATTGTAGTTTATCCTGTAATAGCTAGTATGGTGAAGAACACTGAATCTGATTTAGTAATATGTTTTAGTGAATGAGGTTCATTCTTTCATATAACTCTGATCTTGGTAATCAACATTTTCTGTATATTGACTGTCATGCTATACTATGTTGCTTCAGTGGCTGACTGTGGTCCTATAATAGGAGAGTTAGTATTACATAGAAGAAACATTCTTGGCCTTATATAGACTGAACTGAAAACTGTTGCAATGGATCTCAAGTTCAGGTTTTTGTAAATTGTTGTCAACTGAGTGCTGCCCATAAATGGTCTGCAGTGAGAAATCTGGGGGGTTTATTATGTTATGGGTTTTTTGCGCAGCACAGCCTCTAGAGACCCATAAACGATACCTCCATAATATTCCCTGAACTCCCCTAAAAACCGCTAGTTTGTCCCATAGATTTCCAGAAACACCACTTGATGTGTTTACTGTGCATAGCTTGTCTGACTTGTGTGAATATTTAACCTGATTATCTGAGGAAACCTTTTTTTTTTAGGGTAGTATATGAGAAAAGCTCATCATATTGTTAATTGTTATGACCGCGATTGCTTTGAACCACATACATAATACCTTCAAAAAATTGTGACCAGCTTTGAACCACATACATAATACCTTCAAAAAATTGTGACCACAATGCTTGTCTCTGATGCCTAGAGTCCTAGTCTCTCAAGGTTGGCAATCAGAATAGACAACTTCGTAATTGTTGTTAGTGAGGCTAAATGGATAACCCTTTATTGGTGAATATGTGAAAGGGAACCATTTTGAGAATATACGTGTTGTGGACTTGTGGTGTGAGCCCACGGAGCCTGTACTAGCATTTGATAACCCTCTCTCTTGTTTACAGATGAACATGTTCTCCAATTAGCTTTTTCAATTTGTTATTAATGTAGGTATCTCTTCTTATTCGCTGTACTAGCATTTGATGGTTATTTTGAGAACAGTTGCCGAAAGTGGCAGCTGGTAAGCAATCAACTTGTTAGAGTAGTAGGAGCTCGTATTTATGCTCGGAGAATGGTATTTGCACTTCACAACATCTTCTTGCACCCCTGACTCTTCATTGGAAACTGTGTTCCTACATGAGTACCTATGTTGTGCGGATTCACATCAATCACATGCACATGTTTGTCATGTTATTGTGCCCAGACCCGGTTATATTGTGAAAGTTTTCCACACTTCTGGTCTAAAATGAAGTATTGAATATCTTAGAGGGTTTTTTTAAGGTGTAATGAACTCTATGATAAATGAAAAGCGATTTTGGTCTTCTGGAGGCTGGAGAGTGGAGGGGTGTAGTTAGACCTTTATGTTTGTGACTCCTTAGTAGACCTTCATTGGGCTTAAGTATTTCTATGGGCTTGGGAGCTGATTTTCTTTAACTTGAACCCAGTTCATGGTGGGCTGGTGAGGTGGGTAATCCTCATGTAGGCTCCGTTTGGTAGAGGCGTAAAACGTTTTTCCGAAAAACCTGTTTTCCTCTATTTTTAATTTTACATTGTTTGGTTTGCAAAGGAGTGTAAAACCATTTTCCCTAGGAGTAAAATTACTCTCCCAATGATGGAAAACCATTTTCCTTTCAAAATGAAGGCAAAACTGTTTTCCTTCATTTTTCTTATCTCTCTTGTACACTCCTCTCATTACCTCCTTACTTTCCTTTTCATTTTCCTTACATGGAACCAAACAACGGAAAACTAATTTTGGAATTGTGTTTTCCATTGTAAATTGTTTTCTATGAAAATCATTTTACACTGAAAATGTTTTACACCCAACCAAACGGAGCCGTAGTGTGTTGGGCTTGCTGCATCTCTTCTGCTGGGCCTTGCGCTTATTTATTCATTATTTGTTTGGTATTAATGATTCAACTTTGTTGGATGTTTGACACAATACTATCTGATGCATAATAATCTTAGTACTCTTTTCTTTTTGGTCTAGTCACCAAGCTTGATCTCAACCTTTACGTTTTCTTAGCCTAGCCTAGCGGGACAACCCCCCACCCCACCCCCGCGGGGAGGGGGAGGAAGGAGTGTCGAGGGACTCTAAGGAATCTGTAGAAGGTAAGCTTCGAACCTTGGACTTCGAAATCACGAGGATAGACTTAGGAGTTAGGACAGTCAAGGATCATTTGATATTCACTTAAAAATTAGGGGGATTTAATTCTGGATGTTTTGGAAATTTACTGTCTGGGATGTTTCTTGTTTGTGCAAGTACAACGAACAATTTGCGGAAGCAAGGTATTCCTGCAATAACCAATTTACCGTGTTTGCCTTGATCATTTGTCATTACATGAAGGAAGACCACAACTCGTTGTGGATCTTTGGTGGTTGGAATAAGAGAGCTGAAGGTGTATTGCAGTAAATTTATCATTTTCTTTATGAGGTTAAGGTGTATTGCTCTAAACTCGTTGTCAATCTTTTGTGGTTGGAATAAGAGAGCTAAAGATCAAAAGGTGTATTCCAAGTATTTTCAACCACAAAAGATCTTTGTATCTTTTCTATAACGTGGAGGCTAACACAATCCGCATTGTAACTATATAAAACCAGCTGCATGGTACATCCTAAGACTATTATTTGCTCAATTGCTGATTTAGAACCACTCTATTTATTGTACAAAAAAATTAAAAATTTTCATATATAAGGAGAAAACAACACATGTATTCTAACAAGATCATATATGATAATGTCTTTCCTCCAAATAATTTTTTATTCTAACTTGTGGAAAATTTACCGCACCAAACTTGCTTAACTTTTGTATTGCGGCCTTATGAATCTCTCAAGTCTCAACTAAACTATGTGATGTAACTTGTAAATTGTAAGCTCCCCACTAACTATAATTCTCTTAATCAAAAACTTTGTTCTTATATTCAAAAAATAATTATAGAAAACCAAGGGTATATAATTATTAAAAAATAATTATGTAAAAATGTTTGTTCTTAGTTTTTCAATTTTTATAGAAAATTATCAAATAATTTTTCGCAACTTATGTGCCGAAATCTAACTGGATGATTAATTAAACACAAAGAAAGGGTATATGGTTAAAATACATTTGATAAAGGTTGATCAAAAAGTAATATTGTACGATGTATTATAAAAGTGAGTCGCAGTATTGGTGATTATTAGATAATACATTGTTCGTATCGAGTTGTGCTCAGATCAAGTAGTTTCGGACAATACTGGATGGTGACACTATTTGTAGACTAGTAGTGTGGTATAAAAGTGGCTTTATTAGGCCGGCCTTCAATTATGAGGTTAGGAATATTGGTTTATTATCAATCAACTTTAGCCCACTTTGTTGGGTAGTGGAGGGTGAAAATTACTACCCTGTAGTGTGGTTGGCTTGCCTGCATGTTACCCTATGGCCCAGGCCTCTTGCGGTCCAATACTTTTCTTTTTCAATTTTCCTGCTCATTAGATTTTTGGTGCGAATGAGCCACAAGGGCGGGGATGAGAATCGATCCCAGGATCACATGAAACCGGGAGGGAAGCTCTAACCAACTGAGCTATCCCTCACTCTCATTTTCCTGCTCATTAGATGATAGCTAATGAACGAATTTGCGTCTATAAGTATTAATTTTAGAGTTTGAACGTCTTGAAAAATCTCTCTTCTTTACTTGCAATATGGTTGAAATCAGCACTAGTTATATACTTCTTCCGTAACAAAATAGATTTTACACTTTCTAAATATGATTGTAACAAAAATAGATGTTACGCTTCCTTTTAAGCAACAATCTCTCTCGTATTCTCTCCTATCACATTTGCCCCCTTTTTTCTTTCTTCTCTCTATCTCTCTCCTCTTCAAAAAATTGCCTAGAAAAAAATGTTTTTTTTTTAAGTGTAACATCTATTTTGTTACGGAGGAAGTGCTTTCTTTGTCCCAATCTACGTGCTACATTAGATTTTGGGACGAGTTCTAGGCAGCTCATATTATAGAGAGAAAAAAATGATGAATAGTTGTGAGGCTCAACTTTAGAGAGATATAAAGAAAAAAATTGACAATAAAAAGATGTAGCAAGTAATTTGAACAAAGGGAGATATTTTCGATTGTTTTTTTTTTTATAATATACTTCTTTGTCCATATATGTTTGTCCCAATGATATTGCTCATTTCTTTTTTTAAATATATGTTGTCTTTATTATTTTGTTATTATTTTAATCATCCTTTCTATCCCCCTCCACCATTAACTCTATATTTTTACTTGTATTATTATACTTTACTCAACATTGGCATATCACAAAAAAAAACAATTCTCAATATTTGTACCGGGAAAAATTGGGAAAGACTTTGGGGACGGAACAAGTATTATGTGAGATGTAGAATTTTCTATTCAGGCATATTTTCTAAATAATAACTTATTATAATTTTTACATATAGATTATTACAATATTTGAAATAATAACTTATTATAATTTTTACATATAGATTATTACAATATTTGAAATTAAAGTTATGTGTTAATTAAAATGTTGCAATCAGGAGGAAGTACCATGAATATAAGAAGTCAAGTTGCGAAGTACTTATTTGTTAGCTTACTGTAAACCTCCACTGAGTCACAAACCATATGCTTTTAGTTTATATTTTGCACTTTAGCATTTTCTTTTCTGGGAGAGACACTTTTATCATTATCTTGAAGAAATTGTATAAAGGTCTGGTCTTTAATTTCTGCAGTGTCAATTTCTTTGAATACCTGCACCATTTTTACATGCATGTACTTCATAGCGCATCAAATAACTTTTCTGCATGTAGCTTGCTCACTTGGTGTATGAGCTAAATAAGTGCATCCATAACGAGGGATAAAAACAAATGGGTTAGGGCAATTAATAAAAAAGGCAGTCCTTGGAGGTTCAATACTACCGATGAAGAACATATAGCACATACTTATTAATGTAAAAGTTAGGAATTGGAGGCTCACTATGTTGAAGGTAGGATGTATAGCGCACAACACATGTGAGTGTCCCACATTGATAAAAGAAAAGAGAGATGTGTTTATTTTATAATGCGAAAGTGCTTTTACCTTTATCACATATGGTTTTAAGGTGAAACCTCCTTAGTCCCCATGAGGCGGACTCTCTCTTTATGATGGGTGCGGCAAACCCATATTTAACGTAGACGTATCGAGCCACCCACCGTCGGGACCATTAATTTACACTCATATGGTTTTAAGGTGACTTCTGATGGGTGCGGCCTTTTAAGTTCTTAACGTATTGAACAAAACACACGCCACCAATCTACATGGAAGGAAATCTTTTAGCACATATTACTTTGTTTTTTTTAATTAAAATGAAGGCATTTAATTGTTATTAGCAGCGAAGCAACAATCAACGACAATTAGTGGAGAGTAATCCAATGGTTTAAGATGAGCCATAATATGAGCCAGAGCTGCTTCATTAGCCTCCCTAAACACATGAGAAAAACTAACACTATAAAAAAGCATCTTCTCCAAAAAAATAAGTGAAACACTTCTCTCATTTATGTGAGGACTTTTGGAGACAAAGTATTTCACTTATTTTGGAACGGAGGAAGTATAACATACTCAAAACCTCTTTCGCTATGATCATGCCCAAGTACGAGCCTTCAACTTAACTTAGTTTTCCCTAAGTTTGGTTATCACCTGGAAAGGCAGTAAGCAATCGCTTTTTATTATAACCTCTTTAACAATTTTACTTTGTCGTTCTCTATTTTTGATATTCTCAATATAAAGTAGTGAGATTTATCAAGTAGTTTCATTGGTTCGGGACGTTAAATGTTAATTTAAAGCAGGGAGGAGAACATGGAAATGGTTTGTTCTCGGGAACGTCATTAGCACACTGCAAATCTGCAATTGTGTTCTTCCACTTCCATCATGTGAGAGCATAGTGCAGACCATGCTCTTACAAGTGGGACTTTTAGAAGACAATTTAAGATATGGGTAATCCGGCACACCTCCCCCACCACCTAGACCTAAAGAAGAAAATGAGAAAAAAGTAGTGTTACTTAGTAATTTAGACTAGTTTTGTCGAGGAGCTAGTTTGCATTTGAACCAGATGATAAAAAAAAAAGTTTCTCATTTTTTGAGTCTATGTGAACGGTATCCATGTAAATCAGTTTGATTACTATGCAAACTGGATTTTCTTATTTATTTGGGAACAGTAGTGGAGAAAATGGTGCCCACATGAAACAAAATATCTAGCTATTTGTTTGGTTGTCACTTTTACTCTATATTCCTAGGAAGTGTATAATATTCAAGTTGTTTGGTTGTCAAAAGAAAAAAAAATTATCGTACACTAGGGTATACCGTAAGTATAGTATATACATTCAAGACTATTTATTTTGCTCATTGCTCATTTGAAATCCTCCAAATAAGCAAAATGTACTTTAAAGGAGAGTTCCAAATGAGCAAAAAGTATACAAATGGTACATTCGGTGTATGATGAATGAAAAAGTGTAGGAATTAGAACTTGCTTGGAATTTTAATTTCCTACAAAATGGAAGAAGCTACTTAAGTTGGACTTTCCATGAAAAGTTCTACTCCATTATTTAACTAAACAAAATTTACCATTTCCCATATGATCTTCTAAATTCCTATGAAGTAGTCATGAGTAGCCAAGCAAGCAGTAATTATTGTTGTTGCGAATCCTTGCATTTTTGTTACAATCTCTGTTATATTCACACTAGTAACATATGCACTCCTTCCTCGATTTAATGAGAAAAACTAGTTATTAGGCCCAAGCTATGCCCCGGGTAAGAAAAAATTTCATTTATTAATGTTGTACTTTAAAATGATAACACTAAATACAACTTGGTCTAGTGGTTAAAACTTTAGTATATAAACTTGAGGTCAAGAGATCAAAACCTATACTTATGCAATTTCTAATTTTTTTATTAAACAAGGATTACATTTAACTAAAAACTCCCTAGGAGAGCGCACGTGGCATAGTTAGCCTGTTTGGAGAACGCCTTTTAATATATTTATATAGATGTACAGTTTTTTCTAAAATGAGAATCGTGTGTGAGCATTTATTAATCTAAATTATAGTCCCTATTCATTAATTTAGCAACAATAATACAAACATTCTATAATTATCTAATTGGTTCATGGATAATTAATAGACCAATGCATTATACTCACTCCTTCCCCAAAAGATGTTTCCATTCACGTTTGTTATGTACGTTTTGTATCATTAATAGCTTTGGTTATGTATTAGTAAAAAATAGTATAAAAGTTTAATTTTCTTAATGTATTAATTGAGACCGATCAAACAAGACTTAACGTACGTATGTATTTTTCTTATGTATTAGAAAGAATTTTAAAAATTCTCTTTAATTATAAATAGTGTCAAGATTGCAAATAAAAACATTTTTTTTTATCAAAGGGGTGATAATGATTGCATATAACATCTGTAAGTTTGGAGCTAAGAGTATGATGCATTTTCCCCTCGTAAGGAGAATCAATCGAAAAAAACAAAATAAGATCTAATTTTTCACTAGGCCTTCGTAAACGTGTATATCTTACCTATAAAACATTGTTCACTTTGTAAAGTACTGCATCAAAATAAGTGGCTGATTTACGGAAAGAATAATCAAGAATTAGAAAGTTTTTCAAACTACCCATCAACTTGGTCCCACCTCTCAATTCTCATTACTGAGAGTTATTGTGGAAAATGATGCCAAAGTTAACGTTAAGTCGGTAAGACGAAAACTTACTGTAGATTAAGATAAATTTAAGGCCATATTTTTTTGGACTTATTTTCAGTTCAATTTAGTTTAGTTACATTTTTATGTTCGACTTTTTTCCAGTTTAGTTCTGTTATGTTCAGTTTAATTTCTCCAAGTTCAGTTTAGTTCAATTCAATTCGGTTCATGATTCGGTTTCTACCATCCAAAAGAACATTGTCTTAATTTCAAAAGAAGTGGTCTCTTCGTGAAATGCGTGTCGCAAAGTTTCGAGCCATCTATGATCCCCCCACCCACCTACCATCCGTTCTCCCACTTTGAACTTGTGGGATGCTGCTTTGACTTGGTGAAGTTTCCTCAATTCCACCCTTTTCAAAAGTAACCACCTCACTTATCGAGAAAAAACAGTAAACAAATAGAGATAGTAAAACTAGGAGTGCTATGTGCTCTTTTTTCTTATAGTAAAAAGAACTTTATTATGTGTATATTGTAATATTGCCAAGTGTCTCATTAATTTTCCACTAGTTAAAATCCTAGATGATTGTACAATTTATAATCAACCCATATACTTCCTCCGTTCCAAAATAAGTAAAACACTTCTCCATTTATGTGAGAGAGCTTTTTGGCATGTGTTTCACTTATTTTGAAACTATAGGAAGTATAATGGTTCATCCACTTTTCTTTTCCATTCTTCTTTAACTTATTTTGCATGTTCTAAATTTGTTAAGGATCCACTATATTTTAATATCTCTTTGTTTTTTAGTTTAAGAAGTTGGGGTCTCATCACACATTCTATTGTGTATTGTCTAATAAAAGAAACATAAAAGTCTCGGTATTCATGACCTCTAACTTTGTAACGTCACAATCTTATCACCAAATTATGACTTGTACTTGTGTGCTAAATGTCAACCCCGTCTATATATCATTTTGATATTTTCCAATTACATGTGGCATCATTCAAGCTCAACAACTAGTTTTTTTCTATTAAAATAAGATAGGATACCAAATACTAACTTACGTCATAGTAGTATATACGTGTCATAATTACAGGTTTAAATTATTATGAGATTGAAAGAGTAGACCAAGCATGTCCATCCTACATCTAAGTCACTAACATTCAAATGTATCGTGAGTGCACCTACAATAGCCAAATAGGTATATACCTACTACCTACCTAGTAGGATACTCCCTCTGCTTTTTTTTATTTGCTACATTTGACTTGCACGGTTTTCAAAGCATTATTTAACTCTTAATATCTCTTATTTCGCTTAAGTAAAAATTATAAAAATTTGATATTATGAATCTACACGTCGAGACGAATCTAACAAGATCACACATGACTATATTTTTACTTATAAAATAATCAAAATAATCGGTCAAAGTAGTGGCTTCATTCCCAAAAAATCAAATGTAGCAAATAAAAAAAAACAGAGGGAGTAGTATGCACAATAATCAGCGATTTAGACAAGCTGAAGCTTTCCTTTACGTCCTATCTAACCTAGTAACCTTATATTTAGTTGTAAAATAAATGTGAAACCCTTATCTTTATGAACATTTTAGTCTTTGTGTGCACTTAGCTAATTTTAGAAGCTTTTACATAATTTTATATGAATTTTTTATGAGCCTCATATAATCTTTGGTTCTTTTCTGTTTGTCTTCTTAGATGGTCTAATCAAGTTAGACTTTAGACTATTTTTATGTATTTTTCATAGCTTTTATTTTTCTATTGGTTTGAGTTGTTTGAGTAATAGTGATATAACTTGGCCAGTGAAACCTTTTGATACAAAATTTGCATAAATTTTATTAATAATAATAATAATAATAATAATATTATTATTATTATTATTATTATTATTATTATTATTATTATAATAATTATTATTACTCCCTCCGTCCCAAAATACTCGACACTTATCAAGGCACGTTGTTTTAGATGATAAGTTGTTGTTTGGTTATCAATTGTTATTTTATTGAAAAATAGATGTGATAGGAGTTAGTAGTTAGTAAAAGTAGTATTATTTTATTTTAAGGCGAGAGAATGTGGGCCATGGTTAGAGTTGGTATGTAATAGGAGTGATATTATTTTATTTGGAGGAGAGAGAGTGTGGGCCAATGTTTAAAAGGTAGAAGGATTAAAATAATAGTTGGTCATATCCAAAAATAGAAGTGTAAAGAAAGATTCTGCATACAGATGAAAAAAGAAAATGTAAAGAGTGATTCCTGATCGGAGGGAGTATTATTATTCACGACACTTAAAAGGCCGAAAAGAACATAACCTAAGTGAGTGGGAAGTTTTTATAGTTATATACTTATTTTGAATACAGACTATTCTCCCGTCATGGTGGTAAAGAATGGTTAAACATTTCTGATTTAAAAGGGGTTACCTAAATTCAATAAGTGGTCTAATACATGACCGTTATAGTCTTTTAAGTTCTGATAACATTAAGAATTTCTTTATTTACTTTGGTAAGTTCGAGGATAGTCGGTAGGGTGAAGTATGGAAGTTGAAAAGCAAATATTGTCCCTACGTCTAACCATCTTGCGACTTGCATTGAGGTGAGAACTCGCTTCAGGCAGTCGATTACAAAAACAAAAGGGACCGAGAGAAAAAGATTTAAATATGAAGGAACACATGGGCGGTTCATATATCTTATATGCAAATGGTTGTCTTCATCATTTTGTAGTTAATCCATATCATGCATATTTTACCAACCCACAAAAAGTAGTAGCAAACAAAAACAAAAACAAAAACCAAAACCTCTAGATATTGACTGTTGGAATCGAAGTTAGCACCGTAACATACTCCTCCGAACTTACTGGGAAAAAGCTATATCTAACGAGTATGTCCAACACACATCAAAGTTAGACTTTTTTTCTTAAACAAGAAAACTTGCATTAATTAAAAGAGGAAGTACAACCTAATGATAATACAACCAAACATAAAACAAATCAAACAAAACTAAAGGAGCTTTATTAGCTCTTACAAACCATATAAAACAAAAACAAAAACAAGTAAAACCGATAAAGAGTCGCATGTTATGGAGGTCGTCGCTGTTCAATGATTGAGATGATTGAGGCAAAACTGATGGAAGTGGTGGAAGAAGCGAATCTCGTTCACGATCCGGACAACTAAAAACCAACGGCGAGTTTCGCATCTCGCCGCATGAGCAATCCCAACAACCTTATATCGCTTGGAATTCTTGGCTCATGATCTTTTGTAGAGTCACGTTCCTGGGTTACTCATTACTCTCTTGAGAGAGTATTTCAGGTTTCTCCTTTAGGTAGGAGAAACGCATTTGAGTTGGTGCGCTGAAAACCACCAGATGCAATTGGGGTACCGCCTTCAGATTTGAATTTTTCAAGGCAAGGATCATTAAGATCAATGCCAAGCTAAAAAGAGAGCTAAACATTTTGAACTCTCGAACACAACTCCGATTTGAGAAACCGGAAAAAACACGTCCCAACCATGAAAACTTTTCATCGCCTCGACCACGCTCACAATCCTTAGAATGACCATACCAACGAAGGGATCCCTAACTATTGGATCTCCACTCACAACTTCCATTTTCTTAAGTTCTAAGGTAGTACCACCCTTATCCAACTGACAAACACTTTGTGATTGCCACAACCAACCACGAAGAACAGCTTTCGCAACTCGAAAGAAACAACTTACTCCAACTACTTGGAGATTTACGCATACTAAGATAAAAACCAGCATACTTATATCTAACATAACTCGGAAGAGGACGCCCAACAACCAGGGGAAGGGGGAAGGGATGCCCGAAAACCAGAGGGGAGGGGGAAGCCCGAAAACCGGGGGGGGGGGGAAAGGACGGCCCGAAAACCCGGAGGGGAGGGGAAAGGGGAGCCCGACAACCAGGGGGGGGAAAGGGGACACCGACTCACCTACGGAGGAGGGGAATAAAAAACGAAGGGAGGAACTTGTCGGCGATGAGACCACTTCATGTGCAGCTAAACCTAGTACTGTCTCGCCGACGAACACAAGAGGTAGTGTTGACGCAGGAAAACCCAAAGACTCGACATGGGGGGAACGGGGAGGAGAACGACAGAGCTACGAACAGGGAGGGGGAGGACTCGTCACGAAGGAACAGGGAGGGGGAGGACTCGACACGGGGGAATGGGGAGGGGACGACGAAGAAAACTAGATGACAAGGCCAGTGGGGCAGGCTCGTCGGCGGCCACACGCTAGGCCGGCCACCAGCGAGCCTGCTAGAGTTTCGAGAACTTAGGGTTTTTTCCTAGGGGTTGTACAATAAAATTCAACTCAAGAAGAAAAAAATAATATATATGTGGTTATTCATATGATATATGTAACACTGTTCTTTTGAGCTGAATTGAACTTAAAAATCGATCATAATAATAATAATAATAATAATAATAATAATAATAATAATAATAAGTGAACTTTTATTATTATTATTATTATTATTATTATTATTATTATTATTATTATTATTATTATTATTATTATTATTATTATTATTATTATTATTTTTATTACTACTACTACTATTATTACTATTATTACTACTACTATTATTATTAGGAATAATTGATTCTAATAATACAACCTTTCACCGATTAATTTTTAATAAACCAACCTTTCAATTATTCCTAAATAATGCAACCTTTATACCCAATTTACTTCTAGTGAGTCAAAATGACTTAAAAACGTCTAAAACATTAACTTTTTACCATAGAAGTAGGGGCATGGACGCAAGGGAAGGGAAAAATGGACGAACTGGAAAATGTGGCTTATCAAACAAACCGATTATCAATACGTGAAAACCCATCTAAAGCAAATATCCTAAGAGGTTGCATTATTCAAGAATAATTAAAAGGTTGACTTATTAAAAATTAATCGGTGAAAGGTTGTATTATTAGAATCAATTATTCCTTATTATTATTATTATTACTAAGTGAACTAGGCCGAAGTGACAGGGGAGGGCAAATATTATGGGGCCCCGTACACTTTTTTTGAAATTGGGCGCTTCATTTTTAGTTCAAAAAGATATAAGATTCGTATTTACACTTGGCTAATGGAAAAGTTTAAACAACAAAACCTTAATGAATTTTGCAGATACCAAGAGTTGAACTCATGTTCTCATTGTTCCTTCCCTTATAGTTTTACTACTGATCCAAATATTTTTCTTTTGTCTTTTCTTCAAACAATTATAACAAATATATATTATTGGCCCCTTATATCTTGGAGGGTCATGTTCTGTTGACCTAATTGCATGGGCCAAGAACCTCCCCTACTTAGTGATCTAAAGAAATGTTGTAGTCATTTATGAAGCACAAATGACACGCAAATAAGTACATGCACCCAAGTGCACGTAGAGCATGGTGCACCCTCTTCTAAACTACATCGTTTTATCATTTTTAGAGTCTATAATTTTAAAAAATTGTTGTTATTTGTTTCCTTAAATTTTGCAACTAAAGATTCCTTTTTCAAATTTAAATTTAAATGGTACATGTTCTTTTACCTTAAGCGTAGATGTTCATTTACTATATGTTCTTTTCATTATAACCTATGTTCTTTTATAAATATAGATTTACATGTTCT
This sequence comes from Beta corolliflora, assembly GCA_947648045.1. Lineage (NCBI taxonomy): Eukaryota > Viridiplantae > Streptophyta > Magnoliopsida > Caryophyllales > Amaranthaceae > Beta > Beta corolliflora. The sequence continues at coordinate 349,970 of CANSZD010001252.1, read as the reverse complement.
TTAATTTTAAGTCGTGTGTTTAATTTTTTTTTAAAGTAGAAAAGTTGTTGAAAAAAACTCGTGTTCTTTTATATAAATGGTATGTTCTTTTTGGGTGCACAATGAGCCTTGTGCACCCTAGTGCATAATCCACGCTTTGCAAATGACAAATGCACGAGACTTAAGGTAGTAGTAGTACCCGTTTCCAAAACACATCCTTTCTTAATACCAAACCTAAAATACTGTCATTTCGAATACATTTCTGTCTATAAAACTCCAAACGTTTTTGTAGCTGGTATTCCTTTTCCATTTTTCATGGCTGAGGAGAATAAGGAGCGCAAAGCTCTGTGACAAACAGAAAATCACAGAAAATCTAGATCAAGTTTGGAGTCTTTAGATCATAAAGGACGAGAATAACTGATCACTGATATGCACGTTTCTAAAATTGATTGGTATTCCATAAACTTAGTACACACGCCACACATTTGGTTGTCACAACTCACAAGTACTTTTCCCGGGAAATTGGTAACTGTCTCCATAATTTGGCGACCATATATTTCTACGGCAAGACAACATACAGCCAAATTCATAGTAAATTATAGGTAGTATGAATAAGTGTAGATGTTATCATATACTACCTTCGTCTCATATTAGTTGCTACATTTTGACCATTGGCACTATTCACGTCATAACTTTGACTGTCTTTTAGTTTATATACATAAGAAAAAACATAGTCATGTCGGATCTTGTTTGATTCATCCCAATTTGCATTTTCCAAATATATAATTTTTATAATTTTTTCATGTATATAACTCAAGATATTGGCGTTTGAAGTTGCATCTCGTAAACTGTTAAAAAGCAAATGTAGCAACTAAATTGGGACGGAGGGAGTATATCAGATGCATGAATGATGAATGAGATTGTTTATTAGAACGACACATGACAGACATGCACTATAGCATAGTGGGCTGCGAAATGCTTTCTTAGTGCCATTGTCTTTATCACGAAAGCCTCGTTTTGGTTGTTATATGCAATGATTTTTCCAAGTTCCTATCACCTAGTTTTTCGCAGATCCATGTTACTAGTAGTACTAGTTTATGTATATAAGAGGATGAAGTTGATCCAATTCTTATAATGCACCCTCTATCTCATAAAAGATTTATCTCACTACTCATCATAAAGGTCCTATAAATGTTTTGAATTTTTTCCTTGAATAATGCAAAATGGGGTTTTAATTCCCGAAATATGTTGAAAGGGAAATTAATTCCCTGCGTACCGTCCACGTAGGACGGCACGCGAGAAATTTTTTTTTTTTTCTTTACTTAAGTAAAAGCCATTTTGAAGTAGCGGTTAACCTTATAAAACCGCTACTTCAAGTAGCGGTTATTAAAAAATAAACCGCTACCCGAAGTAGCGCTTAATAAAGGTTAACCGCTACTTCAAGTAGCGGTTTTGTGGTACTGGAGCAAGTTGGCGTTGACTGAAGTAAACCGCTACTTCAAGTAGCGGTTCATTAATAGAAACCGCTACTTGAAGTAGCGGTTTACTGTAATCCCCAAATCAGACCCTAACTTTCTCAAATTCTCATATTCGACGATTGTTCTCTCAAATTTTTTCTCCCTCTCTCTCTCTCTTACTAAGTGTCGCCCACCACCGGAGCTACACCACCGGAGCTACACACCACCGTCGAAGACAACCGTTGCTCAGCCGCCGAAGACTTTGTATGGACTTGGATGGAATTTGGTGTTGAAATTGTAGGTTGGAAAGCTTTTTTTTTTTTATGTTTCGGCATTTGGGCCAGGTTATGGGGAGAACAATGAGAGGTCTTTTTTTTTCATAAACCGCTATCTCAAGTAGCGGTTTACATATTATAGAGTGTGAGTGTGGGGAAGGTGTTGACCACATAAACCGCTACTTCAAGTAGCGGTTTACATACATAAACCGCTACTTCAAGTAGCGGTTAATATATATAAACCGCTACTTGAAGTAGCGGTTTAATTTAAATAAACCGCTACTTCAAGTAGCGGTTTACCTGGGATAAAAAAAAAAAACATTTTCTCGCGTGCCGTCCTACGTGGACGGTACGCAGGGAATTAATTTCCCTTTCAACATATTTCGGGAATTAAAACCCCATTTTGCATTATTCAAGGAAAAAATTCTAAATGTTTTCATTCCTCATAGCATTCCCATACAAAGTTAATCTCACTATGCACTCATTTTGGACAAATAGATAAATGTGTCATCCACTCTAAATTAATTGTAACATTGGTGCAAACCTTGATGATTAAATATTCACTAGGATATTGATTACCAAAATATTTTATATAGAATGTTATCCATTAATTGAATTCTTCTCATGTTATTTTATATTTTATATATACTATATAATATGTCATGTTGCCACATGTACTGCTCCCCTCCCCTACACAAGCAAACGAGACATATTAAACAATAAAAATGTTTGTTTCAAGACTCGAACCCATAACCTCTAATTTGAGATACAAATACACTGACCAACTACTCTACAATCTCATGTTGATCTTTATGGGAAAAAAATATATTTAAAGATAAGATAATATTTCTATTTTTAAAGCAATTAAATGCAAATGTATATTTATACTCATTAAGCTAATGCTAATAATAGCGCCGTAACCTACCTTTCAGAACTCTTATATTAAAAAAAAGAATCTTCAAATTTTTATAATCTCCATAATTAACATTACTATACCATTTAATTGCATCAGTTATATTCTTACACATTAACCTAAATTTCAAAAACAAGATTGTATTATGTTATTTGTAAGTAATTATATATTTTTATATATATGTAATCTCTGGAAGCCAATGGTTATATTAATGAATAATTCATATTATAATTTACTATGTTAAAAATTTAAAAGGAACTGAAAGATCATTTTCTGAGCACAATCCAATGCTATAACTCCTTTTTTCCACTTCAGTCAAGTGTTTAATTTAAAACTTTAAATTCACATTGCTAAATGATTCAGGACATCGCCGAAGAACGCACGCCTCCTCTCCCCTATTTTTCTCTCTTCTATCTCCTCTCCCACAAAACCCTAATTTTCAACCTAGGGGCTACCGCCACCCTTTTGGGCGGTGGTAAGCTCCTTTTCTCCTTTTGTTACTAGTTTTTTATGTTAATGTTTCCAATAAACTCCAGTCTCTCTCTAATGGAGAGTTTTTCTACCCATTTATTGGGTTATATCTTCCCATATATTGGGTTTTATCTCTCTCCATGTGAGAGTTTGGAGACTTTGTTTTTGGGTTTTTATGTAATTCAAGAGGTTGATTTGTTGATTGAAATTCGTGCGAGGTTGCAACAGATGTCAGTATTTCGTTTACAATCACTTGAATTGAATCCAGTTCAACTTCAAAACTACAAAAGATCGATAGACCCCCTTGCAGAAGGCTGCATCAGACAACGATGTGAAAGACGAGGGTTTTCAGAAGTGTTAGATCTACTCAACGATCGTAGTTTTGTCATATTAGAATTGTATTTATTTCATTTTGATATGTATTTGTTTAGTTTTGACTTCTATTGTAGATGTCGTATGACTTTGAATCAATGAATTAATTTTTAATTTTTTTAAAAAAAAATCCAGGACATCGTTGAAACCAACAACTAGTCTTTACAAAAAAAAATGGAGTATTAAAATAATAAAGATCTCTGAACCGTTACATCCCATACATAAGTATACCCCATATTCTCCATTACATTTAAAAAAACCTAAGATTAATTATAGTGGTTTCCATCATATTCTATTAAGCTAAACATTCGTTGCGTGCAAGAGTCGATTAAAATTAGAGAGTGGAGATGAATAAACAAGTTGAGCGAGCAGTCACGTCATGAAATGATGTAATCTAAGTTGGGGAACAAAATCCAAACTTTGGATTTCACACTTTCTTCTGCTCACAATATGGCTGGCGCAATACATAAGAATTCATACAAGTTTCAATTTGGAATCAGAATTTCTTAACTTTTAATTTGGATTTCGTACACTACTACTTCCTCCGTTTCTTTTTACTTGCAACACTTTCCTTTTAGGGAAATGTCACAATACTTGCAACCAAGCCTAAAATGGAAACTATTCTATAGTAAGATGTCATATTTACCCTTACTTAGTCAGCTAATTCTAACATTTAATCATCCATGACCCATCCCTCATTAGTTCTCACTCTCTCTCCTCAACCCTTCTAAACCCCTGCCAACTCCCAACCCCAACCTGAACCACCACCGTCACCACCACTCCCCCACCAACACCCTCCACCAGCACTCTCCACCATCATCCCTATTTTTCTTGCAACTTCCTCCGTCATTTTTCCGGCCCCCTTTTTCCGACAAGTTCCTTCATCTTCTCCACTCTCTCTGCTTCATTTTAATGGCCCTTTCTTTCTACTCTTCTACGTCGACTGTCATGGTTGATATAGACCATAAATTTTCCAGATCTAGAACGCTCATGGTCGAATTCGACCATTTCAAGGCCTTAGACCCCGACAATAGAGGTTGAGATGGTGGTGGTATTGTGAATAAATAGAAAATTTCGACTGGTTGGGTTGGGATGGTGGTGCGGCTGTGAGATCGTGACGGTGGTGCGGCTATGAGCTCGTGACGGTGGTGCCGCTGGATTGGCTAGTGACGATTTTGGTCGTCTATCAAGGCTTGGGTGGCGGAGTGGCGGTGGTGGTGACGTGGTTGTGCTTTGTTGGTGGTGGTACGGCTAGGAGGTGGTGGTGGTAGTATGTCAGGGAAGAGGGAAGGTGGGTGGGAGGGAACAATTACTTGTGTTAATTATTGTATTTACTTGATTAGCTTTGTTGATTAAATGGGTCAAATGTCTTTGTCAATACTCTCTCTCCTGTTTCTTAAATACCGTGCAAACCTCTTGGTTGCAAGTATAAAGAAACGGAGGAAGTATATATTTTGAAGACCCCTTCTTTTTTTTTTACAGACATAAAAATGATTTCATTCATAAGAGATAGTCAAGCGACACTTACAATCAATTCCTGAAAAATCGAAAATTTCAACACAAGTACATAACACCTTAGAACTAGATACATAGCAGATTCGATTAAAAATAGCCTTAATAAAACTTCATCCGAAGCAATACAATATGTGAGTTCGCTCTGATTTGGGTTAGCTTCCGCTGATGCATAGTCGTTTGGGTGAAAATACTTTCGTGGTCTTCTAGATTCTTACAGAGAATAGAGATTGTTAGATCTTCTACATTTTATCAGACGAACAAAAAAAAATTTGGACACACTAGAATAAATACACTCTTAAGGATGGATATACTTATTGGAAGCAATTAAAAGAGTTTATGGGGCTTACCACCGGTAAGAACACCAGTGGAAGCCCCTACAAAGATTCACAATTGAGGTCAGGAAGAAAAGACATGAAAGAGAAATAGAAAGAAAGGTAAAGAATGATGGAAGGACCTTCAGAAGAACAGAAAAACCTAGCAACAGAGGCTAGGAAAAAAAACTCTGCCAAGTAAAAACCCTAGAGGGAACGAAGGAACCCCGCAAGGAGAAACCCTAGAGGGAACCGGGGGTTGAGCACTTGAAAGACACCTTCTTCACTGTGTTTACTTATTATCTTTTAATAATTTTAAGAGCTTATAACCCTCCTCTCTTGTAACAAACACGTCCTTGATTTTGTGAGGTGAAGCCTAGAGATAGTAGAGTCTTATTTCTCCTCTCAAGATTCGATTTTCAAAACATATAACAGTCAGAATGTGCATGAATCATGATTCAGAAAATATACGAGCTTGAACCTTTTTTTCCTTCTTGTTTACGTGTTTTAATTTGAAGGTGCTATTTTTGGGGCATGCAGTTATAATATAGCTCTTATCATCTTAAAACCCTATATTTTTTATAAGAAAAAAAAACCAAAATCTCTTGCTTTTTTTTTTTTTGAAAATAATAAAGTGAACAGAGTGATAGAACTACACTAGTACTTCTATATTACAAGGAAAATGACAGAAAGAAAAATGAAAATACATGAAGAAGAAGTGATCAAAGAAAGAAATAGAATATAGGCAGGACTTGAAAGATGAAAAGCATGAGAAATCTTCCACAAATCACTGAGAAAAGCAACTTGAAAGACGCAAGGAAAGCAAAGTCAAGACTGTGTAGAAAGTATAGCTCTCCTTAAATTTCTCCATAAAAAAATAGCTACTAATAAATTGAAAAAAAAATTTACAGAAAATATACCTGCTTAAAAATTGAAGTAATTTATTCTTGAATTTCACTGGCTAAATGGTTCCATAATCAGCTACCTAACGCTAATTATAATATAAAATTTAAAAAGGTCAACTTTAATTCATCCCTCTTCTATAACCTAATACGAGTATATGATAAGTTACCCATTTAGATTTTTTTTAATTAGTTTTACTTTTAAATATGTAACTTGGTGATAAGGTAATTAAAGGTAAGATAAGCATGTGCAAATTTAATGATGAATCTTTCATACTTTTGGATTGATTATGACATAGGGAAAAGAAGTCATCCTCTTTATTTTTGCCCTTTATAATTCATGATTAGTGGGTATATCTTTATTTTTGCTTTCTTGAAAAGAAGTATTGTGGAGCACAGAAATAGGAACAGATTAGGTCATGCTGAATTTTTAATCTGTCTCAACTGTCACTGTTACTTTAACCCATATTTTCACTGGTCAAATAGGATCTTGCCTTATTTGTTTATACGGTTTTTTCACCATATACCCCCGACAAATTGAAAAATTCATCATATACCCTCAATGTTTCAAATATGCACCATATACCCCTGAGTTTTCGAAAACGTTCACCATATACCCTTTTTTCTAACTGCCGTTAACTCACCGTTAGCTTTATTTACCATTTTACCATCATTAATCCCTAACCCTAAAATCTAAACCCTAATCCCTAACCCTAATCTAAATCCTAACCCTAAAATCTATACCCTAATCCTTAACCCTAAGCCTAGCCCAGCCCCTCCCCAACCCTAACCCCTCCCCCTCCCCAACCCTAACCCCACCCCCCACCCCCCCTCCCCCGCCGTCCCCCCCCCACCCTCCCCCTCCCCCTCCCCCGCCGCGCAGCCCCCGCTCCTCCCCCTGCCGCCCCCCAGACCGCCATTCGATTTCCCCACCCTCGGTGCACCAAACCGCCACACCATTGCATCACCGTCGACCGAAGAAACACCAACCAATGACGGCCCGTCGAGCAAGCGCGAGAACCACCGCATCATCGGCGACCGCAAACCAACTCCAACGGCGAGTGCGAGCTTGAGGAACTTGAGCGACTTGTAACAATGGCTTCCCAAACAATTTCGAAATGAATTTTCGATTCACCAATGGCTGAGAACCATCGATATTCACAACACCATCATCAATCTTGCCACACTCCCTTCGCAAATTCACCAAAAAAACACCACCACCACCACCGAATTTTCGTTTCGAATTCTACCCATTCGGCGGGGGAAGGGGAGGGGGGAGGGAAGCGGCGGCGACGGGGAAGGGGTGGGGTGGGGGGAGGGGGAGATCGACGGGGAAGGGGGAGTCGACGGGGAAGGGGGGGAGGGCGATGGGGATGGGCGGCGACGGTGGAGGGGGGGAGGAGGTGGGGGAGGGGGCTGCGGTGGTGGAGTGGAGTGGAGGGGGGTGAGGGCCAGTGGGGGTGGAAGGGAGGAGGAGGGGGGAGGGGTGGTGGGCCGGGTGGGTTAGGGTTTGGGTAGGATTAGAATTAGGGTTAGTATTAGGATTAGAATTAGGGATTAGGGGTTAATGATGGTAATATTGTAAATAACATTAACGGTAACCTAACGTTCGTTAGAAAAAGGGTGTTTGGTGAACATTTTCGGAAACTTAGGGGTATATAGTGAATTTTTGAAACATTGAGGGTATATGGTGAATTTCTTGATTTGTCAGGGATATATGGTGAAAAAACCGTTGTTTTTATCAAAATGGAGATAATTGAATTAGTATTGAATTTTTTAAGCGTGGAAAAGTCAAACACTTATGTATGTATAATGTATGACACTAACCATTAGAGTATGAATTGAAGTAGTACTTCAGCCGCGGGCTGTTTAGTTTCGTTTGGATCAATCGACCTTTATAATTTCATTTGAGCCAAAAAAATCATTTAAAAAGTAGCATAAATGAAAGCGATCTCTTTAAATTAGATAATGAGGCAAACTTTTTACGGTAAAACTTTTTCATTTGAGAATAATGTTTAGATGCTTAAAGTTCTAAGAGATTGATAATCGTATTTCTAATCCATGTTTTTTATGCAAAGCAAGAATAAATTAAAATACAAAAGACAATTCTTATAATTCAAGATATAGAGTTTCATTACATTACGGGAAGGACAATAAAAAAAGTATAGTGTTCGACGGTTTATGGGCATATTCAGTTTTCATACCATGTGATATAAGAGCCTTAACAATTGAATTTTCCTCCATTTTATAACCTAACACACATACGCTTCTTGAAAATATTTTAAGCGCTAACAATTTTTTAAATATGATAGACAAAAATTATATCAAATTAATCTTTTAAGATACATTCATAATAGTTATAATTTTTATGAACAACAGTGAAAGTTTAGTCTCAAATATTGTGCATATCTTATAAAAAAAGAAAGAAAGCATAATGTTAAGACCAAGGTATTGCCTGAAATTATGATCAATAGTGAAAATTAAAAAGTTAAAGACATACATGATAATTGATTGAAATATAACCATTGTAGAGGGGAAAAGACATAGGCCCTTGAAAATTAATGTCGTGGTAATGCGGTAACATACTACATATTCGCTCTAAAGGTAGCTAGTGCAAATGTGCAATCAAAACGTGTCATTTCCATCTCAAGGTATTAAGCTCAATCTTCACAAAGTTTTGTCATGGTTCGAAGTAATTTGGGAGAAGAAGGAACAAATGGAGAAGGTTGTTGGCCCAGGTTAAGCGACCGTATCATGGTTAGCATACCCGTGTTGGCTAAGTCAAGAGCTTTTCGTAAGTTAACGTCTTGCATAAGACGCTTGTGTATTCTAAATTTCTAACCATCTAAGAAGATTACTTTCCTAAACTAAAGGGTCGGTTGCTTCACTATTTTAGGCTCCAAGAAACGGCATCAACTAGCGAGTTTCCTTTCTTCTTGTTTGGTTCAACCGTTTATCAATCCATTACCATTACTTGATGGTAATAGAATCCCCTAATTTGTTTCCTTCCCCACCCCATCAAATAACAAAATCCTTTACTTGGTGATGATGGTGACCATTCATTTCTATTCCTTGGCTTGAACCAAACAATCAATAGAGAACTATTTTTGTTACCATTTCTCTCTGCTATTTGTTTCCATTCCATTTTTTGAACCACACGACCCCTAATTGTAAATGCTAACCATACTCTAGCTTATAACTTATAAGTAGGGCACTTACGATGCCTGGTCGCAAAATGCTATGTAATGTGATGTTTATGAGAGTTAAACAAGCTTTAGGCTTAAATATGTGACTCTTTGATATTATAGCGATAGATCTGAATAGCATTGTTTCTGTCACATATACATAGTTACAAATTAAGTTTTTGGTGCATTTTCTTGTAGTTTTTCTCCCCATTATCGGGTTTTCACATATATCATCTTCATACATATGCTAATTACATACACCAATTCAAGGACCCTTGGGTCCAATGGTATGGCTTCCTATCTCCCACCTGGGAGACCAAGGTTCAAATCTTGGTGGAAGCAAAAATTCAATATTATTGGGGGTTGGGGGAGGGGGTTTGGGGGCTTGTTGGGCCTCTCGGGTGAGCGGTCCCTGTGCGAGGCGGCGGGAAGAATTCATCTTACTGCGGGTTCCGAAGGCAAAAAAAAAAAAATATATACTGAATACATACGCTACTAATTTTTTTAAAAAACGGTGTCTTTCTCTAACCAACCCTATTTGTCCCTCAAAATAATTAATTAATAGATTTTAAGTATAAGATGTGTATTACAATTTTTATACTCTCTTGAATTACTATCGTTGAAAACCTGCTTCACCATCACGATTCTTCTCATTAACCACCACAAAAGTACACTGATGTAAAACATGTGTATGGCATAAGCTGGAATTTTTTTAAAAAAGAAGTCGTTAGAGTGGTACCATTATTATTCTCAAACTAAAACAATGAAAGTGTCTAGACTGCTACAAAATAAAATGCAAAGGATAACCACGAAGCAGTGGCAGATGTAGGATCCGAGTCACGTGGGTTCGAAATGCTTGAAAAATCCGAGACAAATAAAATTAAAATTGTTTATGCATTAGCTATTACATAACACTTATTTATGCATTTAAAAATATAGATGTACAAATGGACGATTAAATCCTCGATTTTTTTTGGAAGAAATACAAATCCAAGTAGGTAGGTATTTACTATTAAAAACTAAAAATTGAAAGTTATATGTAGAATCACAGTCAGATGTTAGTTTGGTATGTAAAAACAATTAAGAAAGGAAAATTTGATGTGATCAATCCAATTTTATGTTCAATTTTGAGGATGGTTCTCATAATAATCCCAACTCTTATCTTTTTTACCGGTACAGCATCACTAATACATTTTGTGTATATTGTGTAAAGTATATAGGAAATTAAAGAGTTCATATTATGTCTATAAGATAGTACTTGAGCTTGAGTGTTTCCAAAAACTGGGCAAAAATTGGGGTTATTTGGGGTAAAAAAAATTCAAAGAAGAAATGAAGAAAATGCTCTATAAAACTTAGAGCTAAAAAATAAAATAAAAAGTAGAGCTTTATCTAAATCAAAATGAAGAAAAAAAGAAAGTTGTATGAAAAGAAAACCAATATCGAGACTTTCCATAAAAAAAAAAAGGAATGGAGAAGGAGTGAAATTTTTTGGAAAAGGGAGACAAGAAGCTCTCAGTGAGAGTCGAACCGCGCATCATTAAACAATGGCTAAAGATATGCGGACCAACAACCACTAAACCAGACATCAAAACACTCATACATTACCGTGCAGAATTACTATAAAGGGTTTTTTCATTTCGATTTTTCGCCGATTTTCTTCTGTTTTTCTCCAGATTTTTGTGGGTTCAGTTGAACCCACTGAACCCACACTGGATCCGCCCATACCACGACGAGAAACTTCAAACCTTAATAATCAATAGTAGTACTTTTGAAAGACTTGTGTCAATTGCAGAAAATATTATTGGATATTCTTGTTTCTTAGCAAAATTTAGAAGATATATGTGTCATATTGTTAAACCCATTGTTTGTTGTGCATATATGAGTTGTCCCACATTGGAGAAAGAAGAGAGAAAGTACCACATTATAAGCTAAAAGAGTGACTTCTACTATTGCCAATTGATTTAAGTATGGAACCTCTTTTGAGCTTGTAAGCAGACCGAACTCTCCTCTTTTTTTAGTATCACAACTTTTTTGAGTATCACAAAAATATTGTTGAAATATAAAGATCTAATGAAATCTCGAACAACTCATATATGAAGTCCCAAATATTGATGCTACTACAATCTATAACCACAAACAAATTATGGCCGCATAAAGATGAACACTTGATAATGCTCGATCTAGTCCATATACTTTATTTGTGAAAATATACAATGCAAGATGCTTTGTTAAAAAAAGTGGAGACTTTATATGATAGCGCTAATTAAAGATAGGAATTAGGAGTATAACAATTCCATAGGTGAAAAGACATATTCCAAGGTTGTGGTGGAAAGAGGAAAAACTTATCCCGTCATATCTCTATTATATAAGAGAAGGGGGAGGATATGTTGTCCTCTTCCGAAAATCTTAAATTACCCCTAATTATCTAATGGAATGAAAAAAATTACAAAAGAAAATAATTTAGGAACTCTTTCTCATTTCAACTTGTCATTCTAAACAAGTTAAAAATGGTATATGCATCAAATATTTCAATCAAAAAATTAAATGGATAAAATATCTTGACCTTTTTTTAAAAGAGAAGATGGTATACATGACATCTACCTGAAAAGTCTTAAACACTCACTACCTTTGATACTCTTTAATTCAGTCAAATCAACTCATTATGTCTATTCTTTTTGTTCAAAATTCATTCACAAAAAATATTATTAAAAATCACTCACAACCTTTGTTAGTTTTTTACATTAACGAATTAATATATCTAAATTCATGTAACTATTAATCTTTCACATTTTAAGTGTAATCATAACTATAGTACTGGATGAAATATATAATAGAATAACAAGTTTTGAAATTAACGCACGCATCTCGTGCATATAAGACTAGTTGATATAGAGACTAGAGTATTCAAGATAAGCATAAGAGTCTTAACGGCGCGAGACGATTTGAGTATGAACTTGAGGTTGTGCTGCTCAACTCAATCATAAACACTTGCATTGTGTTCAAGCCAAGTCTTGTGCTTTTCTAAGCTTTAACTTTAAAGTTTAACTCACCTCAACCACAACTTAATTTGAGATTCATAATTATGCTATAACATATTTACAATTACTTTTTTGCTACTTCTTTTGAGTCTCACATAAGTATTGTACACATTATTACTATTGATTTCTGCTTAAATTTCACATCACATAGAATATAATTGCTAAAAATGTATTTTGATCATGTTTACAAATTTCTCGAGTTAAATTTAGTTGTGCTTGTTCATTAAAGTTCGAGTCCAATTCAGATATCTAACAAGCCAATGAACATTATTAGCACGCATAGTCACATATTAGTGACATTACCACATATATGCATCATGCATGAATAATATATCTAAACTTTTTTGGTTCTTTCGTACACGGAAAAACATACAAATATCCATACAACATATGCCATTATTATCAAAACCCTAACTATCAACTTTAAGAATCCATCATGAATGTCGTGAAATTTAATTATTCATATGTTTGAGGCTCGGGCATAGGGTAGGTAATTCTTAGAGAATATCATGCTTGTTTCCACTTTCCCTCTCCTGGCTAAGTTTCGTGCCAAATTCCAACGTCTCTTATGAACCCCTCCCATCTCCACTAACCTGTTTGGCTGTTTTCTTATAACTCATGATGCGAGATATCTTTAAAGAGGAAAACGAAGTGAGCAGTGGAGATCATTTAACCATATTTTAGAAATCGTACATGATATCATACATTTCATTCAACTAAGTGATGATATTTATCTCTTTTGCTAGGTTCAATCAAGCTGTTCAAATAGAAACTGAATCTTGGTTTTCTATTGCACTATCTTTTGGCAAAGAAAACAACAAATTAATTGGAAGTATAAATGCTAAAAAGTTCAATCGGATACGATATTGAAATTTAGGCTTTAATTTCTTCATCTAATTTTTACGGAATTGAAGACCAAAACTAACTTTCACATGTTAAGGGACCGTTTTGCATATTGTCAGTTTAAAATCTTTAGTTTTTGGATTTTGAAAGCATATGATATAGGTTGTATAATGAACTTTAAATTAGCCATACTTATACTAACTATGTTTATTCTAAAATTGGCAATAGAAAGCTGGAAACAACTATAATTTCCATATTTTTGTTTACGAAAAAACTGAAAACTAAATAGTGAAAACGATAATGAACATGTCCTAAAATAGAACAAATTTATGCTAATTTAAACTGGATTTTACTTAAAATTGGTTTTTATTGATTCTAATGCGTGTTTTATAAGATGCTCCTACTGAATTTTACACATTGAAACATAGATTTCAAAGTTGATAATATGTGTAAGTAAGTTCATGTTTCCTTCTATTTTTAATATGTGTTTAGTAGATATTATAAGTTTTAATTAGTCAGATTGATTCCTATATTGCAAATATTTGTTATTATTACGTTCTATATTGATTAGTAAAGTCTACTACACAACGATCGTGGTTTTGCAAATTCTTGAATTTTATTTGTTCAAAATTGTTATGTATTTGTTATTCTGATTTTTATTGTAGATGTCGTATGCCTTTTTTATTAATGAATTAATTTTACTTTAAAAAAAAAAATCATACCTGGCCTCCTCCAATCATTTCGGCCCTGTTATTTTTTTCACAAATTCTTGGGTGTAATTATTACACCATAATTTATGGTGTAATAACCCACAAACTACCGATTCTTTTGTAAAAGAAACTCAAATGACAGGAAATATATAACAAAATAATATGAGATTCATGTCAAAATATATATTTGTATAGTCCATGTCATCTTGTTGAAATCTATATCATTATGCATGTTACACAATAAGTTATGGTGTAACATATTACACCCAAGATACACTCTATTTTTTTTTTTGTAAAAATCTTATATGGACCTAGTCACACAAAATTTAGTATGGACTAATGCTAGTATATATGAATTTAGGGATGTCAGTGGGTAATGGACCCTATCCGGATCCGTGGATCCAAATCCGTTTTTAGCGGATCTGGATCCTCAAATTTTGGACCCTACAGATCTGGGTTGGATATGGATCGTAGTTTTCAAAAACGGATTTGGACCGGGTCCTAAATTATTACCCATATCCGGATTCGTTTACCCAGTTTTTTAAAGTTATTTTAAAATATATAATTAAAAGGGTAAAAGTTAATGTTATTTATGCTTGAATTTGTTATATTAAGATTGAATGCTTGTTTACTCCAACATCGACAAATGAAGATGCTAAATGGCGTTGTTTTGTTCTTCAAAATATTTAATTATTGTGAAAATTAGGGTCGTTTAGAGAAAATTGGTTAGGATCCGTTTTGGACTCGGATCCATAGGATCCATTTGATCCGGATCCTCAATTTTATTACCCAAGGATCCGGGTCGGATCCGGATCCATGCTTGAAAAAAGGATCTGGATAGGATTCAGATCCTACCCATTGACATCCCTATATATGATATATGAAAAAAGGGTCACTATGTTAAAAAACAATAGATATGATATATGAAAAAAGGGTCACTATGTTAAAAAACAATAGATATAAAAGAGGAGTAGTTATAAATTATGAAGGGTGACTATGTGAGAAAAAAGGTTATGTTATAAAGAATAATTTTTTTATAATAAACTAATGTAAAGATAAGGTCATTTGTATGGAAAAACAACTATGACTATATTAGATAATGGAAAAGTCACTATATCTATAGGTGGCTTTGGCCACTCCACGCTAATACTAAAGTCACGCAAAGACTAACTTTGCATTATTTATGGAGCCGAAGAAGTATATGCTAGCCATTTTCCTCTTCATTAGTCGATGCGGGACTCAAGTGTGAGTTATCACTTAATCCAACCACATGCAAAGTTTGTTATGATCTGCCTCTTAATTTTTGTTGTGTGACTCATGTATGGATTTTCCCTCTTAATAGTTAATACCGAGCATCCAGGACAAAACGCACAAGATGAACATCTAAAAACAAACACATTAGTATTTAGTACTCCTCAACTCAAGGCAAAGTACATCCTGATCGAGAAGCCACTATAGATAGCATTCATACTTGTCGTCATTTCATCCTTTTTTCATTTGATTGCGAGCATTAGCATTTTTCGTCTGTTCACCCCTTGATCGTCGGCCATAATTATTAATTCCCGTTTTCCGCTTTTTATTGATGATAAACTATGAAGAAGTAAGAATACAGATAAAATAATTTTCTCCCTTCTCTCCCTTCTTTCCCTTTCTCTCCTAAACCCTAGCCCCATTAGTGAATTTGAAGGAGCGCCTATCGATTTTATCGGTGGATAAATTTCCACCTTAATTTTAATTTTCATTGTTGTTAAGGCTTTGTTTATGTTCGTTCTTTGTTTGAATAATACTTCCTCCTTTAAAGAGAGGATCGTTTTCTCCCTCGAAAGAAAGGGTTTATTCTCTTCTCCTTGGGAGAGACTTTAGTTTACTCCCTTTGTTTCTAGATGAATTATCGTAATTTTGGATCATTGATTAAGAATTATGCGGTGTCAAAAGCGATTTCGGATCTACAATTACAATCAATGGTATCGATTTAATTCTATTTCAAAACTACAAAGATATCGAGACCCCCTCGTTGAAGGTCGTATCAAACAACGATGTGGAAGAGGGTATGCGAAATTGTTAGATCTACTACACAACGATCGTGGTTTTGCAAATTCTGAATTTTATTTGTTTAAAATTGTTATGTATTTGTTATTCCTGATTTCTATTGTAGATGTCGTATGACTCATTTATTAATGAATTAATTTTACTTTCAAAAAAACTATGAACAAGTAAATAACATAATCTATTCAGCATCAAGTCAAAATCACAGTTATGCAAAGACTAGAGATTGTACGTATAGTTACGAAAAACTTTAACCCCTAGTATCATGTATATCTGAGTTATTATCTTAAAAACTAAAGAAAAGATTTCCTCGAAATTGGATGAATTTATTTGAGTGGTAGTTTTCTTTATCAATTATTACTCATTTTGTTTATAACCTTTATCATATATCCAGATCGACCAGATGTACTGTGAGCATGGTACATCCAAAGATTTGTTACTCATTGTTCATTTGAAAAGCTAAAATTGAGCAACGATTACAAAATGGTGAAAGCTCCATATGAGCAAATGAGAAAAAAATAGTCTTGGATGTACCATACACATGATACACCTAGGTGTTTGCAATCTTTTGTCTCAAAAAAATGTTGATTTCACTTTAATTTTATCAATTTAAAATTATAATTACAGATAAAATTGATATTTAGTGTCAAAGACTTATTTTCATTGGTTGAGACTGGTTTTTGCCAATACCATACCTTTGTTCACTTCACTTGACTTTTATTGAATAAAAGTTACTTTTACTTAATGAAATTGAGGTTTACTAATCAAAAGAGTGGTTTTTTTATTAATACTGATTTGTTGATTCTTCAGTGTATATCTCGTATTACTAAATGATTTGATTTGATTTTTACTAATTAAAATTGACTCGCATGATTGGAAATGAATTTTGCTTGATTAAAATTGACATTCATTAATTAACTAAAATTTATTTTTATTGATTATTATTGTTTTTAAAGGGTGAAGTCAACATGGTATAAGCATGTATTTTATTCAGCTTAATTTAACTTATATGTATTTATCTTAAATTATGTTGATCTTAGTGTAACGTATCTAATATCGTTAGAATGAATATATTGGAGTAAAAATCATATCAACTATTATGAATATGTTAATTAGATATTAATTGACTTTTAAATTAAAGATGTTGACAATTTCACCTATCAACATTATATTGTTGTCTTTATCTTCAAAATAATAATAATAATTGTCATTCTTGTAGCTAAATTATTTATTTATTACTTTAATATATAATGTTAATGAGAGCTACTATTATCTATTAGCATTCTTTTTATTATCAATATACCTTTTTATTGTTGTATAAATTCCTCCAAATCACTACTACAAAAAGGCTTGAAGAGACCCCCTAAAAATGCCCTTAGAGACCACTTAAGAGGTGGTCTCTAGCTCACTGGTCTCTTAGTATAAAAGACCACTTTTTAAAGGTGGTTTTTTAAATAAAAGGAAGAGACCACTATTTAAGATAAGTGGTAGCTTAGGTGCTGGTTGGAGGAACTAAGAAAGAAGGAAAAGAGACCACTTATTTGATTTAAATGGTACCTTTAACTCTACCAAGAAACCACTTAGGCAAATAAGTGGTATTTTTGGTTCCACTAAAAAAGACCACTTATCTTTACAAGGTGATCTCTTTGCTCAACATAAATAAAACAGCTTTTTATATTGGCTTTTTTAATGCGAAAATTTACATATATGCCTTTTTTTTTAATTAAACATATTATCATAATATATTAATACACTTGATGTGTTTTATCCATCCACTAAACATGTACCAAATATTCATTCATTTAAAATAATTATTTACATAATAATATCCTTAACCACTCAAATATTCAACGAATATGTTTCGTAAAATGAGTAAATTAAGAAAATTTCAAACTACATAGATAGAATTTTCAAAAATGAAAAAGATGTAGATACATTATACGTCCTAGTCAAAATCTAGGCTATCTTCAAGTTCTTCCTATCCGCATCACACTTGTGCATGTGAGCTCTGCCAAAATACTACCACGAGTAGGGCCCCAGTTATACTTGAAAATCCTTTTTGTAAATTCAATCGCAAATCCTTGTCCGGGTAGCTTTTGTGGTGTTCACAAAAGCATCCAAGACATCGCCAGCTGCTCGAACACTCTCGAGCTGCAGAAAAGCATATGTCCATCTGTTAGCATGAGTCAATACTGCAAATTAAAGTATATAGACTCAACAATATTATGATACCTGACGAGTCATCTCCACAATCCACCCACAATGTCAGCTATTGGGCCAAAGATTAGTGCTGCAACTCTACAATATCATAGCTCATCATGTTTTCTCGAGTCAAAATCATAGAAAACAATCACGAAAGCAAAGAAACAACAATCGATGAAAACTCCTTAATATATAACATCAATTGTTATCTTCGGTAGCTAAAGCTTAAAGCATCATGTAGTAACTGACTTAATAAATCCCGAAGTATTGTTATTGATAATAATTCAAAAGTATATAGAACTAAAGGCATGTATGTGCTTTGTTAGACTTCATCACAATCCACACATAATCGATTAGTTATCTACAGCAATACTTTCAAAGATAACTGCACCCCGATCAACACAATCGCCGACTTTGTCTCCACCTGTAAATCAAACATCTTTATTTTTCATGTGCAAGGTGCTATTTAGATTCAGAATCCCTAATTCTGAAAAAACTTGCCAAGCAATTCACAATTTTTAACAAAAATGTAGTTATAAACCTTAGAAATCAATTATATACATTTCAAGGAATCTAGTAAAAAAACCCAAAAGTAGAAGATAAGATTGAAAACCATGAAAAACGGTGAAAGAAATTACACTTAATTCCAAAAAAAAACGGGAGTTTATCGTCCAAACTTTGCAATACATATAAGCAACACACAAAATCTTAAATCTTTTAAATTTATTCAATCAAATGAACCTGCAATATGAGGATGCGGGTGAATCAAGTAATAGTAGATTCATGGTAAATAATTTAGGGAAGCTTAGCAATAATAAGTCACATAAGAATTGAAAACCCCAAATTGTATAATCTTCAAGATTGATAAGTGGAATACTGGATACCTGAAGGAGTAAGATATGAGGAGAGAGAAAATGAACTAAATGTTGGACAGCGAAGAAAGATGAAGGAATTATGAGGAATTACATGTGATAATCCTCTATTTGGGCTCATGAGAATGTTGGCAGCCATTGATTAAACTCGAGATAACATGCTCGTGAGCGTCGGGGGCGGAAGAAGTCGTGGGCTTCGGAAGACAGGAGGGTGGGGAGTCGCGAAGGTCGGGTAACTGGGGACTAAGGGGTTCGTCGGCGTCGGGCGACAGGGGATTAGTGACGGGGGTCTGGGAGTTAGAGGCTAAAACCAATAATACATTATAATACAATATTTAAAGTTCAACTTCTAGCCTTTTAGGGTTGCATTATTAAAAGGTCGGTTCGTAATCTTGTTCACAAGATTACGTTTCCAAATTTTTTTTGGTAAATTCTAATGTACCTATTAATGACTAATAAGTGTATAAGAAAATTAAATTTAATGGATGGCATCAATTTTCAAAAAAGGATGTAAAATCAAAGTAACCACTTAATAAGAATAAGGGGTTTTTTTGTCTTGGAAATTTTTGGAGACATGCAAAAAGACCACTTTTCTAAAAAGTAGGTCTTTTTGTCATATGAAAAGAGACCCCTTTTCTAACAAATTAGGTGTTTTTTACTAAATAACCACCTATATCATCAATATGGTCTCTTATGGGTGATTTCTTTGCACATATTTGTAGTAGTGAATTTAGAGAGATCTTATATGATATTGTTTTTCCAGATATAATGGTAGAAAAAATTGGAAAAATATGAAAGATATTAAGCTTCAACGAGTAAATGAAGCAATTTATTTGACACAAAAAGAGTTAAAATTAGATAATAGATATAAATTAAATTGAGAACGGAAGTTTCTAGAAGGGCAAATGAAAAATGTCAATGTTAAAAGTTAGGGAAAAAGTTATGCTACACCTAAAAAGTTAAAAAAATTTACGTTGTATAAGTAACCTTTTTTATAAATTTCCAAAGAAGAGATATAATTGGATTTGGCTTAAGTTAATTGGACAAAGAGTATAAGCATCTCCACCTAGGAAGGAGTTTTATTATTTACCAACCATTATTGAACAGGTATGAATTTTTTTTTTCTTATGAACATGTGAGCAACTACGAAGAATTTTATTGTCATGTCAAAATGCAAAAGAAAGTTATATACTATAATCATTCAAATGCTTCTTAGAGGATAGGTTTACAAAATTTGCAAAGATCCCCACTCTTCTCCCCACCAAATTAGTACATGTACATCGGAGGAAAAAGAGCAATACAATTGCTTTTGTATATAAGAAGGTTCGAATTTTAAAGAGTAGAGTCCCTTTTTTCTTATTTTTTAAAAAGAGGAACTTTGGCAAGAAAAAAAAGGTAGGCATTATTTGTCCAAGTTGCTCGTTGTGAAAAGCACACGTCCCTCCTGGTGCAGTGGATCGGATGTGAGCAAACAGTCAAATGGCCACTCCCATTTTCTGATTATGTTGCATGGTTCAACTCGATCTCTAGTTCTCTACGAAATAATTAGCACAAATAAAGATATACATAGACTATAGTAACATACTTTATTCGTGTTGTTCAATATTCCATCCGTGACAAAAGTGGTTAACTATCTCCTTTCGCTCGAGTTTTCAAAACTTTTCACAAATTTATTTGTTATTAAGAACACGTGCACTTTAAGATAGATATAAAGTTAAAGTGTACTCTTGAGATAGGAGAGTTGAAGACTGTAAACTTATTAGACTAGTTAAAAGTAAATGTACAAGTAACAAGTGTTAACATCATTATGAAACGTTATTGAGAAACCAAGTATAAGGCCTACAAGGTAATTAAATATACAAGAAATGAGGTTGAGATGGTGGAGTAGTGACATCGCTTCCTACCTCATATCCTTGAGGTCTAGGGATCAAATCTCATGGGGCTCATTTAAGGATTTCCCCTTATCCCACCTCAAGTGAGTCCCCTTCATCTTAAACTTAAAAAAAATTAAATATACGAGAAGAAAGATGAAGGAATGTTGATAAATGGATAGAAATAACGGTTATTTCACCAAATACCCCTGACAAACAAATTTATTCACCAAATACCCCCATTTTTTTTCGAATTCACCATATACCCCTGACCTTTAAAAAAATTCACCAGATGCCCTTATTGACTAACGGAGTTAACTCCGTTAGTCATTAACCCTAATTAATCCTAAAAAATCCTAATTAACCCTAAAAAACCCTAATTAAACCTAACCAAACCCTAAGTAAACCTAAAAACCCTAACTCTCTCTCTCCCTAACCCAACCCCACCCCCAACCCTAGAGCCACCACCCAACCCCAGCCCCCACCCCCCCCCCCCCAGCAGCCAGCCACGCAGCCCCCTCCCCCTCTCCTCCCCACCCGACGCACCCCACGCAGACCCCCCCTCCCCGGCAGCCCCCACGCAGGCCCCCTCCCCTCGACCTCCCTCACGCCTCCCCCTCCCCCTCCCTCCCTTCCTCGCGCCTCCCACTCCCTCGATCTAGTGCGAAAACCGTCGACTAGTGACGGCGGGGAGGCCGCTGGGGGTGGGGGAGGGGGGTGGGTGGGGTGGGGGAGGCTGCAGGGATGGTGGGAGGGTGGGGGAGGGGTGGTTAGGGTTAGATTTAGAGTTTAGGGTTAGGGTTAGGGTTAGGGTTAGGTTTAGGGTTTAGGGTTTAGGGTTAGAGGTTAATTAGGGTTTAAAATAAGAAATTAGGGTTAATGACTAACGGCGGTTAACGCCGTTAGTCATTAAGGGTATTTGAGGGTACCACGTGAATTATTATGAAACTTAGGGGACTTGGTGAATTTTGAAAATACTGGGAGTCACGCGAATTTTTCAAAAATTCGGGGATAGTTAATGAAAAAACCGTAATATCACATGACATTTATAAATGATAATGGCCCTTGATCAATGTACAAACTTTGTACGTGAAGGAGATTGATTGGAAATTCCCCTAAAGAACTGATGGCATCACTCATACCATTCACTAGTATTTTTATACAGTAAATGGTCTTGATACTTTAACGAAGAATCTCCAAGTTGTATGGTATAAATAAAAAATTGTATGGTATATGCCTATATATGGACATGTTCTCACGATAATTGAAGAGGCTTTTTAATAATTTTGCGGGTGATGGGAGTTGATTTATACTACTATTAATAGTACTCCTATAAAAATACGGTGCAACTGTGCTGATCATTGATGAAAAAAAAACTCAAATATGAAAGAACATTTGCTTTTGTGTGGAAAAGAGTAAAAGACTAATGGCATCACCTAGCCGTACTCAAAAGGTTATGCAACTTTTTCATTAATAGAACTTAATTACTTTTACTTCGCCCAACTTATGTCATATCAACTTAAGAAATGTTGTCTTATGTACTTATACGTTATTAATCTTACTATGACAGTATTTTGCATAGATTAACTGCTGGAGAAATTAATTTTACGGAATGTTAAAGTCCAAATACAAATATGGAATGTAGAATTCTCAACAATCTGGAATTACAACAATACTTTCAATAACAAACCACTAGCACAAATTGGTAAATACTCTTAGTAGGAGGATGAGATTAGAGTAGTATGGTTGTAACCCGTAAAAGTGATTTCCTTAGACAGAGAGAAAATCAGCCGGGCCGGCTCAAACTGTACGGAGGCCTTATATGGGTTGTGCTAATTATTAACAATTGGGCCCTCCAAAAAAAACTTAAATGGAAAATTTATAAATGGTATTAATTATATTAAATAATCGTATTTTTTTTGTTTTGGTGCAATATCTAGTATATGGTAGCCTTTTATAAAATGAAGAATCAAGAGGCAAAGAATTAATGTACTCCCTCCGTTTCTTTTTAATCTACACACTTTCCTTTTTGGTCTGTTTATTTTTAATCTACATACTATTGTTTTTTCTATTCTTGGTAACATGTCCCGTCTAGTTCACTGTAATGATGGACTTTAAGTCTTTAATGGAAATTGCTGAATTATAAAAAGAAAAACACGTCCCATCTAGTTCTCCTCTTTTTCCACTCATGTCATCCACTTTTTAATATTTTAACCCACTTTTCAGTTTATATATCCACGTTCATTTCTCTCTCATACTTTTGTACTTCATTATTGGTTCCCCCTAAAGTGAAGTGAGTAAACTAAAAAGAAAGATAGGGAGTATGTAAATTAGCATATCATGCCTTTTATTCAAATGAAGCCATCATTATTCAGTAATTGGGATATACTTATCTTGAATAGAGAGAATAAAAAAGAGTTTCTAATGTGAAATTTGAAATTGGGATAAGATAGTTATGGTTAAAAGTGTATGCAAGATAATCTTTTGGCAGATCAGGGGAGTAAAAAAACCACTTGTCTCCAAACTTGCTCAACCAAAAAATTGCTCCATCCAAAAATAAAATGCTGAGCAAAATAAAAACCCTTGAACTGATATACTAAAATTGTGGAAGATCACCCCCACTAATACTTTGACAAAATCCCTAGCATAACTAAAACACGTTTTATTTGATAAAAAATTCAATTAATGTGCTGAAATTGTGCATAAATTATATTTCCAATGGCAACACACCAGAATTAACGGCTGATATATTGACTTCAAAATCAAATTTTCTAGC
The DNA here is from genome assembly GCA_947648045.1 of Beta corolliflora. Taxonomy (NCBI): domain Eukaryota; kingdom Viridiplantae; phylum Streptophyta; class Magnoliopsida; order Caryophyllales; family Amaranthaceae; genus Beta; species Beta corolliflora. The sequence continues at coordinate 326,232 of CANSZD010001252.1, read as the reverse complement.
TTAAATATTAAATTATAAAAGAAAGTTAAGAAATATTATAACAGTATTGAAATCACAGTTGAATTTGCAGTAATCACTAATCAGTGTAAATATGGAAATAAGCACATCAATATCAAAACTGGCAATCCGTCTTGCGTGGACCCGGTTCACATTAAAAATAGTGTGGACCAGGCCTAGACACGTGCCCCACTACAAACTAGTCACTCCCGCTTTCCAAAATCCGTGCGATTTTCTCTCTCTTCAATGATATTCTCTCGCCCTAAAATTTTAACAAAAACAGTTGTTCTGAACAAACATACACTATATCATTTTAAAATACACTATATCATGTCAAACACTATAACGATCGATTATGATAATTTTGTGTAATATACAAATAAACTACACTATAACATTTTAAAATACACTATATCATGTCAAAACACATTATATCATGCAACTCTATCATGTCAAAAAACACAGCAAAACACTATCATGTCAAAATACACTATATCATTTCAAAATACACTATATCATGTCAATATACACTATAACATGCAACACTATCATGCCAAAAAAACTCAAAAAAACACTATCATTTTAAAATACACTATATCATTTTAAAAGTACACAATATCATTTCAAAATGGACTATAACATACGCAACACTATCACGCCAAAAAACTCAAAGAAACACTATCATTTTAAAATACACTATATCATTTCAAAATACACTATATCACGTCAATATACACTATAACATGCAACACTATCACGCCAAAAACTCAAAGAAAAACACTATCATTTTAAAACGCACTATATCATTTTAAAGACATTATATCATTTCAAAATACACTATATTGTTTCAAAAATACACTATCGGGAGAGTGAAGTTATCGTAGGAGAGAGAAGTTATCGGGAGAGAAAATAGGGAGATCGAACGCGCAAAAACTGAAACAGTTATCATTAAAACTCACGTGAGATGGATAAGGTGCACACTAAGTTAGTTGGCCATATCACATGTGTACTCACTAATGCAATAATACAGACAATTCTTCCAATTTTCTGAGAGACGTAGTAGTCAACAAGATGAACTTGATTTGGAATTTCAACGCAATAATTGAGAAAAAAAAACTTTAACAAAAAGGTAAGTAATACCTTCTTTATCTAAACTGATTCTCTTTTTTTCTTTTTTTCTTCTGTTCCTTTTCACATAGTCCATCAAATTGAATATCTCCTCAAGTCGAGGATGATTTCTATTATTCTAGGGTCGATTTTTGGCATCTTTATTTTAACTCTCTTGCTTGTTTGATAGGTTAGCTTTGGTGCATCTGATTTTTAATATGTCCATCCATACTTGACCCAATAGTTAATTTCACATGCTTTCTGCAAAATGGAGAAAATAGGAACAACAAATCGAAACGAAGCGAGTAAATATGGACGAGGGATAATAGATTAATAATCATTAATAATAGATATTATACAATAGTTTAACATATGTTCTTTTAATAAAAAAAATGGTGCTCTACTGGAAATTTGGAGATCCCACCTTATAAGGGGTAACAATCGAACCCCTATCACTATATCACATGGGTGAAAGACAACGATAGGGGCTTCAGGGGATAAGACTCATCGTATAAGCTTTATATGCTTCCCGTTTTAAATGTTGAGGAACATCTTCAACTACTTAGATCAATCTTAATTCTTAAAAGGGCAAAAAACTTGAAATTGAATACCGTAACTACATTTTTTTTGAGTCCACCCCATGGTAAGATGAAGGGCCGCTTAGGACCGAAACCTCTCAGAGTTAATTCGAATTAGCTAGATACACTGACTTTGAGAGTGGGGAGATGGAAAGGGAAAATTACCGTAACTACATGGCGATGCCATACTATACGTCTATACGACTATACCTATGGTTCTATACAAGCAATCAATATCGGCAGGGGATATTTTTTCTTCTTCTTTTCTTCTGGATAGAACAGGGGACCAAAATTAGCATCAGCACGTTGATCATACCCACGTGATAACTGATAAGCCTACAAACCTGATCCAACAAACAACTACTGTAGTCTGTAAGCATACTGAATAGTAAATAGATGGAGTCTTCCCCAGATAACTAGAAATCGTCCTCCAATCATATGCTCAAAATTTTAGATTAGTGTAAATGTGTAATAGTGTTTCTTATAGGTTGGGTGAAGTCAAATTGGGCTACACCTAACATATGTTGGTCCATCTTCTAAGTTGGATAAAAAAAATGGTGATCGACGACAATTAGATAACAAAGTTACTCAAATGACATTTGAAATTTTAAAATAGATTCGCTGATAATTCTCTAATTTTGACTGATCTTGGGTAATCTTATGCGTGACTTACCTTGTAGCAATAATTTTTGAAATTTTTTACAATAATAATTTGAAATTTCTCTAAAATAAACAAAATAAATTTCCTATTCCATTTTTGGGCCCCTTTCTTTATTATTTTGCCACATTTCACCACTAAAATTAAGTAAACAACTTTGAGTTGATCATGTGTCAAAATTTAGGCAAGACAGGACATACCGACATAAGATGGAAGAAAGTCAACACAAACTATAACATATAATATCATTTTCAAATATTCATTACAAATATTAATCTTGATAAGCACATCCTAAGTTAAGATTGTTTTAGTTTGGATCTTTTTTACTATGTTCCCATAATCACCCCAAAGTGTCATGAGTAAATGATGTCTTAGTCTCTAATTCTTGTTTACGTGTTAGTGGTGGTTTGGTTTGTATAACTTCCTAAGTTCCTATGATTATTGTTACTATTGCTTTCCATTTTAAAATATTAATTCCCAATCCTCTTATCAAATTATAATTTCACTTTGACATCTTTATTTTCCATATGGATTATATATCATCAATGCCTTGCACTTTTTATCCAGGCCAAGAAAGTGAAGTTTCTTTCCATATTTGAAGCAAACAAAATCTCAAGATAAGATAGTAGATAAAAAATAACTGCCTAAAATTTGAGATATGTTTCTAAAATATAAGTGAACTTTTTCGAATATAAGTAGAGTAAATTCATTATAGCTTTTAACATAGGGCGTGTTCGGCGCAAGCTTTTGATGTAGCTTTTAGTGTTTTGACTTAGTCAAAACACTAATTAAGAAAAATAGGAGTGTTTAGTTAAGTAGTGGTATGAGTAGCTTTTAGTGGTAGAAGTAGTGTTTTGGTAGTGTTTGTCAAAAGGTACAATTTGTAACTTTTGGAGTAGTGTTTAGTGGTGTATAATAAACTTTATATCAAAGTTTGATTTGAGTTTTTGGCTAATTGTTTTTAAACAGCTACTTTTACCGAACATCAACATATAATACCGCTACTTCGACAGCTAACAACAAAAGCTAAACACCAACCACTAACAGCTACCAGCACAGCTAACAACTACTATCACAGCTAAAAGCTACCACCGCATCTATCGTTGCCGAACACGCCCATAGACTTTGAAAAAGTATATTCTTTGTACATTAGAAACAAAACAGAAAATATTAGGGCCCATTCGGTATTACTGTGGTTTTCTGTTTTTTGGTTTTTTGATTTTCAAAGTGATATGATATATGTCCTATAATGAATAAAAAATTAGTCAAATTTATTGAAAACATTTTCTAAACTTTTTGTTTTTGGTTTTGCCAAAAACCAAAACCAAAACAAAAAATAACAGAACTCTAATTACAAAATACAATCCATTTATAATATACTTAAAAAAATTACAAAATATTTGCTCAAAAATAAGTTTACAAAATATAATCAACTAACTTATTTATCTTCCTAAGTATTTTTGAAATAATAAAACTATTACGATACTTTTCGATCAACTAACTAAAAAAAGAGCTAGATATGATCATGATGCTTATATTTTCAAAATATTACAACTTTTATAATACTACAAATTAGTATAAAAATCAAGCTATTTATCTTATATAGAATCCTATCCAAAAATAAAAAATCTTACTATACAAGACATAATTCAAGTTTCATTTTCCTTAATTTGAGCTAAATATAGAAAACTTTACTTGATTACAAAAATCTCCCTATAGAAAAGAGTGAGCCCCACCATCCACTAAGTAAGAAAAAGCCCAAAAAGAGTCCTCCTCCTCTCTAACCACAAAATCATTTCCTCTCCAAATATAATCCTTTTTTTCTCCAAAAAAAATAAAATTATATGTAAAATATATAGGAAGGAGCTAAAAGGAATTTTATAATAATTTTTTTTTTAGCTCCCTTCACACCTCTCCCTCTATCTCTCTGTAAAAATAATATTTTTACCTTTTTAAGGAAAAATATAATCTTTTTTTTTGGAAAGTAGAGAAAAAGGAGGATAAAAAAAAATAGTGAAGATGGGGTATATAAAAGTGGCCATCCCCAAACAATCGGATGAAGAAATAACATCTGCTTTCTTATGTTCCCAAGATCATCATCATATTCATCATAATCATCATCATAATAATAATAACGCTTCATATTCATCTTCTTCTTCTTCTTCAACCTCAAACTTATTAATGTCTTCTTTAGACCCAGAAAATGCTTCACGCCCTACTAATGGCGCTTCTCTTAATGAAACTTCTAACCAATCACAAACCGTTGTTGTTCCCCAAACTGCCCATCAGATTAGCACTGGTATTTTTCTCTCTCCTCTATTATTTCCTCATTATGTCACTTGTTTCCTCTTTCATCTAATTAGTATAAATTAAGTTTTCAATGGAAATTTATTTTTTGTCCGTTGAAATGTCATTTTCTTCCGTGTTTCATTTGAGTTGGGTCGTTTTTTTTATTTATTTATGCGTGTCCTTCGGTGATAATAAGTTGTTTGCGTGTTTGTATGTTGGCAAGTGTCGTCGTGAATTTATCATATATCCGAGTGTAAATTCCGTATATCATACAACTATGAAATGGTGGATATTTATCTTGGAGTAGGATGCAAATTGTATCTATGGTTTAATTTATGTGACATAACAAAGAATTGAAAATATAGATGTTTTTAAGGGTCTGTTCTCCCCAGCTTATTTTCAGTTCTGTTCAATTTAGTTCATTTCAGTTCCTAAATTATTATCATTACTATTAATTAGTTATAATTTAATTCAGTTCAATTCAATTCAATTCAATTAAGTTGTTTTATGCCGAAGAGAACAGATCATAACTCTGTTGATTAACATTAACACAAGAATGAAAAATATCTTTTTGATTTAGTCATCAGTCTTCATGCATCGCTATTCTCTCGGTTGGTTGCTCTTTTCCCGCTTTTTTGTTAACAAATGTTTGTTTGTATCGGTCTCTCACGGGTGCAATTCTAACTTCGAAAGGTCAAAGTGGTAACTTTTAAATTATAAATCTTACTTTATTTTTTCTTTTTGGGTCTATTTTATTAATTTTTTACTGTAAAATTGGACCCATATGCAAATTGCAGACTTGCAGTCCCTTATTGCTTATGTCACTCCTACAACTCTAGTTGCCACAAATTTCATGTAAAGAAGAATTTTCTGTTCACGAGGGATGATATCATGAATTCATGATACTAAATGCTACTTCCTCTGTTTTTTAAGTTACATTGCGATATTTGATCTTTATACTATTTACATACCTTATTTGACTATATGTTTCAACTGAAATACTTCTGTTTTTTTAGTTCCTACACTTTTTCACCCCGTTCATCACTTTGATCATTAATTATCTTTAGGGCATGTTCTCCCCAGCTTATTTTCAGTTCAGTTCCTAAATTATTATCATTACTATTAATTAGTTATAATTTAATTCAGTTCAATTCAATTCAGTTGTTTTATGTCGAAGAGAACAAGCCCTAACTATGCATAGCAAAAAAAAAAAATTAAAATTTTGATATTATGAAATTTTCATTAACCTGAATCAAACAATATCCCATTTGACTATGTTATTTCTTATAATAAATCGAACAATGTTAGTTGGTGAATAGTAATACTGTAGAAGCGTAATATCTAAAATTATACGGAGGAACGTTCTTTTATACTTGTATGAGGTTATTGAAGATAGCACCCAAAAAAACAAGGTTATTGATTTCATGGTGATGTATATCTTCAAAAAGTTAAATTTTGTTCCTTTATTAATAAATTCTCCAAGTAAAGATATTAATGGTCAAAGTTGTTCATTAGCCGGGCCTAAAAGCTACCGTGCCAAAGTTTAACGAACAGAGAAAGTATCACACTAGGGTAGAGTGTATACAATCCAATTAATTTGAAAAGTATTGATATACTAATAATCTGTCTACAAGTATTTCTTTGTCTTAGTTAGTACTACTGATATTTCTGTAAATGTTTAGTATGTTGAATCTACTTCTAGTCTTCTACACTACTGATATCTTCTGTAATGTTTTTTTTACTGTGGGATAGATTCATGGCTGCAAGCTGGTTTTGTTCTGACAACTGGAATAAACAGTGCATATGTACTTGGATATTCTGGGGCCATTATGGTTCCTCTTGGATGGATTCCTGCAGTACTTGGACTACTGGCTGCTACTGGAATTTCTCTCTATGCAAATTCCCTTGTTGCTAAACTTCATGAATTTGGTGGAAAAAGACATATTAGATACAGAGATCTTGCAGGATTTATTTATGGTAGGACAAAAATGATCATGACTAAGTACTTTGTTAAAGAATTGTTTCTTTTAATGCATAACTTTATCAAACTAATTATTGAGCTAATACCACAAAAATATGTATATTTTTCAGGTCCTAAAGCTTATTCACTTACCTGGGCTTTGCAATATATTAATCTTTTCATGATCAACACTGGTTTCATCATACTGGCTGGTTCTTCTATTAAGGTAAATCTGAAATACTTACTCTTTTTCGTTAAAGATCGCAACATCTTGACTTTCACGCACTATTTTTTACCATAAGTGGTCAAAATTTACTAACTTTGATATCAAAGGTCAAAGTGCTGCGATTTTTATATAACTGGAATTGATTTGGGATTATAGTATGGCTAAAGTATATTGGTTTTAGTAGATATTGAGACAGCAACTATGTTTTTGTAGGCTGCATATACTCTGTTCAAGGATGATGGCGTGTTGAAGCTACCATATTGTATAATCATTGCGGGGTTTGTATGTGCGCTATTTGCCATAGGGATACCTCATTTGTCTGCTTTGAGAATTTGGCTTGGAGTTTCAACGTTCTTCGGTCTGATTTACATTATAATAGCTATTGCTCTTTCACTTAAAGATGGTAATATGCTTAGTTCCATTTCCAGTTTCTACCCTTCTTTTTAATTTTTACAGAACACTTAAACTTGAACAGTTGAACTATTATTCCTCAATCCTCATATGTGGGTGTGTTATACTCCATGTTAGGAAGTATTATTGAACTGTTTTTCACCATACATAATAAGTTGTAGTTAATTCAGACATTAAATGAGGAAATGTAGTGAACATGTGAATTATATTTCGATCTATGATAAACTCGTATACCATATTCATGAATGCCGAAACTCATTGTGTATAAGTGACATGATCATTTTGATGTTCTTGTTAGAGTTGCAGGAGTGGTTGCTGAAACCTTCCCGGTGGTAAGATTTTATTATATGTAATCTTTTTACTGTTTATGGAAACTCTGCTACTATAGCTGCCTTATTTTGCTGCATTTAAACTCATCTTGCATCTATGGAAAAGCTATATTTAGTTCATCCTGTATTACTTATTTAAATGTTTGCATACATCTTTGAACAACCAAGGTTATGGTTTGCATCAATAAAAAGAGTTAGAATTCCTAAACGGAGTCACTTTTTAGAGGATAAGGGTCATTCTAAGTTTTGATGTGTTAAATTTATTACTGATTTGCAAGAAATTAACAACAGGCATGCTTAAACTTGCTTTACTTTATTTTACATGATCTCTCATATAGCCAGAATTTGGAGCCTGCTTGTCCATGGCATAGGCTGAAAAATATGCTTTCATCTCAAATATGTATATATGTCATACGTAGTCGCTTAGGTTCTGTTTTCCACCTGATATAAAGATTTGTGCTCTCAGTTATAAGATCTAGTCCATTTTGATGTAGCCTGGACTAATCTGATCTGATATAATATGATTTCAACAAGAATGAGTAAAAAGTTCCTTATATAAGTTGAAGAGAACATAACCTTAATTATCTGGCACTATGGTTATAGTTCAGCTATGAACTAACCATGCTTTGTCTTGCTTCTGATGTTATAAACTAAAATCGGGCATGTGGTGAAAATGGTGATTTTACAGGAATCCAATCCCCGCCAAGAGACTACACCCCTCCGACAAAAAGAAACCAAGTATTCACAACTATTGGAGCAGCTGCTAATTTGGTGTTTGCATTTAACACAGGAATGCTTCCTGAGATTCAGGTCTCCCTCTGCCCCTTAATATCGATTCACAAATCTATTTAGCACTTCAGTCCTGATCTATGTTACTCGGACTTTAAATGACTTCTGGTACTCGTGTTGGACCTCAAAACCTTCCAGATCCGAGTAAACATAGGAGTCACACTCTTAATTTTCATTTCTGATATGTTTTTGTGTGATTGAACTTTGGAAACAGGCAACAGTAAGGAAGCCTGCGGTTGAAAACATGATGAAAGCCCTGTATTTTCAGTTCACCGTTGGAGTTGTACCCATGTATACTATTGTATTTATTGGTTATTGGGCATACGGCAACAAAACCTCATCTTATTTGCTGAGCAGTGTCAATGGTCCCGTTTGGTTGAAGGCCTTGGCTAATATTTCCGCCTTCCTTCAAACTGTCATTGCTTTGCACGTACGTTTACATCGCTTCACTGATTTTAAATACTGTCTGATACAAGTAAAACTGAGAACTGACAGTGATACTGAACGTGTTACACTTTTGTTTCGTGTTTTTCTCAGATATTCGCGAGTCCAATGTATGAATACCTAGATACAAGATTTGGGATCACAGGAAATGCATTACATCCCAAAAACCTCGGATTTCGAGTAATCATAAGGGGAGGTTACTTAGCACTAAACACATTAGTTTCGGCCCTTCTACCGTTCCTAGGGGATTTCATGAGTCTAACAGGAGCTATAAGTACTTTCCCACTCACTTTCATCCTAGCAAATCACATGTATTTCAAGGCCAAGAGGAACAAGTTGAGCTTAGCAATGAAGATATGGCTTTGGGTGAATATTGTTTTCTTCTCATGTATGGCTCTAGCTTCCTTCATTGCAGCTTTGAGACTAATTGCTACTGACTCCAAAGAATTTCATCTGTTTGCTGATTTGTGAAGAATTTATTAAAGTATAATTAACACATATTCAAATGTTTAAGTAATTAATTAGATTAAGTGTGAGTTTAGTAGAATTTTCTTTTTCTTTCTTTTTTTTTCCTTTTAACTGTAGTGTACACATCCTATTGGCTTGTATTGTCCATATGGGATTTTCCTATGATTCTTCATAGTGGTAAAATTGTACTGCATTGTGTTGGAGAGAAGGATAAAGAAATGAAATAAGAAAAAGAAAAGGAAGAATATAATTTTTCCCCCACTTGCTTTTTCTCTTTTGTTGCTTTTCACCAACATCATGCATTTTTATGCTTTTATAATTTGCCTATTTTCATCTTTATGCCGAAGTCATACTCCATATTGCCTTTATTGAATATATTAGGCTCCTACGACTCAAATATATAATGGATGAGTTTATTCTTCTTAATGCAAAGGAGAGAGTGCGTGGAGCGTCCAATAATCAATACATAATGTTTGGTAACATAAATAGTCAAATCAAATACTTCTGGTAGACCGTAGATTTTTTTTTATGTCTAAACCTCAACTCGTACGGTATCTTGGTCCAGTATTTATGGGCTAGGCATTTGAGTGTAGCGGAAAAGATAAGGGAATCCTCGCTCCTAAGCATCGGTTGGGAGGATTCTATCTTGTAAACTATGACTACACCATGCAAGTTTGGTTTTGGTAGACCGTAGTTGCCTAGGTGGCATATTCATTTAATGACCAATATACTACGTTCAACTACTAACAGGTCTGAACACTCTTTTCCATTAATTATAAATTGAATGTACATATTTAAATTGAATCCAATAAAATCACATGAATATACACAATATATAAAGTTTAATAATATTCAATGTTACACTATTATCTGAGTTTATGATGATCACATAGGAGATCGATTGTCAATAATTAGTACTCCTATCGTCTCATGTTAAATATCGTAAAGGAAGAAAAATTGGTATTAATTGATGAATGCATGACAAAATCATTCGTCAATTGGTCTAATAAACGTTTGATTTAGCTTAATATTTCTACATTAGCTCTTTAATTGCAATCCTAAGGGCTATATATTTACTTTCTTTTTATATTTACTCCTATTATCTTTTGTTTTTTAGTATTCTGCTTATATATATTAAGAGGTGTCTTTACTTTTATAACAGATTGGTCAATAGAGGACTAAGGGGTAATGAGAGAGGATAAAGAAAGCAATCAGCAAATGTAAAAACCTAACTGTACGTGGAACCTCTTTGAACATATCTTTTGGGAATATCCTTATCAAAGTTGATATTAGTAGTGTCAATTGACCCCAATTAAATTTGAAATAGTTTAAAAAAATTACCTTATTTCGATTTTCAAGTATTCTTCTATAAATTGATAACTTAATCCCAATTAAAATACGATGATTTTTTTAACCCCCACACGGTTAATCTGTTTTTCAAAAATCCGCCACTACCTACAATATGCACTATATTGATTAATGACTACACCCAATAAACACACTCTAATAGTCTTAACTTACCCTACCATATCTCTCTAGTCGACTACCTGCCCATTAACAAAGTCTAATAGCCGGTCATGCTTCATGGACTTTCATTACAGTTACAGCATTCGAGGAAAAAAACAATGTAACAACACGACAACGTGAAATCAAAGAAAATCTGTTCGATCACAGCAGTTATTTTGAATAAATAAAGTTAAGATACTGTTTTCTTATTTGGTCATTCTTATTGTACAGACAGATACTAATCAATAAGTTGTTTTTATTCTAATGAGGCAAAATATATTACTTATTATGAACAGCTACCTCGTAACTAGTAAATCAGGGTAAAAATTGTATTTATTCAACAAGCAAATGAAGCACGTAAGTTACTCGTATTGGCAAAATTTGTCACGAAAGCTTGTGAAAGCTATAGATATGCTATGCTTTCTTGCATATGGGCTCCGAATATTATTGGATAAAATTTCAACTTTAAGGAAACAAATCACAATTCACAGCTTAGCTTGAGATCGATTGAATATATTCCCTCCTATTAAAGATACTCTAGTATTTATCTATACCATATTAGGTTGTACGAAAGAAATTTAACATTTCCTAAAAGTTACTCCTACTTATGGTTGGTGAAATAATTAGACTATTGAAAAAGTGTTAAAATGTGTCGTCTATGCTAAATTAGAATTATCCAAACTAATCGGCGATTAAGGTTGGCTGCATAGTTATGGGCCCTCTTTCCACCCCCGTGACGGTGTTCGATTCTCACCTCTTACAACTTACGAGAAGGTTCCCCAATTTCCCCCCTTTTTTACAAGGGAATTCTCCTTATCAAAAAAAATGCTAAACTAGTATTTATATTTACTAACACAATATTTTGGACACGTATCAATACCTCAGTTTGCCGCTTTATTAAAAAAATTTAAAGTTAATTTAAGCACAACTTATTACACAAGTGATAACACTTTGTTGGCGATTTGTTTTTTATTTTAACTTTCTAAGTGAAATGACAAGTGCATTAATTAGGAGACCATGGTGATATGGGGAGATCTTCAAAGAAAAATGATTCTCCCGACTTATGTTTATTTTATTTATGATCAACCTCACTTTGTATTAGTTTACTTCGTTTCAAATTATAAAGAAAATCAATATAATACTAGCATATTGCACTAATTAAAAATTAATATACTTAGGGTTCATATGGTTTGATGGAAAACATTTTCCATGAAAATATTTTCTGGTGGAGAAAACAAATGAATATTAGTTATTCTTTGTTTGGTTTGATGAAAAACTATTAAGGTAAGAATTAAGGAGAAAATGGAGATATCGACAATGAGAGAATGGAGGAAAAATGATTTTCTTCCAAATTTTGGAAAATGGATGAAAAACTATTTTCCTTTTTAACCTCTTGTTCGACCAAACAACAAAAAATGGGGGAAAATATTGTCTTTCAAAACAATTGGAGCCTTAATTACGACCTATTGGAACAATATAAGTATAATTTATGAACGAAACCTAGTACTTCCTTGGTTTTCTTTGTTCTTCCTACTTTGACTTTTTTCTCTCTTAAAAAGGTTCTAAATAAAAAGAACAAATATAAATTGAGGGAGTAATAATTGGAGAAAAAATTATTTGAGTTTGAAAGGTTTACATTCTTACCATACTCTCTATTTAGTTGCTTGGTTACAATATGGAAGTGTGGATGCCAGTTGCCATGTGATCAAGTGGATCCATTTTTGACTAATCACATCTACAAACCTACCCTATTGGGCTAGGCCTACCGGTGTATTTATGGATAACTTTTATCTCAGACCCATTATCATATGGATCCGCCCACCTAAAATTTTTTCTTTATATAGATCGAAAATGTAGCTGCAGGACTAACTTACAATAGTTTGGTGAGGGGGACCGTGATCTGGACACAAAAGCCAAATTTGCGTTGGGCTCACCTAATGAAAATCCATTATCAACTGTGGATAATTACTCCCTTTACCTAATTTATTCATGAAGGGATTTTTAATAGGTTAGTTGAACCTTAAATTTGTGAATGTGAATCAAATTTTTGCCTATACTATAGCTATATTAGCTAATGCCTAATAGCCTATACTTGTAGAGTGATTGACAATCGCATCAATATGATATTAGTTTTTTTTTTATATATTATGTACAGGTTTTACATGTTCTCAATAGGTTAAGGAAGGCATTAACTTTGTGAGTTGATTAAAGTTATTTATTATGCCTTATTATAATTATCATAAAGTCTTGAGTGATACCGTCTCAATTTTGGACTCGCTCAACCTATTTTTTTTTCCTTGTTCCACCTTCATTTTCCTCCTCCTCCTTCTGCCCCCCTCCCCTCTCTCTGGTTTTCTCCTCCTACATCACCTTCATCTATGTCACGCTAGTGCTTGGTTTTCTCTTGCTATACTTACGATATGCTCATTCTAGTCTTTTCCATTTCCCCTATCTAGAGAGACATGTCTCAGCCAAGATGCTTTATTTGTACTTTCTTTGCATTAAAGTACCAATTGTATAATCTTCTAGTGGGAGTGTAATGCATATACATAACTAACTTTGTCCAAGATCATATTACCTCCATTTCATGAAAAAGTATCAGCTGTTTTTTGCGAGTTGTTTCATACAAAAGTACCAACTATGTATATTAGGATGAAAGATGTACTTCCTTCGTTTCTTTTTAAATGCAACAATTGGGACTTTTCCACTATTCACACCTACCACTTTGACTAAGATTTGTGATTTGTACATAATGAAAAATATAGTCAAGTGAGATCTTGTTAGATTTGTCACGTGACCTACTTTCATAATATGTAATTTTTATAATTTTTACCTATATGTAATTATTGATATTTATGATCAAAGTAATATCTCGTTGCACGCGAAAAGTCCAATTGTTGCGTTTAAAAAGAAACTAGGAAGTATAATGCTTTATTTACATTTTACCCACACTTTTCTCTTCAATGTTGATCTCTATCTCCTCTAAAAAAATGTTGATCTCTATCTCTCTTAAAATATAAAATATGCATACACTCTCTATTTTCATTACTCCTAAATAAAGTTAAAAAAAATCAAATGTACCTAACTTTTTACTCACTCTATTAAATTTGACTTAAAGTATGTATATATAGTTACGAGTATTTTTTCGTGAAAAGGATGATGTATATCTACCAAAATAAATATTCTTGCTTCTTAATTTTGATTTATTTTTTCTTCTCAAAACCGATTTAAAGGGGTGATTGGTTGCAAAAGTCCCATTCTGAAAAACCAATTTTCCTATTTCACATCCATCCTCAACAATAAAACTTAATAATAAATTTTATGCCTTGTGTCGTTCCTTTAAACTACTGCACTACAAACTTGAAAGAGTTGGAAGAGAGGAAGCCATATGGAGGGTTTCAAATCTGTCAATATGCATTTTACTTATATAAACAATAATTAGTATCTAATCCGAGCTTAGCTTGGATTTATTATAGTAGTATGAGCTAAAATCTATTTATAGGTTAGTGGGTTAAATTGTATGTCTCACTTTTCATAATTAATCGAAAATCGTAACAAACCTAGTTTGTGAAAAATAATTGTACAAATTACTTAAGATTTTGAGTTTAAAAAATGATCAATTTTCTTATAGAAGGCTGTACTTGCTTTAATATTTTACATACAAGTTAGGTAGAAAAAAATTTACAAATTGACTTTTGTGTCACGGTTGATTATTGCTTTTAGTAGAAAGAAAATATTTAATTTACCAAAAAAATGAATCAATTTTCAATAGTCTTCAATTTTATCAACATAAGTAAGGTTGAATTGAAACATAAAATCAATTTCAACTAATAACAAGTCAGTTTCAATCTAAAGTTTTATTTTAATCATTGAAATATCAGTAAATTACATAAAATTAGTAAAACTATTTAAATCATCAATACTAAATTTTGATTTATAAAAATTAAAAAAATAAAGTACGAAGAAATAAGAGTCGCAGGCATTAGTAAAAATTACTTTAATTTTTTTTTTGAGGAAATCTTTAATTATGTAAAAAAAATCTTTTTTTTACAGGAATTATGTAAAAAATCAAGTAAAGTGAAGAGGGCTTATGTCTAACTAGGGGTGAAAGTTAGTCGGATAAAAACCAAAATCAAATCCAATCCTATCCGAAACAATAATTCGGATTGGATTCAAACTATATTCGGATTGAGATTTTTATGGAAAAATGAATTTTCGGATCGGATTGGATTGAGGGTAATTGGATCCGGAAATTCAATATAACAGAATAATAATATGCTTGTATTATGTATTATGGATTGGGCTAGCTTAAGTGCTTAACTGATTTATTTTTTAAAAAAGCCCAATGCTTAAGTGTTGTTGTATTCTTTCTTGTTGAACCGAACTTGTCAGATTATGTGTTGTTGGATTGAGCAACCTCAATGACATGTTACGTTATGTTGTAATGAATTAAAGCCTATGAGTTTGTTATTAGTTTATTAATGGACTATGTGGTTTGTAATGAATTATAAATTTGTAAATTATAAAACTATTGGGCTAGTGTTGTTGGCTTGTCGCACCTAATATTTTTTCATAAAAAAATAGTTTTAAAAAATCAAAATTTCTAATCGGATGCAATCTATAGTTTGAAAATTCAGATTAGATTGGATGAGATTCAAACTCTAATTGGTTTGGATTCGGATTGGAAAATTGAAATCCAAATTTTATTCGGATCATATTGGATTAGATCCAAGTCTAAAAGATACACCGAACTTTCACCCCTAGTCTTAACTAAAAATTAAAATTAATTAATTAATAGGGTTTATTAAAAAATTGCAATGTTGTAAAATAGAAAAAGAAAAAGAAAAAGAAAAGAACGATGTAGAAGAAAACACGAAAACGTGCTAAGGTCCAATTCTCCCCTGCTCAAGCAGGTACCACGGCGATCTGCAGCGGCGCGCATCAACATCCGCCTACTACTCCATTGCCGCACGCCGGAAACTCACTTTCTCTCTCCTAAATTTCTTCCATCTCTCTCCATTTCTTTATCTCAATTACTTGAAACTTCTGCGACATTTTGCAGAAATCTCTGCAAATTCAGTTCTTCTTCGGTCAATTTGTAGTTCAATTTAAAGAATTTCATATCGTATCATATTCCTTTCAACTGCACCTTGTATATGATCCATTAATGGCGAAAATTAGGGATAGAACTGAGGATTTTAAGGATGCTGTTCGCCGTGAAGCCGTTTCTTTGGAGTACGATGAGGTATTTTCTCTCTCATCCTTTTGCTTTTTGATCAAATTGGCGATTCTATGGAATTCGTTGGTGTTTAATTAACCTAGATATATATTTGATTCCTGATGCTTAATTAAACTATATCTAAGTTTGTTTCCTTTTATTTTGATGTGTATATTGGAGATTTGGAGTAACTTGCATTTGTATAAATGTAGAAAGTAGTTCTTATGAAGTTTGTTTAATTTTTGCTGTGTCAGTCTAAATTGGGTGCTATAATGGCTTCATTCATCATACACAAGCCTCGCGAAAGGACTCAATTCATGAAAGCTTCACTTAAAACAGTAAGTGAATTGTTTTTACACCATTATATAAGAGTGAACTTGATTAAATGAAGAATATTTTGGAGCTTATTAATGCTACTGTGTGCTGATATTTTTGTGGAATGATGGATTTCTGGCTTTTTTAGCTTGAGAGTATTAAAGAGTTGGATCAGTTTTTGATGAAACATAAGCGAGATTATGTGGATTTGCATCGGACAACGGAGCATGAGAGAGATAGCATTGAGCAGGAAGTAAGTTCAAACCTACTATAATTAGGAATAAATTTGAATTCCATGCCTTTGATTCAAGTGTTGGTCTCAATGTTAACTTCATTCTTTAACACAACAACTTCAGATATGTTTGATTTTCTTTGAGAGGTAGATTTATAACTTAATGGTAATGCTTTGGGTACTTGCATTTTAGAGCAAAGAAGATTTTTCTTTGTGATGTGTTGAATTTGTTCACTTTAATAGGAATTGGTAAAAGCATGGATGAGGTGCACTGAGATTTTTAAGATTGATTGGTTTCTTGCGTTTTTGAATTTTGTTTGTAAATGCTGTTTCTGCCTCTTTCTTATGATCCGCCTGCTTTGCCTACAGTTTGTGACGGTAAGCTATTGGACTGGTTACTGTATCTGCTGAAGGAAGATATTTTTGTTTCTAGAATATTATTGTAACTGGCCCAAATTCTGAACTGGAGAGGACTCTAAAAGCCTCCTGCTTTCTTGGGTAGATATAGATAGAGAGGCGCTTCTGGACTTTTCATGCTGTCAAAGAGCTGACCTATGATTTGTTCAGCTGTCAAAGAATTAAGCAATGTTAAAGATGACCAGTGCTTAATTGATCTTGTTATGGACTGCATTCTTTTAATAGTCTCTTTCTTACAATATGGGATTGAATACATTCCCTGAAATGCTAAATGATTTTTCTAAGCTAATAGCCTACGTATGATATGAAAGATAAAGTGCCAAACAATGTTATTTATGTTATGATTTGCCTGTATAATGGCTTATTAGTTAATCAGTCAAAACGCAATACTATACAAGTTAATTGATAAGGTAAATTTTAATTGATCATGAATTCTTTGACAAATATGCAGGTTACTTCTTTTGTTAAACTATGTCAAAAGCAGATAGACGTTCTAAAAGCTAGTATAAATGATGAAGAAGCCAACTTGAAGGGTTGGCTTGGTATGCGAATGGCTTCCAATGCTGATACAATTGCGCATAAACATGGAGTGGTATGTATGAATTTTAAGGATAGTCTTATCTGCCTTTTATTTTATAGATAAGTGTAGTCTTTCTTTACTTCCTCTGCGTCTCTTTTGTTGGGGGTGGGGTGCTAAGATTGGCGCTACGACTCCGTTCCTCCATGAGACTTGGAATGCATATTTATACTCTTTTTCTAGTACGTGCTTTGAGCTTTCTTGTCTGTGTTTGGTTAGAGATGTGTTGGTGTCGTTACCTGCAAGTGTAATTCGACAAGTAGAGAGATGATCAAAATATTTGAAGCTTGATGAAAATGAGAATGGAATGTTAATTTCAATTTAGTGTGCACCTGTTTGAAGAATGAGGTATCGCTTATATACTCTGACCTTATTTGTGGACCTTTGGAGATACTCTTTTACGCACCAGCTCTTTACTTCCTTATCGTGGCTGCCCAGTTTCCTTCTAAGAATTCCTTCATAATATGTGCTGTATGCCCAGATTTCCTGTTCATGGCTTGTGCATTAAGGGTTCATTTTGGTGTGTATCAGATCTAAAAACTACCTACGCTAAAGCAACTGCCATTCAAATCCTGTATGGTTGAGATTCTCTTTCATGCACCAGTTCTCTACCTCCTCACCATGGATGCCCAGTTACATTCAAAGTATTCCTTGATTATCTGTGTAGTATGTCTTGTACATCAAGGATTCGTATCTTTGGTGTGTATTATTTCTAAAATCTACCTATCCTAGCCCAACTGCCATTCAAACCCTGTATGGTTGATCCACTGGCTATCCTATTGCCAGTGAACTGTGTCCCTCCCTGCTGTAGGGTATGGTTTGATGTGAAATCGAAGATCTAAATTTACTACTTTGTCAGTGCATGAACATGCCACTCTATGGCAGTCGCTGTTTTTTAGATTGACGAAACTTACATAGTGGCAAGGTAAGATTTCCTATGGTTATTTGGCTCTGAACTCTAATCGCAATGGTTCCATATGTAACTCTATGTTTGCCATTTTTCTTTCCAAAGCAGAAATGCTTTTGTTTTTTGCACATTTCAATTGAAGCTTAAACAATCCTACAGGTTTTGATATTAAGTGAAAAGCTTCATTCAGTTACATCAGAATTTGACCGGCTGAGAGCTATACGGTTCCAAGATGTTTTGAATAGAGCAATGCCCAGAAGAAAACGAAACCGTATCCCTGAGTCAAGTGCAACAGACCACTTGAAATCGAAGCATCTAGAGGTTAAGGAACCTGATGAAGTGGAACCCAGTCCCCAAAGAGTCCAAGAGCTGCTTTTGGATGATGATACTCGTGCACTTCAGGTTATTAGTTGCATGTGCATTCTGATATATTGGAAAGTATCAATGCACATTATTTCTTAGTATTTGCCCGTTGATTTTGTTACAATTACATCAATTCCTGTGTAATGTAGGTGGAGCTGAGTAATCTTCTAGATGCAGCTCAACAAACTGAAACCAAAATGGTGGAGATGTCTGCACTGAATCACCTCATGTCTACACATGTTCTCCAGCAAGCCCAACAGATTGAGCATTTGTACGAACAGGTTTGGTTTTTTGATTGACAGACCTTGAGTGCTTTTGGTTAACCTGAACAGTGATTGCAAATAACTTTATCAACCCACTGGGTAATCATGATACGGAATTTAATACTTAGTAGATTACAACTCAGCAATTACAGCAAATACAATTATTTTCTATTTTTATCTCATGTGGGTAATCCAGCTATGTGTAGCTTTGGCCACAGTGATTATGTATTGATCTACAGTTGAATTGAAACTACAAATGTACATAAACCTTCATCCTTCTAAAAGTCTCCCTTGTACTCCCTCGGTAGTTCTTTCTGTATTTATTAAGTGCCATTTAATCATTATCATAGCCATTAGCCACCCTCATTTCAGTATAGTGTTAATACAATTATCAGAGAGAAACCTTGGATCTACATATAGCTTACCGTGTTTTGTGCATGTAGGCAGTTGAAGCAACGCACAATGTGGAGCTTGGCAACAAAGAGTTGTCTCAGGCCATACAGAGGAATAGTGGTAGCAGAACATTTCTTTTGCTATTTCTGGTTGTACTTACTTTCTCAGTCTTGTTTCTTGACTGGTATAACTAGTGTATGTAAATATCTGGTCCAACATTTGCAAGCTCATCATCAGCCATCATTCTAGTAGGCAGTCCTTGTTAATTTTTTCATGGAACTGGGACTCTGCCAAGATCTGTGCATGGTCATGACAAAAGGTACTGGGGTTGGGAGACTAACGATTCGACCAATATGACTTCAAATTGAGATTATCTTTTAGTTTGAATTTTGTGTGTGTGTATTTATTATATATTAGCACGATAAAAAGTAAATCCCATAAATTGAGTTTTTTTTTGTGCTCAAGGCTCAAGCTAACATTTTGATTCTCTTTAGACTCCTATGACATGTTTGTTCATCATTGAAAGTTATAAGCTAAGACGTCGAAGTTTATTCTTCATGTTGTGAAGGAAGTTCCGCATTCAGCTTTTTACGTCAAGGATATAGTACCATTTTTCTTTTAGAAGACTGCGTTTATGCCCCTTTTACTGCTTGTCTTTTTTTAAGGTATCTTCATATCTCTGAAATCCCTTGCCCATGATGGGAAGATGTGATATGTTTGTTCTCCTATCAAGCATACATAGGCTAAAGGTCAAAGTATTTGACTTTTGGAAGACATTTGTTAATCATTGAATTTAGGAAGACATTCATCAACAATTGTAGTACTACTTAAGATAGGAAATGTTATACCTAAATGATTATTCTAATTGATTTGTCTGTTTACCTTGTTTATTAAGGTGTCAAGGAGTTTAGTTGCAAACATTTGTGAAACAGAGAAAACATTTTTAGCATTATTATCTCCTTAGGGCTATCTTGAACCTGTTTCTCCACAAAGGAAGTGAAGTGCTTGAGAAGGGAGGTGATAAGAGGGACAGACATGGATTTCACCTCCAAATTATCCATCACTATATATCTCATTGGCCCTTTCACTTATCCTCGAGTTCCGTTAATTGAAGCTTTTGGATTAACCAAAGGGATAGTAACAGAAGTCATTGCTTAAAGCAATAAGTGTTTGTTGAGATTCGTCTCCAAGTACTCATCTTGAAGAGATTCCAAGCTTTTGTAGAGATCTCCAAAGGACCCTATCATGTCTTTTGGTTTAGTTTCATCAAGGAGTATGACAACATTTGCAAGCGGCAATGATAGAAGGTGGAAGATAAAATACACAAGTTCTTTTCCTGCTTCTAAATATACCACCTTGCTTCTACTATGATATTCAAGCTAATCATCTTAGAGCTTTCGACAAACATAGTGGTTGAAGTATAGGTTAGTTGTTGCGGTAGCTGCAAGCGGTCTGGTAGTTGCTATTTGAGGTTAGTTGTTGCATTAGTTGTTTAAATTCATGCATTGTGTTTATGAAATAAACATCAAATTTAATTTCATTACAATGACTTCGAAACAGTCAATGGTACATTGAGACTGTTATATTCAACTTATTTTTACTTATCTAAACTTAACTTAACTTATCTGAACTTATTTAAACTTATAGACCTTATCTGAACTTATTAGACCTCATTTTATGGCTGTCAAACCTTATTTTTCTGATAAAGAATGAAAATAAAGTGAATAGAACAAACTCATTATGTTTACAAAACAGGAGAATTAGAATTATATTCTTCATAACGAAGTCATAGAGCAGCAAATTACAACTGTAGTAGTTGAAGAGTGACTAGGGTATGAAGAGAACCTACAGCCAAGTTAGAAATTGTCGAGGCCTTGTTTGGCCATCGAATCAGCAACAACATTCGAACTTCTCCAAAGCTTTCTAGCTAGCGTTTTTGACGTAGTTTAGGGTGAAGTTTAGATTTCAAGGATCTCCACAATCCTCATTGCAATATCTCACCGCATTAACTGAATAGTGCTCGTATTCAATAATCAACAACTTATTGGAGAAAGTTGTAGCCTGAGGGTTGTGGAATAAGTAACTAATACGGGAAAGGAAATCATGAATAATAAGTACTCTGTCAACAACAATATAGCATACTTCATAAATCTTCGAAAAGATGCTAATTTCTGATCCCCAAATCATCAAAAAAACATAAAATTCTAAGATAACATTAGCTTCAGCAAAACAACATAAACACCATATACAAATGTAATCCGATGCCCAAAGGCCAAAGCATTTGAACTCTGGAAGATATTCATTACTAACAAGTATTTAATAATTAAGACGGCAAAAGCGGTATAGAAAAACACAACAAATAAGCACCAGCGAATATGTAGGAATACGGTAGATGGCAATGATTTATATTCCATAGCTATATGAAGGTAAAGGTCCTGGATCCGCCACTGGTTTGCTAGCCTTTGCATGCACAATTTCCGTCCCAAGGAAGACAGTAGTCAGCACAGATTTAGTCTCCAAAGACGCTTTCAGTATCGCTATTTCCTGCACGCACACAAATATAACACAATCAACTCAAAATCACTCCAGTTCCGGAACTTCCCTTTCGTAACACAATCAACAACACATAAACCAAAAAAGAAATAGAAGATCAAGGTCTGGATAAAGAGCTTAAGTAGTTATTTATGACATTCTTAATTACCTCTTGAGGGCTAAGTTGAACCTGTTTTTCAACGAGCGAACTGAAGTCCTTGAGAAGGGGGATAACGAGAGAGACAGACATGGGTTTCACCTCCAGATTATCTGTCACCATATATCTCATTGGCCCCTTCACATATTTTTGAGTTCCGCTTACAGAAGCATTCGGGATAGGTGAAGAATTAAAAGCAGGAGTCATTGGCTTAGGCAAAGAGTTCTTGCTGAGATTTGTCTCCAAGTACTCATCTTCAAGTGATGCCATGCTTTTATAGAGATCTCCAACAGACCCTACCACGTCTTTCTTACTTTCATGTAGGAGGCTGACGACAGTCGCTAGTGGCAACGACAGAAGGTGGAAGATAAAGTCCACAAAATCTTTTCCTGCTTCTGCAAATACCACCTTGTCTGTCTTTGTGTCAATTATGATCTTCAAGCTGATTAGCTTAGCCCCAGAAATTGACCCAGCCATTATGAGATAATTTGCTTAGTGCAAGTGATTGTTTGGTGAAGGTGATAACCACAGGTGATGATGTTTCCTTTGTCTTATGTTCTTATCTCTGTGAAATCCTCAGTTTCTTTTTCTGGTGAACAGATTAAACACTTTAGTTAGCATTTAATTTAAGTTCAGTTAAGTCTTGTATAGTTGCATAATCCGAAATAAAGTGTTGGAAACAATATCTAGGGGACAGGGGGTTGGGATCTCCCTAGTTACATTAGGGGTCGCATTCATTCTTCTACAATCTTTAGCCATCGCGTCAGCCAACTTCTTGTGCTTCCGTCCAACATGCTTAAACTTCATCGCCTAGAAGATCTTGCTCAATTCCCTACAAATCGGTCAGTACATGAGAATTTACGTCTTTCCCTATCCATTTGTTGATTTAGAAGTTCAATGGCACTTTTAGAATCCGAGCAAACCATGAGTTTTCGGATTTGTTTGCATTGTCCAAGGGCCAAGACATCCCTTGTAATTATCATCTTTAGCTTTGTAATTATGCCTTGTAATTCTTTGTCTATATCTCTTATGGTTGTTATTCTAGATTACCAAGCTAGTGTACGAGTTCATTCACATGGAGACTAATTTTTGCTCATTTAGAACTCTTTTTTTTAATATATTTTGCTCATTTAGATTATTTAAAAAAAACAATGAGTAAAAAATAACTTAGGTGTTCCATACTCACGGTACTCCCGGGTGTATGATAAATTTTGTACCATTGTACTTTGTAAAGCCTATTGCTATTTGAAGGCAATTTCTCTCATTTGTGGAACAAATGAGTGCAGGAGCTTCACATAAAATAATTTGAACATAAGCATCACAAAGCTAGGACAACAAATATAAATTCCTTCACTAAAAAAAAAACCAACCGCAAAATTTCCAAGGTAAATTAAAGAAGTAACAAAGCAGATGAGTTAGGCCCTGTTTTTTTGGACTAAACTGGGCTGAACTGAACTAAACTGCGAGAAACTGAACTGGTGAGAAACTAAACTGAACTGAAAATAAGTCCAAAAGAACAGGGCTCAGCCGTCCTTCGGGGAAGAAGACAGAATGAAACAAAAATAAATAAAATCAAATTATAAGACAAAATGAAACAAAAGATAAAATAAATTCAAACAATCACACAGAATGAAACAAGCAATAAGTACGAAAAACACCAGATCAATAAATTGCAAATAAATCTAGTAGATCAGAGACAGTTTAAAAAAGAACATCATCATAGTACATAGGATAAAGGTAAGAAGGTAGAAGAGGAGAGAAATTAAAAATAGGGGGGACAAAACTAACAGTGGTTGCCTACGGAGCCTGCTAGTCGGAGGAATATATTTCCGGTCTTCGTCGGACCCTTCTGTTCGGCAGCAAAGTTTTTCTGGTTAGTGAATGTGAAACTCGAAACTCGAGCCTATTCACTATTCATGCTTCCATCCACCAAAACTATTAGATTTCATAGTAAAGCACCGACCACAATGGTTCTATTATAGGATTAGCTTGTAGTTTTCAAAAACTTGGAATTAGTAGCTGAATCATTGAAGGAAAAAGAAAATGGTAGCTTTGGCAAATTATATTGCTATAAAAAGAAAATGGTAGCTTTGCTTTACAGTGGGCCTCAAAGCAACTTTATACAAATTTTTGGCTGAAAGTCAATCTAAGAATCATAAGCAAAAACCACAAGTGTGTAATTTTCCATTGAGAGAGTTTATAACTTGGAAATATTATAGCTTGAGATTTCTGATGTAGCAAACATAGTTATAAAGGTTGTAATATTTCATTGTGGATGCTCTTATGTACTTTTCATGTAGCTAATTTTTTTTTTAGGTTGGTAAGATGAAGGATCCTACTGAACTGACACCTCACCCAGGTATAACCAGTCAGATTTGCAGGTCAGACTCCTTGAAGGGAGGAGGGATGGTAAGGGAAACCTCACCCCCAAAGAGCCCATAGTGGAGTTTGATCCCATGACCTTAAAGTCATAAGGCCAAATCTTTACCACTAGGCCAAGCTTTGCTTGGTATGTAGCTAAATTCTTTACCCACTAGCGTGTTTTCCAATGTACTCTTTGAACCTTAAATTTTTTTTGGCAAAATTTTGAAAAACTATCTTTTATAACCACCTTTTTTCAAAAAAACTAGCTTTAAAGAAATTTCTTTCAAAAAAGTACCTTATATAACAATTTCATTTTAATATACCTTAAAACAAATGCATCGTTAGATTCTGGAAAAATTCAAGAGTTGTTGTGAACATGTGAACATATGAAGACAAGTCTCATGTTGATAATTCATCTGAAAACATCTATTTTCTTTTTAGGTTTTGGTATCATCCATTATCATTTGGAAAGATGGTGCGTGGAATAAAAATTTGCAAATGATAATATATGTTTAGGATGGGATCTCATTATCATGTTAACGGATTGGCGATTTCCCTTGCAAATGATATATAATTTTTTTAATTACCTTTTATTGCTATTTAATATTGCCTATCAAACGAGCTGCAATAAAACAAAGTTCTTGAGTTTAAAACAAATTATGCTCCCACAAACTCACAATTGTCTCTTTGGGTCCAACACTTTCTTTTGGAGTTATTTGAATATGCCATAATAAACCTGTTGCGTGCTAAATATTGATCACATTTGCGACGCATAGGATACAGATTGGTTTTTCATGTTTTGACCATACTCAACTTTTCTCGGGTTGAAAATAGAATTTTTTTTTCTCTACATATACTAAAGTAAAAAATATTTTCTACTTTGAATCAAAGTGAGAAATAATTTTCAGCGCACCGTCAACATAGGTCGGTACCACACAATATATTTTTTTATTATCTCAAATGACCGCTAAGTGAAGTAGCAGTTAACTTTAAGAGAAAAACAGCTAAGTAAAGTAGCGGTGAACTTAAAGAGAATAATCGCTAAGTGAAGTAGCGGTTAAGTTAAAGAGAAAAAGTCCCCTCAAAAAAAAAAAAAGTTAAAGAGAAAAACTGCTACCCCTATCAACGATTATTAATCTTATTTAGAGTGTGTCTTATGTGTAATATGTTACAACATAACCTATTGTGTAACATGTGTAAGGACATACATTTCAACAAAACTGACATCAACAATATAAATAATGACAATTGTGTTTTTTGTGGATAAATACTCACTTAACAACAATATACTTCCTCCATTTTTTTATATAACTCATTTTGACTATTAACATTATTTACATATTTGACTCTCACTATATTTTGTGATTTGTAGTTAAAGAAAAATATAGTCGTATGAGATCTTATTAGATTCGTCTCAATGTATAATTTCCAAATGTCAAATTTTTTTAAATTTCATTTATTGATAATTAAAGATAAAGGTTTAAATTAGTATATCAGCAAGTGTACCTATAGGAAAATGGCCGGCTAAAAAAACCGAGAAAGTAGTATTTTATATTGCAAGCAAGAGTTGATTTACATACGCCTTGTAAATGTACACACCAAAAAGAGGCTGATTCTGATTCCTAGCTAAAACATCAAAAGTTCAAAACATACACTTCTAAGATGACAGCATTAACTTCAGCAAAATATCATAAACATAACAGTACCAAAATGCAACTTATAGATTAGCTAATTAAGGTCGGAAATGTCTAGATTCTAGAACAACACACTTAGATCTCAGATCTTAGTTCCAATAAGGAAGACAGAAGTCAGCACAGCTTTGGTCTCCAATGACGCTTTCAATATTGCCAATCCCTGCATATAGTAGTTGCAATTTACATTAACATAAAATCAAGCAAGAAAATATTAAAAAGAACAAAAGACTACCATTTTATTACCTCCTTAAAACCAACTAGAACCTCTTTTTCCTCCAAGGAAGAGACATCCTTAACATGAAACTTATTGATTAGAGTAATCCCAGAAATGGTGGACATAGGTTTCACCTCCAAGTTATCCATCAACATATAAGTCACCACCCCCTTCACATATCCTCCACTCGATCCACTGCTCGACGACGCCGTATTTGTCAAACTTGTTGTTGGATTGACAAACTTCATCAAAGAGTTCATGGTTCCGTTTCTTCCGTAGATACAGGTGGGACACTTCATCCCTAACCCTTCGTTGTCACTGACGTTATTACATCCACTTGAACACCTATAGAATTGTTTTGGAGCATCAGTTGTTGTTGGAGCCTCATATAGTGACAACAAAGGAACATTAACAGCTGTTTTTGGATTCAGAACTGAATCTTTGTTGTGATTTGAGTTGAAGTATTGAGCGTTGAGAGATTCAGCACTTGTGTAGAGGTCTCCAAGACAACCCACCATGTTTTTCTCTGTTAGGAGTTTGACAACAGTTCCAAGAGGCAATGACATTATGTGGAAGATGAAATCCACAAGCTCTTTTCCTGCTTCAGCAAATAGAACCTTGTTGGCCTTTGTGTCTACCAACAACTTCAAGCTTAGCTGCATCTGGTCACCTGCCATTCTCCTCTCACTATTGTGTCTAGTAGTGATATAAGTTTGCTAAAGTCAAGTTGATGTTTAAGTGTGTTAAATAGAGAAGGAAATACCAATTATGATTTCTACTTTAAAAATTGGATAACTTTTTCTTTACTATATACTTCCTTTTTAAAAAATCGTAACTATTTTTTTTTTTAATACATATTAGTAAAGTTTATAAATGTTTGATTTTCCTAACGCATACAACGAAACGAATCAAATAAGATCTGATGATCATTTTTTGTCCAATATTAGAAATTTCTTTTGAGGATTTGCTTAACCTATGAATAATGCCAAATTTAAAATGAAAAATCTATTAAGGGTTTTTAGGTGTATACCATAAAAAAATAGTTTTTTTTTTTTGGGCTCCTTTTAGGAACCCGTGGTAAGATGAATTTCCCCTGAGCTACCCTTACACAGGGCTACTCACCCAGATGCCCAACAAGCCCCAAACCTCCTTCTCCCCCAATAGTATTGAAATTTTGCTTCCACCAAGATTTGAACCTTGGTATCCCACAGTGTCGAATCCAGGAATTTCCTTATGGTGGTTTACCACCAATTATCGTTCACTAAACCAAAATAGTTTTTTAATAAAAAGTACTCCAAAATAAATTTTAATCAAAAAATAAATAAATATATAACCAATAATAATACAAAATACAACGAAATAGTACTAAAAAAATCAAATATTCAAATAATACTACGAAATACAATCAAATAGTAGTAAAAATGCTACCAATTTGCCATAGTATCATTTCACCCAGTGTCACGAATGTACTAGTAATTAGGCCAATTATGTATTTATGTAATCTATCTAATACTCCCTCCATTTCATTTTAATCTACACACTTACACTTTTCACGCATGCCAATGCAAAACTTTGAGGGCATATATCTTTAGTTTTGTGTTTGTAAAAATTATAAAAAGTACATATTAATAAAATACATGTTATGGTGAATCTAACAAGATCCCACATGACTATATTTTCATCAGCGTATAAATCACAAATGATGGTCAAAGTGAAATATGTGAATAGTGTAAAATATCAAAGTGTAACAATTAAAATGAAACGGAGGGAGTATATAATTTATGCAAAACTAATATGAAATCTAGCATATAATCAACAAAATCAACCTAACACCCCATTCAAACATAATGTCATTTCAATTTTCAAATCAAATACCAATAAATGACCAAATTAAAGTACAACAACAAAATCAACAATTTATAACAATCTAAATTACATAATCTAAAATATAAACACCCATAACAAGTGAAATAGCAATTTATTTTCCAATTCTGATGAAATTGATGTAACCCTAATCTGTAAAGTAAAACAAGAAGTCAAGAAGTATGTACCTAGTCAGGAATCTCCACTGTCCACCAAGTCATGACGTCCACCGTCCACCGAGTTCCGAGCGGCTGTAGATAGGCGAGTTACGAACGCCCACTGTCCACTGAGCAGGATAACAGCACCGAAGCAGCCAGCGGGAGACAGGAGTTCGCAGCGGGTTCGTAGCACCGGTGAGACCGTTACTCCGGTAAGGCGGTGACGCATCACGACTCACGCATTGGAAGAAGTGAGAATATGAGTCTAGAGATATGAGATTGTATGAGAGAGAAAGGGAGAAGATGTGAGAGAAAAGGAAGTTTTTTTTAGAGAGGTGACGCGAGTGAACTCGTGAATTGGATTTTTTTTAATGCTGGTGCACGTGCACCAGGGTTTTATACACTACATCTGCCACTGGTCTCCCATGTGGGAGATAGGAAGCCATAACCAAGGTTCCTTGATAAAAAAAATGGCTAATTAGACTTAACTAACTAGTTAAAATGGTTTTTTTTACGTTATGTTCTTGTGTTTTATTTAGTTTATACGTCGTACTCCAACCTTGTTAAAATTCCACACTGTATACTTAAACTTACATTTTTTAAATCACAATGCCCATACCGCTAATTATAGGTCATTAATTTTGTTTATATTTTATAATCTAGTGAAACTAATCTAGTTTGTAAATATTTCATGCAAGGGTTAAACTATGTATTGAATTAGTTCCATTAGATTAAAAATGTAAAAGAAAATAACAACGTATAAATAGCTTTAGGGGAACTTTTGCATTAAAAAATATTAGTGTAAAGATACCCTATAGAATTTTGAAAAGATTAGTATAATATAAAAACTAAAAAAAATTATAACATAGGGTTTGTTAAACGTCGCCCCAAAATTACTTAAAATCGCCCCAAATTTATTTTTATAGACTATTTTACCCTTCCTCTTTTCCACACCACCCACCACCACCTGCCACCCCCTGCAACCACCTCCTCCACCCACCTGGAGCGAACGTCCAGGCCAGACGTTTGCCCCATGGAGCGAACGTCCAGGCCAGACGTTCGCTCATGGTCCTAAAAAAAATTCGACTTCCAGTGGATGGTGGGTGGCTGTGGCGATGGGGTGGTGGTGGCAGGAGGTGGATGGTGGTGGAGTGAGGTGGGTGGTGGTTATGGTTTAGGGAAAAAGAAGGAAAAGGTTAGAGATGTAATTTCAAATTTTTTTGAAGTGATTTTAAGTACTTTTAGGACGATGAATAAAAGTTCAGAAAATAAAAGAGTTGTGTTAAAGTAAATTGTATCCCTCAAAAAAGTGGATATAGAAGATTTGTAGACCTAGATTTATTTATGCCATTTGGCAGCTGCGTTGAGTTCCAAGGCCAACCCCACGATATTTGATGTTTACTTAATGAAGTAGATTTTCTCTAATTTTGGTAGGAGTTGCAGACTTACAGTCACTCGGTCCAAGGAGTGCAGAACTGGGGACTGAAATAGGACATGATGAGCTTTGAAGAAAGAAAATTGATAAGAATGTATACAATAAGATACTTCATCCAGTTGCTAATCTCAGTGAGTCCATCATTACGTATCTCTCGGAAAAAATTGTAGAAAGGGGGTAGCCGGATAATATTTTGTTTTCTCTTTTTAGCCCCTTTTCGGAAATTTGTTTTTAGTCCCTTTTCGGAAATTCTATGGTAAAAACATTTTTTCTCTGAGTTGTTCTCGCACAAGATACTCATCCAAATACTCAACAAGCACCCAAATTCCCCACCCCCAACATTGAAATTAATCAATTATACTTCCGCAAGATTTGAGCATCGGTTCCCAAGTGTGGGAGATAGAAACCCCATGGTACACGACCAATATAGCCTTTTCTTTTTTTAACTTTGTAAAAAGTAATCTTTCCGTTCTTTTTCTATTGTAACAATGAGACTTTTATTGTAACACCCCGGTTTTTGAAACAGTTTATTATTTATTTTATTAAATATTTTAGTTTATTTAATAATTAAATTCATTTATCTTTAGGAATTACTTTGTAAATAATTTATATGGTTATAGTGGGACAAGTTTAGTAAGTAATTTGATTAATAATAGTAATCAGAGGAAATATACTCACATATATGTAAGAAGGGGAAAAGGGAGAAATAAAACAAGAAAAGGAAAAGGAAAGAAAAAAAAAAAGAACGAAAAAAAAAAGAAGAACGAAGGAAAGAAGAACGACTTTCTTCATTCCCCTTTGTACTCCATCATCCATCTTCCTTTCTTTTCTAATCTCCAACCTCCATCCCCATCCTTTTCTTTTCCTTTCTATGATTCAAGGTTATACCTAAAGCATATACTTGCTAAGCTATTGCATATCAACCGTCCATCATCCATCTTCACTCGTTTTTGTGGACAATTTCGAAGAGGAGAAATAGGGTTTTTGGGGTGCGGTTCTCGGGTCGAAAATCGGGTCAAGGAGACGAAATTTTGGGTCTGTTTACACTCTTCTACATTCCAATTACTTTATTAATCAAGTAAGATTCTTTGTCATGTTTTAATTTCAGTTTTGGTTTAATTTTCGAATTGGGGTTTGGTTAGTTTAGGGTTCTTGAGATAAATTGAATTGGAGGTTTTGATTATGAGTGTTGGGTGTAGCTTGATTGAAAGGAATTTTACTTATTAATAATAAGTTTATCAACAAGAACTATAACTCGTAGAAATTACAGGTCAGATTCGTAATTTGTGTTTTTCGCCAGTTTCTGGGCATTTTTAGCAAAAATACTATTTCACAAAAGTTGTTCGTATCGAAATTTTACTCAATATAGGCTCAAGAAACCCTTGATTTGGAGTTTGAATGAGAAAGTTATTCCCATTTTAAGTTTCTGCTGAAATTAATAAATTGTATATTAGTTTCAAGTGCTTTAAGTTTGAATGTTTTCATGTGAATGTTTCCTAATGGATTTTGGAGTACCTAAATATATATTATGAAACTTAAGTGTTGGTTTTATATAAACTAAGAGAGATTTTAGTATTGTCAGTATTAGTTAGTCATGTCATTTGAGGTAAGAGGCTCATATTTTATAAAACTAGAGTTAGTTAAAGCTCATTACTAGTTAGCCAAGTCTATTATTATTTATTGAATACATATATGTTATTATGTAGCTTTTCAGTTCACTAAAGAGTCGTTTTGGAGGTGGTTGTTTTGATGTGATTCGTAAGAGGTAAGATTCTTTACTCAAATCTTTAATAGTTATGAGAAAAGTCTACAAAAGATAACTTTGATTGTTACGAGAACAGATTATAAAAGTATGTATCTCTCTTGAGTTGAGATTGGTTTGAATAGGAGGATGTTCCTCCTAATACAAACAGTTTGTTTTCAAACCTTGAATTATAGAATAGTTACAGAAAGAGATTTATGGATAGTTTGATGTTTTTGAAACGGTTGGGATTGCCTTTGTGGCATCTCAAGGAATTGGAACCTTGTCGGGATGGTCTCGACAATTCAGAATAGTTGGGGGGTACATTGATCAGTACCTCGAACTTAGATCTTCTGCTACGGTTTGGCCGTTTGTGGGGTGTGCACACTAGGGGTCTTCGTCTATAAGTTATCCGGAGGGCCTAGCT
Source organism: Beta corolliflora (assembly GCA_947648045.1). Lineage (NCBI taxonomy): Eukaryota > Viridiplantae > Streptophyta > Magnoliopsida > Caryophyllales > Amaranthaceae > Beta > Beta corolliflora. The sequence goes on along the minus strand of CANSZD010001252.1, from coordinate 294,200 downwards.
AGCCCAAAGGCAAGGAAGGTTTGTTCCATTCCATAGATTTTAAAACTCCCTTTTTGTGAGGGTAAAGGAAATAAAGGATTTGTTTTAAGGAAAATAAAGAAAAGATTTGATTTAGAAAGGAATACCAGAAAAAGGTTTTATAAAGCTTGCTACTTATTATTTTGATTCAAAGGAAGATGATTTGTAGGATATATTATTATCCTACCTACATATATGTTTGGCTTTATTGTATGAATCTTGATCAGCCAGTTTGGCTGATACTACATGCCCGATATGTGCAGGTACATGAAGATATTACATGTTGGGTGTGGGGTGTGGCATTTGAGAAACGTTTCACCAAGCTATTACTAGTTAAAGTTATATTAGTTCTTTATCCGCTGCACTATTTATGTATACATATTATCATTTTGGGACTTAAGGTTGTAATATTAATTCACCTAAACCTTTACTTGACTGGACTGTAATAGTTTATTTGTTTTGACTTAGATTCAGTCTTCGTAGCTTATCCTTAACGGTTATTCTCGCAATAACTGTGGAATAACACTTCTGGAATTTCGGGTAATTATGCATGGATGTGGATCCTTTTGAGCTGGATAAGGATTATTGAGAATTTGAAGTGTTGGTTTTATTGAAGGAGGTTTATAATTGGACGCGAGTCCTAAATTAAATTTTAGGCGAGTCCATATTTCAAACGGAGCTCTGCCGATTTTTTACGTAGGAATTTAATATCATTTAATTTAGATAGTAACTCGAAATTCAGGGGTGTTATAGTTGGTATTAGAGCCAAAGGTTCGAGGTTATGGCTAGAGCCTAGAGTTGAGCTTGAATGGTCTAGAGGATGAACCACAAGTTTAGAGCCAAGGTGTAGGGTCTTAGGTTTGCCCTAGAGGTTGTCCTTGAGTTGTGGCTTAGGATTGAGACCTAGAGTTGTGACAATCGGTTTAGTACCTATCGGGATCTCCAAATTCCTTTGTTTATTTTAAAACTATGTTTTTAGGAGAAAATACCTCTCCCTACGTTGATTGGTCATCACCATTAAGACCACCAGCGGCCGGGGTGCGTGTTAATGAAGAAGAATAATGTACGAAAGTTTTAATCATTGTTTTGATTGGAAGTTGGATCCATCCCTACCTTGAGGTAGATTTTTGTGACTTAGTAGGGTGTGCCTAGAGTTGTAACCTTGAGGTTGTAACCTTAAGTAAGACTAAATAAATGAGGTATTAAAATTTGAAAAGCCGAGGTAAGATTGAGATATGAGAAGTAAGGGATTACATGTGGTTGTTGTGTATGGTAGTTGTTGTAGATCCCTCGTATGTGGATATTTCACTTGATAACGTCAATGAGTTTGGTAAGTGTGGAACTAGTTGAGTTTTATGTTTGATTCAAGTTTAGTTGTGCTTGCTTTCATGTTTGGAATGATTGACTAGTAATGGTAAATCATTTCGAGTATATCCTTGTTTGCTTGTGAGTTGGTGTATAGCCGAGAGTGTGCTATATGTTCAAGTTTGAGTCGCATAATGCGAAATTTAGTTCCATTTGTTTACGGGAACTCTAGGGTGACATTCCGTCTTGATGTTAATTTTTATTGTCACCTATTTCATTTAAGTATCTAGCTTGTTGGTTTTTATGTTCGCATTAGGACGAATTATTATTGTGGATAAGGGTGAGTCTTATTTCATTCAAAGTGTCACTTTATTTTATTTTTTGTTCTTGTGTGTGTTGCTGTGTTAGACCCACCTAGACCTGGCAAAGCTGGTCCTGACCCGAAAATCCGGCCCGAAATATCCGATCCGTGGTCCGAGCTGGGTCCGAACGGGACGGTCCGAACCTTGATCCGAATCCGAAACGGTCCCGAGCCGGTCCGAAATATTCTTGATCCGAAATGCATCCGAAATCCGAATGATCCGATCCGAAGGCAACCCGATCCGAAATCAATCCGATCCAAAGGCAACCCGACCCGAAGCGATCCGAAATTATTAACTTCGATAAGGCTTTAATCCGAAGTGTCCGAAACTAACACGTTTTTTTATATTAAAAAAAAAAAACATTAGCACAAGTATAAGTATTCCATACATTCCTGATTCCACCATAGTCAGACAAAACACAAAGGCTACACAAATTACTAAAGTAGCAGCTCCATAGTCCATACATAACAATATAAAAAAAAAGCTAAATAGCTAATACATGTAAGTAAACAAAACGATGTAAGTATATGTAACGATTCTAACGAAACCCAAATAGTTAGACGGAATAATTTTAAACAAATGTAGGGGTACTAACTACCAGGGGTGTGCATTATCGGATAATCCGAAAATCCGGATATCCGAAATTCCGGATCGCCAAAAAGTCGATCCGAATCCGATCCGAAAAAATTCGGATATCCGGATTTTCGGATCGGATCGGATCCGAATATCCGATCCGAATATCCGAAATATCCGAAAACCATTAAAGTTGCCTGACCTACAGCGTAAGTGCCCAAGTGACTGTTGCACACTTGCACTTAAATCCATTCCAAAACTAATTGGATAGCTCCCCTTGAAAACAGAGAAAAACAAAACAAAAAAAAAACAAATTCTAGCATTTAAGCACCAATCAGTCAATCACCAACATGATTTTAAATTGATATGGTAGGCACTAGGCTGGTAGCTATACCCAGCAATCAGGCAACCATTAGTGTCCATTACTACTTCAAACTAGAAAGGCTTATTAAGTTGACAGCGCAAAGAGAAGAGAGCAGTGAAGTGTGGAGTGTTCAGTGAAGTAAAGTGAAGAGAGAGAAGAGCAGTGAAGTGAAGAACGAGAAGAACAAAGCAGAGTGTGAGAACTGAAAAGTAAACAGAAGAGCAGTAAGGAGGAGTGAGATTTAGGGTTTCCTAAACTTAAAGGTCTAAAGCCCATTTTCACATTTTATTAAATAAAAAAATAAAAAATCGGGTTTTCGGATATCCGAAATTTAAAAAAATCCGATCCGTATCCGATCCGAAAATCCGATTTTTTTTCCCGGATATCCGATCCGAAATATCCGAAAACCAAAAATCGGATCGGATATCCGAAATTTCGGAACGGATCACCGGGTAGTCGGATCGGATCATTCGGATCGGATTTTTTTGCACACCCCTACTAACTACTAAATCATTAATATCCAAAAAATTACTATACTAATTGCACATAGAATAAATTTTATTTACATAGGACAACCCTACTAAATAAGCTCAAATCTTTCTTGACCAATCTGAAATCCGGTCCGATCCGATGATGATCTGAAACTATAATCCGAAATCCGATCCGATGCGATCCGAAATCCGAAATAAACAGTCCGAACGATGCCCGAATCCGAAACGGTCCCGATCCGGCCCGATCCCGGTCCGAATGTAACTCGGTCCGAAAGCGGTCCGATCTGAATTGGTCCGGTCCGAATCCGATCTGATTGGTCCGATTACCAGGTCTAGACCCACCCATCTCCCGTACTTTGTCCATCTTTTGGCTTTGAGATGTTTAGTGATTAGCTACTTGATTCTTGAATAGCAAACTGATTGAGTTACGTGATGGTATATACGAATTGTAGTTGGTGTGAATTGTTAATTGAAAACCTTATAGGGAATGGTTTGGTTATATCTTGGATAAGCTAGTCTTGTTGACTAAGTGCTGTGAATTGACTTGTTAGTGTATGATTGTGCGTTGAGGCTATAACAAGAGTTGAAACTCAAGTTGTTAGCTCTCTTGGTCATGCCTGTAGACCTTGTTTACGTGAGGTTAAAGTAGTTTAGCGATTCATGAGATGACTATCTACTGTAAGTTGACGTGTTCTATTGACTTTCATGGAGTATTCATAGTGTATAGCTAAAGGAAAAAGGAATTAGTCCAAGTGGGTTGGTTTCTTGTAGCAAACCTGTGACTAGTCAAAGTCAGCTCATAACGTGTTAAGGGTCAACCGTTTGACCCTGTTAAAGTATTACTGTTTATTTTCTGTATCAAGGAATCGGTGAGACCATTATAGAACAACTAGCAACTATCATGTACCTAGTAAGGCTGTGGAATGGTGACATATGCAAGGCATAATGTCAAATCGAGTCATGTCGATGGTGGGATGCGTAGGTCCCCGTTGTGTGATTTGTTTAGTAGTGATCAAAGTCTAATAACACTAAAATGGTTAGCGAGGCTAATGTATATTGGTTTAATGAAGAGAGTCTCTTCTCATTGAGTTTAGTGTTAGGAGTACAAGTAGAAGTAATCTAACTCTTTTGATTGGTAGTCACTAATCTTGAATGACAAGCTACAAGTCCCACAGTTTCTTGCACTTGTCTAATGAAATGACTGTAGCTGGGGAGTTATAGTTGTACCATGTTAATTGGTTGAGAACCCCGAGATAACTTGGTTATAACTTATAACAAGCTCTTCTTTGTGTCGTCCTGGAGCGTTAGACGCCCACTTAAAGTTAAACAAATCGTCGTTAATGACCTAGATGCTATTAGGAATGGTTAAATGTGCTCAAACTCAATTTACTTAAGTCTTGTCCGAAGAATGATAATAAGTTATTATAGTGGTCCAAGTGTGTAATTGATTAATTTGATTAAGTTTTAAGTGAGTAAGGGTTAAGTTTATCATGTCGAAGATCTATGACTAGTCGTTTGAGTTGAAACTAATGAATTTAATAGAAAATAAGGAAGTATACTGGACCATATCTATTTCGTGAACATTGAGAAGTGAGTTTAAGTTAACTCTTGATTGCTATGCTTAGAATGTTGAGTATCGGTATGCAAGGGTAATACCACTATTATTGTTGATGGAGTCGTTAGTTTATGTGATTCACGTATCATTGCATGACTTGAAATTTTATTTCGTGAAACTATAGTGTGTGAACGGTTTATGATGTGTTATGAATGTGTGTTAGTTTTGAGACATGGTCTAAAAAGGAGTTTCGTATAAAGTAAGCTTTAGTTTCATGTAAATAGAGCATATCATTTTTTGTAGTACCTTAGTAGCTCGATTTGGCCTGTTTGGTCAACGAGTAAGTTACCCTACCAAAGACTATGTGAGATTATTCAATTTGTTTGTGTAGCATGTGAAAGTGATTTAGAAACGTTTCAATTAAGGTTGTGGATTCATTCTCGAATAGATCTAGAAATGGTTTTTGTACAACGATTTGAGTGAATTTTGGAAAAGTTAAAAACACGTTTTTGAAAAGTTTTGAAAGGGGGCAAGTCATTCACGGATTGTGAGTCTTGAAGGTCTCTAAATGGAGCTTCCTACCGTTTTATAATGTGCTTTGAGTGTTACCAAGTAATAGGAGATTTGGTATTTAGTAAAGAATATTTGAAATCGTGATATGTGCTTAAAATTTGTCTGGATTTCGATCTAAGTAAAGAGAATAGTTGGATGGCCAGCCCCATCGTGGAGGTTTCAAGTCCCCATGCCTCCCACTTGGTCGGGACTATAAGTCAAACCAATGCGGAGTTTTTAAACTTTAGGGTTATGTTCGATTCCATTGTCGAGGGTTTCAAACCTCATCACCCCGGTATCGAGAATATATGCCTTATTATTTGGACTGGTTGGATCTCGTCAAGAAATTGTTTGAAGCGATAGAGCTTAGCACATTGTTACTTCGTGTCTAAGAGACTGTTGTGATAGTAAGAATGATTGAGCAAAGTTTCTGCAAAACGATAGTGCTATACAAGGGTTATTTATTGTTGGATTTCCAATAAAGAATCATTTTGAAAGCAAGAAATTTGGTTGTGTCCATATTCAAGCGTAAGGTTATTTAAGTACTCGTGGGATGAAAGTGCTTAGTGTGCTTTGATGTGATTGTCGTGGTGCCATTGATTACGTGAGAGTCATAAACTCCACAATACGTGCTATGAATGTTTATGGGTTAGGATGCAGCGCAATGATGATGCGACCGTTAAAGTATTTTGTTTTGCCATTTGTGGTAGGCCCTAGTGATTGTGATGTTATAATAACTTGAAGTTGAAGTTCTAAACGTCGAGTTGTGAATTTTTTTACGTTTTTAGGCGAGTACGCCCAACCATGTAATGGTGAGTTCATATGGTATGAGTCTTTACTTCTATTCTTAAAAGAGAGATAGTACTCTCGGTTCGGGTTAGTTGTTGCTCCGCGAAAGTGTTGGGTACTTGGATTTGAAAATGCTTTTATGTATTATGATTATAACGAGTTTAGAACACCTTTTCTCATTTCGAGTTGTCCACTTTACAAAGGAAACTCCGCCGGATTTTCGAGAAAATCCTAGGTTATTATTTAAAACGCTTGTGAACCATAGTGCAGTTATGAATTCAATTCCACATTCTATGACATAGTCCAATGAGTGTGCCGGTAAGAGAGTTGATTCTCAAGTTTATCGGTCCATATGTGATCATTGAAAGGATAATTGATTGTATTTGTAATGTATTCCATGTTTCTTAGTTACGATTTCGTATTAGTAACTCTTCACATGGTGATAGTTGGAGTTCTAATTGAGACTCTAGACCAATAGATATGTAAGACCCGTAGGGTTGAGAAGTGGATAGTAAAGGTTTTGTGGTCAAACCACAACACTGAGGAATCACTCGTAAGATCGAGGATGTCATGTGTTTTATGTGTCCCCATCTCTTGTTCATGTTATTGTTAGTTACGAGGGCGTAACTACCTTTTTAGGGGGGTAGATTTCGTGCCAATTGGGTGTTTGGTGCTAAAAGTTGTTATGATTTCATATGTGATGTATACCTTAATGTCTAAACTATACATAATTCGTGTATGATTAGAAGTTTTATGGTAAAGTTTTATGGTAAACCTTGTAATATGTTGCATGTTTTACTTCTTATAGTGTGAACATTTTTAGTTGAAATGGTTGTAATGTTGAAATGGTTGTATGTCTATAAGGGTGATCAAATGAATTGATCTATAAGGTGTTGCTATGAGGTGTTCGTTCTCCTTATTATGGTATGAATATATTAGTTGGAGTGATTGCTTGGTTATAAAGGTGATCAATTGACTTGATTTATGAGAAAGTGAATTAGTTGAGTTGCCATATATTGGGGTTCCATTGAAAATCCTCGATAGTAAAGTTCGAGTAACTCGGAATGGCGAAGTGAAACTGGTGAAAGTATTATGGTCGAACCATAAGGATGATGAGCTTAGTTGGGAATCTGAGGATGCGATGTGCGCTCAATATCCCCACTGATTCCAATAGGTACCCTTTCAGTTACGAGGACATAACTAATCTTAGGGAGGGTGGAATTAGTATGATTTCATTTCAATTTTTGGTATTTAAAGATAATTTTGACTTGTATTAAGTGTTTGATCCTACTTGAAAGTTAATGATATGTTGAGAGTATGCTAGTGTGATAGTTTATATGCAGGTTTGATATTATATGGATATTATCTTTCGTACTTTAGTAATAGATAGTTGGCTAAACATGTAAAGTTAATGAGTAAGTGATAGGATTTTCGCTACGAGTTTAAGAATTATTTCAAGTTTCGAGGACGAAACTTATTTTAAGGGGGGTAGATTGTAACACCCCGGTTTTTGAAACAGTTTATTATTTATTTTATTAAATATTTTAGTTTATTTAATAATTAAATTCATTTATCTTTAGGAATTACTTTGTAAATAATTTATATGGTTATAGTGGGACAAGTTTAGTAAGTAATTTGATTAATAATAGTAATAAGAGGAAATATACTCACATATATATAAGAAGGAGAAAAGGGAGAAATAAAACAAGAAAAGAAAAAGGAAAGAAAGAAAAAAAAAAAAAAAAGAACGAAAAAAAAAGAAGAACGAAAGAAAGAAGAACGACTTTCTTCATTCCCCTTTGTACTCCATCATCCATCTTCCTTTCTTTTCTAATCTCCAACCTCCATCCCCATCCTTTTCTTTTCCTTTCTATGATTCAAGGTTATACCTAAAGCATATACTTGCTAAGCTATTGCATATCAACCGTCCATTATCCATCTTCACTCGTTTTTGTGGACAATTTCGAAGAGGAGAAATAGGGTTTTTGGGGTGCGGTTCTCGGGTCGAAAATCGGGTCAAGGAGACGAAATTTTGGGTCTGTTTACACTCTTCTACATTCCAATTACTTTATTAATCAAGTAAGATTCTTTGTCATGTTTTAATTTCAGTTTTGGTTTAATTTTCGAATTGGGGTTTGGTTAGTTTAGGGTTCTTGAGATAAATTGAATTGGGGGTTTTAATTATGAGTGTTGGGTGTAGCTTGATTGAAAGGAATTTTACTTATTAATAATAAGTTTATCAACAAGAACTATAACTCGTAGAAATTACAGGTCAGATTCGTAATTTGTGTTTTTCGCCAGTTTCTGGGCATTTTTAGCAAAAATACTATTTCCCAAAAGTTGTTCGTATCGAAATTTTACTCAATATAGGCTCAAGAAACGCTTGATTTGGAGTTCTAATGAGAATGTTATTCCCATTTTAAGTTTCTACTGAAATTAATAAATTGTATATTAGTTTCGAGTGCTTTAAGTTTGAATGTTTTCATGTGAATGTTTCCTAATGGATTTTGGAGTGCCTAAATATATATTATGAAACTTAAGTGTTGGTTTTATATAAACTAAGAGAGATTTTAGTATTGTCAGTATTAGTTAGTCATGTCATTTGAGGTAAGAGGCTCATATTGAGGCTCATATTTTATAAAACTAGAGTTGGTTAAAGCTCATTACTAGTTAGCAAAGTCTATTATTATTTATTGAATACATATATGTTATTATGTAGCTTTTCAGTTTACTAAAGAGTCGTTTTGGAGGTGGTTCTTTTGATGTGATTCGTAAGAGGTAAGATTCTTTACTCAAATCTTTAATAGTTATGAGAAAAGTCTACAAAAGATAACTTTCATTGTTACGAGAACAGATTATAAAGGTATGTATCTCTCTTGAGTTGAGGTTGGTTTGAATAGGAGGATGTTCCTCCTAATACAAACAGTTTGTTTTCAAACCTTGAATTATAGAATAGTTACAGAAAGAGATTTATGGATAGTTTGATGTTTTTGAAACGGTTGGGATTGCCTTTGTGGCATCTCAAGGAATTGGAACCTTGTCGGGATGGTCTCGACAATTCAGAATAGTTGGGGGGTACATTAATCAGTACCTCGAACTTGGCCGTTTGTGGGGTGTGCACACTAGGGGTCTTCGTCTATAAGTTATCCGGAGGGCCTAGCTAGCTCAAAGGCAAGGAAAGTTTGTTCCATTCCATAGATTTTAAAACTCCCTTTTTGTGAGGGTAAAGGAAATAAATGATTTGTTTTAAGGAAAATAAAGAAAAGATTTGATTTAGAAAGGAATACAAGAAAAAGGTTTTATAAAGCTTGCTACTTATTATTTTGATTCAAAGGAAGATGATTTGTAGGATATATTATTATCCTACCTGCATATATGTTTGGCTTTATTGTATGAATCTTGCTCAGCCAGGTTTGGGCGATACTACATGCCCGATATGTGCGGGTACATGAAGATATTACATGTTGGGTGTGGGGTGTGGGGCGAGAGCAACGTTTCACCAATTTCTTAGTTAAAGTTATAGTAGTTCTTTATCCTGCCGCACTATTTATGTATACATATAATCATTTTGGGACTTAAGGTTGTAATATTAATTCACCTAAACCTTTAATTGACTGGACTGTAATACTTTATTTGTTTTGACTTAGATTCAGTGTAATATCCTGAAAATCTAAACATGCTTAATTAGCTAACTAATTATTGTTTTACTAATTAGGTTCTAATTAAATAAATTATTATATGCTATTAAGGTATTTTATTTTATTTTTTTTAAAAAAGAAGAAGAATATAATTTTTGTTAAGTAGTTATGAATTATAATTAGCTTAACAAGTAAGTAGTTAAAAATCACAATAAAAGTATGCACAACTTCTTTAATATAAAATATGAATTATCCAAGATGAAATTATTTTTGGTTTAAAGTAATAGGAATAATAATTATAATAATAATAATGAGTAGAAGAAAAAAAAAATAGAATTAGATGGATAATTTTAAGCCAAAAATTTTGACTTTCTTTTTCCCACCTTCTTCTTCCTTATTCTACCTTGCTTCCTCCTCCTTCCACCTTCTTCTACCTTCCTCCTACTACATGGCAAACCAAGGTGTATTTCATTTCTCTTCCAACCAATCAAGTGCTGCCACCATCAAACCCAAGAGAAGAATTCTCATCAAAATTCTCTTCCATCCATTGTTATCTTCAAAGAACTAAAGCATGACTTTGAAGTTTTCTAAAAACTCCATGGCTATAAATAGCCATTGTCACTCACCTCCAAGCAACACACCACACCACTCTCTCCTTCTCCTCTGTTTTTAGGCTGCTGCCCACACGACCACAACCTGCCTGACCACCGCAAGCACCCGCTCCACCTGACGCTAACCACCGACGCATCTATGCGCGCCACTCCCTCGACCGAGCTGCACTCCCAGCTCTCACATCTCCCGCACTATCTCTCTCTCTCGCGTCGCGACTCTCTCTTCCCCTCTGCTTTGCGCTGCTTGCGGCCACGCCGGAGTCGCCTCGTCGCGACCACAGATGTCCGTTAGACTCACGGAGCTGCACCCTTTCTCTTCGTGGCTCTTGTCTTCGCTGCTCAATAAATACCAGAGGTATTACTCATACCTTTGGGTTTTAATTCTGATATTAGCTTAATACTTCAAGCCCATGTAATACCTTTGTTAGTTATATTAGTTTGGGCTTATGATAATTTTATTAGAACTTAAGCTAAGTGTGAGGCTAAAGAGATGAAACTTATTTATGGGTTAATTCATGATGTTAGACTAATAACTTGCTGGTTGCTAATAATCCAACTTTTAATATTAAACTTCCTCACTTAAACTATATGAGTCTTTTATGTTGACTCCTAATATGTTGTTAATAAATCTATGGACCACTAAGCTATAAACTAAATTATCTCACTTGTTAATATTATTTGCTTATAAAATGTTAAGATTTAATAATACATGCTCTTTGTTAATCTTATAAACTTAATTTGATTTATGAAATTAAATAATTTTGAATTACCTCGGTTAATTATGTACTTGAGTATAATTTATAATTTATTTATTTTTCTCACCTAATAATCACTAATACTCATGTCTACTTATAATTTTTTATTATTAAGTTGCTTTATCAATTTAGTACGACTAAATAATATTATGGAAATCAATTGTCTAATCATTAATAATCTTATTTAATAATGGTTGGTTTAATGATAAGTTACTTTGATAAGTTAAGGATAACTTAAATAATAACGACTATAGATAATTGATCTTCTTATGACTTAAACAATAAGTATGACTTTATAACCAGGACAATGACGATATGATAAACCTTATGACTATAATAAGCTCTAAACTAATAAGAAAGCCTAAAGTAAGGTTAAAAACATGTATTAATATCACTATTCTTGATTAGATTAAAAAGAATAAAGGATATTACAAGCCTCCCTCGGCTATCAAAGTTGGTAAGCAGAATTTCAGGTAACGTCTACTGCTAACACCCGCATTCCCCTTCTAAGTATGTTTTTATAATAATGCTTACGTTAATAGTATTATTTGGTATATGGATTGCGGGATATGAAATGTTTTGTGACAAATGTGATGATATGAATGTTATAATGACGTTATGGAAGCAAGACGATGTTTTGTTATGGATGCAAAGTAAAGAATATTATATATCATGGTGATTATGAATACACTTAAAAGTTATGAAACATGATAAATTCAAGTTAAAGACGGTTCTTGGCGGTATTTTGTTATCCTGGGTCGTGCACGTACCTTCTGACCGGTTCCCCACCTTCCGTTTATAAAGGCTAATGTCCTCGGGTGGCACCGCATTACTATACTTTGGGCACTAACGCCACCTTCCGTTTGTGAGGGCTTTCGTCCTCGGGTGGCTGCCTTCCGTTTACGATGATGTTATGTTCTGGGGAGACATCCCTTCTGTTGTACTAGCCAAGTTACCAAAGTAAAAGATATATGATGATGAACCTGACAAAGAGTGATGATAATGCTTTATGATTTAATGGCTATGTTTACGAAATGGTTTTACTATTTCTCTTCTCCTTGTTTGTAACTAAAATTAATTGAAATGCTTTTACGATGTTAGGGTAGTATGTTACTGAGCCTCGGCTCATGACGTTTTGTTTTATGTTTTAGGTATTGAAGGAACAGTTACAGTATGGCTATTATCATGAGATGTGTTGAAGAGACTATGTATGATTCTATAAGGTTTAGAATATTTTGTATGATAGATGAACAATTATTGTTTTATGATGAGCAAATGTATAAATGAATTTTCATTCTAGACTATTATATTATAAGTGGGCCCTAACCCACAGGCTTAAGCTATGATTCCGCTGACGATTAAGATTATGTATTTTCGGGGCGTTACAGAATGGTATCAGAGCCGAAACCTAGCCGGAAGTGTGGAGTCTTAGACTTTACACCGCCTAGGTATGATCCTTTGGATATTTAGACGTTGAGAAAGTTGAGGATTATTTAGAAATAAGAATTCAACCTTATGGTCTTTTGAGGATAATATTTAGTGATTGGTAATCTTAAGTTTTGGGTTAGTAGAATCTAAGAAATAAGACGCTGAATGGAAAATTACGAGATTCTTACTTAGTATGTATTATGTGAAAAGTTCGATGTTTAATGGCTCGAGGATAAACTGATGGTTATTTGAGTAATAGGGACAAATGACTTGTGAATGATCTTTTGAGGTATGAGTGGTTATATTTTATGTTCGAGGTAAGACACAAAAAGTGTTAATGAACTAATGTAAAGAATGTTTAGAGATTTCACGATGATTAAGAATATATTATTGGGTGGTATAAAGAAAAGGGGGTTAAGGCATTCTGAATATCTAAAGTTAATGGTATGGTGGAGATTATCAAATTATTTAATGACGTGATACTTATTTTGGGATTGAATTTTATATGCCGATTTCGAGATTCGAAAATTTATAAGGAATTAGAATTTCTACTTAAGGAGTTAGAGAATACTTGATATTACTTCACTCTTAAGGAATTGAGTATTTGAAAAGGTGAAGTACGTCATAATGTATATTGGATGTTATGATTGATGTTATGGCTTTTAGGCAATGTGAAGCATTGATTGAAGAAGTTAGACAAATATATATCTTGAAGGAATAGGAGTGTGCTACTTGGAGATGTAATAGCTACATGGAGTGTGATTAGGAAGTAAGCATATGGTCGTCAATAGAAAACTGAATTTGGAGAAGTAAGTGCTTGACCTTCTTTGAAAGACTTCAGGCAAGAAACCTTTTTGTTTGAAATGGTCATTGATATAATGTGTAATAGATGAATTCAAGTGATAGACCCATAAAAAAAAAGAGGGGGAAATGTTTATAGAATCTTGAGGAAATGTTGAGGAAATCAAAGTCGTGATGAAGAGTAAACCACTATGTAGGTTGATAGAATCCTGAGCAATTAAGAGCTTGAACACTTGATGTTAACTATGTAAGAAACTTGGTTAGGAATACGTTATGATTGATTGGGAAGGTAAATATTTTTAACTTTGGGGCTATGATGATGATATTGGTTTAATGTGACGACTGAAATTGAGAATGGATAAATAATGAAATAATTAATGAATTTAGCAGTTTTGGTTAATACCTTATCAGATGATACTGTCATTTTAGAGATGGGAACAAAATGTGATGCTCATAAATGTCCAATGACGATCATATTATAGAAGGAGAACGAATAAGCTATATGCAAAGCACGGTTAAACTCTTCAAATGGTTATGAGAGAGGAATATATTGATATATTAAAGGCAAGTTAGCTTAATGAATTCGGGTTTAGGCTTTCTAGTAAGCTGGTGGACCAAGTATGATATTATGTTTTTGGATATTTGAACTTTTGGTTGACTTTTCAGACATTAAGATTTCGATATGAAAATCATATGTTCATAGGATCTCAATATATAAATTCGTCTAAACATGTGATTTTTTTTTTTTTCTTTTCTTCAACCGAATGAAGGTTTAGTTGAACAATGAAAATAATATGTGATGCTATATATATACGAAGACGTGATTCTGAAATTTTTATGAATGTAATGCATGACGCTACGTTATGCACCTGACTATATTTTTTAAGTTTCGAGGACGAAACTTTTTCTAAGGGGGTGAGGATGTAATATCCTGAAAATCTAAACATGCTTAATTAGCTAACTAATTATTGTTTTACTAATTAGGTTCTAATTAAATAAACTATTATAAGCTATTAAGGTATTTTATTTTATTTTTTAAAAAAAAGAAGAAGAATATAATTTTTGTTAAGTAGTTATGAATTATAATTAGCTTGACAAGTAAGTAGTTAAAAATCACAATAAAAGTATGCACAACTTCTTTAATATAAAATATGAATTATCCAAGATGAAATTATTTTTGGTTTAAAGTAATAGGAATAATAATTATAATAATAATAAGAGTAGAAGAAAAAAAAAATAGAATTAGATGGATAATTTTAAGCCAAAAATTTTGACTTTCTTTTTCCCACCTTCTTCTTCCTTATTCTACCTTGCTTCCTCCCTTCCACCTTCTTCTACCTTCCTCCTACTACATGCAGTGGCGGATCCAGGAATTTATGAATGGTGGGTCACTACTGATTAGGTTGCACAGAAACGGATACGGGTACGGATTCGGATACGGGTGCGGATTCGAATACACACATCCACACATGATAATCCATGAATTTAAAAAAAAACTACTTCAAATATAATAGTTCATACTACAATAAAATAGTACCTAAAAATTATTACAATTGTTCTCGACGAGTTTTCATGTTTTGATACCGATTTACAATATTATTCATGCTAACCTTTAAAAACAAATCTCTTTCTATATAAGTAATCAAACAATCATTTAACATTTGATCTCCCATGCTGTTACGCAATTTATCTTTCACTTGTGTCATGGAGGAAAATGCTCGTTCTACAGTTGACGTTGCCACGGGAAGAAGCAGTACCAACTTCAAAAGCAAGTACACCCGATCATGAGTTTCATGTTTTCCCGTCTCAACCAATTTCATAGAAAGCTCATTAAGACTTTTCAAATTCCAAAATCTTTCATCCTCTCTAACAGAGACTATGAAATTCTCAAGTGAATATTCAAAAAACATCAATTCAGTACTTGAAAATTCATTAGGATAGAATTTGGCAAGTTGAATCAATTTTCTCTTGTCGAAGGAAGAAAACCGATTAGCAGGATTAAAGCAAGACATACACAGAAGTAGTTCCTTACTCATCTCCGGAAATCGACTTTCAAGTTCTTGTAATTGCATATCAATGACGCTTAGAAAAACTTCAACTCGAAAATGATGAAGATTTGTCACTTGTGGAGTCTTACCTCTAAACATCCTTCTTCCAGGAACAAGATATCTCTCATCCATACTTGGAACCTCAATTTCATATTTCAAAGATAAAAGAAGTGACTTTCTCCATATGAGAATCCCATCCTTCATCTCTCAACTTTTGCAAATTAGACTTGGTTATATCAACCATCGCCATTGCATTTACAATATCTTGATCACGTTTTTGCAATGCCACATTTAACTCATTTGTAATTCCAAATATAGCGACCATCAAGTGTGCCACGAAACACAAAATCAAATGACATCAACAAATGTGTAATTGATTGTGCTTTATTTGAATCAATTGTATCGGAAACACTTCCAATTTTATCAAGTGAATCAAGAATTGTAGGATATAAATCAAGCACATTCAAGATTGTTTTGAAGTGAGATCCCCAGCTAGCGAGTGTCACAAGGCCTACCTAAGCCGCGTTCTTGATTTAAACCCGTTCCTGTTTGAAGTTCACCCAATGATAATGCTTCTACAACTCGTTGTGCTTGTCTATCTCGAAGAAATTCTCTCCTCTTTGGTGAACCTCCCACAAAATTTAAGAGAGGTGCAAGTACATCAACAAAAAGCCAACCACAATCTGAATTCTTCTTAGCAATGGCAACTTGTGTCAACTGAAGTTGATGTGCAAAGCAGTGTACAAAGTATGCTTGAGGACATTCAGCTAATATCAAAGATTTGAGGCCATTAATTGAACCTTGCATATTGCTTGCCCCATCATAACCTTGCCCCCGAACTTGAGAGAAAGTTAAAGAATACTCAATAAGTAAAGACTCAATAGCCCCTTTAAGAGTCAAAGAAGTTGTATCAGGAACATGCACAACACCAAGGAAACGTTCACAAACTTCCCCTCTTTTATCAACATATCTCAAACAAAGAGCCATTTGTTCTTTATCAGATACATCGGCAGACTCATCAGCGAGAATAGAAAAAAAACCACCATTAAGATCTTCAAGTATTGCTTTAGTGGTCTCTTTTGCACAAGCATTGATAATATCTTTTTGAACAATTGGAGAAGTGAGTTGACAATTACCAGGGGCCATTTTGAAAACAACTTTAGCATATTCAGCATCATGTTGTGAAAGAAGAGTCAATAGTGCAATAAAATTACCCTTATTCGATGAACTTTCTTTTTCATCATGACCACGAAAAGGCAACCCTTGAAGTAAAAGCCATTTGATGGTTTCAATAGAAGCCTCTAATCGCTTTCGATACGCAGTCATGGATTCTTTTGTTTGTTGTGATAAACAAGTGGTAATGCTATTCTTCTGATTTTTGAAAAATTCCATCGCAACCACAGCATTGTTGTGAGCACTCATGTGTTTACCTTCATGACCTCTAATTATATCTAATCTATTCCAAGATTTGAAACCATGACCAACAAAAGCATCACCTCCCGGCGTATTATCCTCCTTGAATAAATAACAAATGAAACAAAAAGCAGCATCCTTCTCAACACTATACTCAAGCCAAGTTTTCCATGTATCAAACCACTCAACATTAAATCGACGCTTTTTTAAGCCCATAAGCGTTTGAGGGAACACAAAATTTTTAGGTTGACAAAGCCCTCTATCGATGTATGTTCTCCTCACTACATCTCTATCATTCTTATGAAAATCAGTAAGCTTTCTCCTTTTTCCCGGGTCTTGTGGAAGATTAGCTATATCAAATGAACTTAATCTTTCACCATAAACCTGAGGATGAGATTGTCCATCTTGAAGGGAATCGTGTGATGGAGAAGATTGTTGCACACTTGCGTGGTGGGGAGGATTTTGTTCATTATCATGAGTTGGTTGAGGATTTTGTTCATTGGATTGAGAAGGGGGAGGATTTTGTTCATTGGATTGCAAAGGGGGAGGATTTTGTTCATTAGATTGAGAAGGGGGAGGATTTTGTTCATTGGATTGCAAAGGGGGAGGATTTTGTTCATTAGATTGAGAAGGGGGAGGATTTTGTATAGAAGGAGGATTTAGAGGAGGTATTGGTGTGGTTTTTGTAAAAAAACTTGAGATATTCAGTTGCGTTTTCTTTCTTTTCATTCTGAAATTTAAATTATAATTTTTAATTAGATACAACAATTCAATTTGTCAAACATATCAATCAAATTCACTTAAACTATTCAAATTTAATCTCATATCAACACATTATGCATATATACCAAATAATTTCACATTAGAGGGAAATCCTATCCATCTCCAACTAATTCCACCAGCACATAAAACACATAAAACCAAAGGCTCATTCATGGCCTCTCCGAAACTTCACATGATAGGTCCAATTCTAAAAAACCTAAAACAAGAGTTTTAGTGCATTACCTGAACACAATCAATCGTTCTTCAAAGCTAATCCAAAGCTCATAGCATCACAATCATCATTCACCATTTAGCCACTGTAACAAATAATATCAAATTAACAACAATACATATAACACACAAAAAAAAAATGCTCTAATTCAAACATTTTAATGTCGGTTGCTAGTTTGAAGTACAAACTCCTCAAATCTACCACACTACATGTCTACATTACTTCACTAGTTCACTTCATGATTCATGAATATCAACTTTGATTCAAATTACTGATCTAGCAGCGTCAAATACACAAATTCTAGAACAAGAACTAGTGAAAAACATTATTCCTACACAAAATACTCAATCTAATTCAAAATACATGTTAATTTTTCAGTAAACTCGAATCATACACTACAAATCCACCACATCTACGCCATTACCACAATCTTCAACCACATTCCAATTTCCAATTAGCGTCGAAACTGAATCTTCAACAGATTTCCACACAAATTCAACTAAATCTCTAAAAACTAAACCATTAAACCAAATACCAATGAAACTGAATTTCAACAAATTTCCACACAAATTCAACTAATCTCTAAAAACTAAACCATTAAACCAATGAAACTGAATCTTCAACAGATTTCCACACAAATTCAACTAAATCTCTAAAAACTAAACCATTAAACCAATGAAATTGAATTTCAAACAAAAAAAACAAAAAATTAACCTGAATACCTGATGTAGTGACGTTTAGCGAGAGAAATCTTGAGTGAAATCAAATTCTTGAGTGAAACCGAAATCTTGAGACTTGAGAGGTTCGCAAGTCAGTGAGTCACAACCGCACAAGTCGCAAGTTGAGAGAAATCTTGAGAGTTGAGAGCAACCTTCAAACGATTCAGGCCAGGGAGTGGCTGACGGCGGTCGGCGCGTCGGTCGACGAGAAAGAACAGTAGAGATGAGAGAAGTTAAGAGGATGAGAGGAAGAAAACTGAAGCGAGGAAGGAAGAGAGAGTAGAAGACGCGTTTGGCGTTTCCTAAACCTAAAATTTTAAAAATTTTTTTTTTTTTTTTTTCTGGGGGAATGGTGGGTCACGTGACCCACCAGGACTAAAGGTGCGTCCGCCACTGACTACATGGCAAACCAAGGTGTATTTCATTTCTCTTCCAGCCAATCAAGTGCTGCCACCATCAAACCCAAGAGAAGAATTCTCAACAAAATTCTCTTCCATCCATTGTTATCTTCAAAGAACTAAAGCATGACTTTGAAGTTTTCTAAAAACTCCATGGCTATAAATAGCCATTGTCACTCACCTCCAAGCAACACACCACACCACTCTCTCCTTCTCCTCTGTTTTTAGGCTGCTGCCCACACCACCACAACCTGCCTGACCACCGCAAGCACCCGCTCCACCTGACGCTAACCACCGACGCATCTATGCGCGCCACTCCCTCGACCGAGCTGCACTCCCAGCTCTCACATCTCCCGCACTATCTCTCTCTCTCGCGTCGCGACTCTCTCTTCCCCTCTGCTTTGCGCTGCTTGCGGCCACGCCGGAGTCGCCTCGTCGCGACCACAGATGTCCGTTAGACTCACGGAGCTGCACCCTTTCTCTTCGTGGCTCTTGTCTTCGCTGCTCAATAAAGAGCAGAGGTATTACTCATACCTTTGGGTTTTAATTCTGATATTAGCTTAATACTTCAAGCCCATATAATACCTTTGTTAGTTATATTAGTTTGGGCTTATGATAATTTTATTAGAACTTAAGCTAAGTGTGAGGCTAAAGAGATGAAACTTATTTATGGGTTAATTCATGATGTTAGACTAATAACTTGCTGGTTGCTAATAATCCAACTTTTAATATTAAACTTCCTCACTTAAACTATATGAGTCTTTTATGTTGAATCCTAATATGTTGTTAATAAATCTATGGACCACTAAGCTATAAACTAAATTATCTCACCTGTTAATATTATTTGCTTATAAAATGTTAAGATTTAATAATACATGCTCTTTGTTAATCTTATAAACTTAATTTGATTTATGAAATTAAAGAATTTTGAATTACCTCGGTTAATTATGTACTTGAGTATAATTTATAATTTATTTATTTTTCTCACCTAATAATCACTAATACTCATGTCTACTTATAATTTTTTATTATTAAGTTGCTTTATCAATTTAGTACGACTAAATAATATTATGGAAATCAATTGTCTAATCATTAATAATCTTATTTAATAATGGTTGGTTTAATGATAAGTTACTTTGATAAGTTAAGGATAACTTAAATAATAACGACTATAGATAATTGATCTTCTTATGACTTAAACAATAAGTATGACTTTATAACCAGGACAATGACGATATGATAAACCTTATGACTATAATAAGCTCTAAACTAATAAGAAAGCCTAAAGTAAGGTTAAAAACATGTATTAATATCACTATTCTTGATTAGATTAAAAAGGATAAAGGATATTACAAGCCTCCCTCGGCTATCAAAGTTGGTAAGCAGAATTTCCGGTAACGTCTACTGCTAACACCCGCATTCCCCTTCTAAGTATGTTTTTATAATAATGCTTACGTTAATAGTATTATTTGGTATATGGATTGCGGGATATGAAATGTTTTGTGACAAATGTGATGATATGAATGTTATAATGACGTTATGGAAGCAAGACGATGTTTTGTTATGGATGCAAAGTAAAGAATATTATATATCATGGTGATTATGAATAAACTTAAAAGTTATGAAACATGATAAATTCAAGTTAAAGACGGTTCTTGGCTGTATTTTGTTATCCTGGGTCGTGCACATACCTTCTGACCGGTTCCCCACCTTCCGTTTATAAGGGCTAATGTCCTCGGGTGGCACCGCATTACTATACTTTGGGCACTAACGCCACCTTCCGTTTGTGAGGGCTTTCGTCCTCGGGTGGCTGCCTTCCATTTACGATGATGTTATGTTCTGGGGAGACATCCCTTCTGTTGTACTAGCCAAGTTACCAAAGTAAAAGATATATGATGATGAACCTGACAAAGAGTGATGATAATGCTTTATGATTTAATGGCTATGTTTACCAAATGGTTTTACTATTTCTCTTCTCCTTGTTTGTAACTAAAATAAATTGAAATGCTTTTACGATGTTAGGGTAGTATGTTACTGAGCCTCGGCTCATGACGTTTTGTTTTATGTTTTAGGTATTAAAGGAACAGTTACAGTATGGCTATTATCATGAGATGTGTTGAAGAGACTATGTATGATTCTATACGGTTTAGAATATTTTGTATGATAGATGAACAATTATTGTTTTATGATGAGCAAATGTATAGATGAATTTTCATTCTAGACTATTATATTATAAGTGGGCCCTAACCCACAGGCTTAAGCTATGATTCCACTGACGATTAAGATTATGTATTATCGGGGCGTTACATTCAGTCTTCGTAGCTTATCCTTAACGGTTATTCTCGCAATAACTGTGGAATAACACTTCTGGAATTTCGGGTAATTATGTATGGATGTGGATCCTTTTGAGCTGGATAAGGATTATTGAGAATTTGAAGTGTTGGTTTTATTGAAGGAGGTTTATAATTGGACGCGAGTCCTAAATTAAATTTTAGGCAGTCCATATTTCAAACGGAGCTCTGCCGATTTTTCTGTAGGTATTTAATATCATATAATTTGGATAGTAACTCGAAATTCAGGGGTGTTATATATATAATATTCACTCACCACCTTTTAATTATTTATTGTTATTTTTACCTAAGGAAAAATATAGTCATGTGGGGTCTTTATATTCGTCTAGATATATAATTTCAAAATATCAAATTTGTGATAATATTTACTATCAAGATATTAAAGATATTAATAGTTGAATTTGCGCATTGACAAGCGTGAAAACTCAATTGTTGCAATTGAAAAATTACGAAAGAAGTAGGTTTGAACACATTTGATCAAAATCCGATGAATGTGTTTGAACCTTTAGATTGATTGAGGCTACTATGTTGAACCAATTCTAGTTATATTTTGCAAAAATGAAATATAATAATTCAACTTTTGGCCGGTCTTTTTATAACAAACTTACCTTTAGGTTATTTAAAAACAATCCAACCTTTTCGAGGTGTCTTCCTCGTAATGGTTCTTGGCCTGTTTGTGACGAACATAACAGTTGAAGTGTGAAACGTGTCACACTTAAATTGGTCTGTCCATTTTCTAACTATAAGAAACCCATCCTTTCTCTCTCTAGCTCTCACACAACTCTTTCGTATTGGTTTAATTAGACTATGACAACAACAATCATAGCTTCACCGGAGTGCCGTCATACGCACAACGCCGACGTGGTGGCGTAGGCAAGAGGCAGATTGCGAGGCAGTGATAGGAACAAACAGCTACTCCGACGTGTAGAGGATTGGAGCGAGAGGTGATCAACATAGGTCCGACCCGAAAATGGGCAGGTTTTGATACGATTTTTCGTCCCACAGTCAAGTCCGACCCACAAATTTGGGCCAAAAATGGGCTACTTAAATATGAAAATTTAGGCTAATTTTTGGCTTTGCCCGAAATAGCCTGAAAAGCCCACATGGCCCAGCGCGAATTAGCGAATTTTGGCGCGTTAATTTCGGCTCGGGGTTTGGCCCAAAACGATCACTTTTTTGCCAAAGCCCGACCCAACATGAGGCTTTGGCCCTAAATAGGCCACTTTTTTTGCCAAAGCCCGGTTCGGCATGGCCCATTATCACTTCTAATTGGAGCAGATTAGTAGTGTAGAAAAGGGACGTTGAAAAAATCACGTGTAACACCTCGAAATTTCCGCTCCTCAATTTTCGCCCTATCTTCCGTTAACTATTATTCTTTTTCATTAAAATTAGAATGTTTTATTCTTGAAATTATTTTGTCTTATATATTTTGCCAATTTATAAATATCATATTTATTTAATCATAATTATAGATTTTTCTAGTATTTAAAATGCGTGTTTGAGCTAATATTTTTTTTAATCGATTTTAACGCGTTTAGACCGTTGTGAGAACTTTAATCATAAGGTTTAGGTTTCTAATTTATTGTCCAAAAATCAGACTTTATGAAGTGTGAGGAGTGGCTTTTGGTCTCCTTGTAACTCGCATATAACCTCTCATTAAGTGCTCTTTTAATCCTTGCTTACCACCCTTTGTAATCCCTCTTCATTTTAATCTCTTTGAGCTGGAATTTTTGACAAAGATTGTCATCTTTCCCTAAACCATTCGGCGATTTCAAGAGAGAAAGAGACTAGAGAGAAAAACCAACCTTCCATTGTTCCACAAATTCACCTATTTTTTTCTTTCACTCTTTCACCCCAAACTCTACTATTGTCACCCTATTTTTGTCGCATTGTTAAGTTCGTGTTTTGGTTGCTAGGAGGTGAATTTTTGAAGCACGATCTTGCGGGAGAGGACGAACATTAGACGTTTCTTCACTCCTCCAGTTGGCCTAGGTCGATGAGTATTCGTATGATGATTATATTAGTTTTAAAAGTTAAGTTGGGCTAATATTGTTTTAGGAAGGGTGGGAATGATTACATGTTGTATGTTTGTTTATGTGAATTTTTCATGAGTTAATTTTAACACTTGATAACTTGTAAATTTCGTGTTCGAGTTGGAATATTTTTGTGCGCTTCGTTTATAATTTTAGTGTTATTGTTTTAAGAAGTCTGTGTAGAATTCATGTATTACATGTACTTTCTGGTGATGATAATCTCTTTTTGTTGTTTTCATGAAAACTATGACTGCAAACTTATGTTTAAACATGAAACGTGGTATGGAGCATGAGTTTGTGCCTTTGTGGGAGGGGATGAAGATCAGTAAGTATGGTAGCACTGTAGTTGGCAAGAGTAGGAGTTTTAGCACACAAAATTTGGCTGGCAATAGTCGCTAATATGACTGGTAGTAGCCACGGGCCCACATGTAGTTTTAGGGGATGTCAAATGTTCTGTAACGTAAAAGCTTTGCCATGCAATGGTTAATTTTTCAGAGAATCTCGAGAGCTTTCCTTTGGAGGATAAATGAATAGTACGTATAAGAAGAAATGAATATTACATTTAAACTCCGACTCACGGAGTACTTAGGAGGCGTTTGGTCAATTTATGTACAAACATATTTTGTGATTTGCAAATTGCAATTGATCTATTACATTGAATATACCAGTAAACCAATACCCGATTTCCATTTTCCAGTGCGATGTTTGATTTATAATGGATTTCAAAAATCTTATATTCCAAAAACCAGATCGTATATCAGACCAGATTTACTCAACCCCACATCACGCCGGCCACTTCTAATTTCAGAGCTAGCTAACTAGTTTGGAACAAGAGATTAAATGACAAAGTACTCATAACAGTAGAACTGGAATTACATTATGAAATAAGGAAACCATAGAAGGCAATTTCGGGTTTGCGATCACAAAAACAGACTAAATGACAGACAATAGGATAAAAGTACAAACATAAAATAATACTACTAGCAACTAGGAAGGAGTATTACTACTAAGAACTTTTATGCAACCTCCCAGCAAAATGAACTTCATAGACATCAACATATAAATGTAAAATCTTCTTTTGAAGTAGAGCTGATCAAAATAGCCCGGCCTGGCCCGAATTTTGGGCGGGTTTAGGCAGGAGTTTTTTGCCAGCTGTCGAGCTCGCTCAGGCCTTTTTTTTTGGCTTTGGGACGGGCTTTTGGACAACCCAAAAAATGACTTTTTAGTTTATTTTTTGGCCCGACCAATGGTCAATTTTTTAAGTCATGGCCCGGCCCGGCCTCAGCCCGCCCCCGCCCTGCCTCAGCCCGCCCCCGCCCTGCCTCAGCACGCCCCGCGCCCTTCCTCAACACGCCCCCGCCCTGCCTCAGCACGCCCCGGCCCTGCCTCAGCCCGCCCCGGCCCAGCCTATGATCACCTTTATTTTGAAGGAAGACAGTAGTCAGCACATCTTGTTTCTCCATAGATGCTTTCAGCAGTGCTAGTCCCTGTCAAAACAAACCAGGCAACCAAATCGAACATTCTACTCCTATATACTATTCATACAACAAAGGAAAAAAAAAAAAAAGGCACTACATTATTTTAGTTAGTGATTAAAAAATACCTCTTGGAGACCAAATTCAACTTCTCTCTCCTCCAAATAATTGATATCCTTGACAAGCGATATGATGAGGGTGCTGGACATGGGTTTAACATCCAAATTATCCATCACCATATAACTCACCGCCCCATTCACGTATCCCGTAGGGCCAGGGGAATCATATGGTAAACTAAACTCAGTCGTCATCGTCCCAGCATATTTACAAGTAGGGCAATTTGCCCCTTGTCGATAACTAATATAGTCAGGATGCTTATACACACACTTGTAGAGTCTGATTTTAGTTGCAACTGTGGCATCATTGAGTGACAACAAAGGAACAACAACCGGAGCTCTTGGCTTCAGTACTGAATCTTTGTTGAGATTGGGCTCGTAGTACTGACCCCCTAGAGATTCAATACTTTTATAGAGTGTTCCAAGGGAACCCACCATGCCAGATTTCTCATTCAGCACTTTTGTTATAGAAGAAAGGGGTAAAGACATTATGTGAAAGATAAAATCCACAAAGTCTTTCCCTACATCTGCGAACACCACTTTCTCGGCTTTTACATCTACTTGGATTTTCAAACTCAGCTTCTTCTCCGTCACTGGCGTTGGCGTAGCCATATTGAAATGTGTAGAAATGATGAAGAAATTGATTCAAGTAAATCTGAAACAAGTTTGAGAAAAGAGAGTAATTCTCTCTCTAGAATATTATTAAAGAACCTCTCAAAAGTGATTATTACACGGTTACACCGCCAAAAGATATACTAGTTGATATAGCTTGTGAAAGAAGCTAAGTAATTATTCCTTCGTCTTAGAAAAATATCAAACACCTATTAAGACATGTATTTCAAGAAATTGATTCAAGTAAATCTGAAACAAGTTTGAGAAAAGAGAGTAATTCTTTCTCTAGAATATTATTAAAGAACCTCTCAAAAGTGATTATTACACGGTTACACCTCCAAAAGATATACTAGTTGATAAAGCTCGTGAAAGAAGCTAAGTAATTATTCCTTCCGTCTTAGAAAAATATCAAACACCTATTAAGACATGTATTTCAAGCAAGGTGATAAGTTATAGCATAATTATCAAATGTTATTTTATTTAATAAGTAGATGTGATAGAAATTGATAGAGTATTTTTTTTAATTAAAAATGAGAGAACGTTTGATAACTTTTTATTGATAAAAGATAAAATGTGGGCCAACTGAGTGTAAAAAAAAATAGTATATTAAGGGTCCGTTATGTTCAACTTATTTTGTCTTATCTTATCTTATCATATCTTATAAGATCTTATAAAATCTTATCTGATCGTATCATATCTTATCTGATAGTTTATTGTATGTGTCTAACATCTTATTTATCTTATATGATTTTATCTTATATTATCTTATCTAATCTTATAAAATATTATATAAGTTAAAATAAGTTGAACATAACGAACCCTAATAGTGGGATGATAAGTGACATTTATGTCATTTCTAGGACTAGTTTTTATAGTTTATTTTCATTTATTTCTATCTATTTTAGCATTTATTTCTTCTTTTTTATATTTTGTAGCTTAATTGAGTAATTAGTTTTATTTACTAGTTTTTAGTCTTAATTTCATAAGTTATTTATTTTCGTGTTTAGTGTTTTATAGTCATGTTAGTTTGTTTTTCGTAATTTATTTTCTATTTTTATTTCCTTTTAGTTACAATTATTTCTTTTACTTTTTATTTTCCATGTCTCGTTTCTCCCCTTTGCGTTTTGGTTTTGCTTGTTGGTGGAACGTTTTAGAGATATGGTGCAAGCGATCTAAAGTTGTCATTCAAAGCTTATGCTACACCACAACACTCTTAACCTCCACCATACCATAGCACTTCTACTTACCCATTCATCATCCTCCACCCATATACAACACGTGTTACCAATCCATCGTCGCTTCGCTCGCCCAAGCCGTGCCCAGCCCGTCCGGCTCGCGATGAGCTATGTTCCTGCCAGTTTATGCGAGATAATGATCCACGCCCGGTGGATGTACTTGAGCTGATGCAGCCGCCCCCGCCCGAGCCTCAACCCAGCCCGCCCGGCAAACACTCATTAAATTAATCAACGTTTGTGATTCATTGAAGCACGATCTACGGTTTAGTTTGATGCTACGAAGGAAATTAAGAGAAATCCTTCATTGTTAACCAAAGGGAATAAACGGCAAAATCAAACCAAAAAACAAGAAAATCAGACAGCCACGATTCGGCATTGATTAATGATGTTGATGCAATGAATATCGACGGCCATCAATGTTTGATTGATGATGATGCAAAAGAAGGCGAGAGGGAAGAGAAAATGGGTCCGATGTATTAGGGGCGGGGGGTTGTTTTATTTTCACTAGTTATATATGCACACGATGCGTGCGTTGATATACGAATTATAAATTTTTTTTGAGGGGATACGGAAATTATAATTGACTACTTCCAAAATGTATCGCATTACTTAAATAATGACATTTTTATATTAAATGGGAATATTTTAGGCATATCGGAAGACGCTAGGGGTCTTTAAGTATGCTCCTATAGAACAACTATATTGGTTCAAAGGATAAGGGATTTGGCATTTGCACTAATAACGCCAGGGTCTTTAAGTATGCCGCTACTAGCTTTTTATGCACGCTATGCGTGCAAAGGATATTTTGGGCATAACTATTGCTTGGTAATCAAAGAAATAAAAATCGAAAGTACGTATCTAAGCTCACCTCCATTTGGTGAGTAAGAAATATTTAAATGCTTAAAAATAGGGATGGAAATTGGGCTGGACGGATGCAGAGGATGGTACCTCGACACCTGCACCCGCATAAATTTACCATCCTCATCCCCGCCCCATCACGGCACCACCCATTGGGGCAAAAATTCAAGACCCATCCCCGCTCCACGAGGTACGTATTTATGCCCATCCCCGCCCCATCACCCGCATGGGTACCCGCACCCGTTTCGTACCCGCATTGTACCCACTCTATCCCCACCCCACCACCCACATGGGTATCCGCACCTGCTTCATACCCGTCTTACCCACCTATTTATAATGTGCAAGATTAAATTTTTAATAATATAAGTATATAAATAGAATTTTAATAATAAATTTGCATGGCGGGCGGGGATAGCATAAAATCCACACTCGCTCCACCACCCATCGCGGGTACGATTTTAATCCCCATCCCGCCAAACCTACTTGAATAGTATTTAAAAAAATTTCAATAAGTTAGTGTAAGTGATGAAATTGCATATCCAAGTAAAAAAATCCAAGTATACATATTATCATTTTGGGACTTAAGGTTGTAATATTAATTCACCTAAACCTTTACTTGACTGGACTGTAATAGTTTATTTGTTTTGACTTAGATTCAGTCTTCGTAGCTTATCCTTAACGGTTATTCTCGCAATAACTGTGGAATAACACTTCGGAATTTCGGGTAATTATGCATGGATGTGGATCCTTTTGAGTCGAATAAGGATTAGTGAGAATTTGAAGTGTTGGTTTTATTGAAGGAGGTTTATAATTGGACGCGAGTCCTAAATTAAATTTTAGGCAAATCCATATTTCAAACGGAGCTCGCCAATTTTTCTGTAGGAATTTAATATCATTTAATTTAGATAGTAACTCGAAATTCAGGGGTGTTATAGTTGGTATTAGAGCCAACGGTTCGAGGTTATGGCTAGAGCCTAGAGTTGAGCTTGAATGGTCTAGAGGATGAACCACAAGTTTAGAGCCAAGGTGTAGGGTCTTAGGTTTGCCCTAGAGGTTGTCCTTGAGTTGTGGCTTAGGATTGAGACCTAGAGTTGTGACAATCGGTTTAGTACCTATCGGGATCTCCAAATTCCTTTGTTTATTTTGAAACTATATTTTTAGGAGAAAATACCTCTCCCTACGTTGATTGGTCATCACCATTAAGACCACCAAACGGGTGCGTGTTGATAATGAAGAATAATGTACGAAAGTTTTAATCATTGTTTTGATTGGAAGTTGGATCCATCCCTACCTTGAGGTAGATTTTTGTGACTTAGTAGGGTGTGCCTAGAGTTGTAACCTTGAGGTTGTAACCTTAAGTAAGACTAAATAAATGAGGTATTAAAATTTGAAAAGCCGAGGTAAGATTGAGATATGAGAAGTAAGGGATTACATGTGGTTGTTGTGTATGGTAGTTGTTGTAGATGATCCCTCGTATGTGGATATTTCACTTGATAACGTCAATGAGTTTGGTAAGTGTGGAACTAGTTGAGTTTTATGTTTGATTCAAGTTTAGTTGTGCTTGCTTTCATGTTTGGAATGATTGACTAGTAAAGGTAAATCATTTCGAGTATATCCTTGTTTGCTTGTGAGTTGGTGTATAGCCGAGAGTGTGCTATATGTTCAAGTTTGAGTCGCATAATGCGAAATTTAGTTCCATTTGTTTACGGGAACTCTAGGGTGACATTCCGTCTTGATGTTAATTTTTATTGTCACCTATTTCATTTAAGTATCTAGCTTGTTGGTTTTTATGTTCGCATTAGGACGAATTATTATTGTGGATAAGGGTGAGTCTTATTTCATTCAAAGTGTCACTTTATTTTATTTTTTGTTCTTGTGTGTGTTGTTGTGTTAGACCCACCCATCTCCCGTACTTTGTCCATCTTTTGGCTTTGAGATGTTTAGTGATTAGCTACTTGATTCTTGAATAGCAACCGATTGAGTTACGTGATGGTATATACGAATTGTAGTTGGTGTGAATTGTTAATTGAAAACCTTATAGGGAATGGTTTGGTTATATCTTGGATATGCTAGTCTTGTTGACTAAGTACTGTGAATTGACTTGTTAGTGTATGATTGTGCGTTGAGGCTATAACAAGAGTTGAAACTCAAGTTGTTAGCTCTCTTGGTCATGCCTCGCAGACCTTGTTTACGTGAGGTTAAAGTAGTTTAGCGAGTCATGAGATGACTATCTACCGTAAGTTGACGTGTTCTATTGACTTTCATGGAGTATTCATAGTGTATAGCTAAAGGAAAAGGAATTAGTCCAAGTGGGTTGGTTTCTTGTAGCAAACCCGTGACTAGTCAAAGTCGGCTCATAACGTGTTAAGGGTCAACCGTTTGACCCCAGTTAAAGTATTACTTGTTTATTTTCCGTATCAAGGAATCGGTGAGACCATTATAGAACAACTAGCAACTATCATGTACCTAGTAAGGTCATGGAATGGTGACATATGCAAGGCATAATGTCAAATCGAGTCATGTCGATGGTGGGATGCGTAGGTCCCCGTTGTGTGATTTGTTTAATAGTGATCAAAGTCTAATAACACTAAAATGGTTAGCGAGGCTAATGTATATTGGTTTAATGAAGAGAGTCTCTTCTCATTGAGTTTAGTGTTAGGAGTACAAGTAGAAGTAATCTAACTCTTTTGATTGGTAGTCACTAATCTTGAATGACAAGCTACAAGTCCCACAGCTTTCTTGCACTTGTCTAATGAAATGACCAGTAGCCGGGGAGTTATAGTTGTACCATGTTAATCGGTTGAGAACCCCGAGATAACTTGGTTATAACTTATAACAAGCTCTTCTTTGTGTCGTCCCCTGGAGCGTTAGACGCCCACTTAAAGTTAAACAAATCGTCGTTAATGACCTAGATGCTATTAGGAATGGTTAAATGTGCTCAAACTCAATTTACTTAAGTCTTGTCCGAAGAATGATAATAAGTTATTATAGTGGTCCAAGTGTGTAATTGATTAATTTGATTAAGTTTTTAAGTGAGTAAGGGTTAAGTTTATCATGTCGAAGATCTATGACTAGTCGTTTGAGTTGAAACTAATGAATTTAATAGAAACTAAGGAAGTATACTGGACCATATCTATTTCGTGAACATTGAGAAGTGAGTTTAAGTTAACTCTTGATTGCTATGCTTAGAATGTTGAGTATCGGTATGCAAGGGTAATACCACTATTATTAGTTGATGGAGTCGTTAGTTTATGTGATTCACGTATCATTGCATGACTTGAAATTTTATTTCGTGAAACTATAGTGTGTGAACGGTTTATGATGTGTTATGAATGTGTGTTAGTTTTGAGACATGGTCTAAAACGGAGTTTCGTATAAAGTAAGCTTTAGTTTCATGTAAATAGAGCATATCATTTTTTGTAGTACCTTAGTAGCTCGATTTGGCCTGTTTGGTCAACGAGTAAGTTACCCTACCAAAGACTATGTGAGATTATTCAATTTGTTTGTGTAGCATGTGAAAGTGATTTAGAAACGTTTAAATTAAGGTTGTGGATTCATTCTCGAATAGATCTAGAAATGGTTTTTCTACAACGATTTGAGTGAATTTTGGAAAAGTTAAGAACACGTTTTTCAAAAGTTTTGAAAGGGGGCAAGTCATTCACGGATTGTGAGTCTCAAGGTCTCTAAATGGAGCTTCCTACCGTTTTATAATGTGCTTTGAGTGTTACCAAGTAATAGGAGATTTGGTATTTAGTAAAGAATATTTGAAATCGTGATATGTGCTTAAAATTTGTCTCGGATTTCGATCTAAGTAAAGAGAATAGTTGGATGGCCAGCCCCATCGTGGAGGTTTCAAGTCCCCATGCCTCCCAATCGTCAGGACTATAAGTCAAACCAATGCCGGAGTTTTTAAACTTTAGGGTTATGTTCGATTCCATTGTCGAGGGGTTTCAAACCTCATCACCCCGGTATCGAGAATATATGCCTTATTATTTGGATTGGTCGGATCTCGTCAAGAAATTGTTTGAAGCGATAGAGCTTAGCACATTGTTACTTCGTGTCTAAGAGACTCGTTGTGATAGTAAGAATGATTGAGCAAAGTTTCCGCAAAACGAGAGTTCTATACAAGGGTTATTTATTGTTGGATTTCCAATAAAGAATCATTTTGAAAGCAAGAAATTTGGTTGTGTCCATATTCAAGCGTAAGGTTATTTAAGTACTCGTGGGATGAAAGTGCTTAGTGTGCTTTGATGTGATTGTCATGGTGCCATTGATTACGTGAGAGTCATAAACTCCACAATACGTGCTATGAATGTTTATGGGTTAGGATGCAGCCGCAATGATGATGCGACCGTTAAAGTATTTTGTTTTGCCATTTGTGGTAGGCCCCGGTGATTGTGATGTTATAATAACTCGAAGTTGAAGTTCTAAACGTCGAGTTGTGAATTTTTTTACGTTTTTAGGCGAGTACGCCCAACCATGTAATGGTGAGTTCATATGGTATGAGTCTTTACTTCTATTCTTAAAAGAGATAGTACTCTCGGTTCGGGTTAGTTGTTGCTCCGCGAAAGCGTTGGGTACAGGATTTGAAAATGCTTTTATGTATTATGATTATAACAGTTTAGAACACCTTTTCTCATTTCGAGTTGTCCACTTTACAAAGGAAACTCCACCGGATTTTCGAGAAAATCCTAGGTTATTATTTAAAACGCTTGTGAACCATAGTGCGCTTATGAATTCAATTCCACATTCTATGACATAGTCCAATGAGTGTGCCGGTAAGAGAGTTGATTCTCAAGTTTATCGGTCCATATGTGATCATTGAAAGGATAATTGATTGTATTTGTAAGGTATTCCATGTTTCTTAGTTACGATTTCGTATTAGTAACTCTTCACATGGTGATAGTTGGAGTTCTAATTGAGACTCTAGACCAATAGATATGTAAGACCCGTAGGGTTGAGAAGTGGATAGTAAAGGTTTTGTGGTCAAACCACAACACCGAGGAACTACTCGTAAGATCGAGGATGTCATGTGTTTTATGTGTCCTCATCTCTTGTTCATGTTATTGTTAGTTACGAGGGCGTAACTACCTTTTAGGGGGTAGATTTCGTGCCAATTGGGTGTTTGGTGCTAAAAGTTGTTATGATTTCATATGTGATGTATACCTTAATGTCTAAACTATATATAATTCGTGTATGATTAGAAGTTTTATGGTAAAGTTTTATGGTAAACCTTGTAATATGTTGCATGTTTTACTTCTTATAGTGTGAACATTTTTAGTTGAAATGGTTGTAATGTTGAAATGGTTGTATGTCATAAGGGGTGATCAAATGAATTGATCTATAAGGTGTTGCTATGAGGTGTTCGTTCTCCTTATTATGGTATGAATATATTAGTTGGAGTGATTGCTTGGTTATAAAGGTGATCAATCGACTTGATTTATGAGAAAGTGAATTAGTTGAGTTGCCATATATTGGGGTTCCATTGAAAATCCTCGATAGTAAAGTTCGAGTAACTCGGAATGGCGAAGTGAAACCGGTGAAAGTATTATGGTCGAACCATAAGGATGATGAGCTTAGTTGGGAATCCGAGGATGCGATGTGCGCTCAATATCCCCACTTGATTCCAATAGGTACCCTTTCGATTCCGAGGACGTAACTAATCTTAGGGAGTGGTGGAATTAGTATGATTTCATTTCAATTTTTGGTATTTAAAGATAATTTTGACTTGTATTAAGTGTTTGATCCTACTTGAAAGTTAATGATATGTTGAGAGTATGCTAGTGTGATAGTTTATATGCAGGTTTGATATTATATGGATATTATCTTTCGTACTTTAGTAATAGATAGTTAGCTAAACATGTAAAGTTAATGAGTAAGTGATAGGATTTTCGCTACGAGTTTAAGAATTATTTCAAGTTTCGAGGACGAAACTTATTTTAAGGGGGTAGATTGTAACACCCCGTTTTTGAAACAATTTTATTATTTATTTTATTAAATATTTTAGTTTATTTAATAATTAAATTCATTTATCTTTAGGAATTACTTTGTAAATAATTTATATGGTTATAGTGGGACAAGTTTAGTAAGTAATTTGATTAATAATAGTAATAAGAGGAAATATACTCACAAATATATAAGAAGGAGAAAAGGGAGAAATAAAACAAGAAAAGAAAAAGGAAAGAAAGAAAAAAAAAAAAAGAACGAAAAAAAGAACGAAAGAAAGAAGAACGACTTTCTTCATTCCCCTTTGTACTCCATCATCCATCTTCCTTTCTTTTCTAATCTCCAACCTCCATCCCCATCCTTTTCTTTTCCTTTCTATGATTCAAGGTTATACCTAAAGCATATACTTGCTAAGCTATTGCATATCAACCGTCCATTATCCATCTTCACTCGTTTTTGTGGACAATTTCGAAGAGGAGAAATAGGGTTTTTGGGGTGCGGTTCTCGGGTCGAAAATCTAGTCAAGGAGACGAAATTTTGGGACTCCGTTTACACTCTTCTACATTCCAATTACTTTATTAATCAAGTAAGATTCTTTGTCATGTTTTAATTTCGCTTTTGGTTTAATTTTGGTGGGGTTTGGTTAGTATGTATGATTCTATAAGGTTTAGAATATTTTGTATGATAGATGAACAATTATTGTTTTATGATGAGCAAATGTATAAATGAATTTTCATTCTAGACTATTATATTATAAGTGGGCCCTAACCCACGAGGCTTAAGCTATGATTCCGCTGACGATTAAGATTATGTATTTTCGGGCGTTACGCAATGGTATCGAGCCGAAACCTAGCCGGAAGTGTGGAGTCTTAGACTTTACACCGCCTAGGTATGATCCTTTGGATATTTAGACGTTGAGAAAGTTGAGGATTATTTAGAAATAAGAATTCAACCTTATGGTCTTTTGAGGATAATATTTAGTGATTGGTAATCTTAAGTTTTGGGTTAGTAGAATCTAAGAAATAAGACGCTGAATGGAAAATTATGAGATTCTTACTTAGTATGTATTATGTGAAAAGTTCGATGTTTAATGGCTCGAGGATAAACTGATGGTTATTTGAGTAATAGGGACAAAATGACTTGTGAATGATCTTTTGAGGTATGAGTGGTTATATTTTATGTTCGAGGTAAGACACAAAAAGTGTTAATGAACTAATGTAAAGAATGTTTAGAGATTTCACGATGATTAAGAATATATTATTGGGTGGTATAAAGAAAAGGGGTTAAGGCATTACAGAATATCTAAAGTTAATGGTATGGTGGAGATTATCAAATTATTTAATGACGTGATACTTATTTTGGGATTGAATTTTATATGCCGATTTCGAGATTCGAAAATTTATAAGGAATTAGAATTTCTACTTAAGGAGTTAGAGAATACTTGATATTACTTCACTCTTAAGGAATTGAGTATTTGAAAAGGTGAAGTACGTCATAATGTATATTGGATGTTATGATTGATGTTATGGCTTTTAGGCAATGTGAAGCATTGATTGAAGAAGTTAGACAAATATATATCTTGAAGGAATAGGAGTGTGCTACTTGGAGATGTAATAGCTACATGGAGTGTGATTAGGAAGTAAGCATATGGTCGTCAATAGAAAACTCGAATTTGGAGAAGTAAGTGCTTGACCTTCTTTGAAAGACTTCAGGCAAGAAACCTTTTTGTTTGAAATGGTCATTGATATAATGTGTAATAGATGAATTCAAGTGATAGACCCATAAAAAAAAAGAGGGGGAAATGTTTATAGAATCTTGAGGAAATGTTGAGGAAATCAAAGTCGTGATGAAGAGTAAACCACTATGTAGGTTGATAGAATCCTGAGCAATTAAAAGCTTGAACACTTGATGTTAACTATGTAAGAAACTTGGTTAGGAATACGTTATGATTGATTGGGAAGGTAAATATTTTTAACTTTGGGGCTATGATGATGATATTGGTTTAATGTGACGACTGAAATTGAGAATGGATAAATAATGAAATAATTAATGAATTTAGCGTTTTTGGTGAATACCTTATCGATGATACTTGTCATTTTAGAGATGGGAACAAAATGTGATGCTCATAAATGTCCAATGACGATCATATTATAGAAGGAGAACGAATAAGCTATATGCAAAGCACGGTTAAACTCTTCAAATGGTTATGAGAGAGGAATATATTGATATATTAAAGGCAAGTTAGCTTAATGAATTCGGGTTTAGGCTTTCTAGTAAGCTGGTGGACCAAGTATGATATTATGTTTTTGGATATTTGAACTTTTGGTTGACTTTTCAGACATTAAGATTTCGATATGAAAATCATATGTTCATAGGATCTCAATATATAAATTCGTCTAAACATGTGATTTTTTTTTTCTTTTTTTTTCAACTGAATGAAGGTTTAGTTGAACAATGAAAATAATATGTGATGCTATATATATACGAAGACGTGATTCTGAAATTTTTATTAATGAAATGCATGACGCTACGTTATGCACCTGACTATATTTTTTAAGTTTCGAGGACGAAACTTTTTCTAAGGGGGTGAGGATGTAATATCCTGAAAATCTAAACATGCTTAATTAGCTAACTAATTATTGTTTTACTAATTAGGTTCTAATTAAATAAACTATTATAAGCTATTAAGGTATTTTATTTTATTTTTTTAAAAAAAGAAGAAGAATATAATTTTTGTTAAGTAGTTATGAATTATAATTAGCTTGACAAGTAAGTAGTTAAAAATCACAATAAAAGTATGCACAACTTCTTTAATATAAAATATGAATTATCCAAGATGAAATTATTTTTGGTTTAAAGTAATAGGAATAATAATTATAATAATAATAAGAGTAGAAGAAAAAAAAAAATAGAATTAGATGGATAATTTTAAGCCAAAAATTTTGACTTTCTTTTTCCCACCTTCTTCTTCCTTATTCTACCTTGCTTCCTCCTCCTTCCACCTTCTTCTACCTTCCTCCTACTACATGGCAAACCAAGGTGTATTTCATTTCTCTTCCAGCCAATCAAGTGCTGCCACCATCAAACCCAAGAGAAGAATTCTCAACAAAATTCTCTTCCATCCATTGTTATCTTCAAAGAACTAAAGCATGACTTTGAAGTTTTCTAAAAACTCCATGGCTATAAATAGCCATTGTCACTCACCTCCAAGCAACACACCACACCACTCTCTCCTTCTCCTCTGTTTTTAGGCTGCTGCCCACACCACCACCACCGCCTGACCACCGCAAGCACCCGCTCCACCTGACGCCAACCACCGACGCATCTATGCACGCCACTCCCTCGACCGAGCTGCACTCCCAGCTCTCACATCTCCCGCACTATCTCTCTCTCTCTCGCGTCGCGACTCTCTCTTCCCCTCTGCTTTGCGCTGCTTGCGGCCACGCCGGAGTCGCCTCGTCGCGACCACAGATGTCCGTTAGACTCACGGAGCTGCACCCTTTCTCTTCGTGGCTCTTGTCTTCGCTGCTCAATAAAGAGCAGAGGTATTACTCATACCTTTGGGTTTTAATTCTGATATTAGCTTAATACTTCAAGCCCATGTAATACCTTTGTTAGTTATATTAGTTTGGGCTTATGATAATTTTATTAGAACTTAAGCTAAGTGTGAGGCTAAAGAGATGAAACTTATTTATGGGTTAATTCATGATGTTAGACTAATAACTTGCTGGTTGCTAATAATCCAACTTTTAATATTAAACTTCCTCACTTAAACTATATGAGTCTTTTATGTTGAATCCTAATATGTTGTTAATAAATCTATGGACCACTAAGCTATAAACTAAATTATCTCACTTGTTAATATTATTTGCTTATAAAATGTTAAGATTTAATAATACATGCTCTTTGTTAATCTTATAAACTTAATTTGATTTATGAAATTAAAGAATTTTGAATTACCTCGGTTAATTATGTACTTGAGTATAATTTATAATTTATTTATTTTTCTCACCTTATAATCACTAATACTCAAGGATTATTGAGAATTTGAAGTGTTGGTTTTATTGAAGGAGGTTTATAATTGGACGCGAGTCCTAAATTAAATTTTAGGCAGTCCATATTTCAAACGGAGCTCTGCCGATTTTTCTGTAGGTATTTAATATCATATAATTTAGATAGTAACTCGAAATTCAGGGGTGTTATATATATAATATTCACTCACCACCTTTTAATTATTTATTGTTATTTTTACCTAAGGAAAAATATAGTCATGTGGGGTCTTTATATTCGTCTAGATATATAATTTCAAAATATCAAATTTGTGATAATTTTTACTATCAAGATATTAAAGATATTAATAGTTGAATTTGCGCATTGGCAAGCGTTAAAACTCAATTGTTGCAATTGAAAAATTACGAAAGAAGTAGGTGTGAACACATTTGATCAAAATCCGATGAATGTGCTTGAACCTTTAGATTGATTGAGGCTACTATGTTGAACCAATTCTAGTTATATTTTGCAAAAATGGAATATAATAATTCAACTTTTGGCCGGTCTTTTTATAACAAACTTACCTTTAGGTTATTTAAAAACAATCCAACCTTTTTGAGGTGTCTTCCTCGTAATGGTTCTTGGCCTGTTTGCGACGAACATAACAGTTGAAGTGTGAAACGTGTCACACTTAAATTGGTCTGTCCATTTTCTAACTATAAGAAACCCATCCTTTCTCTCTCTAGCTCTCACACAACTCTTTCGTATTGGTTTAATTAGACTATGACAACAACAATCATAGCTTCACCGGAGTGCCGTCATACGCACAACGCCGACGTGGTGGCGTAGGCAAGAGGCAGATTGCGAGGCAGTGATAGGAACAAACAGCTACTCCGACGTGTAGAGGATTGGAGCGAGAGGTGATCAACATAGGTCCGACCCGAAAATGGGCGGTTTTTTGATACGATTTTTCGTCCCACGAGTCAAGCCCGACCCAAAAATTTGGGCCAAAAATGGGCTACTTAAATATGAAAATTTAGGCTAATTTTTGGCTTTGCCCGAAATAGCCTGAAAAGCCCACATGGCCCAGCGCGAATTAGCGAATTTTGGCGCGTTAATTTCGGCTCGGGGTTTGGCCCAAAACGATCACTTTTTGCCAAAGCCCGACCCAACATGAGGCTTTGGCCCTAAATAGGCCACTTTTTTTGCCAAAGCCCGGTTCGGCATGGCCCATTATCACTTCTAATTGGAGCAGATTAGTAGTGTAGAAAAGGGACGTTGAAAAAATCACGTGTAACACCTCGAAATTTCCGCTCCTCAATTTTCGCCCTATCTTCCGTTAACTATTATTCTTTTTCATTAAAATTAGAATGTTTTATTCTTGATATTATTTTGTCTTATATATTTTACCAATTTATAAATATCATATTTATTTAATCATAATTATAGATTTTTCTAGTATTTAAAATGCGTGTTTGAGCTAATATTTTTTTTAATCGATTTTAACGCGTTTAGACCGTTGTGAGAACTTTAATCATAAGGTTTAGGTTTCTAATTTATTGTCCAAAAATCAGACTTTATGAAGTGTGAGGAGTGGCTTTTGGTCTCCTTGTAACTCCCATATAACCTCTCATTAAGTGCTCTTTTAATCCTTGCTTACCACCCTTTGTAATCCCTTTTCATTTTAATCTCTTTGAGCTGGAATTTTTTACAAAAAAGATTGTCATCTTTCCCTAAACCATCGGCGATTTCAAGAGAGAAAGAGACTAGAGAGAAAAACCAACCTTCCATTGTTCCACAAATTCACCTATTTTTTTCTCTCAGTCTTTCACCCCAAACTCTACTATTGTCACCCTATTTTTGTCGCATTGTTAAGTTCGTGTTTTGGTTGCTAGGAGGTGAACTTTTGAAGCACGATCTTGCGGGAGAGGACGAACATTAGACGTTTCTTCACTCCTCCAGTTGGCCTAGGTCGATGAGTATTCGTATGATGATTATATTAGTTTTAAAAGTTAAGTTGGGCTAATATTGTTTTAGGAAGGGTGGGAATGATTACATGTTGTATGTTTGTTTATGTGAATTTTTCATGAGTTAATTTTAACACTTGATAACTTGTAAATTTCGTGTTCGAGTTGGAATATTTTTGTGCGCTTCGTTTATAATTTTAGTGTTATTGTTTTAAGAAGTCTGTGTAGAATTCATGTATTACATGTACTTTCTGGTGATGATAATCTCTTTTTGTTGTTTTCATGAAAACTATGACTGCAAACTTATGTTTAAACATGAAACATGGTATGAAGCATGAGTTTGTGCCTTTGTGGGAGGGGATGAAGATCAGTAAGTATGGTAGCACTGTAGTTAGCAAGAGTAGGAGTTTTAGCACACAAAATTTGGCTGGCAATAGTCGCTAATATGACTGGTAGTAGCCACGGGCCCACATGTAGTTTTAGGGGGATGTCAAATGTTCTGTAACGTAAAAGCTTTGCCATGCAATGGTTAATTTTTCAGAGAATCTCGAGAGCTTTCCTTTGGAGGATAAATGAATAGTACGTATAAGAAGAAATGAATAGTACATTTAAACTCCGACTCACGGAGTACTTAGGAGGCGTTTGGTCAATTTATGTACAAACATATTTTGTGATATGCAAATTGCAATTGATCTATTACATTGAATATACCAGTAAACCAATACCCGATTTCCATTTTCCAGTGCGATGTTTGATTTATAATGGATTTCAAAAATCTTATATTCCAAAAACCAGATCGTATATCAGACCAGATTTACTCAACCCCACATCACGCCGGCCACTTCTAATTTCAGAGCTAGCTAACTAGTTTGGAACAAGAGATTAAATGACAAAGTACTCATAACAGTAGAACTGGAATTACATTATGAAATAAGGAAACCATAGAAGGCAATTTCGGGTTTGCGATCACAAAAACAGACTAAATGACAGACAATAGGATAAAAGTACAAACATAAAATAATACTACTAGCAACTAGGAAGGAGTATTACTACTAAGAACTTTTATGCAACCTCCCAGCAAAATGAACTTCATAGACATCAACATATAAATGTAAAATCTTCTTTTGAAGTAGAGCTGATCAAAATAGCCCGGCCTGGCCCGAATTTTGGGCGGGTTTAGGCAGAGTTTTTTTGCCAGCTGTCGAGCTCGCTCAGGCCTTTTTTTTGGCTTTGGGACGGGCTTTGGACAACCCAAAAATGACTTTTTAGTTTATTTTTTGGCCCGACCAATGGTCAATTTTTTAAGTCATGGCCCGGCCCGGCCTCAGCCCGCCCCCGCCCTGCCTCAGCCCGCCCCCGCCCTGCCTCAGCACGCCCCCGCCCTTCCTCAACACGCCCCCGCCCTGCCTCAGCACGCCCCGGCCCTGCCTCAGCCCGCCCCCGGCCCAGCCTATGATCACCTTTATTTTGAAGGAAGACAGTAGTCAGCACATCTTGTTTCTCCATAGATGCTTTCAGCAGTGCTAGTCCCTGTCAAAACAAACCAGGCAACCAAATCGAACATTCTACTCCTATATACTATTCATACAACAAAGGAAAAAAAAAAAAAGGCACTACATTATTTTAGTTAGTGATTAAAAAATACCTCTTGGAGACCAAATTCAACTTCTCTCTCCTCCAAATAATTGATATCCTTGACAAGCGATATGATGAGGGTGCTGGACATGGGTTTAACATCCAAATTATCCATCACCATATAACTCACCGCCCCATTCACGTATCCCGTAGGGCCAGGGGAATCATATGGTAAACTAAACTCAGTCGTCATCGTCCCAGCATATTTACAAGTAGGGCAATTTGCCCCTTGTCGATAACTAATATAGTCAGGATGCTTATACACACACTTGTAGAGTCTGATTTTAGTTGCAACTGTGGCATCATTGAGTGACAACAAAGGAACAACAACCGGAGCTCTTGGCTTCAGTACTGAATCTTTGTTGAGATTGGGCTCGTAGTACTGACCCCCTAGAGATTCAATACTTTTATAGAGTGTTCCAAGGGAACCCACCATGCCAGATTTCTCATTCAGCACTTTTGTTATAGAAGAAAGGGGTAAAGACATTATGTGAAAGATAAAATCCACAAAGTCTTTCCCTACATCTGCGAACACCACTTTCTCGGCTTTTACATCTACTTGGATTTTCAAACTCAGCTTCTTCTCCGTCACTGGCGTTGGCGTAGCCATATTGAAATGTGTAGAAATGATGAAGAAATTGATTCAAGTAAATCTGAAACAAGTTTGAGAAAAGAGAGTAATTCTCTCTCTAGAATATTATTAAAGAACCTCTCAAAAGTGATTATTACACGGTTACACAGCCAAAAGATATACTAGTTGATATAGCTTGTGAAAGAAGCTAAGTAATTATTCCTTCGTCTTAGAAAAATATCAAACACCTATTAAGACATGTATTTCAAGAAATTGATTCAAGTAAATCTGAAACAAGTTTGAGAAAAGAGAGTAATTCTTTCTCTAGAATATTATTAAAGAACCTCTCAAAAGTGATTATTACACGGTTACACCTTTAAAAGATATACTAGTTGATAAAGCTCGTGAAAGAAGCTAAGTAATTATTCCTTCCGTCTTAGAAAAATATCAAACACCTATTAAGACATGTATTTCAAGCAAGGTGATAAGTTATAGCATAATTATCAAATGTTATTTTATTTAATAAGTAGATGTGATAGAAATTGATAGAGTATTTTTTTTAATTAAAAATGAGAGAACGTTTGATAACTTTTTATTGATAAAAGATAAAATGTGGGCCAACTGAGTGTAAAAAAAAATAGTATATTAAGGGTCCGTTATGTTCAACTTATTTTGTCTTATCTTATCTTATCATATCTTATAAGATCTTATAAAATCTTATCTGATCGTATCATATCTTATCTGATAGTTTATTGTATGTGTCTAACATCTTATTTATCTTATATGATTTTATCTTATAT
Organism: Beta corolliflora; assembly: GCA_947648045.1. Lineage (NCBI taxonomy): Eukaryota > Viridiplantae > Streptophyta > Magnoliopsida > Caryophyllales > Amaranthaceae > Beta > Beta corolliflora. The sequence continues at coordinate 251,797 of CANSZD010001252.1, read as the reverse complement.
TATCTTATCTAATCTTATAAAATATTATATAAGTTAAAATAAGTTGAACATAACGAACCCTAATAGTGGGATGATAAGTGACATTTATGTCATTTCTAGGACTAGTTTTTATAGTTTATTTTCATTTATTTCTATCTATTTTAGCATTTATTTCTTCTTTTTTATATTTTGTAGCTTAATTGAGTAATTAGTTTTATTTACTAGTTTTTAGTCTTAATTTCATAAGTTATTTATTTTCGTGTTTAGTGTTTTATAGTCATGTTAGTTTGTTTTTCGTAATTTATTTTCTATTTTTATTTCCTTTTAGTTACAATTATTTCTTTTACTTTTTATTTTCCATGTCTCGTTTCTCCCCTTTGCGTTTTGGTTTTGCTTGTTGGTGGAACGTTTTAGAGATATGGTGCAAGCGATCTAAAGTTGTCATTCAAAGCTTATGCTACACCACAACACTCTTAACCTCCACCATACCATAGCACTTCTACTTACCCATTCATCATCCTCCACCCATATACAACACGTGTTACCAATCCATCGTCGCTTCGCTCGCCCAGGCGTGCCCAGCCCGTCCGGGCTCGCGATGAGCTATGTTCCCGCCGGTTATGCGAGATAATGATCCACGCCCGTGGATGTACTTGAGCCGGTGCGGCTCCGCCCGCCCGAGCCTCAACCCGCCCCGCCCGGGCAAACACTCATTAAATTAATCAACGTTTGTGATTCATTGAAGCACGATCTACGGTTTAGTTTGATGCTACGAAGGAAATTAAGAGAAATCCTTCATTGTTAACCAAAGGGAATAAACGGCAAAATCAAACCAAAAACAAGAAAATCAGACAGCCACGATTCGGCATTGATTAATGATGTTGATGCAATGAATATCGACGGCCATCAATGTTTGATTGATGATGATGCAGCGAAGAAGGCGAGAGGGAAGAGAAAATGGGTCTGATGTATTAGGGGCGGGGGGGTTGTTTTATTTTCACTAGTTATATATGCACACGATGCGTGCGTTGATATACGAATTATAAATTTTTTTTGAGGGGATACGGAAATTATAATTGACTACTTCCAAAATGTATCGCATTACTTAAATAATGACATTTTTATATTAAATGGGAATATTTTAGGCATATCAGGAAGACGCTAGGGTCTTTAAGTATGCTCCTATAGAACAACTATATTGGTTCAAAGGATAAGGGATTTGGCATTTGCACTAATAACGCCAGGGTCTTTAAGTATGCTGCTACTAGCTTTTTATGCACGCTATGCGTGCAGTGATATTTTGGGCATAACTATTGCTTGGTAATCAAAGAAATAAAAATCGAAAGTACGTATCTAAGCTCACCTCCATTTGGTGAGTAAGAAATATTTAAATGCTTAAAAATAGGGATGGAAATTGGGCTGGACGGATGCAGAGGATGGTACCTCGACACCTGCACCCGCATAAATTTACCATCCTCATCCCCGCCCCATCACGGCACCACCCATTGGGGCAAAAATTCAAGACCCATCCCCCGCTCCACGAGGTACGTATTTATGCCCATCCCCGCCCCATCACCCGCATGGGTACCCGCACCCGTTTCGTACCCGCATTGTACCCACTCTATCCCCACCCCACCACCCACATGGGTATCCGCACCTGCTTCATACCCGCGTCTTACCCACCTATTTATAATGTGCAAGATTAAATTTTTAATAATATAAGTATATAAATAGAATTTTAATAATAAATTTGCATGGCGGGCGGGGATAGCATAAAATCCACACTCGCTCCACCACCCATCGCGGGTACGATTTTAATCCCCATCCCGCCAAACCTACTTGAATAGTATTTAAAAAAATTTCAATAAGTTAGTGTAAGTGATGAAATTGCATATCCAAGTAAAAAAATCCAAGTATACATATTATCATTTTGGGACTTAAGGTTGTAATATTAATTCACCTAAACCTTTACTTGACTGGACTGTAATAGTTTATTTGTTTTGACTTAGATTCAGTCTTCGTAGCTTATCCTTAACGGTTATTCTCGCAATAACTGTGGAATAACACTTCTGGAATTTCGGGTAATTATGCATGGATGTGGATCCTTTTGAGCTGAATAAGGATTAGTGAGAATTTGAAGTGTTGGTTTTATTGAAGGAGGTTTATAATTGGACGCGAGTCCTAAATTAAATTTTAGGCAGTCCATATTTCAAACGGAGCTCTGCCAATTTTTCTGTAGGAATTTAATATCATTTAATTTAGATAGTAACTCGAAATTCAGGGGTGTTATAGTTGGTATTAGAGCCAACGGTTCGAGGTTATGGCTAGAGCCTAGAGTTGAGCTTGAATGGTCTAGAGGATGAACCACAAGTTTAGAGCCAAGGTGTAGGGTCTTAGGTTTGCCCTAGAGGTTGTCCTTGAGTTGTGGCTTAGGATTGAGACCTAGAGTTGTGACAATCGGTTTAGTACCTATCGGGATCTCCAAATTCCTTTGTTTATTTTGAAACTATATTTTTAGGAGAAAATACCTCTCCCTACGTTGATTGGTCATCACCATTAAGACCACCAGCGGCCGGGGTGCGTGTTGATAATGAAGAATAATGTACGAAAGTTTTAATCATTGTTTTGATTGGAAGTTGGATCCATCCCTACCTTGAGGTAGATTTTTGTGACTTAGTAGGGTGTGCCTAGAGTTGTAACCTTGAGGTTGTAACCTTAAGTAAGACTAAATAAATGAGGTATTAAAATTTGAAAAGCCGAGGTAAGATTGAGATATGAGAAGTAAGGGATTACATGTGGTTGTTGTGTATGGTAGTTGTTGTAGATGATCCCTCGTATGTGGATATTTCACTTGATAACGTCAATGAGTTTGGTAAGTGTGGAACTAGTTGAGTTTTATGTTTGATTCAAGTTTAGTTGTGCTTGCTTTCATGTTTGGAATGATTGACTAGTAAAGGTAAATCATTTCGAGTATATCCTTGTTTGCTTGTGAGTTGGTGTATAGCCGAGAGTGTGCTATATGTTCAAGTTTGAGTCGCATAATGCGAAATTTAGTTCCATTTGTTTACGGGAACTCTAGGGTGACATTCCGTCTTGATGTTAATTTTTATTGTCACCTATTTCATTTAAGTATCTAGCTTGTTGGTTTTTATGTTCGCATTAGGACGAATTATTATTGTGGATAAGGGTGAGTCTTATTTCATTCAAAGTGTCACTTTATTTTATTTTTTGTTCTTGTGTGTGTTGTTGTGTTAGACCCACCCATCTCCCGTACTTTGTCCATCTTTTGGCTTTGAGATGTTTAGTGATTAGCTACTTGATTCTTGAATAGCAAACTGATTGAGTTACGTGATGGTATATACGAATTGTAGTTGGTGTGAATTGTTAATTGAAAACCTTATAGGGAATGGTTTGGTTATATCTTGGATATGCTAGTCTTGTTGACTAAGTACTGTGAATTGACTTGTTAGTGTATGATTGTGCGTTGAGGCTATAACAAGAGTTGAAACTCAAGTTGTTAGCTCTCTTGGTCATGCCTGTAGACCTTGTTTACGTGAGGTTAAAGTAGTTTAGCGAGTCATGAGATGACTATCTACTGTAAGTTGACGTGTTCTATTGACTTTCATGGAGTATTCATAGTGTATAGCTAAAGGAAAAAGGAATTAGTCCAAGTGGGTTGGTTTCTTGTAGCAAACCTGTGACTAGTCAAAGTCAGCTCATAACGTGTTAAGGGTCAACCGTTTGACCCTGTTAAAGTATTACTGTTTATTTTCTGTATCAAGGAATCGGTGAGACCATTATAGAACAACTAACAACTATCATGTACCTAGTAAGGCTGTGGAATGGTGACATATGCAAGGCATAATGTCAAATCGAGTCATGTCGATGGTGGGATGCGTAGGTCCCCGTTGTGTGATTTGTTTAATAGTGATCAAAGTCTAATAACACTAAAATGGTTAGCGAGGCTAATGTATATTGGTTTAATGAAGAGAGTCTCTTCTCATTGAGTTTAGTGTTAGGAGTACAAGTAGAAGTAATCTAACTCTTTTGATTGGTAGTCACTAATCTTGAATGACAAGCTACAAGTCCCACAGTTTCTTGCACTTGTCTAATGAAATGACCGTAGCCGGGGGAGTTATAGTTGTACCATGTTAATTGGTTGAGAACCCCGAGATAACTTGGTTATAACTTATAACAAGCTCTTCTTTGTGTCGTCCTGGAGCGTTAGACGCCCACTTAAAGTTAAACAAATCGTCGTTAATGACCTAGATGCTATTAGGAATGGTTAAATGTGCTCAAACTCAATTTACTTAAGTCTTGTCCGAAGAATGATAATAAGTTATTATAGTGGTCCAAGTGTGTAATTGATTAATTTGATTAAGTTTTAAGTGAGTAAGGGTTAAGTTTATCATGTCGAAGATCTATGACTAGTCGTTTGAGTTGAAACTAATGAATTTAATAGAAACTAAGGAAGTATACTGGACCATATCTATTTCGTGAACATTGAGAAGTGAGTTTAAGTTAACTCTTGATTGCTATGCTTAGAATGTTGAGTATCGGTATGCAAGGGTAATACCACTATTATTGTTGATGGAGTCGTTAGTTTATGTGATTCACGTATCATTGCATGACTTGAAATTTTATTTCGTGAAACTATAGTGTGTGAACGGTTTATGATGTGTTATGAATGTGTGTTAGTTTTGAGACATGGTCTAAAACGGAGTTTCGTATAAAGTAAGCTTTAGTTTCATGTAAATAGAGCATATCATTTTTTGTAGTACCTTAGTAGCTCGATTTGGCCTGTTTGGTCAACGAGTAAGTTACCCTACCAAAGACTATGTGAGATTATTCAATTTGTTTGTGTAGCATGTGAAAGTGATTTAGAAACGTTTAAATTAAGGTTGTGGATTCATTCTCGAATAGATCTAGAAATGGTTTTTCTACAACGATTTGAGTGAATTTTGGAAAAGTTAAGAACACGTTTTTCAAAAGTTTTGAAAGGGGGCAAGTCATTCACGGATTGTGAGTCTTGAAGGTCTCTAAATGGAGCTTCCTACCGTTTTATAATGTGCTTTGAGTGTTACCAAGTAATAGGAGATTTGGTATTTAGTAAAGAATATTTGAAATCGTGATATGTGCTTAAAATTTGTCTGGATTTCGATCTAAGTAAAGAGAATAGTTGGATGGCCAGCCCCATCGTGGAGGTTTCAAGTCCCCATGCCTCCCACTGTCAGGACTATAAGTCAAACCAATGCCGGAGTTTTTAAACTTTAGGGTTATGTTCGATTCCATTGTCAGAGGTTTCAAACCTCATCACCCTGGTATCGAGAATATATGCCTTATTATTTGGATTGGTTGGATCTCGTCAAGAAATTGTTTGAAGCGATAGAGCTTAGCACATTGTTACTTCGTGTCTAAGAGACTGTTGTGATAGTAAGAATGATTGAGCAAAGTTTCTGCAAAACGAGAGTTCTATACAAGGGTTATTTATTGTTGGATTTCCAATAAAGAATCATTTTGAAAGCAAGAAATTTGGTTGTGTCCATATTCAAGCGTAAGGTTATTTAAGTACTCGTGGGATGAAAGTGCTTAGTGTGCTTTGATGTGATTGTCATGGTGCCATTGATTACGTGAGAGTCATAAACTCCACAATACGTGCTATGAATGTTTATGGGTTAGGATGCAGCGCAATGATGATGCGACCGTTAAAGTATTTTGTTTTGCCATTTGTGGTAGGCCCTGGTGATTGTGATGTTATAATAACTTGAAGTTGAAGTTCTAAACGTCGAGTTGTGAATTTTTTTACGTTTTTAGGCGAGTACGCCCAACCATGTAATGGTGAGTTCATATGGTATGAGTCTTTACTTCTATTCTTAAAAGAGAGATAGTACTCTCGGTTCGGGTTAGTTGTTGCTCCGCGAAAGCGTTGGGTACAGGATTTGAAAATGCTTTTATGTATTATGATTATAACAGGTTTAGAACACCTTTTCTCATTTCGAGTTGTCCACTTTACAAAGGAAACTCCGCCGGATTTTCGAGAAAATCCTAGGTTATTATTTAAAACGCTTGTGAACCATAGTGCAGTTATGAATTCAATTCCACATTCTATGACATAGTCCAATGAGTGTGCCGGTAAGAGAGTTGATTCTCAAGTTTATCGGTCCATATGTGATCATTGAAAGGATAATTGATTGTATTTGTAAGGTATTCCATGTTTCTTAGTTACGATTTCGTATTAGTAACTCTTCACATGGTGATAGTTGGAGTTCTAATTGAGACTCTAGACCAATAGATATGTAAGACCCGTAGGGTTGAGAAGTGGATAGTAAAGGTTTTGTGGTCAAACCACAACACTGAGGAACTACTCGTAAGATCGAGGATGTCATGTGTTTTATGTGTCCTCATCTCTTGTTCATGTTATTGTTAGTTACGAGGGCGTAACTACCTTTTTAGGGGGGTAGATTTCGTGCCAATTGGGTGTTTGGTGCTAAAAGTTGTTATGATTTCATATGTGATGTATACCTTAATGTCTAAACTATACATAATTCGTGTATGATTAGAAGTTTTATGGTAAAGTTTTATGGTAAACCTTGTAATATGTTGCATGTTTTACTTCTTATAGTGTGAACATTTTTAGTTGAAATGGTTGTAATGTTGAAATGGTTGTATGTCTATAAGGGTGATCAAATGAATTGATCTATAAGGTGTTGCTATGAGGTGTTCGTTCTCCTTATTATGGTATGAATATATTAGTTGGAGTGATTGCTTGGTTATAAAGGTGATCAATTGACTTGATTTATGAGAAAGTGAATTAGTTGAGTTGCCATATATTGGGGTTCCATTGAAAATCCTCGATAGTAAAGTTCGAGTAACTCGGAATGGCGAAGTGAAACTGGTGAAAGTATTATGGTCGAACCATAAGGATGATGAGCTTAGTTGGGAATCTGAGGATGCGATGTGCGCTCAATATCCCCACTGATTCCAATAGGTACCCTTTCAGTTACGAGGACGTAACTAATCTTAGGGAGGGTGGAATTAGTATGATTTCATTTCAATTTTTGGTATTTAAAGATAATTTTGACTTGTATTAAGTGTTTGATCCTACTTGAAAGTTAATGATATGTTGAGAGTATGCTAGTGTGATAGTTTATATGCAGGTTTGATATTATATGGATATTATCTTTCGTACTTTAGTAATAGATAGTTGGCTAAACATGTAAAGTTAATGAGTAAGTGATAGGATTTTCGCTACGAGTTTAAGAATTATTTCAAGTTTCGAGGACGAAACTTATTTTAAGGGGGGTAGATTGTAACACCCCGGTTTTTGAAACAGTTTATTATTTATTTTATTAAATATTTTAGTTTATTTAATAATTAAATTCATTTATCTTTAGGAATTACTTTGTAAATAATTTATATGGTTATAGTGGGACAAGTTTAGTAAGTAATTTGATTAATAATAGTAATAAGAGGAAATATACTCACAAATATATAAGAAGGAGAAAAGGGAGAAATAAAACAAGAAAAGAAAAAGGAAAGAAAGAAAAAAAAAAAAGAACGAAAAAAAAAGAACGAAAGAAAGAAGAACGACTTTCTTCATTCCCCTTTGTACTCCATCATCCATCTTCCTTTCTTTTCTAATCTCCAACCTCCATCCCCATCCTTTTCTTTTCCTTTCTATGATTCAAGGTTATACCTAAAGCATATACTTGCTAAGCTATTGCATATCAACCGTCCATTATCCATCTTCACTCGTTTTTGTGGACAATTTCGAAGAGGAGAAATAGGGTTTTTGGGGTGCGGTTCTCGGGTCGAAAATCGGGTCAAGGAGACGAAATTTTGGGTCTGTTTACACTCTTCTACATTCCAATTACTTTATTAATCAAGTAAGATTCTTTGTCATGTTTTAATTTCAGTTTTGGTTTAATTTTCGAATTGGGGTTTGGTTAGTTTAGGGTTCTTGAGATAAATTGAATTGGGGGTTTTAATTATGAGTGTTGGGTGTAGCTTGATTGAAAGGAATTTTACTTATTAATAATAAGTTTATCAATAAGAACTATAACTCGTAGAAATTACAGGTCAGATTCGTAATTTGTGTTTTTTGCCAGTTTCTGGGCATTTTTAGCAAAAATACTATTTTTCAAAAGTTGTTCGTATCGAAATTTTACTCAATATAGGCTCAAGAAACGCTTGATTTGGAGTTCTAATGAGAATGTTATTCCCATTTTAAGTTTCTGCTGAAATTAATAAATTGTATATTAGTTTCGAGTGCTTTAAGTTTGAATGTTTTCATGTGAATGTTTCCTAATGGATTTTGGAGTACCTAAATATATATTATGAAACTTAAGTGTTTGTTTTATATAAACTAAGAGAGATTTTAGTATTGTCAGTATTAGTTAGTCATGTCATTTGAGGTAAGAGGCTCATATTTTATAAAACTAGAGTTGGTTAAAGCTCATTACTAGTTAGCAAAGTCTATTATTATTTATTGAATACATATATGTTATTATGTAGCTTTTCAGTTCACTAAAGAGTCGTTTTGGAGGTGGTTCTTTTGATGTGATTCGTAAGAGGTAAGATTCTTTACTCAAATCTTTAATAGTTATGAGAAAAGTCTACAAAAGATAACTTTCATTGTTACGAGAACAGATTATAAAGGTATGTATCTCTCTTGAGTTGAGATTGGTTTGAATAGGAGGATGTTCCTCCTAATACAAACAGTTTGTTTTCAAACCTTGAATTATAGAATAGTTACAGAAAGAGATTTATGGATAGTTTGATGTTTTTGAAACAGTTGGGATTGCCTTTGTGGCATCTCAAGGAATTGGAACCTTGTCGGGATGGTCTCGATAATTCAGAATAGTTGGGGGGTACATTGATCAGTACCTCGAACTTGGCCGTTTGTGGGGTGTGCACACTAGGGGTCTTCGTCTATAAGTTATCCGGAGGGCCTAGCTAGCTCAAAGGCAAGGAAGGTTTGTTCCATTCCATAGATTTTAAAACTCCCTTTTTGTGAGGGTAAAGGAAATAAATGATTTGTTTTAAGGAAAATAAAGAAAAGATTTGATTTAGAAAGGAATACAAGAAAAAGGTTTTATAAAGCTTGCTACTTATTATTTTGATTCAAAGGAAGATGATTTGTAGGATATATTATTATCCTACCTGCATATATGTTTGGCTTTATTGTATGAATCTTGCTCAGCCAGTTTGGCTGATACTACATGCCCGATATGTGCAGGTACATGAAGATATTACATGTTGGGTGTGGGGTGTGGGCTGAGAGCAACGTTTCACCAACTGTTACTAGTTAAAGTTATAGTAGTTCTTTATCCGCTGCACTATTTATGTATACATATAATCATTTTGGGACTTAAGGTTGTAATATTAATTCACCTAAACCTTTACTTGACTGGACTGTAATACTTTATTTGTTTTGACTTAGATTCAGTGTAATATCCTGAAAATCTAAACATGCTTAATTAGCTAACTAATTATTGTTTTACTAATTAGGTTCTAATTAAATAAATTATTATAAGCTATTAAGGTATTTTATTTTATTTTTTAAAAAAAAGAATAAGAATATAATTTTTGTTAAGTAGTTATGAATTATAATTAGCTTAACAAGTAAGTAGTTAAAAATCACAATAAAAGTATGCACAACTTCTTTAATATAAAATATGAATTATCCAAGATGAAATTATTTTTGGTTTAAAGTAATAGGAATAATAATTATAATAATAATAATAAGAGTAGAAGAAAAAAAAAATAGGATTAGATGGATAATTTTAAGCCAAAATTTTTGACTTTCTTTTTCCCACCTTCTTCTTCCTTATTCTACCTTGCTTCCTCCTCCTTCCACCTTCTTCTACCTTCCTCCTACTACATGGCAAACCAAGGTGTATTTCATTTCTCTTCCAACCAATCAAGTGCTGCCACCATCAAACCCAAGAGAAGAATTCTCATCAAAATTCTCTTCCATCCATTGTTATCTTCAAAGAACTAAAGCATGACTTTGAAGTTTTCTAAAAACTCCATGGCTATAAATAGCCATTGTCACTCACCTCCAAGCAACACACCACACTACTCTCTCCTTCTCCTCTGTTTTTAGGCTGCTGCCCACACCACCACCACCTGCCTGACCACCGCAAGCACCCGCTCCACCTGACGCTAACCACCGACGCATCTATGCGCGCCACTCCCTCGACCGAGCTGCACTCCCAGCTCTCACATCCCCCGCACTATCTCTCTCTCTCGCGTCGTGACTCTCTCTTCCCCTCTGCTTTGCGCTGCTTGCGGCCACGCCGGAGTCGCCTCGTCGCGACCACAGATGTCCGTTAGACTCACGGAGCTGCACCCTTTCTCTTCGTGGCTCTTGTCTTCGCTGCTCAATAAAGAGCAGAGGTATTACTCATACCTTTGGGTTTTAATTCTGATATTAGCTTAATACTTCAAGCCCATGTAATACCTTTGTTAGTTATATTAGTTTGGGCTTATGATAATTTTATTAGAACTTAAGCTAAGTGTGAGGCTAAAGAGATGAAACTTATTTATGGGTTAATTCATGATGTTAGACTAATAACTTGCTGGTTGCTAATAATCCAACTTTTAATATTAAACTTCCTCACTTAAACTATATGAGTCTTTTATGTTGACTCCTAATATGTTGTTAATAAATCTATGGACCACTAAGCTATAAACTAAATTATCTCACTTGTTAATATTATTTGCTTATAAAATGTTAAGATTTAATAATACATGCTCTTTGTTAATCTTATAAACTTAATTTGATTTATGAAATTAAATAATTTTGAATTACCTCGGTTAATTATGTACTTGAGTATAATTTATAATTTATTTATTTTTCTCACCTAATAATCACTAATACTCATGTCTACTTATAATTTTTTATTATTAAGTTGCTTTATCAATTTAGTACGACTAAATAATATTATGGAAATCAATTGTCTAATCATTAATAATCTTATTTAATAATGGTTGGTTTAATGATAAGTTACTTTGATAAGTTAAGGATAACTTAAATAATAACGACTATAGATAATTGATCTTCTTATGACTTAAACAATAAGTATGACTTTATAACCAGGACAATGACGATATGATAAACCTTATGACTATAATAAGCTCTAAACTAATAAGAAAGCCTAAAGTAAGGTTAAAAACATGTATTAATATCACTATTCTTGATTAGATTAAAAAAGATAAAGGATATTACAAGCCTCCCTCGGCTATCAAAGTTGGTAAGCAGAATTTCAGGTAACGTCTACTGCTAACACCCGCATTCCCCTTCTAAGTATGTTTTTATAATAATGCTTACGTTAATAGTATTATTTGGTATATGGATTGCGGGATATGAAATGTTTTGTGACAAATGTGATGATATGAATGTTATAATGACGTTATGGAAGCAAGACGATGTTTTGTTATGGATGCAAAGTAAAGAATATTATATATCATGGTGATTATGAATACACTTAAAAGTTATGAAACATGATAAATTCAAGTTAAAGACGGTTCTTGGCGGTATTTTGTTATCCTGGGTCGTGCACGTACCTTCTGGCCGGTTCCCCACCTTCCGTTTATAAGGGCTAATGTCCTCGGGTGGCACCGCATTACTATACTTTGGGCACTAACGCCACCTTCCGTTTGTGAGGGCTTTCGTCCTCGGGTGGCTGCCTTCCGTTTACGATGATGTTATGTTCTGGGGAGACATCCCTTCTGTTGTACTAGCCAAGTTACCAAAGTAAAAGATATATGATGATGAACCTGACAAAGAGTGATGATAATGCTTTATGATTTAATGGCTATGTTTACGAAATGGTTTTACTATTTCTCTTCTCCTTGTTTGTAACTAAAATTAATTGAAATGCTTTTACGATGTTAGGGTAGTATGTTACTGAGCCTCGGCTCATGACGTTTTGTTTTATGTTTTAGGTATTGAAGGAACAGTTACAGTATGGCTATTATCATGAGATGTGTTGAAGAGACTATGTATGATTCTATAAGGTTTAGAATATTTTGTATGATAGATGAACAATTATTGTTTTATGATGAGCAAATGTATAAATGAATTTTCATTCTAGACTATTATATTATAAGTGGGCCCTAACCCACGTGCTTAAGCTATGATTCCGCCGACGATTAAGATTATGTATTTTCGGGCGTTACGGAATGGTATCGGAGCCGAAACCTAGCCTAAGTGTGGAGTCTTAGACTTTACACCGCCTAGGTATGATCCTTTGGATATTTAGACGTTGAGAAAGTTGAGGATTATTTAGAAATAAGAATTCAACCTTATGGTCTTTTGAGGATAATATTTAGTGATTGGTAATCTTAAGTTTTGGGTTAGTAGAATCTAAGAAATAAGACGCTGAATGGAAAATTATGAGATTCTTACTTAGTATGTATTATGTGAAAAGTTCGATGTTTAATGGCTCGAGGATAAACTGATGGTTATTTGAGTAATAGGGACAAATGACTTGTGAATGATCTTTTGAGGTATGAGTGGTTATATTTTATGTTCGAGGTAAGACACAAAAAGTGTTAATGAACTAATGTAAAGAATGTTTAGAGATTTCACGATGATTAAGAATATATTATTGGGTGGTATAAAGAAAAGGGGGTTAAGGCATTCGAATATCTAAAGTTAATGGTATGGTGGAGATTATCAAATTATTTAATGACGTGATACTTATTTTGGGATTGAATTTTATATGCCGATTTCGAGATTCGAAAATTTATAAGGAATTAGAATTTCTACTTAAGGAGTTAGAGAATACTTGATATTACTTCACTCTTAAGGAATTGAGTATTTGAAAAGGTGAAGTACGTCATAATGTATATTGGATGTTATGATTGATGTTATGGCTTTTAGGCAATGTGAAGCATTGATTGAAGAAGTTAGACAAATATATATCTTGAAGGAATAGGAGTGTGCTACTTGGAGATGTAATAGCTACATGGAGTGTGATTAGGAAGTAAGCATATGGTCGTCAATAGAAAACCGAATTTGGAGAAGTAAGTGCTTGACCTTCTTTGAAAGACTTCAGGCAAGAAACCTTTTTGTTTGAAATGGTCATTGATATAATGTGTAATAGATGAATTCAAGTGATAGACCCATAAAAAAAAAGGGGGAAATGTTTATAGAATCTTGAGGAAATGTTGAGGAAATCAAAGTCGTGATGAAGAGTAAACCACTATGTAGGTTGATAGAATCCTGAGCAATTAAAAGCTTGAACACTTGATGTTAACTATGTAAGAAACTTGGTTAGGAATACGTTATGATTGATTGGGAAGGTAAATATTTTTAACTTTGGGGCTATGATGATGATATTGGTTTAATGTGACGACCGAAATTGAGAATGGATAAATAATGAAATAATTAATGAATTTAGCGCTTTTGGTGAATACCTTATCGATGATACTGTGTCATTTTAGAGATGGGAACAAAATGTGATGCTCATAAATGTCCAATGACGATCATATTATAGAAGGAGAACGAATAAGCTATATGCAAAGCACGGTTAAACTCTTCAAATGGTTATGAGAGAGGAATATATTGATATATTAAAGGCAAGTTAGCTTAATGAATTCGGGTTTAGGCTTTCTAGTAAGTTGGTGGACCAAGTATGATATTATGTTTTTGGATATTTGAACTTTTGGTTGACTTTTCGGACATTAAGATTTCGATATGAAAATCATATGTTCATAGGATCTCAATATATAAATTCGTCTAAACATGTGATTTTTTTTTTCTTTTTTTTTCAACTGAATGAAGGTTTAGTTGAACAATGAAAATAATATGTGATGCTATATATATACGAAGACGTGATTCTGAAATTTTTATTAATGAAATGCATGACGCTACGTTATGCACCTGACTATATTTTTTAAGTTTCGAGGACGAAACTTTTTCTAAGGGGGTGAGGATGTAATATCCTGAAAATCTAAACATGCTTAATTAGCTAACTAATTATTGTTTTACTAATTAGGTTCTAATTAAATAAACTATTATAAGCTATTAAGGTATTTTATTTTATTTTTTTAAAAAAAAAGAAGAAGAATATAATTTTTGTTAAGTAGTTATGAATTATAATTAGCTTGACAAGTAAGTAGTTAAAAATCACAATAAAAGTATGCACAACTTCTTTAATATAAAATATGAATTATCCAAGATGAAATTATTTTTGGTTTAAAGTAATAGGAATAATAATTATAATAATAATAAGAGTAGAAGAAAAAAAAAATAGAATTAGATGGATAATTTTAAGCCAAAAATTTTGACTTTCTTTTTCCCACCTTCTTCTTCCTTATTCTACCTTGCTTCCTCCTCCTTCCACCTTCTTCTACCTTCCTCCTACTACATGGCAAACCAAGGTGTATTTCATTTCTCTTCCAGCCAATCAAGTGCTGCCACCATCAAACCCAAGAGAAGAATTCTCAACAAAATTCTCTTCCATCCATTGTTATCTTCAAAGAACTAAAGCATGACTTTGAAGTTTTCTAAAAACTCCATGGCTATAAATAGCCATTGTCACTCACCTCCAAGCAACACACCACACCACTCTCTCCTTCTCCTCTGTTTTTAGGCTGCTGCCCACACCACCACCACCGCCTGACCACCGCAAGCACCCGCTCCACCTGACGCCAACCACCGACGCATCTATGCACGCCACTCCCTCGACCGAGCTGCACTCCCAGCTCTCACATCTCCCGCACTATCTCTCTCTCTCTCGCGTCGCGACTCTCTCTTCCCCTCTGCTTTGCGCTGCTTGCGGCCACGCCGGAGTCGCCTCGTCGCGACCACAGATGTCCGTTAGACTCACGGAGCTGCACCCTTTCTCTTCGTGGCTCTTGTCTTCGCTGCTCAATAAAGAGCAGAGGTATTACTCATACCTTTGGGTTTTAATTCTGATATTAGCTTAATACTTCAAGCCCATGTAATACCTTTGTTAGTTATATTAGTTTGGGCTTATGATAATTTTATTAGAACTTAAGCTAAGTGTGAGGCTAAAGAGATGAAACTTATTTATGGGTTAATTCATGATGTTAGACTAATAACTTGCTGGTTGCTAATAATCCAACTTTTAATATTAAACTTCCTCACTTAAACTATATGAGTCTTTTATGTTGAATCCTAATATGTTGTTAATAAATCTATGGACCACTAAGCTATAAACTAAATTATCTCACTTGTTAATATTATTTGCTTATAAAATGTTAAGATTTAATAATACATGCTCTTTGTTAATCTTATAAACTTAATTTGATTTATGAAATTAAAGAATTTTGAATTACCTCGGTTAATTATGTACTTGAGTATAATTTATAATTTATTTATTTTTCTCACCTTATAATCACTAATACTCAAGGATTATTGAGAATTTGAAGTGTTGGTTTTATTGAAGGAGGTTTATAATTGGACGCGAGTCCTAAATTAAATTTTAGGCAGTCCATATTTCAAACGGAGCTCTGCCGATTTTTCTGTAGGTATTTAATATCATATAATTTAGATAGTAACTCGAAATTCAGGGGTGTTATATATATAATATTCACTCACCACCTTTTAATTATTTATTGTTATTTTTACCTAAGGAAAAATATAGTCATGTGGGGTCTTTATATTCGTCTAGATATATAATTTCAAAATATCAAATTTGTGATAATTTTTACTATCAAGATATTAAAGATATTAATAGTTGAATTTGCGCATTGGCAAGCGTTAAAACTCAATTGTTGCAATTGAAAAATTACGAAAGAAGTAGGTGTGAACACATTTGATCAAAATCCGATGAATGTGCTTGAACCTTTAGATTGATTGAGGCTACTATGTTGAACCAATTCTAGTTATATTTTGCAAAAATGGAATATAATAATTCAACTTTTGGCCGGTCTTTTTATAACAAACTTACCTTTAGGTTATTTAAAAACAATCCAACTTTTTTGAGGTGTCTTCCTCGTAATGGTTCTTGGCCTGTTTGCGACGAACATAACAGTTGAAGTGTGAAACGTGTCACACTTAAATTGGTCTGTCCATTTTCTAACTATAAGAAACCCATCCTTTCTCTCTCTAGCTCTCACACAACTCTTTCGTATTGGTTTAATTAGACTATGACAACAACAATCATAGCTTCACCGGAGTGCCGTCATACGCACAACGCCGACGTGGTGGCGTAGGCAAGAGGCAGATTGCGAGGCAGTGATAGGAACAAACAGCTACTCCGACGTGTAGAGGATTGGAGCGAGAGGTGATCAACATAGGTCCGACCCGAAAATGGGCAGGTTTTGATACGATTTTTCGTCCCGCAGTCAAGCCCGACCCAAAAATTTGGGCCAAAAATGGGCTACTTAAATATGAAAATTTAGGCTAATTTTTGGCTTTGCCCGAAATAGCCTGAAAAGCCCACATGGCCCAGCGCGAATTAGCGAATTTTGGCGCGTTAATTTCGGCTCGGGGTTTGGCCCAAAACGATCACTTTTTTGCCAAAGCCCGACCCAACATGAGGCTTTGGCCCTAAATAGGCCACTTTTTTTGCCAAAGCCCGGTTCGGCATGGCCCATTATCACTTCTAATTGGAGCAGATTAGTAGTGTAGAAAAGGGACGTTGAAAAAATCACGTGTAACACCTCGAAATTTCCGCTCCTCAATTTTCGCCCTATCTTCCGTTAACTATTATTCTTTTTCATTAAAATTAGAATGTTTTATTCTTGATATTATTTTGTCTTATATATTTTACCAATTTATAAATATCATATTTATTTAATCATAATTATAGATTTTTCTAGTATTTAAAATGCGTGTTTGAGCTAATATTTTTTTTAATCGATTTTAACGCGTTTAGACCGTTGTGAGAACTTTAATCATAAGGTTTAGGTTTCTAATTTATTGTCCAAAAATCAGACTTTATGAAGTGTGAGGAGTGGCTTTTGGTCTCCTTGTAACTCCCATATAACCTCTCATTAAGTGCTCTTTTAATCCTTGCTTACCACCCTTTGTAATCCCTTTTCATTTTAATCTCTTTGAGCTGGAATTTTTTACAAAAAAGATTGTCATCTTTCCCTAAACCATCGGCGATTTCAAGAGAGAAAGAGACTAGAGAGAAAAACCAACCTTCCATTGTTCCACAAATTCACCTATTTTTTTCTCTCAGTCTTTCACCCCAAACTCTACTATTGTCACCCTATTTTTGTCGCATTGTTAAGTTCGTGTTTTGGTTGCTAGGAGGTGAACTTTTGAAGCACGATCTTGCGGGAGAGGACGAACATTAGACGTTTCTTCACTCCTCCAGTTGGCCTAGGTCGATGAGTATTCGTATGATGATTATATTAGTTTTAAAAGTTAAGTTGGGCTAATATTGTTTTAGGAAGGGTGGGAATGATTACATGTTGTATGTTTGTTTATGTGAATTTTTCATGAGTTAATTTTAACACTTGATAACTTGTAAATTTCGTGTTCGAGTTGGAATATTTTTGTGCGCTTCGTTTATAATTTTAGTGTTATTGTTTTAAGAAGTCTGTGTAGAATTCATGTATTACATGTACTTTCTGGTGATGATAATCTCTTTTTGTTGTTTTCATGAAAACTATGACTGCAAACTTATGTTTAAACATGAAACATGGTATGGAGCATGAGTTTGTGCCTTTGTGGGAGGGGATGAAGATCAGTAAGTATGGTAGCACTGTAGTTAGCAAGAGTAGGAGTTTTAGCACACAAAATTTGGCTGGCAATAGTCGCTAATATGACTGGTAGTAGCCACGGGCCCACATGTAGTTTTAGGGGATGTCAAATGTTCTGTAACGTAAAAGCTTTGCCATGCAATGGTTAATTTTTCAGAGAATCTCGAGAGCTTTCCTTTGGAGGATAAATGAATAGTACGTATAAGAAGAAATGAATAGTACATTTAAACTCCGACTCACGGAGTACTTAGGAGGCGTTTGGTCAATTTATGTACAAACATATTTTGTGATATGCAAATTGCAATTGATCTATTACATTGAATATACCAGTAAACCAATACCCGATTTCCATTTTCCAGTGCGATGTTTGATTTATAATGGATTTCAAAAATCTTATATTCCAAAAACCAGATCGTATATCAGACCAGATTTACTCAACCCCACATCACGCCGGCCACTTCTAATTTCAGAGCTAGCTAACTAGTTTGGAACAAGAGATTAAATGACAAAGTACTCATAACAGTAGAACTGGAATTACATTATGAAATAAGGAAACCATAGAAGGCAATTTCGGGTTTGCGATCACAAAAACAGACTAAATGACAGACAATAGGATAAAAGTACAAACATAAAATAATACTACTAGCAACTAGGAAGGAGTATTACTACTAAGAACTTTTATGCAACCTCCCAGCAAAATGAACTTCATAGACATCAACATATAAATGTAAAATCTTCTTTTGAAGTAGAGCTGATCAAAATAGCCCGGCCTGGCCCGAATTTTGGGCGGGTTTGGGCAGAGTTTTTTTGCCAGCTGTCGAGCTCGCCCAGCCCTTTTTTTTTGCTTTGGGACGGGCTTTGGACAACCCAAAAATGACTTTTTAGTTTATTTTTTGGCCCGACCAATGGTCAATTTTTAAGTCATGGCCCGGCCCGGCCTCAGCCCGCCCCCCGCCCTGCCTCAGCCCACCCCCCGCCCTGCCTCAGCCCGCCCCCGCCCTGCCTCAGCCCGCCCCCCGCCCTGCCTCAGCACGCCCCGGCCCAGCCTCAGCCCGCCCCGGCCCAGCCTATGATCACCTTTATTTTGAAGGAAGACAGTAGTCAGCACATCTTGTTTCTCCATAGATGCTTTCAGCAGTGCTAGTCCCTGTCAAAACAAACCAGGCAACCAAATCGAACATTCTACTCCTATATACTATTCATACAACAAAGGAAAAAAAAAAAAAGGCACTACATTATTTTAGTTAGTGATTAAAAAATACCTCTTGGAGACCAAATTCAACTTCTCTCTCCTCCAAATAATTGATATCCTTGACAAGCGATATGATGGGGGTGCTGGACATGGGTTTAACATCCAAATTATCCATCACCATATAACTCACCGCCCCATTCACGTATCCCGTAGGGCCAGGGGAATCATATGGTAAACTAAACTCAGTCGTCATCGTCCCAGCATATTTACAAGTAGGGCAATTTGCCCCTTGTCGATAACTAATATAGTCAGGATGTTTATACACACACTTGTAGAGTCTGATTTTAGTTGCAACTGTGGCATAATTGAGTGACAACAAAGGAACAACAACCGGAGCTCTTGGGTTCAGCACTGAATCTTTGTTGAGATTGGACTCGTAGTAGTGACCCCCTAGAGATTCAATACTTTTATAGAGTGTTCCAAGGGAACCCACCATGCCAGATTTCTCATTCAGCACTTTTGTTATAGAAGAAAGGGGTAAAGACATTATGTGAAAGATAAAATCCACAAAGTCTTTCCCTACTTCTGCGAACACCACTTTCTCGGCTTTTACATCTACTTGGATTTTCAAACTCAGCTTCATCTCCGTCACTGGCGTTGGCGTAGCCATATTGAAATGTGTAGAAATGATGAAGAAATTGATTCAAGTAAATCTGAAACAAGTTTGAGAAAAGAGAGTAATTCTCTCTCTAGAATATTATTAAAGAACCTCTCAAAAGTGATTATTCCACGGTTACACCTCCAAAAGATATACAACTAGTTGATAAAGCTTGTGAAAGAAGCTAAGTAATTATTCCTTCCGTCCTAGAAAAATATCAAACACTTATTGAGATATGTATTTCAAGGTGATAAGTTATAGACTTATAGCATGATTATCAAATGTTATTTTATTTAAAAAGTAGATGTGATACAAGTGGATGGAGTATTTTTTTAATTAGAAATGAGAAAACGTTTAGTAACTTTTTATTGATAAAAGATAAAAAGTGGGCCAACGGAGTGTAAAAAAAATAGTATATTAAGGGTTCGTTCTGTTCAACTTATTTTGTCTTATCTTATCTTATAAGATTTTATACTTATCTGATCTTATCTTATCTTACCTGATCTTATCTTATCTTATAAGATAATTTATTGTGTGTGTCTAACATCTTATTTATCTTATCTTATCTTATCTAATCTGATCTTATAAAATCTTATATAAGTTAAAATAAGTTGAACAGAATGGACCCTAATAGTGGGATGATAAATGACATTTATGTCACTTCTAGGAGTAGTTTTTATAGTTTATTTTCATTTATTTCTATCTATTTTAGCATTTATTTCTTCTTTTTTATACTTTGTAGCTTAATTGAGTGATTAGTTTTATTTACTAGTTTTTAGTCTTAATTTCATAAGTTATTTATTTTCGTGTTTAGTGTTTTATAGTCATGTTAGTTTGTTTTTCGTAATTTATTTTCTATTTTTATTTCTTTTTACTTACAATTATTTCTTTTACTTTTTATTTTCCATGTCTCGTTTCTCCCTTTTGCGTTTTGGTTTTGCTTGTTGGTGGAACGTTTTAGAGATATGGTGCAAGCGATCTAAAGTTGTCATTCAAAGCTTATGCTACACCACAACACTCTTAGCCTCCACCACACCATACCACTCCTACTTACCCATTCATCATCCTCCACCCATATACAACACATGTTACCAATCCAGCGCTGCTTCGCTCGCCCAAGCTGTGCCCAGCCCGCCCTGGCTCACCAGCCCGCCCGAGCATATACCCAGCCAGCCCGGGCTCGCTATGAGCTATGTTCTTGCCAGTTTATATAGATAATGGTCCACGCCCGGTGGATGTACTCGAGCCAGTGCAGCCTGCCCCGCCCGGGCCTCAACCCAGCCCGCCCGGTAAACACTCATTAAATTAATCAACGTTTGTGATTCATTGAAGCACGATTTACGGTTTAGTTTGATGTTACGAAGGAAATTAAGACAAATCCTTCATTGTTAACCAAAGGGAATCATCGGCAAAATCAAACCAAAAACAAGAAAATCAGACGGCCACAATTCGGCGTTGATTAATGATGTTGATGCAATGAATATCGACGGCCATCAATGTTTGATTGATGATGATGCAGCGAAGAAGGCGAGAGGGAAAATAAAATGGGTCTGATGTATTAGAGGGGGGGGTTGTTTTATTTTCACTAGTTATATATGCATACGATGCGTGCGTTGATATACGGAAATTATAATTTTTTTTGAGGGGATACGGAAATTATAATTGATAGAAAAAATAACTTCCAAAATGTATCGCATTACTTAAATAATGACATCTATACTAATATATTAAAAGGTGTACATAAGAAAGTATATGTTGCCATGTGGAACCCCCCATTTACTAGAAACATGTCATGTCATATACTAACAAGGAATACGTACTACAAAAATTTGTATAGTAAGATTCGAACATGCAACCAATACGTTGTAAAGTAAAAGTCTTACCATCTCAACCAACTATTAAATGTATTCTTACTCCACATAAATATATATATGTAAAGTAAAAGTCTTACCATCTCAACCAACTATTAGATGTGTTCTTACTCCACACACACACACACACAGATATATATATATATATATATATATATATATATATATATATATATATATATAGCTTGGAACATTAAAATATATAACAAACTTATTCGGAATAAATATGAGCTCAAAACTTAGAAGTATTATTCAAAGTAAAAACTCGGGGCATCGCCCGAGCTACAAACTAGTTGTCTTGTAATTAGGTAGCATTTTAAAAACAACTAAGAAATGAATCTTTTCTTATAATTTATAGCTTCAAATTTACATGTGCCCATAGGCAAGCTTAGACAAACTCTGATAGATTTATAATGAGCAATTCAACGATCGCAAGAGTTTGTCAAATGCACTAGCACACATTTCTATTATTATTAAGTATGCAATGATAATATGCAAAGTGTGTATAAAGTGCAAGGCAACTCCATGCAAATGAGGAGAGTGATGCCTAAAAGAAGGAACAAAAGGAAAAATAAAGAAATAAGAAGAAGAAGAATCAAAATAAGAAGAAAAAGAAAAATGAAATGACAAACTCTCCTCAACAAACTCTTTTTTTGTGGCAATCTCACTATCTTCCTCAAAATTAATCACATTGGGCACTTGAGAGGGAAAGGAGGAAGGGGGCTCATTTAATGGAGGTAATTTGGGTAAATAAGGGAAAGAGATGGGAAAGGAAGGAACTATGTTGAGCTTTCTTGAAAACGGGATATAAGGTGAATGAATGGAAACTAAGGTTTCACAAATGACTTCTCCTATATTACAAGTTTTCAAATCGCACACTTTTTCAACCAATGACTCCTTACCAACATCTTTTTCATCATCTAAAGCCTCAAAAACATCACCAACCACCAAATGATGTATCTCACTCTCAAATTGACCAAGATCTTCACTTAAGCAAGAAGGGGTAGGAGATGGTGGGTACTCTAAAGCACAAGGAGGGAGACTAAGGTCCAATTCATTAGAGGAAGACACATTAGACTCAAAAAGAGAATATATAGACTCATAAACATCCTCAATTTCAACAATATCCTCAAAAATGGACCTTTTCTCCTCAAGAGCATACTCCTCATCATCACTACTCCAAAAACCATCATCAAGATCTAGGCTACTCTTTCCCAATTGATTTTCAACTTCAACATCCCTTGAATCATCATCATCATTAATAATTTCATCATGGTCATCATAAGATCCATTTTGCTCTTGATTTGCAAAAAGTAGGCTCCAACCTAGACTCCAACAATTGAGAAACTTGAGTATCTAGCATTTTATTATGAACTTGCATTTGTTTTAAGCTCTCTCTCAACTCACTAGTCTCTTTAGCTTGATTAGTCATGAATGTTTGCATCATACTCTCTAGACTAGTGGTGTTGGTGGACGGTCCCTAATTGAAGAGGTGCTTGGAGTCTAATTTGGAGACCATTTTGGGGAGGGGGATTACAATCAAGCATATGAGAATCAATATCGGGAATATGAGGCACTTGATTGAAATCCATGCACAAATTCGATGAATATTGAGAAGTAGCATGCATATCATCAACATTAGAGTGCACATCATTGTTATAATCATAAGAGGGAGAGGGGTTAAAATCATGCATAATAGGCTCACTAGTGGAAACATTTGACTTATCAAATGAATTCATGCCAACATTTGATGAATCATGACAATTTGCACAATCGAAATCATAAGTATCCCTAGCTAACCACAAATAGAAATCCCAAGCTTCATCTAAAGATATAGCTCGAAATTCACCATTAAACATATTTTCAACCACTCCTCTAGTATGCTCATTTAAACCCCAATAAGTAATCTCACAAGCCTCCCAAAGACCATAACCATAGTGCTTTATAAAGTTCTCAAGTCTCTCAAAGTAAACCCAAAAGGACTCATTTTTATATTGAGGAAAAGAGATATTTGCCATTTTTTTTAGTAAGAATAAACCAAAGAAAAGTAAATCCAAGAAAAACAAAGAGTATTCACAAATAGCCTAGACTCATCTAATCAACACAAATCAATGTTAGCCGAAGTCCCCAAGAACGGCGCCATTTTGACAAAGTTGAAACTAGGTCGTTACTAGTCTCCTAAAGTCAAACAAAACCTAACTAGACCACTAAACTAAGTAAAGTGACAAGCAAGGGTCATTCTTCCACAAGGACTAAGGAGCACAATTATGTGTTAATTTAACAATAAGCTAGGCCGAAGAAATCATCAAGTTTTAGTTAAACTAAGGGTATAAACTATTGAAATCAAATTAGGAAAAGCACTAGGAATGGGAAAACACCACAATCATAGTTCACATCCAACAATCGAGTAGAGATATAGGGATTGACATGTATTGGGGATATGCAAAGGAACAAACAAACCTAAACACCTCTAAAATCGTTGTTAGGAGTTTAGAGTCCTAATTATGGCAACAAAACCTATATTTCGAGGTGTTATCACCAAACTAGGCCAAGTTAGGAATTGAAATCAAACCCAAGTTAATAACAATCAACAAGTGATGTATATCAACTAATCAATCAATCATGAAGGTCAACCACATAAAAGAAAACCATTAAATGGACAACAAAAAGGATCAAAAGGTGATGGAGCTCACATCAACTAAGTCACCAATCAACATCAATGATTGAAATTGCACAAATCCCAAACATAACCAACCTAATAAACTTTAGTACTCATGAAAATAGGATGGAAACAATGATTGGGCTACTCCCAATCCTAGTTAATGAACTACTCACTATCCATTATATTACCAAACATCCTAAATGAAAAAACTAGCAATAAATCACCAATCTAAAAATCGCAAAAACCAAAAATCAAGACTTTAAAGCAAAAACAAAACAAAATCTAGTGAACAAACAAGAAGAAACTAGGAAAAGATGAAAACTTTAATCTAGATTAACTATTAAACATGAAGATTAAACAATGAAAACAATTAAAATAAAGTAAATAAAAGAAGAGAGAGAGAGAGTAAGAAATACTCATTGATAAATTGTTGAATCTTCAAATACAAGTTGTCACCCTTGAATCTCCAAATCTTTAATCTTTCTTGGAGTTTTCTCACTTTTCCCCTAAACTAAGTTATGGAGGCTAATCCTCCTAAAACCCTAAAAATATTCAAAAACTAAAAGTAGGGAATAAAATAAAACTTGGCTCCTCAAAATGGGCTAAGGGGGGTATTTATACTCCCCCTCAATTGCATCATCGTAAACAAAATGGGCTGAAGAAAAACGTGTGAATAACAGCAGCCCGGGCGGGCTCCACATGGCCCGGGCGGGCTCCACATGGACCGGGCGGGCTCCACATGGCCCGGGCGAGCAGACCAAGGCACCCCGGGCGGTCTGGGTCAAGGACCGGGCGGTGCAGGGTGGTCGGGCCCGGTCTGATACACCGGGCGGGCATGCTATCCTTCTTCGTCGAGGCAGAAGCTCCACTCTTCAGCAGCCCGGGCGGGCAGGACACTTGCTCGGGCGGGCTGAGGAGCCCGGGCGGTCTGTGCATAGCTCGGGCAGGCCAGCAGACGCGCCTGACTTCAAAAAGTCATATCTCTTTCATTTTTCATCGGAATCAGGATTGTGACCACTCGTTGGAAAGCTATCGAGCTAAACTTTCATCTCCAACTTGAATCACTGAAAAATATTATTTGTAGTGAAAGTTATGACCGTTTTAATATGACCCTTGTGCACAAATCCTTCCAAAAGCTCTTATTTTGGCAAAATTGCTCCACTCTATGCTTGGTGTGTGGTATGGATAGGTGGGAAGTGTGGCGTAGGATAAGCTCTATATTATAGCATTAAATCAAGCCACCCCTCTAACTTTGAAACTCGAACGCGTAGCTCCAAAAAGCTTACCTACATAGAAAACCAAACACAAGGGGAGAAACTATACATATAAAATAATAAAATGAAAATAAATAAAGAAAACAATAATAACTAAAAAGGAAATAAAATTAGAAGAATAATTACGAAAATTAAACTAAAACGACTCTAACTACGCACGAATTACTACCCTATGAGTGACATAAATGTCTCTCATCAGTGCTGCCATTGCATATTTTATGCAACTCATCTATATTAATCTATACTATATATTAAAAGGTGTTCCTATCAAAGGAACGGTGCCACGTGACCCTATTCACTATATATGCGCCACGTAGCTTCGTCACGTCATCTTATGTGCCATGTAGATCGTTACGTCATCTTACAAAATAAATATTGTTTGCCACTAGATTTGAACATGCAACCTCTTGCAAAGAGAAGTTTGTCCTTACAATCTCAACCAACTTTTTTTAGTGCTTCATAAATCCACATAATGTTATATATTCATTGCAAACATAAAGTAAATTTAATGTTATATTTTTATAAAATTATTTTTTACAAGAGTGGAAAAAATACATATCAATTGTGAAGAAGAAATTAAAAAAGGTAACACCCGGAGCAACGCCCGGGCCAACACACTAGTTTTTATATTAAATGGGAATATTTTAGGCATATCAGGAAGACGCCAAGGTATTTAAGTATGCTCCTATAGAACGACTATACTGGTTCAAACTTCAAAGGATAAGGGATTTGGCATTTGCACTAATAACGCCAACAATACAAGTTTTTTTTTTTTTTTTTACAATTGGGAAAGTTCATGTTAATAACTACCGTTTGAGTTTCCTCCACTTTACAATCTTCTAAGCGTCAATTTATCTATTATGCAATGCAGTTTTTATTTGTTTTTAACTTTTTACCAGTTAATTGAAACAAAAACTGTTCGCAATTTTGTTTTTACTTTTTTTTTTACATCTAATAATTGGTACCATATGAAATTGTCCTTGTAGACTTGTAGTTTGAGGGTGTATTGGTAAAAGTGGGTGGACACCAAAAGGTCAGGGGTTTCCATATAGAATAGAGATTTCTTTTTCCTTTTCTTTCTTTTTTTTTCTTTCCCCCCAGTTGTTACTGCAATTTCGTTTTCCACCTTTTTATTTTGTTTTCTATTACCTTATTTTACCATTTCCTATTTTCTTTTTTTTTCCTTTTTATTTTTCTCTTTATATTTAGAGGTAGTATAAATACCTTGTATTCTAATTTTTAGAGGACAAGTTTTGAGCCAAGTTTTATTTTATTCACCACTCTTAAGTTTAGAATATTTTTAGGTCTTTAGGGAGGATTAACCTCCATAGCTCACTTTAGGGGAAAAGTGAGAAAACTCAAAGAGAGATTGAAGATTTGGAGATTCAAGGGTGACAACTTGTATTTAAAGATTCAACAATTTATCTATGAGCATTTCTTACTCTCTCTCTTCTTTTATTGCTTTATTTTAATTGTTTTCTGATATATTGGAAACTGGAAAGTATCAATGCACTTTATTTCTTAGTATTTGCTTAGTTTGTTACAATAAATTCCTGTGTAATGTAGGTGGAGCTGAGTAATCTTCTAGATGCAGCTCAACAAACTGAAACCAAAATGGTGGAGATGTCTGCACTGAATCACCTCATGTCTACACATGTTCTCCAGCAATCCCAACAGATCGAGCATTTGTACGAACAGGTTTGATTTTTTGATCAACAGACCTTGACATTTTAAGTGCTTTTGGTTAACCTGAACAGTGATTGCAAAAAACTTTATCAACCCACTGGGTAATCTACCCACATGATACGGAATTAACACTTAGTGAATTACAACTCCGCAAATACAATTATTTTCTATTTTTATCTTATGTGAGTAATGCAGCTAGGTGTAGCTTTGACCAAGTGATTATGTATTGATCTACAGTTAAATTGAAACTACAAATGTACACAAACTTTCATCCTTCTAAAAGTCTCCCTGTACTCCCTCAGTAGTTCTTTCTGTGTTTCTTAAGTGCCATTTAATCAGTATCATAGCCGCCGTCATTTCAGTATAGTGTTAATACGATTATCAGAGAGAAACCTTGGATCTACATATAACATCATGTTTTGTGCATGTAGGCAGTTGAAGCAACGCAAAATGTGGAGCTTGGCAACAAAGAGTTGTCTCAGGCCATACAGAGGAATAGTGGTAGCAGAACATTTCTTTTGCTATTTCTGGTTGTACTTACTTTCTCAGTCTTGTTTCTTGACTGGTATAACTAGTGTATGTAAATATCTGGTCCAACATTTGCAAGCTCATCATCAGCCATCATTCTAGTAGGCAGTCCTTGTTAATTTTTTCATGGAACTGGGACTCTGCCAAGATCTGTGCATGGTCATGACAAAAGGTACTGGGGGTGGGAGACTAACAATTCCACCAATATGACTTCAAATTGAGAGTATCTTTTAGTCAAAATTTTGTGTGTGTGTGTGTGTTCATTTTACATTAGCACGATAGAAAGTAAATCCCAGTTTTTTGTGTGCTCACGCTATCATTTTGATTCTCTTTAGACTCCTTTGACATGTTTGTTCATCTTCCCTCAAAAAAAAGACATGTTTGTTCATCATTGAAAGTTATAAGTTAAGACGTTGAAGTTTATTCTTCATGTTGTGAAGGAAGTTCCTCATTCAGCTTATTACGTCAAGGATATTCCATTTTTCTTTTAGAAGACTGCGTTTATGCCCCTTTTACTGCTTGTCTATTTTTAAGATATCTTCATATCTCTGAAATCCCTTGCCCATGATGTGATGATGGGGAAGATGTATGTTTGTTCTCCTATCAAGCATACATAGGCTAAAGGTCAAAGCATCTGACTATTGGAAGACATTTGTTAATCATTGAATTTAGGAAGACATTCATTAACAATTGTAGTACTACTTAAGATAGGAAATGTTATGCCTAAATGATTAGTCTAATTGATTTGTCTGTTTACCTTGTTTATTAAGGTGTCAAGGAGTTTAGTTGCAAAAATTTGTGAAACAGAGAAAAATATTTATAGCATTATTACCTCCTTAGGGCTAACTTGAACCTGTTTCTCCACAAAGGAAGTGAAGTGCTTGAGAGGGACAGACATGGGTTTCACCTCCAAATTATCGATCACTATATATCTCATTGGCCCTTTCACTTATCCTCGAGTTCCATTAATTGAAGTTTTTGGATTAACCAAAGGGATAGCAACAGATGTCATTGCTTAAAGCAATAACTGTTTGTTGAGATTCGTCTCCAAGTACTCATCTTGAGAGATGCCAAGCTTTTGCAGAGATCTCCAAAGGACCCTATCATGTCTTTTGGTTTAGTTTCATCAAGGAGTATGACAACATTTGCAAGCGGCAATGATAGAAGGTGGAAGATAAAATACACAAGTTCTTTTCCTGCTTCTACATATACCACCTTGCTTCTACTATGATATTCAAGCTAATCATCTTAGAGCTTGTTCGACAAACATAGTGGTCGAGGACAGGTATAGGTTAGTTGTTGCGGTAGTTAGCGCGGTCTGGTAGTCGCTATTTGAGGTTAGTTGTTGCACTAGTTGTTTAAATTCAGGCATTGTATTTACAAAATAAACATCAAATTTAATTTCATTGCAATGACTTCCAAACAATCCAATGGTACATTGAGACTGTTCTATTAGGACTTATTTTTGCTTATCTAAACTTAACTAAATTTATCCGAACTTATTTAAACTTATAGACATTATCCGAACTTATTAGACCTCATTTTATGACTTGTCAAACCTTATTTTTCTAATAAAGATCGAAAATAAAGTGAATAGAACAAACCCATTATGTTTACAAAACAGGAGAGTTAGAATGATATTCTTCATAACGAAGTCGTAGCGCAACGAATTACAGCTATAGTAGTTGAAGAGTGACTAGGGTATGAAGAGAACCTACACCAAGTCGAAATTCCGAGCTTCGGTGAAGGCCTTGTTTGGCCCTCGAATCGAGCAACAACATTCGAACTTCTCCAAAGCTTTCTAGCGTTTTTTACGTAGTTTAGGATGAAGTTTAGATTTCCGGGATCTCCACAATCCTCATTGCAATATCTCACCGCATTAACTCGAATAGTGCTCGTATTCAATAATCAACAATTTATTGGAGAAAGTTGTCGCCCGAGGTCCGAGGGTAGTAACTAATATGGGAAAGGAAATCATGGATAATAAGTACTCTGTCAACAACAATATAGCATACTTCATAAATCATCGAAAAGATGCTAATTTCTGATCCCCAAATCATCAAAAAATCATAAAATTATATATATATAGCTTGGAACATTAAAATATATAACAAACTTATTCGGAATAAATATGAGCTCAAAACTTAGAAGTATTATTCAAAGTAAAAACTCGGGGCATCGCCCGAGCTACAAACTAGTTGTCTTGTAATTAGGTAGCATTTTAAAAACAACTAAGAAATGAATCTTTTCTTATAATTTATAGCTTCAAATTTACATGTGCCCATAGGCAAGCTTAGACAAACTCTGATAGATTTATAATGAGCAATTCAACGATCGCAAGAGTTTGTCAAATGCACTAGCACACATTTCTATTATTATTAAGTATGCAATGATAATATGCAAAGTGTGTATAAAGTGCAAGGCAACTCCATGCAAATGAGGAGAGTGATGCCTAAAAGAAGGAACAAAAGGAAAAATAAAGAAATAAGAAGAAGAAGAATCAAAATAAGAAGAAAAAGAAAAATGAAATGACAAACTCTCCTCAACAAACTCTTTTTTGTGGCAATCTCACTATCTTCCTCAAAATTAATCACATTGGGCACTTGAGAGGGAAAGGAGGAAGGGGGCTCATTTAATGGAGGTAATTTGGGTAAATAAGGGAAAGAGATGGGAAAGGAAGGAACTATGTTGAGCTTTCTTGAAAACGGGATATAAGGTGAATGAATGGAAACTAAGGTTTCACAAATGACTTCTCCTATATTACAAGTTTTCAAATCGCACACTTTTTCAACCAATGACTCCTTACCAACATCTTTTTCATCATCTAAAGCCTCAAAAACATCACCAACCACCAAATGATGTATCTCACTCTCAAATTGACCAAGATCTTCACTTAAGCAAGAAGGGGTAGGAGATGGTGGGTACTCTAAAGCACAAGGAGGGAGACTAAGGTCCAATTCATTAGAGGAAGACACATTAGACTCAAAAAGAGAATATATAGACTCATAAACATCCTCAATTTCAACAATATCCTCAAAAATGGACCTTTTCTCCTCAAGAGCATACTCCTCATCATCACTACTCCAAAAACCATCATCAAGATCTAGGCTACTCTTTCCCAATTGATTTTCAACTTCAACATCCCTTGAATCATCATCATCATTAATAATTTCATCATGGTCATCATAAGATCCATTTTGCTCTTGATTTGCAAAAGTAGGCTCCAACCTAGACTCCAACAATTGAGAAACTTGAGTATCTAGCATTTTATTATGAACTTGCATTTGTTTTAAGCTCTCTCTCAACTCACTAGTCTCTTTAGCTTGATTAGTCATGAATGTTTGCATCATACTCTCTAGACTAGTGGTGTTGGTGGACGGTCCTAATTGAAGAGGTGCTTGGAGTCTAATTTGGAGACCATTTTGGGGAGGGGGATTACAATCAAGCATATGAGAATCAATATCGGGAATATGAGGCACTTGATTGAAATCCATGCACAAATTCGATGAATATTGAGAAGTAGCATGCATATCATCAACATTAGAGTGCACATCATTGTTATAATCATAAGAGGGAGAGGGGTTAAAATCATGCATAATAGGCTCACTAGTGGAAACATTTGACTTATCAAATGAATTCATGCCAACATTTGATGAATCATGACAATTTGCACAATCGAAATCATAAGTATCCCTAGCTAACCACAAATAGAAATCCCAAGCTTCATCTAAAGATATAGCTCGAAATTCACCATTAAACATATTTTCAACCACTCCTCTAGTATGCTCATTTAAACCCCAATAAGTAATCTCACAAGCCTCCCAAAGACCATAACCATAGTGCTTTATAAAGTTCTCAAGTCTCTCAAAGTAAACCCAAAAGGACTCATTTTTATATTGAGGAAAAGAGATATTTGCCATTTTTTTTAGTAAGAATAAACCAAAGAAAAGTAAATCCAAGAAAAACAAAGAGTATTCACAAATAGCCTAGACTCATCTAATCAACACAAATCAATGTTAGCCGAAGTCCCCGGCAACGGCGCCATTTTGACAAAGTTGAAACTAGGTCGTTACTAGTCTCCTAAAGTCAAACAAAACCTAACTAGACCACTAAACTAAGTAAAGTGACAAGCAAGGGTCATTCTTCCACAAGGACTAAGGAGCACAATTATGTGTTAATTTAACAATAAGCTAGGCCGAAGAAATCATCAAGTTTTAGTTAAACTAAGGGTATAAACTATTGAAATCAAATT
The DNA here is from genome assembly GCA_947648045.1 of Beta corolliflora. Taxonomy (NCBI): domain Eukaryota; kingdom Viridiplantae; phylum Streptophyta; class Magnoliopsida; order Caryophyllales; family Amaranthaceae; genus Beta; species Beta corolliflora. Next base: position 220,001 of record CANSZD010001252.1, on the reverse strand, counting down.
AGGAAAAGCACTAGGAATGGGAAAACACCACAATCATAGTTCACATCCAACAATCGAGTAGAGATATAGGGATTGACATGTATTGGGGATATGCAAAGGGAACAAACAAACCTAAACACCTCTAAAATCGTTGTTAGGGAGTTTAGAGTCCTAATTATGGCAACAAAACCTATATTTCGAGGTGTTATCACCAAACTAGGCCAAGTTAGGAATTGAAATCAAACCCAAGTTAATAACAATCAACAAGTGATGTATATCAACTAATCAATCAATCATGAAGGTCAACCACATAAAAGAAAACCATTAAATGGACAACAAAAAGGATCAAAAGGTGATGGAGCTCACATCAACTAAGTCACCAATCAACATCAATGATTGAAATTGCACAAATCCCAAACATAACCAACCTAATAAACTTTAGTACTCATGAAAATAGGATGGAAACAATGATTGGGCTACTCCCAATCCTAGTTAATGAACTACTCACTATCCATTATATTACCAAACATCCTAAATGAAAAAACTAGCAATAAATCACCAATCTAAAAATCGCAAAAACCAAAAATCAAGACTTTAAAGCAAAAACAAAACAAAATCTAGTGAACAAACAAGAAGAAACTAGGAAAAGATGAAAACTTTAATCTAGATTAACTATTAAACATGAAGATTAAACAATGAAAACAATTAAAATAAAGTAAATAAAAGAAGAGAGAGAGAGAGTAAGAAATACTCATTGATAAATTGTTGAATCTTCAAATACAAGTTGTCACCCTTGAATCTCCAAATCTTTAATCTTTCTTGGAGTTTTCTCACTTTTCCCCTAAACTAAGTTATGGAGGCTAATCCTCCTAAAACCCTAAAAATATTCAAAAACTAAAAGTAGGGAATAAAATAAAACTTGGCTCCTCAAAATGGGCTAAGGGGGGTATTTATACTCCCCCTCAATTGCATCATCGTAAACAAAATGGGCTGAAGAAAAACGTGTGAATAACAGCAGCCCGGGCGGGCTCCACATGGCCCGGGCGGGCTCCACATGGACCGGGCGGGCTCCACATGGCCCGGCGAGCGGACCAAGGCACCCCGGCGGTGCCGGGTCAAGGACCGGGCGGTGCGGGGTGGTCGGGCCCGGTCCGATACACCGGGCGGGCATGCTATCCTTCTTCGTCGAGGCGTAAGCTCCACTCTTCAGCAGCCCGGGCGGGCAGGACACTTGCTCGGGCGGGCCGAGGAGCCCGGGCGGTCTCGTGCATAGCTCGGGCAGGCCAGCAGACGCGCCTGACTTCAAAAAGTCATATCTCTTTCATTTTTCATCGGAATCAGGATTGTGACCACTCGTTGGAAAGCTATCGAGCTAAACTTTCATCTCCAACTTGAATCACTGAAAAATATTATTTGTAGTGAAAGTTATGACCGTTTTAATATGACCCTTGTGCACAAATCCTTCCAAAAGCTCTTATTTTGGCAAAATTGCTCCACTCTATGCTTGGTGTGTGGTATGGATAGGTGGGAAGTGTGGCGTAGGATAAGCTCTATATTATAGCATTAAATCAAGCCACCCCTCTAACTTTGAAACTCGAACGCGTAGCTCCAAAAAGCTTACCTACATAGAAAACCAAACACAAGGGGAGAAACTATACATATAAAATAATAAAATGAAAATAAATAAAGAAAACAATAATAACTAAAAAGGAAATAAAATTAGAAGAATAATTACGAAAATTAAACTAAAACGACTCTAACTACGCACGAATTACTACCCTATGAGTGACATAAATGTCTCTCATCAGTCTTTGCCATTGCATATTTTATGCAACTCATCTATATTAATCTATACTATATATTAAAAGGTGTTCCTATCAAAGGAACGGTGCCACGTGACCCTATTCACTATATATGCGCCACGTAGGCTTCGTCACGTCATCTTATGTGCCATGTAGATCGTTACGATCAATCTTACAAAATAAATATTGTTTGCCACTAGATTTGAACATGCAACCTCTTGCAAAGAGAAGTTTGTCCTTACAATCTCAACCAACTTTTTTTAGTGCTTCATAAATCCACATAATGTTATATATTCATTGCAAACATAAAGTAAATTTAATGTTATATTTTTATAAAATTATTTTTTACAAGAGTGGAAAAAATACATATCAATTGTGAAGAAGAAATTAAAAAAGGTAACACCCGGAGCAACGCCCGGGCCAACACACTAGTTTTTATATTAAATGGGAATATTTTAGGCATATCAGGAAGACGCCAAGGTATTTAAGTATGCTCCTATAGAACGACTATACTGGTTCAAACTTCAAAGGATAAGGGATTTGGCATTTGCACTAATAACGCCAACAATACAAGTTTTTTTTTTTTTTTTACAATTGGGAAAGTTCATGTTAATAACTACCGTTTGAGTTTCCTCCACTTTACAATCTTCTAAGCGTCAATTTATCTATTATGCAATGCAGTTTTTATTTGTTTTTAACTTTTTACCAGTTAATTGAAACAAAAACTGTTCGCAATTTTGTTTTTACTTTTTTTTTTACATCTAATAATTGGTACCATATGAAATTGTCCTTGTAGACTTGTAGTTTGAGGGTGTATTGGTAAAAGTGGGTGGACACCAAAAGGTCAGGGGTTTCCATATAGAATAGAGATTTCTTTTTCCTTTTCTTTCTTTTTTTTCTTTCCCCCCAGTTGTTACTGCAATTTCGTTTTCCACCTTTTTATTTTGTTTTCTATTACCTTATTTTACCATTTCCTATTTTCTTTTTTTTTCCTTTTTATTTTTCTCTTTATATTTAGAGGTAGTATAAATACCTTGTATTCTAATTTTTAGAGGACAAGTTTTGAGCCAAGTTTTATTTTATTCACCACTCTTAAGTTTAGAATATTTTTAGGTCTTTAGGGAGGATTAACCTCCATAGCTCACTTTTAGGGAAAAAGTGAGAAAACTCAAAGAGATTGAAGATTTGGAGATTGAGGTGACAACTTGTATTTAAAGATTCAACAATTTATCTATGAAGCATTTCTTACTCTCTCTCTTACTTTTATTGCTTTATTTTAATTGTTTTCTGATATATTGGAAACTGGAAAGTATCAATGCACTTTATTTCTTAGTATTTGCTTAGTTTGTTACAATAAATTCCTGTGTAATGTAGGTGGAGCTGAGTAATCTTCTAGATGCAGCTCAACAAACTGAAACCAAAATGGTGGAGATGTCTGCACTGAATCACCTCATGTCTACACATGTTCTCCAGCAATCCCAACAGATCGAGCATTTGTACGAACAGGTTTGATTTTTTGATCAACAGACCTTGACATTTTAAGTGCTTTTGGTTAACCTGAACAGTGATTGCAAAAAACTTTATCAACCCACTGGGTAATCTACCCACATGATACGGAATTAACACTTAGTGAATTACAACTCCGCAAATACAATTATTTTCTATTTTTATCTTATGTGAGTAATGCAGCTAGTTGTAGCTTTGACCTAGTGATCTTGTATTGACCTACAGTTAAATTGAAACTACAAATGTACACAAACTTTCATCCTTCTAAAAGTCTCCCTGTACTCCCTCAGTAGTTCTTTCTGTGTTTCTTAAGTGCCATTTAATCAGTATCATAGCCGCCGTCATTTCAGTATAGTGTTAATACGATTATCAGAGAGAAACCTTGGATCTACATATAACATCATGTTTTGTGCATGTAGGCAGTTGAAGCAACGCAAAATGTGGAGCTTGGCAACAAAGAGTTGTCTCAGGCCATACAGAGGAATAGTGGTAGCAGAACATTTCTTTTGCTATTTCTGGTTGTACTTACTTTCTCAGTCTTGTTTCTTGACTGGTATAACTAGTGTATGTAAATATCTGGTCCAACATTTGCAAGCTCATCATCAGCCATCATTCTAGTAGGCAGTCCTTGTTAATTTTTTTCATGGAACTGGGACTCTGCCAAGATCTGTGCATGGTCATGACAAAAGGTACTGGGGGTGGGGAGACTAACAATTCCACCAATATGACTTCAAATTGAGAGTATCTTTTAGTCAAAATTTTGTGTGTGTGTGTGTGTTCATTTTACATTAGCACGATAGAAAGTAAATCCCAGTTTTTTGTGTGCTCACGCTATCATTTTGATTCTCTTTAGACTCCTTTGACATGTTTGTTCATCTTCCCTCAAAAAAAAGACATGTTTGTTCATCATTGAAAGTTATAAGTTAAGACGTTGAAGTTTATTCTTCATGTTGTGAAGGAAGTTCCTCATTCAGCTTATTACGTCAAGGATATTCCATTTTTCTTTTAGAAGACTGCGTTTATGCCCCTTTTACTGCTTGTCTATTTTTAAGATATCTTCATATCTCTGAAATCCCTTGCCCATGATGTGATGATGGGGAAGATGTATGTTTGTTCTCCTATCAAGCATACATAGGCTAAAGGTCAAAGCATCTGACTATTGGAAGACATTTGTTAATCATTGAATTTAGGAAGACATTCATTAACAATTGTAGTACTACTTAAGATAGGAAATGTTATGCCTAAATGATTAGTCTAATTGATTTGTCTGTTTACCTTGTTTATTAAGGTGTCAAGGAGTTTAGTTGCAAAAATTTGTGAAACAGAGAAAAATATTTATAGCATTATTACCTCCTTAGGGCTAACTTGAACCTGTTTCTCCACAAAGGAAGTGAAGTGCTTGAGAGGGACAGACATGGGTTTCACCTCCAAATTATCGATCACTATATATCTCATTGGCCCTTTCACTTATCCTCGAGTTCCATTAATTGAAGTTTTTGGATTAACCAAAGGGATAGCAACAGATGTCATTGCTTAAAGCAATAACTGTTTGTTGAGATTCGTCTCCAAGTACTCATCTTGAGAGATGCCAAGCTTTTGCAGAGATCTCCAAAGGACCCTATCATGTCTTTTGGTTTAGTTTCATCAAGGAGTATGACAACATTTGCAAGCGGCAATGATAGAAGGTGGAAGATAAAATACACAAGTTCTTTTCCTGCTTCTACATATACCACCTTGCTTCTACTATGATATTCAAGCTAATCATCTTAGAGCTTGTTCGACAAACATAGTGGTCGAGGACAGGTATAGGTTAGTTGTTGCGGTAGTTAGCGCGGTCTGGTAGTCGCTATTTGAGGTTAGTTGTTGCACTAGTTGTTTAAATTCAGGCATTGTATTTACAAAATAAACATCAAATTTAATTTCATTGCAATGACTTCCAAACAGTCAATGGTACATTGAGACTGTTCTATTAGACTTATTTTTGCTTATCTAAACTTAACTAAATTTATCTGAACTTATTTAAACTTATAGACATTATCTGAACTTATTAGACCTCATTTTATGACTGTCAAACCTTATTTTTCTAATAAAGACTGAAAATAAAGTGAATAGAACAAACCCATTATGTTTACAAAACAGGAGAGTTAGAATGATATTCTTCATAACGAAGTCGTAGCGCAACGAATTACAGCTATAGTAGTTGAAGAGTGACTAGGGTATGAAGAGAACCTACAGCCAAGTCAGAAATTCCGAGCTTCGGTGAAGGCCTTGTTTGGCCCTCGAATCAGCAACAACATTCGAACTTCTCCAAAGCTTTCTAGCGTTTTTTACGTAGTTTAGGATGAAGTTTAGATTTCCAGGATCTCCACAATCCTCATTGCAATATCTCACCGCATTAACTGAATAGTGCTCGTATTCAATAATCAACAATTTATTGGAGAAAGTTGTCGCCTGAGGTCTGAGGGTAGTAACTAATATGGGAAAGGAAATCATGGATAATAAGTACTCTGTCAACAACAATATAGCATACTTCATAAATCATCGAAAAGATGCTAATTTCTGATCCCCAAATCATCAAAAAATCATAAAATTCTAAGATGACAACATTAGCTTCAGCAAAACAACATAAACACCATATAAAATGTAATCCGATGCCCAAAGGCCAAAGCATTAGAACTCTGGAAGATATTCATTACTAACAATTATTTACTCCTCCGTCCCGAAAGATCCGAACACTTATTGGGACACGTAGTTTAAGGTGATAAATTGTGGTGTGTTTATCAAATGTTATTTTATTTAAAAAGTAGATGTGATAGGAGTTGGTGGGGTATTTTTTATTAGAGCAGAGAGAAAGTTGGGCAACTTTTTATTGAAAAAAGGTAGAGTGTGAGCCAAAGATGTGTAAAAGAAATAATATATTAATAGTGGGACCATGTCAAGAATGGAAGTGTTCAAACTAATTTGGGACAAACATAAAAGGAAAGTGTTCAGACTATTCTGGGACGGAGGTAGTAATAATTAAAACGGCAAAAGCAGTATAAAAAACAGAACAAATAAGCACCAGCGAATATGTAGGAATACGGTAGATGGCAATGATTTATAATCCAAAGCGATTTGGGGGTTTGCTAGCATTTTCATGCACAATTTCCGTCCCAAGGAAGACAGTAGTCAGCACAGATTTAGTCTCCAAAGACGCTTTCAGTATCGCTATTTCCTGCACGCACACAAATATATAACACAATCAACTCAAAATCACTCCAGTTCCGGAACTTCCCTTTCGTAACACAATCAACAACACATAAACCAAAAAAGAAATAGAAGATTAAGGTCTGGATAAAGAGCTTAAGTAGTTATTTATGACATGCTTAATTACCTCTTGAGGACTAAGTTGAACCTGTTTTTCAACGAGCGAACTGAAGTCCTTGAGAAGGGGGATAACGAGAGAGACAGACATGGGTTTCACCTCCAGATTATCTGTCACCATATATCTCATTGGCCCCTTCACATATTTTTGAGTTCCGCTTACAGAAGCATTCGGGATAGGTGGAGTTTTAAGAGCAGCAGTCATCGGGTTAAGCAAAGAGTTCTTGTTGAGATTTGTCTCCAAGTACTCATCTTCAAGTGATGCCATGCTTTTGTAGAGATCTCCAACAGACCCTACCATGTCTTTCTTACTTTCATGTAGGAGGCTGACGACAGTTGCAAGTGGCAACGACAGAAGGTGGAAGATAAAATCCACAAAATCTTTTCCTGCTTCTGCAAATACCACCTTGTCTGTCTTTGTGTCAATTATGATCTTCAAGCTGATTAGCTTAGCCCCAGAAATTGACCCAGCCATTATGAGATAATTTGCTTAGTGCAAGTGATTGTTTGGTGAAGGTAATAAGCACAGGTGATGATGTTTCCTTTGTTCCGTTGTCTAAGGTTCTTATCTCTGTGAACTCTTCAGTTTCTTTTTCTGGTGAATAGATTAAACACTTTAGTTAGCATTTAAGTTGAGTTCAGTTAAGTCTTGGACAGTTGCATAATCCGAAATAAAGTGTTGGAAACAATATCTAGGGGACAGGGGGTTGGGATCTCCCTAGTTACATTAAGGGTCGCATTCATTCTTCTACAATCTTTAGCCATCGCGTCAACCAACTTGTTGTGCTTCCATCCAACATGCTTAAACTTCACAGCCTAGAAGATCTTGCTCAATTCCCTACAAATTGGTCAGTACATGAGAATTTACGTCTTTACCTATCCATTTGTTGATTTAGATGTTCAAATTTCAATGGCACTTTTACAATCCGATCAAACCATGAGTTTTCGGATTTGTTTGCATTGTCCAAGGGCCAACTTCCCTTGTAATTATCATCTTTAGCTTTGTAATTATGCCTTGTAATTCTTTGTCTATAGTATCCCTTATGGTTGTTATTCTAGATTACCAAGCCAGTGTACGAGTTCATTCATCATACACCCAAAAGGCTAATTTTTTCTCATTTAGAACTCTTTTTTTAATACATTTTGCTCATTTAGATTATTTCAAATGAGCAATGAGTATAAAAAATAGATTTGGGAGTTGGGTGTATCATGCTCACGGTAGTATATGATAAATTTTGTATTAGTGTACTTTGTAAAGCCTATTGCTATTTGAAGGCAATAGCAATTTCTCATTTGTGGAACAAATGAGTGCAGGAGCTTCACCTAAATTAATTTTGAACATAAGCATCACAAAGCTAGGACAACAAATATAAATTCCTCCTCCACAAAAAAAAAGCAACAGCAAAATTTCCAACGTAAATTAAAGAAGTAACAAAGCATATGAGTTATGTTATGTTTAGTTCACTTTATTTTTACTGATCTGAACTTATCTTTTATAAAACATATTATTACTTTGTATTTCATTATATGAACATACAATTAAAAATAAAAGAACACATATTTTAGGTTAAAAAACATATTGTTATTAATAAAAAGAACATATTATTCATGTCTAAGGTCAGTTTATAATAAGGATTTAGATAGTAATGAAAGAACATATAATGATAATAATAAAAAAAAGAACATATATTGAAAGAGCATACAAAATCTATTTAAAGAACACATTCTAAAAATAAAAGATAGATTTCCCCTCAAAAAAAATTAAAAGACAGATGTTATTTTTTATATTGATGACATGTTTGGATTTAACTAGCAACATGTTTTTTGTTATATCAATCAATTGTTTTTTTTTCATTATAAATAAACCTATAAATATATATAATTATATGATTTTGAACAAAATTGTTAAATATTCTTCTTATATCGTTGTCATGTTCTATATAAACTTTGTTTTTAAAGATAAGTTGAAATCACGTGTAGGGGAAAATTTAAAGGTATGCCAACACCATTAGGTTATCCCTTGCTACTCATGTTTTATATAAACTAGTAACATATACTTTATATTATTCTGCAAAATTGTTAAAAAAAATAAAAATCATATATTATTATCACGTTCTTTAAATGTACAACATCAAAAAGAACATCGCATATCAAAATTGTTAATTAGAACAAATATAAAAAAGAACACGTACAAATGCCAAAATAACATTCTTCTTGAACACAAATAACTTGAAATAGTGATATCAATGACATTTATAATAATAGCATTGACATTAATAATAATTATCAATATAAATAATTAATAAGTACAACAACAACAGTAATAGTAATCCTTTTGAACAAATGTACTAGTAAATAGTAGCATATTAATAGTAATAGTAATCGTGTAGAGTAATAATAATAATAATTTATTATTATTATTATTGTTATAATAATAATAATAACAACAACAACAACAATAAAATAATAATAATTATAATAATAATAATAGCGTTAGTGATACTAATAATCACCATAATCATCATAATAATCATGATACCAATAACAATAATAACAACAACAATAATAACAATAATAATAAGTTTTTAAATATAAGTATGATATGAACTGATCTGATTTGAATTGATCTTATCTGATATGAAATAAGTAAAAATAAGGTGAACTGAACATAATCTTAGCCGTATAATCAAACAATAAGACAAAATGAAGCAAAAGATAAAATAAATTCTAACAATCAGACATAAAATGAAACAAGCAATAAGTACGAAAAACACCAGACGAATAAATTGCAAATAAATCTAGTAGATCAAAGACACATAACAAAAAAGAACTTCATCATAGTATATAGGATAAAGGTAAGAAGAGGAGAGAGATTGAAAATAGGGGGGTAAAACTAACAGTGGTTGCCTACGGAGCCTGCTAGTCGGAGGAATAGATTTCCGGTCTTCGTCGGAGCCTTCTGTTCGGCGACAAAGTTTTTCTGGTTAGTGAATGTGAAACTCGAGCCTATTCACTATTCATGCTTCCATCCACCAAAACTATTAGATTTCATAGTAAAGCAACGACAATGGTTCTATTATAGGATTAATTAGCTTGTACTTCTTCCGTTTCTTTTTACTTGCAACGGTTTGACTTTTGCACTATTCACAAACTCTACTTAGTTTGTATTTTGTGATTTATTGTTAAGGAAAAACATATTCAAGTGGGATCTTATTATATTCTTCTCAATGTATATTTTTCGAAAATCTACTTTTTATAATTTTTAATTATCGGTACTCAAAGATATTAAAGGTTGAAGTTATGTATTGGCAAGTGTGAAAGTCAAACGGTTGCAAGTAAAAAGAAACAGAGGAAATAGTTTTCAAAAAGCTTGGAGTTACTATTAGCTCAATCATTGAAGGAAAAAGTAAATGGTAATTTTGGCAAATCATATTGCTATATAAAGCTAGTAGCTTTGCTTTACAGTGGGGCCCAAAGCAACTTTATATAAAGTAGAGCAATTCAAGTGATGAAACACAAAAGTTGTGGTCTCCTCTTACTTTTTGGTAGCATATTTGTAATAATATTGAACTTTTTTTTTACCATTTTAAGTTTAATTACACTTATTGTGACTATTTCAAATAAGAAAAGTGTTGCACTTATTAAGAAACGGAGGTAGTATAAATTTTTGGCAGAAAATTAATCTAAGAATCACAAGTTGTACTAACATATTTTGTGATTTGCAAATTGCAATTGATCTATTACATTGAATATACCAGTAAACCAAATGACCAATACCCGATTTCCGATTTCCAGTGCGATGTTTGATTTATAATGGATTTCAAATCTTATATCCCAAAAACCAGATTGAATATCAGACCAGATTTACTCAACCCCCCATCACGCCGGTCACTTCTAATTTCAAAGCTAGCTAACTAGTTTGGAACAACGAGATCAGTACTCATAACAGTAGAACTGGAATTACATTATGAAATAAGTAAACCATTGAAGGCAATTTCGGGTTTGCGATCACAAAAACAGACTAAGATGACAGACAATAGGATAAAAGTACAAACATAAATAAATACTACTAGCAACTAGGAAGGACTGAGTAGTAGTACTACTGAAAACTTTTATGCAACCTCCCAGCAAGATGAACTTAATTCACAGACATCAACATAAAAATGTTAAATCTTCTTTTGAAGGAAGACAGTAGTCAACACATCTTGTTTCTCTAAAGATGCTTTCAGCTAGACCTGGGCATGGGCCGGGCCTGTTCACGGACTCGGCCCGCGGGCTTGGGGAAATGCCGGGCCGGACCGGGCCCGAGCCCGTGAGTGCGGGCCGTGCCGGGCCGGGCTTGGAATTCCCGGGTTTGTCCACGGCCCGGCCTAGGCCCACGGGTCCGCGGGCCGGGCTCGTGCCTCCTGCGGGCCTGGCCCGTGTTTTATGTTGTTTTTTTGTATTTTTGACAGTTTTAGGCTAAAAAACAAAGGAAATGAGCGTTCGGCCCGCGGGCCGGCCCACGCAGGCTCGTGCCGGTGCGGGCCTGAAATAAAATTTCTTGACTGTGGCAGGCCCACGGCCCACGGAGCGAACAACGGGCTGGGCCGGGCCTTGAACGGGCTCGTACTGGGCCGGGCCCAAACTGTGCCGGGCCGGGCCGGTCCGCGTGCTGGCCCGGCCCATGCCCACCTCTACAGTTTCAGTTTCAGCAATGCTAGTCCCTGTCAAAACAAAACCAGGCAACCAAATCAAACATTTTACTCTTATCTACTTAATTTCATTAAAGTATACCATTCATATAACAAGAAAAAAAAAAAAAAAAGCACTACATTATTTTGGTTAGTAATTAATTAAATACCTCTTCAAGACCAAATTCAACTTCTGTCTCCTCCAAATAATCAAAATCCTTGACAAGCGATCTGATGAGGGTGATAGACATGGGTTTAACATCCAAATTATCCATCACCATATAACTCACAGCCTCCTTCACATATCCTGTTGTTGACGTTGTTGGTAAAACATATGTAAAGCCCGCTTCAGAAACCATAGCACGTTTGCAACTGGGACAACCCACTTGTCGGAAATCACTAACATAGCCAGTATGACTCCCACAACTGTAGAATCTGATTATAGTTGGGGTATCATTGAGTGACAAAAAAGGAACAACAAAGGCAGATCTTGGCTTCAGCACTAAATCTTTGTTGAGATTGGGCTCGTAGTACTGACTCCCTAAAGATTCAATACTTTTATAGAGTGTTCCAAGGCAACCCACCATGCCAGATTTCTCATTCAGCACTTTTGTGATGGAAGAAAGGGGTAATGACATTATGTGAAAGATAAAATCCACAAAGTCATTCCCTACTTCTGCGAACACCACTTTCTTGGCTTTTACATCTACTAGGATTTTCAAACTCAGCTTCTTCTCTGTCACTGGCGCTGCCATATTGAGATGGTTCTAACCCTAAGACTGTAAGACACTATATTAATCAGAAGTGTCCCAAATTCTACTAGGAGGTATGTATGTTGAAGAGGTTGTTGGTTATATTTATAGATAAATTTTATTGTTCAGAGTCTACAATACTTTTGCATGTATTGGATCACCACCATAATGCTACTCAGTTCTCTATGCATTCTATTCGTTTCACGTTTATTTAATTTTTAATAGCCACTTAGGAGTAAAACCACACCGGGAATCAGCAAGATAATAACTGCTGGCTTTACAGGTCAAGGGAGCTTCAGCAATGGGATAAACACTTGAACGGATAACAATAAATTTAATAGTCCTCCATATAGAAATCAACTTCCAAGGTTAACAAAAACATATTTCTAGAGTATTGACTATGATCATTCTTTTTTTTTTTTTGGTTAAAATGGCATGCTATTAAAAACGTTAACCGGAGTTATGGCTTGAAGGCCTACAACAATCCGATAATAAAAAGTCATTACAAACATTAGGGAGCAGGGGTAAATCCTAACAACATTCACACTTTTAATATGCCTTCGACACTCTCGAGCTAGGTAGTCCGCAAGCTTGTTCTTCTCACGCCTCACGTGTGCGAACTTGGTTTCCTTGAATTCCCGTTTTGCGAGCCCTACATTTTTTAAGCACATTACAATATATATCATTACACACACCATCACATGAGATTAAATTCACGGCTGGAGGTTGTCCGAGAGGACTAAAACAAACTCAAAACCTTGGCGCTTGGCCAAGGCTAATCCCTCACTTATACCCAAAATCTCGGCCATAAGGGCATCAAACGCATATGTCTTTTACGGAACCCCGCTACCCATTCATCTTGGTCATTTCTTAACCATCCCCAGGAGTCCCGATGGATCATTTACTCCTATAAAGGACGCGTCAACACTTACTACTCCCCAACTTGGGGGAATGATGCTTGGTAAACTACGAGAGTTTGTGTTTGGATTGCTTTTCGGTTTTGAGGGGGTGGAGGAAAGGAATTCCGCAGCGTAGAACACCGCTTGCTTTATAAGATATTCAGGTTGAGGTTGTGTAGTGGCTTCGAACATTCTTTTGTTTCTTACTATCCAAATTCCATGACAGAGAAACGGGAAGAGCATTCGCCAAGGAATGCCTTTAAATGTGGTTTTGGAGTGCAGGTTAAGCGCAACCCACGTATGTATTCCCACAAGGCTGGCCCCTTGCAAGATGGTATTGGCCCATATGGTTCGTGCATAACCACAGTCCCGTAGAGCATGGAGGGTATCCTCCACCTGTAGATTACATAGGGCACATGTGGGGGATGGAATAATGGTCCTAACATGCAGCAATTTTGATGTGGGGAGTCGATCTAGCCATAGAAGCCACATGAAAAATTTATTTTTGGGAGGTAGATTTTCTTTCCAAATCCAAGCCATGTCTTCAAGGGTGGGACTTTTTGTATTCATGATATACGTATATGCTTTTTTAAGGGAGAAGTTATTTTTATGGATAAAGGAGGAGAAAGGTGTATGCCGGGTCCGTGTTCGGGGGTCCACTCGTGACTCTTGAGTCTCTCTCTAACCTCGACAGGAAAGTCAATAGTAAGATTACCCCCATCCCACTCCCCGTTGTTCCAAACATCAAGGACACTAAGCTTAAGCTCTTCAACGGTTAGAGGTCCGACTATAAGTTGTCTCACCGGTCCACTACCTAACCAATCATCATACCAAAATGAGGCGTTTTCCCCATCCCCTATATTCCATTTACAGCTAGACTCAAGTAGAGACCACCCTTTACCAATACTTTGCCATATTTGGGATCCGTTTTGAAATTTAGTTATTCCATTATGACGAATGTATTTCGATTTTATGCACTCTTGAGCTAGATTTGGCAGCCCTTGACACATCCTCCACCCTAATTTAGCCATTAATATCATGTTAATCGTTTTATGATCCCTAATCCCTAATCCCCCCATGCTTTTAGGGCGAAAGGTAGATTCTTTGGAAACTAGGTGCAACTTTCTCTTTCCCTCATTTTCTCCCCAAAGAAAGTTATTACAAATTTTATCTAAATCATTTAAGGTGGAGATAGGGAGGAAATTTGCTTGCATATAATAGTTTGGGATTGTATTGAGTGTAGAGGAGATGAGGACCAATCGTCCAGCTCTAGATAAGAACTTTGACTTCCAGGTAGCTAATCTTTTCCTCACCTTTTCCACCACGAATTGCACTTCACTTCTTCTAGGGCGCTTATGTGATATAGGAAGTCCTAAATACATACCTAAGTTGGGAGTCTCCTTCACATTGACTGTTTCTTGGAACAAGTCTTTCAAATCCGGGTGGGTGTTAGGTGAAAAAATAAGGCGACTCTTATCATCATTGATTTTTTGGCCGGACTCTCTACAAAACTCCTCCAACACCTCACGCACTGAAAACGCAGTTGATTCATCCACTCTACCAAAGAGTAGCAGGTCATCTGCAAAAAGTAGGTGGGAGACTGGAATTTTCCTACCTCCTACCCAGAATGGGGTCCAAACCTTAGATTCACAAGCATGATTAATTAAGGTGGTCAGGTACTCTAAATAAATATTAAAAATGTACGGGGACATCGGGTCTCCTTGCCTGAGCCCCCTCGAATGAGTAAAAGGTTCCGTTTTTTGACCATTCACCAACATTGATGAGGAAGCTTTAGTAATACAATCCATAATAAGGTCAATAGAAGGGGGGTCTAAGTTGTGAAAGGCTAGGCATTTCCTAACAAAACTCCATTCCATTCTATCATACGCTTTTTCAAGATCTACTTTTAAGGTAAACCACCCCCAATTCCCTTTTTTCTTTTGCATTGAGTGTATGATTTCCGAAGCAACAACCAGATTTATCTCCGGGCCTCTGCCTTTAATAAAGCTATTTTGGTTATGTGAGATCCAGTGGGGTATTAATGGTTTTAGCCTATTTACAATAATTTTTGTTACAAGCTTATAAATTGTATTGCAAAGGCTTATCGGTCTCAAGTGTTTAACCGTTTCAGGGCAAGCTTGTTTTGGGATTAGACAAATTAAAGCTTGACAAATCTCCTCCGGAATTCTATTAAGATTGAACCATTTTTGAAGGTCATGACTTAACTCATTTTTGATAAGATCCCATTTCTTCTGAAAAAATATGGGGTGGAATCCGTCGGGCCCCGAAGCCTTATTGGGTTTCATAGAAAACAAAGCACTTTTAATTTCATCCATTAGCGGCGTGTGAGCTACACTAACCAGATTTTCGGACTCATAAAGGGGGAGGGTACAAGATGAGTGGTCTGTGGTATACAATTTTTGAAAAGCACTCCTAATATAGCTTCTAATTTGGGTCGGATCTATAAAGCTCTCACCCACTTCATTTCTGATTTTTAAAATTCTATTGGTACTGCGCTTAATTACCACAGATTTATGAAAAAAAGAAGTATTTCGTTCACCCTCTGTGGTCCAATTTATACGACTTTTCATGTACCACAAACATTCCTCTTGTTCAAGAATGTTTCCTAGTTCACTAACTAAGTCATTTTCTAAATTTTGGAGGAAAGGTGACAGTGGGTTTTGGTGAAGAGCTATTTGGACCCCACATAGTCTTGCTAATACTCTACGCTTCCTCACATACACATTACCAAACACATTTTTGTTCCAGTTTATTAGGGAATTTTTAACATTTTCCAACCTTAGATCAATACCTCCCTCCTCCTTTACCCAAGCCGTGGCAACAGTGTTATGAAAGGTGGGCTCATTAAGCCACATTGGTTCAAACCGGAAAGGTTTATGGTCAAGTTTAGCTATAGGATTATCAAGTTGAAGATGGATAGGACAATGATCGGATGTAATTCTTGGGAGATGCCACAAATTAGCATTAGGGAAAGTAGATAACCAAGCATCATTCGCCCACCCACGGTCTAATCTTTCTAGTATTGGATTAGTACTTCTATTATTGTTCCATGTATACTTCGAACCATGATACCCAATGTCAATCAAGTTACACTCATTCATAGCTTCAACATATAATTCTACTCTTCTTCGATTAATACCTCTACCCCCAAATTTTTCTTGTTGACAAGTGACTTCATTGAAGTCTCCCAAAAGTAACCAAGGATGGTTTAACTTATTAGCAAAAGTACAGAGATCATGCCATAATTGTTTTCTAACCTTAAATTTAGGACTAGCATATATAGCAGTAAGTACAAAGGGTGTTTGAGAATTATTTACCTCAACCAAAGCATACACTCCTTGGGAATTTTCTCCTAGAATGTGGATTTTGATCCTATCCGCTTTCCAAAGGAGAAGAATACCCCCCACTCTACCGGTAGGCTCAACCAAGTGAGATGAATCAAAGCCAAGACCTTGGATCATGCACCCCGTGTTTTGGCGCGAGACTTGAGTTTCAACAAGAATAAGAAGATCGGGAGAGTGGTTTTGGATCAATAGCCGAGCATTTGGTTTAAAAGAGGGTCAGTTAATACCCCTCACGTTCCACATTATAACCGACATGTCATATGGAAGGTGAGGTTGATTGCTAGCCGTCGAAGTTCCGCACTCTCTTCCATGCGCCAAGGAAGGACCGCCTCCCCCGTCTCGGGATAAATCCAAATGTCCCTTTGAGGCTTGAGAACGACTTCGGCTTCCCGGAGGCCATTTCCTCCTCTTACCTCTTCCCAACTCACCCACATTTTCATTTGTTTTAGCATGGGCAGGATTTTGGCTAGAAGAACGGCATTGGTATTGTTCTTTGCCTTGAAGGTGAGGGGGTGGAGTCTTAACTGCACTTGTGTCCTGTGATGGGGGAGGAGAGCTTGAGGGTCCAGCCACGGCCCGAAATTGTGCATTATTTCTCTGTCTACGTCCTCGGCTTCGTCCCCTCTCTTTAGGATCCATTTTAGGAATATCTGGGGCACTTCCGGGAGATACTCTACGTCTTGGATTTGGGGAAGATGAGCGGGCGAGAACCCGGCCCCGGCTACATACATGAGCAGCTCCTTGTATTTCAGTTCTACATTCATGGGGTCCAAGATTAGCTTCTTTACCTCGCTTAACGGAATCTCGACTATTTCCTCCTCGGACTTTGACATGATGTAGTCTACGAAGAGGGGAGATGTGTCCGGGAGTAGCGGCAACACCGGTCTGTCGAATACCAGTGGAAGTTCCGCTCTTACTTTGTGAATCCGGGGTGGGGATTCGGGTGAAAGGGAAAGAGGGCTTAAGGATGGTGATATGGGTGGGGGTGATGGTGGGTCGAATTCCCTCCAATTTGGCTCCATCTTGAACGTCGTTTAAAGGTGAGGGAGGTATGGGTTTTTGAGGGGTTGTGTGGGTTTTGGATATTTTCTGGGTTTGTGAGGGGGTATTTGAGATGGTTTCCTCCGAGATAACTAGGGAGCTATTGCACTGATGAGAGCTAGGCATAGTAGCTGTGGAAGGGAGCTCTTCAGAGCCACGTTTCGCTTGGAGAGGGGGTGAGGGATCCCTTAGATTTTCCCCAAAATCTTCTGTCAGAGAGCTTAAAATATTAAAAGGGTTGCCATCTTTTTGTTGTTCTGGGGCATTGGGTTTCCCTTGATGAGACAAGTCAGTACTAGGAAGGAGAAGACTTGGGCCGCCTTTATCGTACTTTTTAGGGGTCCACCTTTTTTGGGATAAGCTACGTGAACCCCTTCCTCTTTTCTCCTGAAAGTCTCCTTCCTTCTTTTTATGATCTTTGACTTTCCCTTGGTTGTGAATATGGCCATGCATCTGTTGGTCACTCGTCGGAGCCGCGTCCGCCAATTTTTTGCAGTAGCTTCTGGAGTGTCCAAAGACTTGACAAGCTCCACAAAACCAAGGACCTTCAAGGCATTCTAGACCTTGGAAGCTTTTCCCCAACCATACTCCTTTTGGCACTTTTCTATTTTCAGCTACCAAGATACATATTTTTGCAAAACGTTTGTTGCCTCCATTCAGGGTTCTAGCATCAATTCGAACCGTATGGCCTATGGAGTCGCCAACCTTCGCAAGAATTTCATTTTTATAAAATTCTAGAGGCAGTTCTGGTAAATTAATCCATACAACTCCTTTATTGCACTTGGCCTGTGACGGTCGGAATCCGGCCTCCCAATTTTGAACCCAGATATGGTGACCTTGTATGAGCCAAGGGCCCCCACTTAGAATCTTTGTGCACATGGCTACCGACTTACAGTCAACTGCATAAAAGCCCTTTCCCAGAGCTATTAGGTCTTGTTCCGCAGAAATCTGCCAAGTTTTCATCAAATGGGCCTTTAGAAATTCTCTTGAGTAGGATTTTCCTACTACTTTACATATAAGTGCGTTTAGCCATGGTTTACTCAACAATGAGTAATCTTCTTCTGAGATGGGCACAAACAGATTATGGCCATCATCCAACAAGGACGGGGGAGGAGGAGAGGTGGCGAAGGGTAAGGTTAAGGAGGAGGGGTTTTTTTGTTGGGTGGTTTGGACAACAGCAGATTTAAAACTTAGGGCCAGGGTGTTGGGCGGTGGTTTCGGGGGTACCGGAATGGATTGATTCACCTCACAATAGCTAAGCCTTACCTGTGGTGGGACGGAGCGATGCCGGCGAGGGGTTAGCGGACTTTTAGCCGTGAGGGCTGGTACAGGAGGGTTGGGGAGTTTATGTGGAGTTTCTCTCTCTACCATTATATTTATAAGACTATGATCATCCTCACTCGGTCTCCAAAGGGCAATGCTACATCTACCCGGTGGGTAGTTAACCCACTAGAAATAGAGAATTAAAAAACTATTAAAATTGATGAGTTGGATTCTACTATTTATTTAGTTCTATTTGTAGTGGGTTGTTGACCCACTGGGTAGATAAAGTTTTTTCCGTCTCCAAACTATAATTCCGCCTTAATTGTACGGTTATCGATGATCCAATGTTTATTTGCAATATCAATATTATAACAAAGAGCGTGTATAGCAACTAGTTTAATTGGAGTAAAATCTAAGACTTGAGATCAAATCTGGTCTACATTATTTACCTACGTAACTATGGCTATGTTTTAGTTCACATTTTTTTTGCTAATTTGATATGAATTCTAAATTTATTTTTTCTGATCTGATCTAAATTTATCTTTTATAAAAACATATTATTACTAATATTATTATTACTTTGTATTTCATTACTATTATTACTATTACTACTATCATTCTATAAATATCACAACTCTTAATAATAAAAATAATAATAATTTATTATCATTATTATTTATAATAATAATAATAATAATAATAATAATAATAATAAAAACAACATAGTTTACTTTTTTTTTATAAAAACAAACACATAATATGAATATACAATTTTAAAAAAACATATTTTAGGTAAAAATAACATATTCATGGTAAAAAAACATATCATTTATGCCTAAGGTCCGTTTATAATTGGTGGATACCCCTAAGCCAACAATGAAAACTAAGTTTTTGAGAAAAGAGTGAAAATAGAGAGAAAACGAACAACTTAGGGATCATAAATTTGCATTATAATTGTATAAATAGTATTTAAAGGGTACGACGATCGACAAACTTTTTTTTGTTAAGGTAAGATAAAAGCATTAGGACGCCCTCCGCGTAAGGGGAATACCTAATGCATCGGATACAAGAATAGAAGATAAAATAGAATTATTACAAGGATTAATATCAAAAGCAGAAGTAGTTAGATCATCTCGAAGTACTTATAACCTTACCCAATTAATGAAATTTCAAACCACTTTTATTTTTGGTTTGATTTACCAAACTTGGTACGAATAATGGCTTTATGCCTTTATTCAATTCAATGTGTGGAACAAAATTTGTAAAAAAATCATAAAATAAATCTAAGACATTTTTTACATTTAAAAAGCAAAAAGATATTGCTCTGAAACTTGTTAGGTTAAACTCTTACTAAAGCACCTAAAAGAGACACCAATCTTATGTGCCATATAATAGGAAACCGGATGGAAATCTCCAACAAGGAATAATAAACAAGGAATATTCCTAATCAAGATAGGAAACAAATAAAAGCATATTATTGAAGATATATTTAGAAAACTAGAGATTGTGTATATTTTCCTTTTATCTAGTTTCCCATTTGAGGATCCGATAAATGTAACCAAAACAGACGAGAACCAAAAGAGGGTCATACATTACCGCGGATATGATAATCTCAAAACAAGCAAAACATAGATAAACTTTTAAAGATAACCATCTAAAAAGAACAACTTTAAGCAAGCTATAAACTATCTAGATAAGCAAAATAATTCTCTCAAAGATGATTAACCAAAACAATTCATCAGCTTCGAGTTACAGGAGTACTGAGTAAGGGCCTAGATCTTCATCTTTTCCAGGAAGACAGAAGTCAGCACGGTGTTGGTCTCCAAACACGCTTTCAGCATCGCCAATCCCTGGAAAACCACAAACCATCATACCAAAATATACTCTTTAAGTCTCAGCGAAAAAATTATCACAATACAATAGATTAAACTTCATCTGTTTTGTAGATACAACATTTAATTATTTTTATCCACCCACCAAAAAGACAAATGTTGCATCTAAAAAAACCGAGGAAGTATAAAATGATTACCTCCTTGAGTCCAACTTCAACCTCTTTCTCCTGCAAGGCGGAAACATCCTTTACACGAAAGCTGTTCATCGCAGTAATCCCAGCAATGGTTGATAATGGCTTAACCGTTAAATCATCCATCACCATATATGTAACCAAACCCTTCACATACCCACTACTTCCACTTCCAGTAGTATTACTACTTGATGATGCTACATTATTCTCTAAGCCTGTTGGCCTGAAATAATTTAACGCATAGCTCATTTGACCGCCACAACGACTTGGGCACCTAGCACCTTCGCAATCAGTTATATAGTCACCATCGGTGTCACAGACGTTACACACAAAGAAATTCTTGGTAGTGGGCGATGCAGGAGCTTCGTCGTACGACAGCGACAACAAAGGAAAATCAATCGGTGCAGTTGCCTTAAGCACAGCATCTTTGTTGATGCCTACATTGAAGTAGTCAGTGCTCAAAGACTCGATGCTTTTGTAAAGAGATCCGAGACAACCAACCATGTCTTTCACATTCAATAGTTTGATAATGGTACCAATTGGTAATGACATAATGTGGAAAAGAAAATCAACAAATTCTTTCCCTGCTTCTGCAAATACAACTTTGTTTGACTTTGTATCTACTAGAAGTTTCAATCTTATTTTGCTCATGTTACTCTCGTCGACTATATCACTCTCGTTGTCATTGCTCGTAACTCCTCTCTTTCTCTTTGATGTTCTCATTTCTACCAAGTCATGCACGCATATGGAATGAGGTTCTGTTGATAATTTATGGGGAGAGATTATATGTGTAGACACTAAATATTGGTGCTTTTAAGAAAAATAAATCAAGTGACTGTTTGATTGTTTGTGTGCAAGTTGAGTAGATTATCGAGGTTGGTTTATGCTTATGAAATGGCTCATTCATATTTCATTGGAAAGCAATGCATTTAATTGGGCTTTTCATGTCTTGTTTCCTAGTGCGTTTTACCACATCATCAAATATATATATGTAAAAGATAACTCACGATTATCTTTTTAGTTAATATCTTTGACTATTTTTTATGTACATAACATAAAGTTGTTATTATCCCCCCATCTCCCTGCCCTTTCGGCCATTCGTTTCTTTAAAAGAAAAAAGTCTAGTCCCCATAAAAACAAGCCCCAAATTTGAATTTAAATTCCAGGATAATAGAGTAATAGACATACTAGTTTTTAGCAAAGTTATTAGTCACCTATGTAGAATTTTTAGAGGAGAAAAAAAGAGAAACTTGGAGAAATTAAAAAGACTACATTTTTATATATTTTTCATACTCACATAATGAATAAATAAAACAACCTTTAAATAGGCATACAAAGCATTACTAATAACATGTCCACTATGTAGCCCACTACTTGCTATCCCACTAAGTAGACCATTATCTAGATCACTACTTGTTAACCCACTAGCTAATTATTAGCAACTAATCCTAACTATTAGGAAAACTATTTGACTAATTTTGGAGCATAATCCAACAACCTATACCTAAAAGGCTAGAACTATGTGCTTCTAAAAAATTTTATTTGCACATTTGTACATAAATTACTAAAATGCAATGCACAAAACATGTGACGAGGTGCTCTGAGAAGTACTATGGAGGATTTGAATATTAAGATAATAGTCTTATATGCACGTTATGCATGCAAAAACATATAACTTTTTTTCTTCATATAATAAAGATAGAAATACAGTTATTTTAATTTTTTTGTTTAATTAAAGCAGTAGTTAACTTTCCTTTTCCTATGTCTATTTTTTGGTGTCCCCTTATGTGTTGCCTTATATAATAGAGATAGGAGAATATTATTATGATATTATGAGAATAATATCATATGTGATAATATTGTGATGCAAGTAATCAATTATTATGGGACAGAATTAAGGTAACTAAAATATTTTAAAGAGATATTTACCAAACTCATGAGTCTAAGATTTGTGAAAATTGTATAAATATATGAAAAAGGCGGGACCAACATTTAACCGCATTAGCAGAGTCCGACTCGATGATGATTTGATGTGCCCTTATAATATCATTTGACATTGAAATTTTGATGGCTCTAAAAATGACGTAAAATTCTATATAACTGAGTAATAACACCTCGGGTGGGCCTTCGAATTTAAACTTCATGTTAAACTTCATCCGCCAGTTCATCGAAGCATTGCTTAAACTCTCTCAATCATCCATAAAGGTAGGGGTTCCAATTAGCATAGGTTGCAGATGCCTTAGCCAAGCAAGGACTTGGGAGGGATGTTGACCTTCTTGCGTGGATGTAGTCTTTGTTTACATCATAAGGCTCTCTTGAGCTACTGTTATTTGTAATCCTTCGGAAGGATGTGATGTATGGGCTATAACCTTTGATTAATGGATTAATATAAAACACAAAATTAAAAAAAAAAAAAAAAAAAAAAGTGGGACCAAAGATTCAGATTAGTATTAGTTGCTACAGAGAACTTTAATATCTAAACACATCAGTCTAAATAATTGTTGTAAAGTTAGTAGATTTTTGGGAGTATTGGAGTTAATAGCAGAATTTGCTTTTAACAAGAGTAACAAAGATAGTGCATTGAAGTTCTGGAATCTGTATTGCTGCATAATACAAGAGTACAAGACTCAAG
Organism: Beta corolliflora; assembly: GCA_947648045.1. NCBI lineage: Eukaryota > Viridiplantae > Streptophyta > Magnoliopsida > Caryophyllales > Amaranthaceae > Beta > Beta corolliflora. The sequence continues at coordinate 196,703 of CANSZD010001252.1, read as the reverse complement.
AGACAGTCATGACTCATGCACTCACGCTGATAGCCTGATACCCAAAACTAAACAAATTCCATATGATCACCATATACTTATATCAGTTCATCGAATGACTAACACTTTTAGCTAGCTGAGGAAAAGCAAATTTACATAACATGTGACATGTAATGGAAACAAAGAGCTAAGGGATTTCATCAAGTAAATTTTCTCATATACAGGATAGTCAAAAAAAAAAAAAAAATTTGTTTCTCAATTGCCCTTGGAGAATATTTATAGTACACTTGGGTGTACCATGAGCATGGTACACCCAAGACTATTTTCTCCAAATGAGCAAAATGAGCAAATGAACAAATGAGTAAAATGAGCAAAATGAGCAAATGAGCAAACATTTCTACTCATTTAAGAAAATGAGCAAACACTTTTATTACAAAATGAGCAAAATGAGCAAATGAGCAAAATGAGTAAAATGCCCAAATGAGCAAACTTGGTGTCAAATGAGCACCTGAAATTATGATTTATTACAAAAATACCCCTGGGTGTACCATGCTCATGGTATACCCGGGTGTACCATGAGTGAACTCTTGCCCTTGTTCTAAGTTTAATCTCTTTTGTTTTTCTTCTTCCATATTTCAGTAAACACCCATAAACCTAGAATGGGGAAAGTTTATGAACTGTAATTCTTGCCCCATGACTATTTTTTTTTTTGGTGAAATACGGAAACATAGATTAAACGTTAATGGCTATAAGCCTTAGTACAAATTCGTCCCATAAGTTCATAACATAACTAGGGGGAATGGGGATGAGCCTAGTTACATTAATATCTAGATTGTCTTTCCTTCCTTCCTTTGCCATTCTATCCGCGACTTGATTGAGCTTCCTTGGGCAAAATTGGACCTTCATCCCTTGGAAGCATTGGTTTTGAGCCCTGCATAGCATAATTAGATTATCAATGGTAGGATTTTTGTTAGTTTGTTGTTGGAGGAGATCAACTGCCTTTTTGCAATCTGTGTAAACATTGGCATGCGTGACACCATAGTTCCTAGCTACATTAAGACCCCAATGGATCCCAAGTAACTCCGTGTGAAGGCTGCTATCTGCATAGACCCGTCTTTGGAAGCCCACAATCCAAGTTCCTGCACTGTCAAACATAATACCCGCAATACATGAGGGATCCGAGAATTTGATAAAGGATGCGTCCGTGATTAAGTTTATCCAAGGAGAGCTTGGGGTTGAAATCTGAGGGAGAGGGGAGATCTGATTTTGTGATTTGATGGGGAGGTAGTTAAAAAATTATGTTGCCGCCCGAAGAGCTTTTTGAAGGCTAGACTGCGGTGGGGGAGAGGGAACTGACTCGAAAATCCTTTTGTTTCGTTGGGTCCATAATTCCCAACAAATAAACGGAAAGATAATGCAAGAGGGTAAGTTGTGAACATAAAGCCCTAAAGACAAATTAAACCTCATCCAATCCTCCATATTTAAGTCAGATTGGTGAAGCCCGAAATTGGCGGCAGCCCAGACATCATTTGCAACTACACATTCTCTAAGGATGTGTAGGATGATTCAGTTTTATTGTGGCAGAGGGAACATAACTCTGAGTTAACAATGTTACGAACTTTAAGGAGGGAATTTGTGGGGAGGCGATTCCACCAAACTAGCCAGAGAAAGAATTTTATTTTGGGCGTTGTTATGCTTTTCCATAACCAATCCAGGTGAGATGGTGCTTTCCTATGCAGAGTTAGGGAGTTATAAGCACTAACCAGAGAGAATTTGTTGTCAACTGCAAAAGAGGAGATAGGGTGGTCAATATATAACGATTGTGTCAGGAGGAGGGACAGGGGTATCTAGGATGCGGGAGGAAATGAAATCGGGTAAAAGGAAGGAGATCCTATCTAGCATCCAAGTAAAATTCCCACCAAACTAAACCCATGACTATGAACGATAAACAATTACATGAAAATGAATTTTTCAAGTAAAATTCCCGTTCAAAATTAATTGCGATAAAACTAGGTAGATAGACTAGAATTTGCGCTAGGTTTTGTCAATTATTTGTAAAATGGAGAGTTTTACACAATGACTATGGGTAGATTTTTTTCGGTTCGACACGATTACTATGGGTAAATTCAACTGGTGTAGTGTTATTGTTGCTTTAACCAATTCACCATCTTAATTGAGATTATGCAAAAATCATTCATATCAGTGTTGGCGTAAGATTGATATGACTTATGAGTCCTTGAAATCAATAGTGAGCAGCAGTCTTTTGTTGAAAAACATATAGAGAATTTGTAATCAAAAGAGCTGTAAATTGCTTTAGACAAAGATACTGAAGCTAGAATTCACAACCATAAATACCATAGAAAGTCTCATGCTGATTACAAAAACAAACACACTCGAAACCACATTAACAGCCACACTAGTAGCCTATTAAAATCAAACAACATAAACACTAAAAGATAAACCAAAGACAACTTAGACAAAATAACCCAAAACGACAGCCATCCATACTGCTTCAAATGCTACAGTGACTGAGACCCTAAATCTTCTTTCCAAGAAACACCAAAGTTAACACAGCTCTGGTCTCGAAAGAAGCTTTCAGCATTGCTACTCCCTGGACAAAACATATATAATTCCATGTCAAATAATTATTTCAAACCTTTCGCTTATAATAAGTTCGGCTATTTAGAAAACTGTTCTCTGTCAATCTATATAAACCAATAAGACAATTTAAAATATAAAAGCCAATACCTCATTAAGGCCAAGCTGAACTTCTTTCTCCTCTAAGACAGATACATCCTTGACATGGAACTTACTCATAAGAGTAATACCAGAAATAGTAGACATAGGCTTCACCTCCAAATATTTATCACCATATAAGTCACAACACCCTTCACATACCCACCAGGCCACCACCACTTCCACTTCCACTTCCACTTCCACTTCCACCGCTTGCTGAAGTTGCATTATTCTGCGAAGCTGTCGAACCGACATAGCTCAATTGAGTGGTCATTTGGTAGTTACAGCTAGGACAAGCTGCCCCAAGGTTATCAGTATAAAAGATACAATTACTACTCTTATAGTAGTTGCATCTATAAAGTTGCTTATCACTTAAGGTTGGGGCATCATTGAGAGACAGCAGAGGAACACTAACAGGTGCTTTTGGCTTAAGCACTGAATCTTTGGTTAGATTTGGCTGGAAATAGTCAGTATTAAGTGAATCTATGCTCTTGTAAAGAGAACCAAGAGAACCCACCATGCCATTAACATTCAAGAGCTTGATAATGGTTCCAACTGGTAATGACATAATGTGGAACAGAAAATCCACAAATTCTTTTCCTACTTCAGCAAACAGAACTTTGTTTGCCTTTGTGTCTATTAGAAGCTTTAACTTCACACTGCTCTCACTCCCACCTGCCATTGTACTCTTACTCTACGCTCTCTCAGTGTAAGTATGTAGTTGTTGCTATGGTTGCAATATTGTGTCGATATTTATAAGGAGAGATTTGTATAGAGGCGTACAACAGCATGCGGCTGCATGGCAATTGATTTGCATGCGTGGTGGATTATTGGAGTTCCCTATGAAAACATGTAGGTGTATGTAGTATTTGCTTTTCAACTTCTTGAAACTCTGCTTTCTTTAGAGAAGTTCAAGTGTCGAGTCTATCAATTATCTAGACTAGTAGACTGTCATCTCAGTAATTAATGCAGATTGCTGTTTCCATTTTTTTTTTTTAATTAATTTGCCAAAAGAAGGTCTGATCTGAACTTATTTATCCTGATCTGATTTGATCTGAAATTATCTGATCTGATCTGAATTTATCTTTTATAAAACATATTATTACTAGTATTATTATTATTATTATTGTATTTCATTACTAGTATTATTATTACTATCATTTTATTACTATGCACAACTTTTAATAATAATATAATAATAATTATTATTATAATAATAAAAAAATAATAATTATTATATTAATAATAATAATAGCATAATTAGTTTTTTTTTTAAATAACACATTAGTATATGAACATACAATTTAGAATAAAAGAACACATATTTTAGGTAAAAAAAATATATTGTTCATGGTAAAGAGAACATATTATTCATGTCCAAGTTTCGTTTATAATAAGAATTTAGGTAGTAATGAAAAGAATATATAATAATATTAAATAAAAAAACATATGCTGAAAGGTCATACAAAATCTATTTAAAGAACACATTCTAAAAATAAAAGGTAGATGTTATTTTTATATTGATGACATGTTTGGATTTAACTAACAATATTTTCATTGTTATATCAATAAATTGTTCTTTTTTATTATAAATAAAACTATAAATATATATAATTATATGATCTTGAACAAAATTGTTAAATATTATTCTTATATTGTTGTCTTGTTCTATATAAAGTTTGTTTTTAAAGATAAGTTGAAATCCCTTATAGGAAAAATTTTGAACGTGATGCTAACACCATTAGGTTATCCCATGCTACTCGTGTTTTATACAAAATAGTAACATATACTTTATATTATTTTGCCAAAATTGTTAAAAAAATAAACATCATATACTATTGCCATGTTCGTTACATGTACAACATCAAAAAGAAAATTGCATATCCAAATTATTAATTAGAACAAATATAAAAAAGAACACACACAAATGTTAAAAGAACATTCTTTTTCTTGAACACAAATAGCTTCAAATAGTGATATCAATGACATTTATAATAATAGCAACGACTTTAATAATAATTACCAATATTAATAATTAATAAGTACAACAACGACAATAATAATCATCCTTTGGAACAAATATACTAGTAATTTGTAATATTAATAGTAACAGTAATAGTAATAGTAATAATAATAATAATAATAATAACAACAACAACAACAACAACAACAACAACAACAACAACAATAATAATAATTACAATAACAATAATAACATTAATAATAATAATAATAATAATAATAATAATAATAATTATAAGTTTTTAAATATAAATATAATCTGAACTTGTCTGATCTGATCTGATCTGATCTGAAATAAGCAAAAATAAGGTGAACTGAACGTAGCCTAAGCGGGGGAGAGAGATATCTGATTATGTTTATCAAAGTGCCTATTCAAAATTGTTGGTAATATAATATTGTTATAATGTTATTTTTAAATAACAAGAAATACGTATTTGTAGTTAAACTTGGTTATTGAACGGTTCAGAGTCGGTGCGAGTTAAAGTTGGTCGGACCATTAAAGGGTTGTGGCGGTCGGGTCGATGTGGGTCACTGGCCGATAAACGGGCAAGAGAAATAGTAAATGGAGAGAGACAAAGGCGGTGAGTATAATTGAATACTAATTAATATATATAATAGGAAAATTCTACATGGTGACCTCCTAATTTGCATTTTTCTATTTGGTGGCAGCGCAAAAAATATTTATATCAAATGACCTCCAACTTTATGTAAATACACATAGTGACCTTAATAAGCTCATATTAAGCTAACCCATCATAACCACAACTACAATGCAACCCTACCACCACCACTAACACCCACACATACACCATCCCAACCACCCAAAAAAACCCCTTTTGCTCTCTTTTCTTCACCACCCATCTGTCTCTTCTCTACCGCCCTTCCCTAGCCTTGATTTGGGGTTGAAATTTATGGGCTCTCTTAAGTCTTAATTCAATACCTTAATAATAGATAGCATAATAAACTTGGTCACGGTGCTTACCAAATTTACTCATTCTGTATGTTAGCTTTTGTCTTTATCTAAAATATTAAGTTAGTTTGTTTAATCATAAATTGTTCACCTTCTTGTTTAAATAAACATTAAGTAGTTAGTTATTCCTTCTTACTTGAGAAAAAAATGTAATCAGCAAAATTATATCAATATATGCAGTGCACTATTTTTTGAGCAAATTACAACCCCCCCCCCACACACACAACTAGACTACGTCATGTCTGCTATTTGGATATTTTTGCATGCTTACCTTTTGCTGGCTCTCCACTCATCTTGAGTGTAGTCGTGCTAGAATTTTTCTTCGTAAAGGCTATTAATATGTTCATCTGTATTCAAAGTGAAAAAAACAGGTCCAAACAGCAAACAGAGCAAACAACCATACCAATGATGTAGATTGGGAATCACTTTGTATAATATTTTTTTTGCCCTGTCACCATATAGACAAATTGAAAGCTGGAGGCCACCATGTAGAATTTCTCTTTTTTTTTACGATGTCTATTTTATCTTTCAAAATTGAGATATTTTATTGATTTATATTCTATAATGATCATGTCCAGTAATGATCATGACCCTACTATTCAAGACATGTCCAATAGAAGTCCTATTAAATTTTTTTTTTGATAATTAGGTTTTGTATTTCATTAATACTCAAGAGAGTGAAAAATTCTACTCTAGTTCTACTCTAGAAGTCCTATTAAATTTACCCTATCTCTTTAGCCATTAGATTAGTCTGTCCAATAATCACGTGTATTTGTAGTACCTTAAAGAGATAGATAATAGTCTTTACGACCTTTCTTTTTTTTGGTGAACAAACGATAACATAGTCTTTACGACTTCACGTCATATATTTATAAACATATTCTTATAAACAGATATGTTGAAACTATTGCAATTTCAACGGGATACACATGAATCCATGATAAATTTTAATAGTGGTGAGGAAGGATTATATGATTAAACAAGCAACATTTTTTTATATTTGTTTTAAATAGAGGGCCAATTAATTCAACTGGTGCAATGTTTATTGTTGCTTTACCGCTACCATCCTAACATTTGGTGGCGCAAGATTAATATGAAGTATATCGTAGGGTATTGAAGTCATCTTGATGTTCTTAATGTACTAAATGTTTCTATATTTTTTACTTGTACGCACCTATGGGAAAAAAACATCTTTGGATAATAATCTACATAAAACATCCACTTGACAGTCGGATTTCAAATGACCTTGACAAGTTTATAATGACTAGCTAACTTCAAATATCTTTGATATAAATATATGACTCTTTGATGTTCGCACTTCATGAATTAAACCATAACTAATTAAATATGTTTTTAGACTTTATGTGTCTTTTATTTAGTAAAACTTGAAATCATAGAGCTGCAAATTGCTTTCGACAAAGATAGTGAAAGTAGAATTTAGATACTACACAATACTGTTGGAATTAAAGCCTCAAAGTTAACCTTAGTTATGGAGTATTTCTTTGTTTGCTTTTGTTCATCATGAAATACCCAAGTCCCAAATGGAAAGAATATAAAGGTCCTACCTTGTTTATATACTATTATGTTCCTTTTAGCTTTGTTGAGCAATGGGCTAGAAGAATGGCAAGCCACGCGCGCCAGGCCGGGCTCGGGGCGAGCGCGGCACGGGCCGTTTTATGATCAGCTTTAATTTTTTGGGACTGGTTTGTTCCGTTATTTCCTTTGCGAGATTCACGCAATCATATTGTAACGGCAAATCAATTCTTGCCGTTTTTGTCGCAGCTATCACTCCATAATTTCCTCCCATAATATTTCATTGTCGTTTTTCCTTTGCTCCTCTATTCTATATAAACCCTCTCTCTCTGGTTAAGAAAGACAGATTATTATTCAGTCTTCCTCTCTACACAAAATTGTTCTCCAATATTTCGGGCTAAGTTCTGTCACTCCATCCGTCTGCTTGTGAGTGCGGCGCTGTGTTAATCCTGGAGGGTGGTCGTCAATCACCTTTAAAGACAGTGGATCTCTCCACGTCACATCATTCTTTTTCTTTATTTCTCTTTTCCAAGTAAGATCGTTCTAACTATTTTTCTGTGTTCTGTCTCCAAATGACCTTGACAAATTTATAATGACCAGCGAACTTCAAATATCTTTGATATGAATATATGACTCTTTGATGTTCGCACTTCATGAATTAAACCATAACTAATTAAATCTGTTTTTAGACTTTATCTGTCTTTTATTTAGTAAAACTTGAAATCATAGAGCAGCAAATTTTTTCGACAAAGATAGTGAAAGTAGAATTTAGATACTACACAATACCACAACGGCACAACCGTAAATATCATAGATAGTCTCGTGCTGATATGAAAAACACACACATAACAGCCAAACTACTAGCTTATTATCAGAATAAAAACAACACGAACACCAGGAAATATAAAACCAAAAGACAACTTCTTAGACAAGATAACATAAACCACAACCATGGCTGCTTCAAATGCCAAAGTGACTGAGACACTAGATCTTCTTTCCAAGAAACACCGACGTTAGCACAGTTCTGGTCTCAAAAGATGCTTTCAACATTGCTACTCCCTGGACAAAACATAATTTCATGTTTAAAAAATCATTTCAAACCTTTTGTTTATAAGTTCCGCTATTTGGAAAACTATTCTCCATCAATTTAGCGATATTTCTTAAATTATCAGATCACAAAGCCCAGATATAATAAACCAATGAAACAATTTAAAGTATTAATTAACCAATAAACCTTATAAGTAAAAGCCAGTAGCCCGGTACCATTGATTGATTAATAGAAGTACCTGTTTGAGGCCTAGTTGAACCTCTTTCTCCTCTAAGGCAGAGACATCCTTGACATGGAACTTGTTCATAAGAGTAATACCGGAAATGGTAGACATCGGCTTCACCTCCAAATTGTCCATCACCATGTAGGTCACCACCCCCTTCACATACCCACCACCACTCCCAGGCCTAATTGAGTGGTCATTTCGCGGCCACAGTTACGACAAGCTATCCCACGGTAATCAGTATAAGAGATACAACCACTGTTATAGTAGCTGCATCGATATAATTGCTTGTCATTAGTTAAGGTTGGGGCACCATTCAGAGACAACAGAGGAACACTAACAGGTGCCTTTGGCTTGAGCACAGAGTCCTTGGTGAGATTTGGCTGAAAATAGTCAGTATTCAGTGACTCTATGCTCTTGTAAAGCGAGCCGAGACAACCCACCATGCCATTGACACTCAAGAGCTTGATAATGGTTCCAACTGGTAATGACATAATGTGGAACAAAAAATCCACAAATTCTTTTCCTCCTTCAGCAAACAGAACTTTGTTTGCTTTTGTGTCTATTAAGAGTTTTAGCTTTACATTGCTCTCACTCTCACTCTCACTCTCACTCTCACTCTCACTCTCACTCTCACTTGCCATTGTTTCTACTTTTTCTGTAGGTGTAGCTATGATTGCATTACTATGTCAATATTTATAAGGAGAGATTTGTACAGATGCTGCAGGGCAATTGATTTGCATAGTGGATGATTGGAGTTCCGATCCTTATGAAAACATTTAGGAGTCTTTATTATTTGCTTTTCAACTTCTTGAAACTCTGCTGTCTTATTAGAGGAGTTCAATAGCCCCATTTACACATTGAATTTTTTTTTTTGACGCAAACTACATTGAACTTACATTTCGAGAATATACTGTGTTCTCAATAATTAATACGGATTACAGTTTCCGATTTTGTAATTTATATGCCCAAAGAAGTTTAGTACTCCTAACAAGTAACAACATCGATGCATTCTTACTACGGCTATGTTCAGTTCACCTTATTTTTGCTTATTTCAGATCAGATCAGATCAGATCAGACCAGATCAGATCAGAAAAAATATGTTCAGATCAGATCAGATTAGATCAGATAAGTTTAGATCAGATCAGATAAGTTCATATTATGCTTATATTTTAAAACTTATTATTATTATTATCATCATTATGATTATTATGATTATTAGTATTACTAATGCTATTATTGTTATTGTAATAATTATTATTGTTGTTGTTATTATTATTATTATTATTATTATTATTATTATTATTATTATTATTATTATTATTATTATTACTACTACTTTATACAACTATTATTACTATTAATATTACTATTTACTAGTACATTTGTTCAAAAAGATTATTATTATTGTCGTTGTTGTACTTATTAATTATTAGTAAATTAATGTCGTTGCTATTATTATAAATGTCATTGATATCACTATTTGAAGCTATTTGTGTTCAAGAAAAAAAATGTTCTTTTGGTATTTGTAAGTGTTCTTTTTATATTTATTCTAATTAATAATTTTGATATGTGATGTTCTTTTTGATGTTGTACATGTAACGAACATGACAATAGTATATGATGTTTATTTTTTAAAACAATTTTGGTTGAATAATATAAATTATATATTACTAGTTTATATAAAACATGAGTAGCATGGGATAACCTAATGGTGTTGTCATCACGTTCAAAATTTTCCCTACAAAGGATTTCAACTTATCTTTAAAAACAAAGTTTATATAGAACAAGACAACTATATAAGAAGAATATTTAACCATTTTGTTCAAGATCATATGATTATATATATTTATAGGTTTATTTATAATAAAAAAGAACAATTTATTGATATAATAAAGAACATGTTGTTAGTTAAATCCAAACATGTCATCAGTATAAAAATAACATCTATCTTTTACTTTTAAAATGTGTTCTTTTTTAAATATCATTATATGTTTTTTTAATTATTAGCTAATCTTATTATTAACGGACCTTGAACATGAGTGTTCTTTTATTTTTAATTTTTTTGGGCCCCTTTCGGGAATCCCGTGGTAAGATGAATTTTCTCTGGGCTGCCCTCGCACAGGGTCACTTACCTAAAGGCCCAACAAGCCCCAACCCCCCTTCCCATCCCACAACAATATTGAAATATATGCTTCCACCAAGATTTGAACCTTGGTCTCCCATGTAGGAGGTAAGAAGCCATACCATTGGACCCAAGAGTCCTTAGTCTTTTATTTTTAATTGTATGTTCATATACTAATGTGCTCTTTTTTAAAAAAAAACTAATTATGCTATAATAATAATAATAATAATAATAATAATAATAATAATAATAATAATTATTATTATTATTATTATTATTATTATTATTATTATTATTATTATTATATTATTATTGTTATTATTATTATAACATTATTTATATTATTATTATTATAAAATTATTATTATTATTATTATTATTATTATTATTATTATATTATTATTATTATTATTATTATTATTATTATTATTATTATTATTATTATTATTATTATTATTATTATTGAAAGTTGTGCATAGTAATAGTAATACTAGTAATGAAATACAAAGTAATAATAATATTAGTAATAATATGTTTTTTAAAAGATAAGTTCAGATCAGATCAGATCAGATCAGAAAAAATAAGTTCAGATCAGATAAGTTCGGATCAGAAAATTTCAGGTGAACTAAACATAGCCTACATGTGAACATTTCCTAGAAAATATGGCCTTTCTATGTTGAAGTACTTAAGACCCTGTTCTTTTGGACTTATTTTCAGTTGCGTTCAGTTCAGTTCATTTACTCTTTGTATTTCAGTTTCTCCCAGTTCAGTTTCGTTTAGTTCAGTTCAATTTCTCTTAGTTCAAAAGAATAGGACCTTAATTGTATCTAGCACATTAAAGTGTTGTCTTAGCATATGATCCATATTGGATATGACTTCCCCTCAAAAATCTTGAGTCACCAAATAAACTCTTAATCATTGTCCTTTTTATATTCACTTGATCGAATTATCAATTTATGTAGACAAACTTTTTTCGAATATTTGAACATTGGAATTCCGTTTCTTCTAGGAGTAATACATATCCTGAAATTTTTAGATATTTACTCTCAAAGTAAATAACTCTTGAGTTTGAAATTTGCATTGGGAACCATACACCAACATAAAAACTAAACTAATCTAGCAAAGAAAATGAACAATGTTCCAGAGAAGATACCAAAAGTTCACAATATAATCTCTTAGCAGGATAATCAAAACCATCTAATAGCTCTAGCTAGATTTGAACCCATAAAACTTCTTTCCAAAGATAATAGTAGTCAACACAGCTCAGGTCTCTAGAGATGCCTTCAGGATTCCTAATCCCCTACATGTTTAGAGAGTTTTAAATCAGTACTATTTTTCAGTAAAATTGCACTTAAAAACTACCCATATTGATCAATTCAAGTGTGATTAGATGTAGAATTACTACCTCTTCGAGGCCAAGTTGAACCTCTTTCTCCACCAAGGACGTCACATCTTTGACATGGAACTTGCTCAAAAGACTGATAGCAGGAATGTTTAACAACGTTTTGATGTTTAAACTAGTTATTAGGCCCGGGCTACGCCCCGGGTAAGAAAATTTTTCATTTATTAATATTATGCTTTAAGATGATAACACTCAATGTTATCTGGCCTAATAGTTAAGACTTTAGTATATGTTCTTGAGGTCTCGGGATCAAACCCTATGCTACGCAGTTTCTAGTTTTTTTTTATTGTTGTGGATTACATGGGGTAAAACTCTCTCAGAAAGAGCGTCACGTGGCACCGTTTCTGATTTAGGCACGCCTTTTAATATATTAGTATAGATTGAAGGTCATGGGGCCTTTTAATTTCGCTGCAAAATTTGGAGTTGGTTTGATTTAGTTTGACTACTTTTAAAGACTTCCTTTGGATTTCAAGTAATTAGTTTGGAACCACAATCCTTATTTTGTACGTAAAATTCACATGCTTTTCTTAACTTTTAAATTGTAACATGTTGAATTTCCTCCCTACTTTTGCTGCTATATATAGCGCTTCCCTAAGGCCTAAGGGGGTCGGAAAATCAGGGGTTCAAATATCTGTAACGTTCGCAAAATCGTACTTCATAAAATAAACCACATAAGTAATATGCTTTTAGGTTTAATTTTGTCATTGAGTAAAACTTGTAGAAAATTAAAAATCATAGAGCCGTAAATTGCTTTCGACAAAGATAGTACTGAAGCTAGAATTTAAATACTCCACAACCATAAATACCACAGAAAGTGCCATACAGATTTGAAAAACAAACACACTCTACTACAATAACAACCATATTAGTAGCTTATCAAAATCAAACAACATGAACACCAGGAGATATAACCAAAAGAAATCTTCTTAGCTAGACAAAACAACCTAAACAACAACCGTGCATGCTGCTTCAAATGCCAGAGTGACCGAGACCCTAGATCTGCTTTCCAAGAAACACCGATGTTAAAACACTTTTGGTCTCCAAAGAAGCTTTCAGCATTGCTAGTCCCTGTACAAAATATCATTTCAGCCTTTTGTTCATAAGTTTGGCTATTTGGAGATTTCATCTCCAATTTAGCCAGGATTCTTCAATTATCAGTGATCACAAAGCTCATATAATAATAAACCAATGAAACAATCTATACAAATATATTAAAAGGCGTTCCTAAGGAAGCCTATGTGCCCTTTGAAATGAAAAGTGAGAGCTTAACCATCAATACACTATCACTTTATTATCTAATGTTTCAAATAAAATATGATAAAGTCTTATAATAATTATATTTAACTAAAAATATTTAATCAAGTATTTAAATCTCTAAAACTCTTATTACGGTAGTACGACGACCAAAAGACTATTGATGACATAGTGTCCTACCATAATTTCTTTTAAGCTATTATTTTGAAAATGTAACCTCTAAGGTTTTTTTACTTATCACGTCATGACGTCAATTTTTTAATTTCTCACTGGACAAAAAAATACGAAAAGTAACAAATGAATTATGAAATTTATGAATAATATATTTGTTTATTGTAATTGACCCGAGGTATCGCCCGAGCCAAAATACTAGTTTAAAATATAAAAGCTAGTACTATTGATTAACTAGTAGAAGTACGTACCTCTTTCAGGCCAAGTTGAACCTGTTTCTCCACTAAAGCAGATACATCCTTGACATGGAACTTGTTCATAAGAGTAATACCGGAAATGTTAGACATCGGCTTCACCTCCAAATTGTCCATCACCATATAAGTCACTACCCCCTTCACATACCCATCACCATTTCTAGTTCCATTGCTTGATGAATTTGCATTATCCTGTGAAGCTGTCGGACAAACATAGCTCATTTTAGTGGTCATTTCGCGGTTACAGTTACCACAAGCAGTCCCGCAGCAATCAGTGTAATAGATATTACACTGACTAATGTTCTTGTAGATATCGTGTTGCTTTCTAACATTATAGTAGCTGCATCGGTAGTATTGCTTGTCATTAGTTAAGGTTGGGGCACCATTCAGAGACAACAGAGGAACAGTAACAGGTGCTTTTGGCTTAAGCACTGAGTCCTTGGTGAGGTTTGGCTGGAAATAGTCAGTATTCAGTGATTCTATGCTCTTGTAAAGCGATCCGAGAGAACCCACCATGCCATCAACATTCAAGAGCTTGATAATGGTTCCAACTGGTAATGACATGATGTGGAACAGAAAATCCACAAATTCTTTTCCTCCTTCAGCAAACAGAACTTTATTTGCCTTTGTGTCTATTAAGAGCTTTAACTTTACATTGCTCTCACTTTCAGTCTCATAATCACTCTCACCCTTACTCTCATAATCACCCTCACTCTCATAATCACTCTCACTGTCACTTGCCATTGTACTCTCTGTGTAGTTGTCGCTATGATTGCATTACTATGTCAAATATTTATAAGGAGAGATTTGTACTAAGTGGTGGATATAACAATTAACAGCATGCTGCGTGACAATTGGATGATTGGAGTTCCCTGTGGAAACATTTAGGAGTATTTATTTGCTTATCAACTTCTTGAAACTCTGCTCTTTTATTAGAGAAGTTCAATATCCCCATTGACGACATTGACTATATTTTGAATATATCAATCGGCTAATTATCTACTGTGTTCTCAATAATTAATACGGATTACTGTTTCCAAATTTTTAATTAATTTGCCAAAAGAGTGCCTATTCAAAATTGTTGGTAATATAGCATTGTTATTTTTGAAATAACAAGAATAGTATTATTTTTTTGTGCGAATGACCCACAAGGGCGGAGATGAGAATCGATCCCAGAATCACCCTGAAACCGGGAGGGAAGCTCTAACCAACTAAGCTATCCCTCACTCTCACAAGAATAATATATTTGTTGTGGCTTAAAGTGACAGATAATACTCTTTACATTATATATTTGTAAACATATTCTTAAAAACAGATATGTTGAAACTATTGCAATGTCAACAGGATCCACATGATAAACTTCAATAGTGGAGAAGAAAATATTAGCACAAAAAACGAAGGATTATAAGATTATAGTATTTGTTTTGCTAGAGAGTAGAGAGCCAATATCTTAGGTTCTACATGAAAGTAAGGGCGAGGCAGTAGGTGATAGTCTAGTACTTGCTTGTATCTTGCACGGTAAAATGATGTCTTTTGCATATGATCCATATTGTTATGCTATAGAGCAGTAGGTGATAGCCTAGTGGTGTTGTGGGATCGAGTCTCACCCCTTACAAGAAGAGATCCCCAATTCCCCCCCTCCTTCCAAGGGACTTCCGCTTACCTTAAAAAAAATTGTAGTATGTATAGTATATGACTCCCCCTCAAAAAACTTGATTCACCAAACCAACACTTAATCATTTTCCTTTTTATATTCACTCGATCGAATTATCAATTTATGTAGATAACCTTTTTCAAACATTTAAAAACAATCATTTTGTAAGTGTTATTTCTTCTAGGAGTAACACATATCCATGACAATTTGTAGATATTCACTCTCAAACTAAGTAACGCAACTAGAGTTTGCAATTAGCATTGGGAACCATACACCAACATAAACTAATCTAATCTAGAAAGTAACCCAAAGTGATCTTAACAGTGGATAAACAAGGGAAATGAACAGTGTTTCAGAGAAGATACCCGAAGTTCATAACAAAATCTCTTAGCAGGATAATCAAACCATATGATATCGCTAACTAGATTTGAAGCCATAAACCTTCTTTCCAAAGAAGACAGTAGTCAGCACAGCTCGGGTCTCCAGAGATGCCTTCAGAATTGCTACTCCCTACATATTTAGAAGAGTTTAAAATCAGTAGTATTTTTCAGTAAAATTGCTCTTAAAAACTACCTATATTGATCAATTCAAGTATGGTTAGATGTAGAATTGCTACCTCCTCGAGACCAATTTCAACCTCTTTCTCCACCAAGGACGTGAAATCTTTGACATGGAACTTGTTCAAAAGACTAATAGCAGAAATGTTCGACATGGGTTTCACCTCCAAATTATCCATCACCATATAAATCAAAACCGCTTTCACATATCCCCCACTTCGACTGCTTGATGTTGCATCAGTTGTACTAACGTTTGAGCTATTTGTTGGCCCAGCAACAAAGGTTACCGGAGTGGACATTGCGCAGCGACAAGTGGGACAAGCTGCTTTAGGGTCATCAGATACAGGGCCATAATGATTGGAGCACCTATAGAATGATTTTACCTTAGGGGTATGATTCGTAAGCGAAAGCAGAGGAACATCAACTATGGCTTTTGGGTTAAGAACCTCATCTTTGTTGGCGTTTGCTTGTAAGTAGTCACCTTTCAGAGACTCAATGCTCTTGTAGAGATCGCCGAGACAACCCACCATGTTATCACAAACTTTGAGGAGTTTCACTATGGCTCCAACTGGCAAAGTCATTATATGAAACAGAAAATCCACAAAGTCTTTGCTAGCCTCAGCAAACAGAACCCTTTTCCCCTCTGTGTCTACTAACAGCTTCAAACTCACCTTCGTCTCTCCTTCCATAGTTCCTAGCTATATATGCACATGTAAGATCAATAACTAATTATAATATGATGCATCATGTCATCTCTAGGCATAACTAATCATGCATTTCTACATCATACATCCTGTCAATGTATATATCAATCCAATATCCATAACAGATCTCGCAGATTAATGAAGGGGTTAACTTACAACAATGTAGAGTGAAAATCAAGAAACATGAAGCTTTTTACTGTAAATCTGGAACTTGGTTTCCTCCTAATAAGAAGCTTTGCCAGATTGATCAGGCAAGTTCTTACTACGGCTTTAAAATATGCAACCCTAAAACCTAACAACAAGCATTGTGAGAAATTATGAAGAAATTACCACAATTACTGGTGTTATTCAGACTAATGGCTTGCTTAATAATTCCAGTACCCGTTTGCAGCTTATTATTAGGGTTACATGTATCATTGTCTATTATAAATAAACGTTCTTAATCTTACAACGTGATCAGTGAGATCTTGTTGATAAATGATTATTCAGGTCTATATATCAAATCTAAATTACAGCAAAATTAGGTCATAATCAATTAATCATGATTAGCTAGCAAATATAGGGTTGAAGTTCTCGGAAATGGTGATCCCAAATTACCAATATAATTTACAATTGCGGAAACAACACAAACTACGAAATTAATGCTCAATTGAATAATCTACGTATACTAGCAAATTATAAGTACTGAATTACTAAAAGTGTCAACTTTATTAATACTAAAATCAACAACTTCTACTAAAAAAATCTAGTAGGATTAGTGATTCAGTATGAGAAATTGGTCTTAATTAACTTATTTGAGAAATTGTGTTCAACGTTGAAACCAACTTTGACGAAAAGAAAAGGCCAAAAGCGATGAAACTTACCGTCAAGAAGAAGTTGATTCAGTATGAGAAATTGGTCTTCTACTCTTCTGTTGTTTCTAGTCTCTACTAAAACCCTAGAAAGATCTACGTGAAGGAAGCAGGAATTTGGCGGGAAATATGCGAGTGCTCAAGTTAGGCCAATGGACGCAACCCAAATCTTCGTGTGGCTTGGGCCTAGGTTAATTACGAATTACCAATTAACCTTCTCTGTTTTATAATACTTCCTTGCAAGTTGCAACATTTTCACCATTACTTGCAACGTTCACATTTTTTACAACTAGCCTTATATGCACGCTATGCGTGCGAAATCGTATACTCCCTCCGTTTCATTTTAATCTACACACTTTGACATTTTACACTATTCACAAATTTCACTTTGACCATCATTTGTGATTTATACGCGGATGAAAATATAGTCATGTGGGATCTTGTTAGATTCATCATAACATTTATTTTATTAATATGTACTTTTATAATTTTTACAAATACAAAACTAAGATATATGTACTCAAAGTTTTGCATTGACATGCGTGAAAAGTGTAAGTGTGTAGATTAAAATGAAACAAAGGGAGTATTATTTAATTATTTTTAGTAATAATTTCCGTACAAATTTGTTTACAAAGTTTCCTTAAAGAACAATCCTAAATATGATTTTAAATTTTTTTAAAAAGTTATGACTAAAGAAGAACAATTCAGCTCATGCTTAGCATAATATACAAAAAAAATCACGTTCATCATATGGGGTTCCTTTAGATATTTAAACGTTGCAAATACTAAAAAAAGGGATTAAGTGTATACGTGTTTTTTTTTTTGCAACGGCCAATTAACCATATGGTACAAATTCATATGGTACAAATTTTGACTTTTCTTTGTCACATTGAGATCAAAGTTGACAATTGTGATAAAAAGAATATACTTCCTTAGTTTTTTTAGTCGCTATGTTTTTAATGAGTTCATTCATTATACAGTCGGGTATACTATGTGCATCAGTGCATGGTACATGGTACATGACTAACTTTTGCTCAATTGTTCATTTGAAAGTCTTAGTTTTTAAAATGTTTTTCTCATTTAGATGATTTCAAATGAGCAATAAGCAAAAAAAAAAAAAAGTCTTGGGTGTACCATGCTCACGGTGAACCCGGGTGTACGGTAAATTTGTTGCGTTTCAATAATAATTACTATTCACCCACTTTCTCTGGTTTGTCCTTCATTATGTATAAGGAGAAACATAGTCAAGTGGAATCTTGTTAGATTCTATCGATGTTTAGTTTCCAAATATAAAATTTTATAATTTTTAATTATGCATAACTAGATATTAAGGCTGAAATTAATGCATTGGATTGCGTGAAAACATGTGGCAACTGAAAAACACAAAGGATGTGTAACTTAGTTTTATGCGACAGCCGAATATAAAATTACCTTCGTAATTCCTATATTAGATACTTATTTCTTTTCTTTTCTTTTTTGACAATACCCGTATTTCTTGTCAGATAGGACACGGTACATTTTTATTTTTTTCTTCATTTATTGTTGCGCCACTTATTATATATTTTTCCCGACATACTTTATTTCCCCATATCTTAACCTAACTAACGATGCAATAAATAAAATATATGCAAATAAAATTGGCATACGTCATAGCTAGGGTTGTGCAAAGACCATGACTGGACTGGACCGAAAATTCCGGACCGGTCCTCGATACACAAAAATTTACGATTAAGGGTTTTCTGTCCGAATATTGTTAAATTTATTAAATTTTAATGTATCTAATTTATAAATTAAATATAAACAAAAAAGTCATTTAAAAAAAAAATACAAATTCCAAACCAACGGGTCCAAAACCAGACCGGGGTTAAAGAAAGTCGATGCAGTCCGGTCCCCGATTCACAAAGTTGATATATGTCGGTACAAACGGTCCCAGTTTGGTCCAGTCCAGGACGACTGGTGCACACCCCTGATCGTAGTTCTCCTCTTAACGAATAAAGCAACCACGTGTAAAAGAAACCAATATACAATTGAAAAAAATCAATTTTGATCCACTAATATAGATTTCTAATGGAAAAATTACTTCCACCTTTTTGTAATTGTATCATTTTGACTTTTAATATTGTTAATCTATTCCACTTTGATCTTGTTTAATTATTTATACATTATGAAAAGCATAGTCATGTAAGATCTCTTCATATTCGTCTCATCATATGGTTGCATAATCCAAACTTTTTATGAATTTCACTTATACATAATTATAGATATTAATGTTTAAAGTTGTGCATTGACAAACATGTCAAGGCCTTTGAGTACAACAAAAGTAAACTTAAAAAGTAATAGTTTAATTAGTCAGCTTAAAGTTGTAAACATTAGAATTGGCAACAGATAATCATATAGGCACGACCGCACGACAATATTATTGTAGAAGGTTTCCAAGTGCACCTATGTTGTGACTCAAACAAAGAATTGGGGTTGGCTCAAATGGTGAGATTTCCCATCTTTCCTAGCAAAGTAAAGGGTTCAAGTCTTACCCCAAGCATTTGCTTGAGATTTAAGAGGGTTGGGGGGTATACAACTTGTAATTGGCCTTTGGGTGGGGGGCCCTATGTGAGGGCAGCTCAAAGGAGTTATTCTTACCTATTTAAAAAAAAGGTATGATGACACAACCAATGAATGTCAACTAGTTTAGTTAGTTAAATCTTTGGATGAGGAGCCAAAGACTTAGAATCAAGTCCCATCAACATCACTTTTCCTTATGGCCCTTTCTACACCAACAAAAAAGTGTTCTAACACAAATATGAATATGAATATGAATATGAATATAAATAATCTATTTTAATACAGTAGAAAAATCATGTGAAGAAAAATAATCTTTATGTAAGATAAATCGACATATAATATTATAAATTTAGATATATAAACTTTTCAACAGCTCATTTCGTAGGCGATAATAGAAGTTTGTAATGTTGATAAATTCATAGAAAAGAATTCCTGTATAGATGTTCACAATAGTGGAATTTCATCCTAAACATGTGTATATTTCTTCAAAAACCTTCATGATCACTCTAACATCACTTTTATAGCTTATAGTAGTAACTCATGGTAATGAAATTTTATGAAGAAGAAATTTTATGAAGAAGAAATAATATTCGAAAATCGTAAAGTATTATTATCATCAATAATTCATCATAACCATCTAACAATAATAAGCTTTAATTGGAGACCGTGAGAGAGCAAACTGAAATAAATAAAAAGTAAAAAAAAAACTAAACTCAACTGGGCCTACATTTCCCATGTCCAAAAACGTGTTTCAATACACTCATAAATGAATAAAAACTCTTCCCTAAACCCATGGACCCAACACACCTAACAAAATAAAAGCCCAAAACACTAAACGAACCCTAGCCTAATATCAAAGCCCTCACAAAAATCCCTACTATAAATTTTCCTTTCTCCTTATAATCACCTTCCTTCGGATTAGGGTTTTAGTTTTGCAGTCATCTTCTCACATTTCAGCCCCCTTTCCCCCAAAACTCAAAAAACTCCAGCAAACTCAAAAATGGTGAAGGGTCGTCAAGGAGAACGCGTCAGGTAATTTTCTCTCTCCTCTTCTTCCTCCTCCTTTTTCTCTCTCCTCTAATCTCCAATTTTTCTCAATCTCACATTTTTTCTAATTTCATTTTTAGGCTCTACGTCAGAGGATCGATCCTCGGGTACAAGAGGTAAAAACCCAGATTTAATTTTGAATTTCTTCAACTGGGTATTGTTTGGTTTTCTCAAATCGTGGAAATTTGATGTGGGTTTTATGTGATTAATTAGGTCGAAATCGAACCAGTACCCAAACACATCTTTGGTTCAGATCGAGGGAGTTAACACACAAGAAGAAGTTGCGTGGTATTTGGGAAAGAAATTGGCTTACATTTACAAGGCTGAGACTAAGAAGAATGGGTCACACTATCGCTGCATTTGGGGAAAAGTTTGTAGACCTCATGGTAACAGTGGTGTTGTTCGTGCTAAGTTCACTTCCAACCTTCCCCCTAAATCCATGGTACGATATATTTATATCTTTTTTAGTTTGTTGTTTTGTTTTTATTTTATGTTGGTGAGAAGTTTATGTTTATGTTGATTGTTTGATTGCAGGGTGACAAGATTAGGGTTTTCATGTACCCCAGCAACATCTAAGGTATATGTTGATTATTAGTTGTTTTTATAGGGAAATTTTTGTTCCTTTCGCAAGTTTTGGTGAAGAGTGAAATTGAGTTTATAGGTGTTTAGATGTCACTATATGAATTAAAATTTGTATTTATTAGTTTGGATGCTTCTGATGTGCGTAATGTGATATAATGTTGTGGTGTGGTAATTTAGTATAAATCCTAGATAGCTGTTTCGATAGTATGTCTGGTTCACTAATATATTTGTAGCTATGCTGTGACCGAATATCGAAGTCAAATTTTGGCATAGCTAGAATATGATAACCGAATGCAGAAGTCACATTTTGGCTTTAATAGTTATGGCAAATACTTGAGCTGTAATATATTTCGTGCGAAGTTGGGAGTTTGGAGAGGAGATTTTTTGTTGATGATCAAATCCTTGTTAGTGCCAATAATGGTTGAATACTTGTAATTATGGAGCTATTGGAATTGTTAAAATCATGTGAAATTAGTTATGTTGCTGTTGAGTTGTTTTTTAATCATAATTTAAAGTTTACTCTATGAGCCAATAAGTAGTAGTCTGAAGGAGCTTAATATGTGTGTGTCTATGTTAAGCTTCCTTTTTTAAGATGACAGAACAGTGATATGATCCATTTCAGATTCTCGTAGATATAAAGAGCTATTTAGCCAGTATGTATCAAAATTGTACTGGGATATTGAAACAAGCTCAGGCCAGTATTTAGGATGTGTTGCACAAATTAGTAGATAATTGTCTGTTCACTGATACTCAACTTCTTTGCTAATTGTAATGGAACCTTTTTTACTACAATGTAGAACTTGTAGGAAAAGCTTCATTAACTTCACTGTTTTTTTGGACAAGTCTTTGAGCTGCTTGTGGTTTTGATCTTCTGGATTTCTAAATTTCCCTTGTTGGTTGGTCGGTATATCACCTAAATTCTTTCTTGAGCTGTTGGCTTGTATTCTTCCAAGCGTGCCCTGCAGAATAGGAAGTATACAAAAATATAGCCAATAGAGCCTATAGGAGATTTATTGTGGCTGTAATTGGCCTTGGAAATTGCTGTTTGAATTGCTTCTTTAAAATAGTGGGTGATGAACTCTAACTTCTGTGTATCCTTCCCCACATCTGCAAGATTCTGTTGTCCGTAGATAGTTCAAAGGAGTTCCATTCCCATTTTTATGCAGTTGATGACACAGAAGTTCTTGATACTGGACCTATATCGATTTGGAGTCATAGTTTTTGGTTTTGTTAAGAAAGACATACTGCACTTATTGATATGATATTTTCTTAAGATTGCAACATTGTGCTTTGCTGTTTTTCAACGGGATTGGTAAATTCGAAGTATTACAAATATTTCGTCTAACTGTTGGTAATACTTTTCCTTCAGGAGCTTGACATTGAAGTGAGGAATCATTGGAGGAGTGCTATTCATTGGAGTAGCAAGGAGAGCCCTTTTCCTTTTTACCTTTGTAGCTTCTTGTGTTAAGATAGTGCCGTGTTTTGCTACCATTTTTGCATTAGGATGTTAAAGATGATTTTCTACCTGGTTCTGAAACCTGAAGTTTTGGATCTAATTTTTATATCTCAAGAGTATACTTCTTGTTTTGTCTAATGTTAAAAGAGTATTGCCCAAGGTAATTTATCCGTAATTTTATCATGAATGCTTATGTTATGAAATTTTAGTTATTTATGAATGAATAGCGTGAATTTATATTTGTGAAACAGTTGCCTAATATTATTAGCAGCTGAGAATTTCATGAATCTGATATGCACTAGAAACCTAGATTTGTGGTGTTGATTAATCTGTGATATCACTAATCATCCCATTTGGTTTTCTAGAGATTGAGCTAAGAATGTGTTGTTTTTAACTGATATTGAATAATTCAGGTTAGTTTGTTTGGGAGGGATTGTTAACTGACAGCATCAGAAGTGTTATGGTGGTTGTTAACTGATAACTTTGTTAATTATATTCCCATTTTGAAGGGCTACTCACTAGTTTTGAAAATCTACTAACAAGCCAATTTTGAAGACTATATAAATCAGTATTCCCATTTAAAAGTGCAACATTGTAGTTTTGCTGCGAATGTTGAAGGGCTATTTCATGACTGGTTAGACTTGCGATAAATACGTTGTGTATGTTTATTTCATTTCATGGGATGGAAAGAATATCAAGTCAAATGGAGGAGAAATGAATGGTTGTAGTAATTGTAACCTTCATTTGTTTGATTCTTCTATGGATTGAGGAGGATGTGCTATGATCTTACGATGGAGTCGGGTGGGGGGAGGAATGGTTGAATTGAGCATCTACGGTTGCCTTTAAAAAACTATCATGATCTTAATAATCTTCTCTTCTTTTTTCCACTTCTGAAATTTTATGTTTCTATCTAATTTGTTTAAACATAGAATACTAACCTTCTTTGCACGCGATGCGTGCGTGGATTATTTTGGCGATTATTCTTAAATTTCATCTAAATGTATTTTGATTGAAGGATGTAATTTACAATCATCATTAGTTCTAATTAAATATCATGTGGTATAAATACAAAAAATAAAAATTACTTGATGAAGAAGTTGTTTTCTCGGTATTTCCATGACTTATTAATGGATGTTGCAATATTGTTATTGCATTTCAAAGTTTAGGTAGAATTGAAAATTTTATGTCTTTGATTTTGTAATTGATTTGAAAACAACTTTAGTTATGTTAATTTATTCTTCAATCATAAACTTTTTCTTTCACTACACATATTTTTATGTCAGTTATTTTAGCTACTTTGAACTTCCTTTGATATACATATTTTAAATTAGGAAGGGCTATGATTAAGGAAAATCTCAAAATCTTAATAGGTAATAATTTTTATTGAATTAAGGGTTAAAAAGTCTTTTCAAAGGGGGACACCATAGCTCCCCCTTGGCTTATATAATAGAGATTATCAGATTTATGATAAATATGGTGCATTAAATTTTCGAGATGTGTTATTATAAATGTGTGCGTCAAGTACTATATATGCAACAATGTATGTGCATCATATGATCACATCAGCGCATGGGCGCAGAGGGGTGATAAAGCGCACATGGTGAGCGGCTTATCTACCCCCTCACAGCCAATCATTAATTGGTGTGATACCTCTGTCAGAAAAAAACAGATTTATATTAATAAAAAATTGTGGAACGCATTAAAATAATATTAAGCCAAAAAGTGATACTAACAACTTTTCCCCAAAAAAGTAAAATTATGAACCCATGTTTGTGTATTTGAAACCCTGGTTATTGTTAAACCAACCCCTGTTAATGTATTTGAAACCCATGTTTTTGTTAACTCAACCCATGTTTGTGCAAAAGTAAACCTGTGATATCTGACATAAAGCAAAAGTTGCATTGATTTGCGTGTCCCATTCAGCTTTTCCCCTCCAAAAAAGTACATTTGATTATTGATACGAACCCATGTTTGTGTATTTAAAACCCTAGTTATTGTAAAATCAACCCATGTTTGTGTGTTTGAAACCCATGTTTGTGTTAACACAACCCCTGTTTGTGTATTCCTTTTCCCCTTCCATTCCCTTTTCCCCTTTTACCCCTGTGAGTGGGTAGTGATAACCGCTCACAATGAGCGCTTTATCACCCCTCATGGGCGCATGGGTCTCAATCTGAGATGCATTATGACAAAAACTTGATGAGTTTAGCAATGTATGTGCGTTGGTCTCAATGTTCCTAGTGGCTAGTAGGAAGTCCTGTGTTCGATCTCATGTTGGATCGTGTTGGTTCTTTGGGAAGATTTGGGGTCAGGATAGGGGGGTTGGACTCATTGGAGTTGGGCTTCTTCTGGGCTAGAAGGTTACTGGGCAGTAGGCACTAGGCCCTAGGGCTACATTACAGACCAACTACGTTACCAAGATAATAATGTATCATGATACATAGGACGACATTCACTTCTTGTACTATCTTAATACTTTATCCGCTCCTATATAATTGCAAAGACTTTCGGTTTTATCTTTACGACTGCGAGTTTAAACGAGTAGTATCTTTAATTATGTTTTGGTAAAATTATAAAAGTTAGATATTAATAAAGTACACATTCAGACAAAACCAACAAAGATCTTTACGATTATATTTTTCCAAACATATGAAATACAAAAGTTAGTTATATGAGTAATTGTGAATAGTGTTAAAAGTGGAAGTTATATAATTAAATTGGATTTTTCACCAAATACCCCCCGAGTAATTTCTTTTCTCACCAGGTACTCTCCAACCTTTAAAAATTCACCATATACCGCTAAATTTCATAAAAATTTGCTATATATACACTCTTAGTAACTAACGAACGTTAGCCATTATAGTCATTAATCTCTAATTTTATCATTGAACCATGATTAACCTCTATATGACCCATTTATCTTAACTAACAACCACTGAAATACCTTCTACGACCCTTTTTTTTCTCTCTCTCTCTCTCTTCTTCCATAATTCTCTTTCCTTTTTTTGGGCATTGATGGTGTTTTAATGGTGATCTATTAGGATACATGACTCAAGTAGGGGCTAGTTAGGGTTTGGTAACGGATTCGGGGATTATTGACTAAAAAAGCTAGTAGTCATTAGTCATTAAGGGCATACGGCGAATTTTAAAGAAAGTGAAGGGTACATGGTGAATTTGGAAAAGTTAGAGAGTATTTGGTGAAAAAGAAAATTACTCGAGAGTATTTGGTTAAAAATCCGATAATTAAATGGGAGTAAAGTACAAAATATGTGCTCTAACCAACATAGAATTTGCATACAAATAAGAATAACTAGTCTGAGTAGTGTCTCCTTTTCGTGAGTTAGTACAATAACTTTTTTTTCTAGGTATGAGTATGACGTTCTGTTGTGGTGATAGAGCAATGGTAAGTACTTACAACTTACAAGTCGCATGAACATAATTCCTATCTGCGTAATTGGTAGTATTTGTTACCTGCCTCAGTCACAGGTATAAATGTATCATGTGCTTCTACAGTTCTACTATATGTTATGAAGATTGAAGAGCATGGGTTTATCGCTTCATGCACCATTGGCGTGCGTGTATAGCATATTAGCATGCCTCTTTTAGCGTCTTCACGTCATTAGTGGCATGAATATGTCTATTCAGTACAACAGCACAGGTGCACAACATTAATTTTCTTTTGGAATTGTCATCAAAGGACTGAAAGAAACGCATAGGTGACAATATGACGTACATAAAGTTGTGCATATACTTTAGTTTGGTCACATGTTAAACATTAATTTTAGCTTCTTGTTCCTCTTTTCATTCTCTAGTTTGGTCACATGTTAAACGTGATGGTAACTTTGTGGCTCACCATTTAGCAAGGCTAGCTAGTTTCTTTTGGTGTTGAACAGATTTGGGAAAATTACTCCCCTCCAAAGGTGGCGCCTTATGTACTCATGGACACTTTGTCCTTAATTTAATCTAGCTTGTTTTTCCCCTAAAAAAAAAAAAAGTTGTGCATATACTCTTTTTTGAGGGGAAAGTTGTGTAGTTACTTCAACCAGAGAGATGACAACCGAAAGTGAGAAAGAAAGCATGTGCTCTATGTTGTTTTCCCTTGGATTAAGAAATTGTACCTATCTTATTTCTAGAAAAGATGGATTGATAGTCAAACTGTGATTAAACAAAAATGTAACTAGTACTCCCTCTGTTTTTTTGCTACTTACATTATTATTTTGGGAAATTAACCACTAACTTTGATCGATTATTTTGATTTTGTTATAAGTAAAAATATAGTCGTGTGTAGTCTTGTTAGATTCATCTCGATGAGTAGATTCATAATATCAAATTTTTATAATTTTTACTTAAACGAAATAAGAAAGATTAAGGGTTATATAACGACTTGTAAACCATGTACTAATAATGTAACAAATTAAAAAAAAGCGGAGGGAGTAAATAAATAGAGGTAGATATTTGAAACTTTAAAAGTTAAGCAGTCACTAAAAGAATGTTTAGCCATATCCGCATATCGTTTGATCAAATGTCACCTCATTGAACATAGTTGTTGACTTGTTGTGTACAAAACCTGCATGGGAACTACAAGGTAATTGTAAAAACATCCCATTTTCCTTAAGACGAGATTTTTTTTGCTGTTACAAATTTATACTCCTCTCTATATTCCTAAATAAGTATTACATCGAGTAAATTGACATTATTTATTAATTAACTTTAAATCTATTTTTTCACTATTATATAAAGAAAAAAACTTAGTCAGTTGAGTCTTTATTAGATTTATCGTTATGTATACTCTTAAAATATCAACTTTTTATAATTTTCATCTTATGTGTAATTAAAGATATTAATGATTTAAGAAGTGAATAAAATACATGAAAAAGTGAATAGGAAGGTGCAAAATTATTATCATTATCACTGGTTATTACTTGCTACCAAACAAGTAATATTTGATGGATATTAATATTATACTTCCTTAGTTTCTTAATACCTACAACCATTTGACTATAATTTGCACTATTCATTAATATTATAATTCCTTCGTTTTATGTTACTTGCAATGCTCCCATTTTATGAAGTTGCATAAACTTGTAACATTGACATTTTTGTTAATATATTCACTCTTTCTCTCTTCTAGTACTTGAAATATCTTTTTTTTTAATGTCTCTTTATCTCTCTCATCTCTTAAATTATTGTGTCATACTCTAATATTACAAGTAATAAAAAATGGTGGAAATACTACCTCCGTTCCAAAAATAGGCTGAGTATTTTTTTCTTTTTAGTTTGTCCCAAATTAGTTTGAACACTTTTCATTTTGGAATGATCTTACTATCATTATATTAATTTCCTTAGACTCCTTTGGCCCACATACTATCTCTATCAACTAATAAAATACCTAATTTTCTCTTTTCTTCAATAAAAAAATACCCACCAACTTCTGTCATATCTACTTTTTAGTAAAATAACGTTTGATAACCATAATATAACATACTCCCCCGGGTTCCGAAAGATCCTCCTTGTTACTGTTACTACAGATACCAAGGAGGATCAATTTGTGTGGGGTATGAGGTGGGTAAAGTAGGAGATAGAAAGGGGATTAAGGAAAATAAACAAATAAAAGGGGGGTAAAGTAGGAGAGAGAAAGAGAGTAAAATTGAATTAATAGTGTAATGGTGGACCATATGATAGGGACATGAGAGGGTAAAAAGGGGAAAAAATTTGCCAAATAAGGAATAAAGTAAAAGAGGGAGGATCTTTTGAAAACACACTTAAACGGAAAGAGGAAGAATCTTTAGGAACTGGAGGGAGTATCACTTTAAAATACGTGTACTAACAAGTATTCAGATCTGTCTACGATGGAGAGAGTATAAGGGATATATGTTACTCCTTTCGTCCCACAATATAGTGTTTTTAATTCTTATTGGGTGTCCTAAATTTTTTTATCTCATTTTAAATATTTCTACTTTTAAGGTTGTAATTCTATTGGTTGTTAGAAATATTTGATGTAATTTCGTTGGTTGAATTTGATTTATTTGAATACATGCAAACTTTTAATCCTCCCTGTGTTTAATGTCAGTGAACATTTAGGGTGTGTCCTATTCGACTTATTTTTGCTTATTTGAATTTACCAAAACTTATTTTATCTTATTAGACCCCATTTGAACATTTTTTTCTGATAATATGGATTAAAATAAGGTGAATAGAACAAACTTTTAATACTGCTTGTTAGTTTTAATCCTTTCGGATGATTACAGAAAAGGAAACATCAGGAAAATCAAACCAGTAAGACAAATTAGACGTCGAATGCCTTCGATGGGCCATCCAATCAGCAGCCCGGTTCGCTTCTCTAACAACATGGTCTACCTAGGACCCTCCCTGGTTTTTCTCTCCTTTAAAAAAAATATAGTTTTGGTTATTTTTAGCCATAAATCTTACTCTTTTATTAATATAAAAAAACAATAAGCTTTTCAATACAAGTACATCATTAAATAATACAAATGATAATATTTTTTATTATCCTTAATTCCCGTAAAAAATAAGAAATAAACATTATATTATGGGATGGAGGGAGTATTAACTCAGCTGTTATAATTTTCCTAAAATTAACTTGTATATAATATTTTTCTAATTAAAAATAAAATATATTAATGATTAAAAATGTACATTGACAAAGTAAAAGTCCAACCATTGCAAATATTATGAAACAAATAAAATATACTTCATCCGTTCCAAAATAAGTGAAACACTCTCATTTATGTGAGAGCTTTTTGAGACAAGTGTTTCACTTATTTTGGAACGGAGGAAGTATATATCTTTGTTTCATAATATTTGCAATGGTTGGACTTTTACTTACCCATGAAAACATGTTTTCGAACTTACCCATCAAATCAGAATTGTTCCTTAATTGTCTTTTTTACCAACTTTGTGTTTTCATGGTTGATGATAGAATATGACAGACAGCTTAATAATTACAAAGAAGAGAGATAAAACAACAATAAAAAAAAAACTATAATTCATTTTCACGTAACTTTTTTTTTGAGGGGAAAAGCCAAGCTATATTAATCCAAGGACAAATTGTCCATGAGTACATAAGGAGCCACTTCCGAAGGATAGTGGTTCTCCCAAATTTGTTCGATACCAAAAGGTATTAGCTTAGCTAAGTGATGAGCCACAAAGTTCCCATCACGCTTAACATGAGACCATACAATGGAAGGGAAAGACAAACAAGCAGATAAAATGTCATACAAGATAGTATCTAGATCAGAGAGGAAAACAACATGTTTGGATAGGCGATTAATGACCACTTGACAGTCCGACTCGAGCACAATATTCTGAAGGCCATACTTCTTCCCCAACCGCAAAGCCATGGCAATAGCTTTAGCTTCGGCCAGCTCCGGAGCCCAGTATGCTTTGACTCTTCGGGTAGCAGAAAAAAGAACGTGCCCAGCTGAGTTTCGGGCTACAACACCCAGCCCTACCCAACCTACTGTGGCTAGCGAGGCATCCACGTTTATTTTTGTCCAATCTGCAGGAGGTGCTATCCAGCTTCGAGGGCTTGGAATGATACACGAGTGCGGCTTAGGGTAAATTCGTGTCGCATATTTGCCATGTTCTTCCACCATTCTTCGGACACGATCGACTAGTACCGGACTTGGAGTGGTTTTGTTGTTGAAAACACGTTGATTTCTTTCGCCCCAAATACACCAAGCTAGGAAGATGCCTCTCGTCCTCACCTCTTTATCAATACTTCGCCAGTGAACAATCAGGTCACACATTGTCGGAAAAGCAGCCCAGTCTCTCATAGCCTCACAATTACACGCACTCCATAAATCAAGGACACGGGGGCAGTCAAAAAGCGCATGGTTGCTCGTTTCCACCTCTCCACAGCCCCAAGGGCAAGAGTCATCCTCAATGAGGTGGCGAAACTTCAGGAGAGCACGCACAGGTAGAGAATTAGAACATAACCTCCACAAGAAATGACGAGCTTTTGGGCTCACTTCAAAGCTCCATAAATCTACCCAAGCATGATGGAAGGCATCCAAGTTGCACCCCTTACCAAGCATGTAGGCAGTTTTGACAGAGTAAAGACCATCTTTTGTAAGGCCCCACGTGACTTCATCTTCAATGTTCTCACAACTAACAGGGAGAGCAAGAATACATTGTTGGTCTCTCTCGTTGAACATGTCGTTGAACATGAGACCAAACCTTTACCACTAGGCCAAGGCGCCAAGCCTTGCTTGGTACTCGTACATGCATGATATGAGCCAACTATATGTACTATAGTTTCTAGATCAAATACCTACACAACTTGAAATATTCTAAAATCATGAAAGCGTAGATTAGTATTGGTCAATGAGGCATAAATGTTTTGGAGTATTCAAAGCTGGTTTTCTTTTTATAGCAGTAAAGTGAATATAACATTGAGTGGATCTTCATCTTCACTCACATGATTTTGGTACTAAACAATAAGGTGAAAAATCACAAAAGCTAAAATTTAGTTGTACACTCACATAGTCACATGGTTGTAGACCCAGATAAGATAGTGGACGAGGAATAGTTTATATTGGCCGACTAACTTTTAGATATGGTACTTGTTTAATACTCCTAACTCATAAAGACCCAATTTTTTTGGCCTTCCTTGATTCGTTCGTTGGGTAATAAATCACTTAAATATTAAAATGTTAAGGTTTGACAAATGATGAGTGATGCCTGATTGCCTGTATATTTGAATGTGTTTACAACTAACATTTGAAAACAAATTAGACCACATACATGTCTTCGAAATGTTGACATGTTTACTAATATTTGAGATCAAAGACAGTCAAAATATATTTGGTAGATGTCTATTGAAGAAGTAGAATTTTCAATGTGGTGTGCAAATTAGGGTAGAATTTTCCCATTCCAATTCATCCTCCGGAACATTTTTTGATCCTTTCCTTCTTATAATTAACTGTTTGATGGGATTTTGACGTACAAATAAAAACTAATTTTTAATAGATGTATTAGGAAAAAAGGTAATCTACCCACTAGAGAAGTAGATATCGACATTAGTAATTAGTTGAATGCAATTCATCAATTAAAATTGTCTTTAGTTTTTTTATTCCCCTAGTAGGTAGATATATCATTGCTTATGTGCCAAATAAAATTAAAAGTGAATAACAAGAACAAACAATTTCTAAAAATTTAATTTTGACTTTGCAATAAAATGATTACATGTAGTCCATTGGTTGATACGTAATAAGCAAAAAGTTGGAGTTTCTCGTTATTAGACACATATACAATTGTTTCGGAGACAATGATATTGTAGGTGCAATATAATTATTTTGGAAATTTTTGTCTCAAGAGGTTTTTTATCCAATTCCTTCAATTAAAAAGAACTTATCATATTCAATTAAATAAATTTTTGGTACTCCTTGAAAACAAAACTCACGAGGCTCTACAATTTATTAGGAATTGTGACCAAATAAGTTTGACTCCCAAATATTTAAGATTTAACTTATAACGAGTACCAACAATGAAGATATTCCCTTTATATTTAGTCACTTGTACTTGCATGTAGTATTTTGTAGTAAGCCCATGTGAAAATGCATTGTATATAATGATACTTTCTTTGTTACATGTCTCACCTAATTAGTATTTGCTTTTTACAAAGAACACCTTTATTTTAATGTCTGGAATTACTCAAAATTAATTTCTAACATTGATAGTTTTATAATTTACGTACATACGTTGGAATTAATCGAATGAAATCTAATCTGATATTGTTATTTTTTATATGTTTGTGAAAACCCTTTCTCAAGTTTGTAACACATTTGTAAACCCAACTTATAAGAAAGGGAAAAGGAGGTAAGCTTGTCACAAGCACTAGTAGTTGAACATAAGTTGAATTTGGGACTTTTTTTAAATCACCAAGTGGAGTTTCCATCACTAGGTCAAACCACGCTCGGTACTTGTGAGAATTTATGTCCAATGTTTTCGTTATATATTGCTAGAATATTTATTTTTAATTTCTTTTGACAAGACTGAAGCAATTCTTATTTTAAACATGTTTAATACTACAAACGTAACAAATGCTTAAACACTTGTTTCCGAATATCATCCTAAATCTAGGTGTAATTTTTCAATTCCCTACATTTTAATAGACATTAACATATTGTAAAAAATACGAGAGTATAAAATTCTACTCGTTTTCAAAAATCATGGTTAAGTGTGCTCTTAAGACGGAAATGACATCCCTCAAGGCTGAGCTAAAGATCACTAAATAGATTTACCATGCAAATTGATTGCAAAGAGTTTTGTAATACTTCCTCCGTTCTGAGATAAATGAAACACTCCTCTTTTTTTATGTGAAAAGTTTTTGGAACAAACGTTTTATTTATTTTAGAATGGAGGAAGTAGGGGTGCTTATCGCACGAGCCGAGCCCGAACTGTACTAGGCTCGGCTCGTTTATCGTTTAGCTCGTCTCGGCTCAGCTCGTGAGCTCGATAAGTGAAGCTCGGCTCGACTCGAACTCGAACTCGAGCTCGAGTTCGAGTTCGAGTTCGAGTTCGATTTGAGATAAATTAAGAATAAACCAAACATTAAACCAAACAAAATATTCATATTCGACATTTTAAAAAATTATTGACAGATGTTATAGAATTATAGACTAAATTCAAAAAGTACCACGAATAAACATATTTTATTTAATTTTTACATGTGAATTACTTACAAATATACATAAAAAATCGACAAACTAGATCTAAATATACACAAAAAGAAAAAAAAAAGAATTGTTCAATGTAAAAAAAATGTATAAAAGGATACGTATAATAACTTTTTAAAATATTTTAGCATATTATAACTTTTTAAAGGCTTTAAATTATATTAATGTTTTTATATAAAATAATAATCAAGCCTGGTCACGAGCTTTCCGAGTCGAGTTTGGCCGATTAAGGTCTTGAGCCGGCGAATCCGAATGCGCCGGCGCGAACCTGTTCGTGAACATGCCGATCTCATTATCACCTCTAGGAGGAAGTATGCAATTTCCTTAATCTATAGTATAGGGCTATATAAGACAACGACTAAAAACTAATAAGACTCTAAGAGAGAAAAAAAATTGATCTAATTAGAAACAGACAACAATTACACAAATTAAACAAAGTCCTAATAGAAACAGCCGACGACCCATCCGCCATTGCTATTATCTGTAAATCGGACCCCATTACCCGCACATCCAACGCGTTTTCACCTCCGCATCTTCTCTCTCCTTTCTCCTCCTTCTCACACATTCCAATTCACAGACCCTAAAAACGTCGTCGTTTATCAACCTCTAAAACCACATCCTCCATTATCAAAATTCCATCATTTTCTCTCTCCTCTTCTTTTCGCTGATGATTGATTATGAGATCCGTACAATCACATCTTCCGCAATTACACCTCTCTCCTCTTTAATCTCATCTTCAATTTCTCGATTCCTTAAAAAAATGTCAGATCTCTAGCAAAAATTGAAGATCCACAAAACAAATTTCTAGGGTTTTGGATTTAATTCGTCGTTTTTCCAGCCCTAATTCACTCACCAGTACGAGGTTTTAAATTAGGGCGAAATTCCGCCATTTTTTTGACCTAAAAGATGAAAACGACGAACAGATTCTTCACGATTGGGCTGGTAACAGCATGGTATTCATCAAACATTGGGGTTTTACTGCTAAACAAGTATTTGTTAAGCAATTACGGGTTTAAGTACCCGATCTTTCTAACGATGTGTCATATGACTGCTTGTTCATTGCTGAGTTACATTGCTATAGCTTGGATGAAGATGGTTCCTATGCAAACTATCCGATCTCGAGTTCAATTCTTCAAAATTGCAGCACTTAGTCTTATTTTCTGTGCTTCTGTTGTTAGTGGGAATATTTCATTGAAATATCTTCCTGTTTCGTTTAATCAAGCAATTGGTGCTACCACGCCTTTTTTCACTGCTGTTTTTGCTTATATTATGACGTTTAAGAGGGAGGCTTGGCTTACTTATTTCACCCTTCTTCCTGTTGTTACTGGTGTTGTTATTGCTAGTGGGGTAATTACTTCTTTAACCCTTAATTTTGTTTTTTTTTTAGTTGTTGGTTGGTGTTTTTTTTTTTGCAATTGGGTTATATATGGTGATGTGGGTGTGTGTTTGATTTTGTATGTATTGGTGTCAAAATTGTGTTTTGAATTTGTTATGTGAAAGATTGTGGCTTTAGGTTTTGTACTGAATTTCGCCGAAAAGTGATGTTTAACGTCTTTTTGGGTGAGATTTTTAATCTGATCATGTTATGATGTGTGTTCCTGAAGTTCAAAAGAGGCAATGGGTTTTAGGCTTTTAGCTTTAGTAGTGATTTACCTGAATTTTGTAGATACTAAGTGATGTGTAGCTATTGAGTTTTTTTTTTAATGAAACTTTGAGTTGGTGAAATTTTGAAGTAATTTATGGTTTATGGAGTTGCCTTTGAATTTTTAGAAGTTTTAATTGCTGTTCACGAATGCTGATTTTTTTTTTATAGTGGTGTTTTTTGGTTCTAATATATCTTTGTTGTCGTGTATCATTGTAGGGTGAACCGAGTTTCCATCTTTTCGGGTTTATAATGTGTGTAGGTGCAACGGCTGCTAGGGCTCTTAAATCGGTGGTTCAGGGTATTTTGCTGTCTTCTGAAGGGTAATGAGCATTTTCTTATTCATTCTCTTGTAATATGTTTTATCTCATTTGGAGTGTAGTCGATTAGTTGCTCATTTGCTTCACATTTTTAATTATATGTTCTGTTGATGGGAGACTAATTAGAACTTACAAACACTTGCTCAGGGAGAAGCTTAATTCTATGAACCTCCTACTTTACATGGCTCCAATAGCTGTTGTTTTTCTTCTTCCTGCAACACTATTCATGGAAGAAAACGTGGTTGGTATTGCTCTGGCTCTTGCAAGGGAAGATGTCAAGATAGTGTGGTATTTGATTTTTAATTCATCATTGGCGTACTTTGTGAATCTGACTAACTTCCTGGTCACCAAACACACCAGTGCTTTGACTCTCCAGGTATGCAAATGAACTTTTAGTGCACTTGTTTAGTAGGATGTTTTATAGCTGGATATCCATGTACCACAATATGGTTCCTTTCCTTCTTTTTCAGTACTTTATGGAGTGATGAACTTTCATGACCAATTTCTGGTTTGAGATTATATCGTGTATGATCCCGTGATATTCCCCTGTTTCTCTTTCTGAAGACGATTCTTAAGAGATCTGAAACATAAATATTTAATCATTGGTCCGGATCTTAAAATATACGGTATGGGATGTGGGATTATCTATTATGCAGTGTTTTTTTTTTAGTTCTTTATACATGTTTTTGTTATATTGTATTGGAGCTGCAAAACACTTGTGTGTCAGTGAAATGGTGATGCTTATTTTACTCTAGAGCTAATGATTTGTTTCTCTTCATCACTTATAGAGTGTCCAGATTGAGTTTTTTGTGTCGAACCTTACAGTTTTGCAATGTATGAAGTTTGTATTGCTCCCTCCATTTTTAATAAATGCAATAGCTTGACTTTATGCTCCCCAACACACATACGTTGGTCATCAATATCTTTAATTATTAGTAACTAAAAATTATAAAAAAGTCAATGTTAAGCTAATACTTGCACCATGTGGGTTGGATGCAATCTAAGGAAGAGATTAGAGAAAATAAAAGGACAATTGTTTTTATTAAAATTAATCTGAATGACTCAATAACCCAAGCATTCCCTCTTACTGGTCTTTTAGTTATTTTAATTAATTTGTCCATCTACCTTTCTAATTTTCCCATAAGCTACACATGATACACATGCAAGTAATACAAAAGGGTGCAAGTATTAACAAACCCAGGCAAACTGAATGATCAACTCTACAAATCCGTTGCTAGAATCAATAGGTCTCAAATCGTTCATTTCAAAAAAATGGAAATTGGAATAGTGCACAACTGCATTTTTTCAAAATGTTCTTTCGAAATGAGAGAAGTAGCCTGTGCTGCCATTCTTTTTTATCTCGCCTTTTCTTGTTTCCTTTCTCATTTTGTACTTGGTGTTTCCAAGCAGTAAAGTGAAGGAATAATTGGTTAGTTGTGGGGGATCACTTGTTTGCAAATTCATAAATCAGAGACTGGAAGTTTGGTCATACTTCTTTTTCCACTTTGGCGTAACTAAAATCGATATATACTAGTGCATACTGATCTGTTTCTGTTTGAGTCACTTGGTGTGGGCCACTGCAACTGTTGTCTGTGCCTCTGTGGGTTAGTCATGTAATTTTTACTCCATATGTGAGATAGCCATAAATTTTCTCCTCTTTTGGGGAATATATGTTTTTTTGAGAAAAAGGAATATATGTTTAAAACTATGTTTTTAGCAGCTAAAAGGTTATTACATCATCAGGTGAGGGGAGAGCGTCGACCTTGACCATTAGGTTAGTGCCTATGATTAAAAAGAAGGTCAAAGCCGAAGCTTCCTTGACTTAGGGTTTTCATTTGGTAATTCTATGTGTGAGGCTCCTATTTTAGTGTACTAGGATTTAGTAGTAGTTGAGATGGGTTGAGGAGCCAAGAAATTATTCTGGTGTATGAGAAGTAACTCAGTGCCACTGGTTAATCTGTTGACGTAATGGATTCGTGTTTCCTGAACTAGAAAGTTTCTGATGTAGAAGGCTGGTCATTATTCATATTGAACATATCGATATGACCAATGAACTGTAATCAAGTGAAAATCCCATAGGGTGCTTGTATGCCCTTCGCTCAACGGGTTATTTGATTAACTTTGCAAAAATATTTATTGATGATCATTGTATATGAATGTCACTTGGTCTCATCAGTTGGTTTCATGCGTTGGATGAACTTTGTTGTTATATTCCCTGGTATAATTATGTGAAACTTGGGGAATAATTTGTGAGTGTACTTGCACTCAGCCTTCAAATTAACCATCTCATTTTTTTTGTAAATTGACTGTTAATGTCTACAATGAATTCATTTGTAGTAAATGTATTTTGTTTATTATGCCAGGTCCTTGGAAATGCAAAGGGTGCGGTTGCTGTTGTCATCTCAATATTGATCTTTAAAAACCCCGTCTCAGTTACCGGGATGCTTGGTTATTCACTCACAGTCCTCGGGGTCATCCTCTACAGCGAAGCCAAGAAAAGAAGCAAATCAACAAGTTGAGAAAAATGATAGGAAACAGTTTAACTCTCATATTCTTCCATCCTCCGTGGAACAGCATCGACTTGCCTTGCCGTGGACGAAAGGGTTGACAATAGACTTTAAATTGGAGCCCAGAGGTTCTGCAATTTGTATCTCAGATTCTCCCCTGTAAGTCTTGGGGATGGGTTTTTGCTTGTACCATCAACACCAGAAATGATTTAGTAAACTAAATATGTAGGAGTTGAAAAAAAAAAAAAAATACAATAAGCAACTGTTCTTTCTTTATTCTTGTTAAATTGGGTTTATATTTGGGAGGGGGGATATTTTGTATTCTTTTAGCAAAAAGGTTGTAGAATTGCAATTTCTATACAGTATGTCCTGTTAACAGTTCAAAATTCAGTAATTAATGAAAGACATTGATCAGTTAAGATTTCCGCTTCAGGTTGTCCTCCCTCTTTTTTTTGGTTTGGGTTAAGAGTCCAGCTAACTGGCCTTACAGTGAGGCAGCGATTAATTTCTCTATTATATAAGACAACACATGGCCCGTGACATGGGGGAGGTTATCTCTATCTCTATTATATATGAAGAATTTTATATGCTTTCGCAAGCATCGCGTGCATAACTGCATATAAGACTAGTAGGGAAAAAAGACAATAACCCTAGGCAATCTAGTAAGCTACCCACTATAAATAGAGAATATGTTTTTTTTACTACGCTGAGTTCAATTCCACTATCATTTCAATCTGCCTAGTGTAAATTATCCACTAAATAAACAGTTTTTTCCGGGGAAAACATGGACAATACCCATTAATTAGTCTAATTACAGTTCCAAGTTCCTCATTGCAAGAATTTAGAATGTATTTCTGCAAGTCAGGTGTGAAATTAGCAACCTGGATTGCAAATTCACTTAGTTTAAGGTTTAGTTGCATTGTCTATCCAGATTTTAAGGGTATTTGTAACGGTTTTTCTGTTGGAAACGTTTTCTGCCCCTTTCCTCAAGCTTTTGCTTTGTTTGTTTCGGTTCACGTGACAGGTATTTGTTCTCATTGATGATTGATGAAGTTTAACTTTTGTGACAATTTTATTTCACTCTTCAGCATGTTTATGATGTTGAAGGTGGAAGTGTTTTTCTTGCTCATTTAGTCATTTGTTTATTAGAACTTAGAGCACACAAAAGAAAAGAAACTAACGAAGCCATTCCTATTCAATCCTGATCTGAAACTCTTTTGATTACCTTATATGGATTTCATAGAAAAATAAATTATTGAAGTGAATTAGAGAAATGATGAGACATAATAACTTGAGAGCTATCCAATATTAAATCGATGATTATTGGTCAAAACTTCATTTAAGCTCTGTTAGAATCCTAAATAAATTAAGGGGATGTTTGGTAATTAAGTTTTCATGTGATTGAATAGCCAACAAACTTTTTTAGTAATGGCTCCTGGTTGGCTGAAAAGTTGAATAGCCTTGTAAGTTATATCTTTATTTCTTTGGAAAGGTACAAGGAAGGAGGTTTTTCAAGCCAACTTGAAAAAGTGCGCTCCTACCAACTTTTTGGAATGTTTTTCAAAACTAGTACTCCTCCGTCCCACAATATAGTGCTTGATTTCATTTTTTTACGGGAATTAAGGTAAATAGAATCTAAGAGGAAAGTAAAGACTTTTTATTTATTTAAATAAATGTTGTATGGAAAAAGGTGATTTTAAGAGAGAGAATGGAGAATAATTGGTGAAAGAGTATTAAATGTAACCCTTAGGTTGAATAAACAAAGCAAAAAACTAATTTCAAGAAGCAAATAAATGATGATGACACGGTTTTTTTGGCAAATCACGAAAAATATGGATTTAAATATAGAATCGAGTACTATATTTTGGGACACCCAAAATGGAAATGAAGCACTATATTATGGGACGGAGGGAGTACATGATTTTTTATCTCTAATGATAATCATAACAATACATTATTAATAATTAATAATATAATAAACTATTAATATGAAATTATTAATAAATAATAATATTCCAATCTTATACGATATTCCAATCTTATACTCCATCCGTCCCAACATATAGTTCCTGTTTCTATTTTGGGAGTCAAATTTTAAAAACTTTGACCAAATATTCTCATTAATGTTTACAAAAAAACATACTCATCTGGGGTCTTGTTAGATCCGTCTTAATGTGTACATTCATAATATCAACTTTTTATATTTTTACTAATACGAAATACAGTAGAAGATATCGTAGGTCAAAGGTACATCTTGGAGACTGTGCAAAAAGAAACATGAAGTATATTTTGGGATGGATGGAGTAACTAATACTTGTATAATATATACCAAGCTTAGCTTGACTCATTTGGTAGGAATTCCACCTTATGACTTCAAGGTTAGGGGTTCGAATCCCACCAAGTGAGGGGCACTTGGAGGAGAATTCCCCTTACAACTCCCCCTCCTTCCAAGTGCTTAGACCTCTGGGTTGGGCCCTGTGCGAGGGCAACCCAAAGGTTATTCATCTTACCAAATAAAAAAAAAATTATTTTGTGGCATATTTGTAATAATATTGAACTTTTTTTTACCATTTTGAACTTGGTTGCACTTATTGTGACTATTCCAAATAAAGAAAGTGTTGCACTTATTAAGAAACGAAGGTGTAGTATATAATTAAGATCAAGGCAGTATTTGCTCGTTGGTGAATGGTGATGCACAATCCTAGCTCTTAGGCTAGAACTGTAAGCCTATAATATATATTTTTGTTCATCAAAGAAAGAAATCAGAATTAGGCGAAAAATGATATAGAGAAAAAAAAAAATTATTGAAGCTCACTGAGGCTACAACACCCTCCTGCAACAATTCCTTGCACGTCCATGTTTTGCATTGAGCAACTACAAAAGTGAAGGAAACTCTTGGAAAAAAGCCCTGAATTTCTGCTATCCAATTACTGATTTACATCAAAATGAAAACAGGACCGAAAGTAATCAAATGCCAAAATGGTCCTGAATCTACCCAATGCTGCCCAAATCTCTACTAAAACTACTATGAACATGCTTCATGAATTCGAGAAATAGTTGTGATTGTTAGGTGAAAAGAGACTACTCTACTTCCATAACTTCAACTTCACCCTTAGGTTGCGTTGTCTCTGCCGTAGGCTTTATCTCAGCTTCAGAATCGGTTTCCATCTTGAAGTCATGCTCCAAAGCATGGAGTTCTGCTTTCACTGGCTTTTCCTCCACTTCAGGTTTAACATCTGCTCCACTTTCAGTTTCCATTTTAACCTGGGAATCCTCTATAATGTCAGCTTCGGCTCCATTCTCTTCCTTTGTCCCCATTATAGCCAGAGGCACAGCTCGCTCAGGCTCAGATTCAGGCTCAGGCTCAGGTTTAGCATGGTTTTCTTCTCGCGGTTCTGTTCTAGGCCTGGTTTCAGGCTGAGGGTTGGTCTCTAACTCCTCTTCTTCAATCTTGGGAGCTAGGTAGTACCTGATGTATCCTATTTCAGCAATCTTGTATTCCACGACCACAGGCATATCTGAGGATAAGCTGATGGTAACTTGACTAGATAGCGAGGTTGCTTTGGTGAAGGTAGTCATATACTTGAGGGCAAAGGTCAAAACAACTGGCTCTTTCATCTCAACAATGGTGGCCTCCTCTGGCTGCCAAATTACCAACCAAACAATGAATATCAATCATCCCATAACTCATAAGCAAGAGCTGCTAGGCGTTGTTGATCATATAGTAATAAAGTATACTCCATCCGTCTTCAATTACTTATGGCGAACCAAATGGGTTATGAAATTGAAGACGGAGAATATACCTTCTCTCATTATTTTAAACATAATTTAGTAACTTCTTGAGAAAGAGCAAACCTTCTCTGTTGATGAATTCTGTCTGCAGGTAATGTTTCCAGATCCAATGTCACCTTTGGTAGAGAAAGTTACACCTTGCTTTGAAACAGCAATAGTAACTGCCAAAACGAGTTGATTCAAGTTAGCTACACCACAACTCTTTATGTCCACCAGTATCACACTAACAAAATTTTTGATCGATCATCTTACCAGTATCACCAATTGAGGTAAGACTCGTACATATATTAGCAAACTCCGTTGATGGCATTCGAACAATTGCATCATATTCAGCATCCGGGATCCCAAGGTGATCGCTGTCAATGTCCATCAGCTTCATCTCAATGTCCGATATCTTATCTTGTGCTTCATATCAAACAAAATAACAAAGAGTCAATATTGATCAGAGTGACATCATTGAGCCATAAAGACTTACTTCTATTTCACGAGTAAATCACACATAAGAGCCCAAACTAGTGCACTAGCCACTGCGAGTCTAGCACCGTTTTACCCATTACTCCACTAGAGATCAGCAAGTAGACAGACAATATTGATCACAGTAAGACATCAATAGTGCATATAAACTTGAACATCCATCACATTGCCAGCAAATGCTTATTTGCAGTGCAAATTATTATGATATGAACGACCAAGACCAGCAAAAGGTATATCCGACATGAATTCCAACACGATGAACTACACCAAACCATTATATATTAGGCAAACAAGTTCATCACTACAGTAATAGATACATAAATTCAATAACTCCAAATCATATCCCCATATCATATAAAAAATGAGTTGCTAAACGACGACCTAGTTTTTCCTAGTAACGTCCTAAATACATACTGATACATGGCCCCACTTCCATGTATTTATACTCCCATTCCCATACCTCCTCACCTCTCCCATATCTCCCACTTCCGGTGAACTCACATATCAATGTCAATGTCAGAAGTCTAGCACAAAAGCGCTACTCT
The DNA here is from genome assembly GCA_947648045.1 of Beta corolliflora. Taxonomy (NCBI): domain Eukaryota; kingdom Viridiplantae; phylum Streptophyta; class Magnoliopsida; order Caryophyllales; family Amaranthaceae; genus Beta; species Beta corolliflora. Next base: position 153,599 of record CANSZD010001252.1, on the reverse strand, counting down.
TATAATATCCCTGGCAATTTAAAGAGGTAAGCTCCATAACTTAGCTAATTAAATGACAAGCTTCAAGTCCAGAATAATTCTTACCAAATTTTATCAAACAAAATTTAACATACAACTAACTTTTTTTCACTGCATCACACTAACAACAGTCACTATAACAAATGAAGTATATTTTCTATAACTACACAACAAAGATAAAAAAATTGAACAAAACCCTAATTCCATTTGTCACTTTCTACCCAGATAAAATAACCCATACTAAAAAAAAATCATGCAAATTTCACAAAATCCAACAGCAGAATAAGCAATTCAATTCAACCCCAACAATCAATCAAAAATCAATTTATCATTTCCCCACACAAACAAAAAAACCCCTTTTCCCCAAACTATAAACAATTACAGTAAAACACAAAATTCAATTAAAAGTACTCTCACCGTTTTTAAAATACGACACCTTAACTTTTCACGCATGCCAATACAAAACTTTGTAAATAGTGTAAAATGTCAAAATGTCACATTTAAAAAGAAACGGAGAAGGTATAAGAATTGATAGTAAAACATACAAGGACTCTCGAACATGAAGGTGACGGTATCAGTGCCGTCATCAGCCTTGATAGTAATAATATCATCATTGGAGGCGCATCTTAGCATCTTAGCCATATTAGCAATGCTCATACCCATAGAGAAGGTACGGTCACACCGGAAATGCTCGAACCCCTCTGATCGAAGAAGGAGAGAGACAAGTGCCACGTGGCTGGAATCCATGGCTTGGAGAGAGAATCCAGTGGAAGAACAATCGAAATTTGCGTCATTTACAAGATCTTTAATGGCGTCTATCAACCTCTTCAACAAACTCCCCTGTACCAACCTTAATTCAAACATTGTTTTTCTCTGATTTTGATTTTTCCCCTCTTTTAATTTAGGGTTTGTTTCTTGATTTTGATTTTTCCCCTCTTTTAATTTAGGGTTAGTTTCTTGATTTTTACAGGATGAAAGGAGAAGATGAGAGTGTGGGAAGTGGGGGTGCTGCTTCTGTATCGTGGGTTCTATTTATGAGGGAGAGTGGTAAAATGGCGGGAAATGATTCCCGCCAAAAGATTGCCAAACGATGTAAACGTAAACGGTGTCGTATTGGGTAATTGTGGGGTTTTTTTTCCCTCATTGTGATTTGTGGATGGTTGATGAAGTTTATTGACAAATGTCAAATTTTGCTCATTAATTTGGAAAAACATCCCAAATACTCATGATTTGTTCTATAATTACAAAAAACACTCCTATTATATGCTACTATTCACATATCACCATTATGAATTACGCAAGCTCTTTAATAGATAACACGGGCGGACCACTAAAAAGTTATATTACTACTCGCTTTTTTTTTTTTATTTCATCTTTTCCTTAAAAATGGTTTTTTTTATTCGCTACATTGTTTCAACTTTCCTTATTGGGACACCCACCAAAAAGTAATACTTATTATATTTATTTCTCACTTTTTCCACCAAAAAGAATACTTATTATATTTGTTTATCTCTTTTTCCACCCAAAAGCTTATTTTTTCACCTTTTCCCAACCTCATTTAATGTTAAAGGGTCAAAAAATACCAAAAAGATGGAAAGGGCATCTCCTAAAAACTAAATAAAACAACAATGTAAAAAAAAAAAAAAAAGGAATGAAAAAACAATATCTTTTGTTGTTACTAAGCTTTTTGACCTGATTATACCTCTACTCTAGACACTATATGAAAAGTTGTTGCCAAACAAATCATGGACCTTAAATTTTGAGTGATTCAATTAGATATTTGGATTATTCTGTAAGGTACCTTTGCATTTTAGCGATTTTTACGTTGTGCTGTAAATCTAGTGTTTTTTTTTTCCTTCAAAGTTGTACCCTTGAATTTTTATTTGTCCTACATTATACTCATCCGTTAAGTCAATGTTAAATTTTTCCTTAGTTTCTTATTGTTAGCTTTTTGAACTTATATCATAAATTAGCGAAATTCTCCATCTTAAAAGGTTTGTACACAATAGAACATTAGGGTAAATTTTTAATGAGAAAACTTCTCTCACAATTTGGGGTTGAACAGGTTTGGGAGAACTCTTTTCCTTCGGAAGCGACTCCCAATATTTTAATGGACAATTTATCTCTTAGTTAATGCTAGCTTTGATTTTCCCCTAAATATATTGTAATTGTAGAAAACTGAAAATAAGGAAAATAAATGGTTTTTTTCGCTATATTTTGTTTGTGGACTTTTCACTTAGGGGCACTTTAAGATACTTCTTCCGTTCCAAAATAAGTAAAACACTTGTCTCAAAAAGCTCTCACATAAATGAGAGAAGTGTTTCACCTATTTTGAAACGGAGGAAGTACTAGAAATTACTACCAATTTAATAAAGAAGAATAGAAGAATGGATATTTCATAAGAAAAAAGAAACGAAGATTTTTCTCAATGTTTTATCTGCTGATGAAATTGTTGTATGCTAATCTCAGATAAACAACTCACTTACTCACACCTGTTAACTGCTAAGGGTGTGCGTGGGATGGATTGATGTCATAAGATTTGATTAATTACAGCTGACATTGTCAAAACGACCTTATTCTTACCCGCGTTTCAGGTATGTAAAAGTTTCAGACTTTTGTAACTCTATTCAACCAATGCTTCACCCACTATCTCTATATGAAAATATATGTCTTATCATAGTCTTAATCTTGATTATTTTCATTACTAGTAACTTATTAACATTAATTTTGAATATGCATGTTTGTCTATCGTTGTCAATGAAGATTACATCATGTCACAGTTTTTTTTAATCAAAGTAAAACTCCATATAGTTTTGAATTGACGAAGTCAGATTTTATCTTGTTATTTTTTCTTTTTTATCAGGGTGGTCGGCAATTATTTAATACCAAAGAAGAAAATATGTTGATTTGTTTGCCTAAGTTTTCATTTGATCACCTTTTTTTTAGAACTACATAACATATGGAGTATTGGAGTATGATCTTCATAAAAAAGTACCAGTAAATTTGTAATACAATTGGAAACTCTTATAGTTTCCTTTTTATGGCAATTTTTGAGGGTCTCGTTTAATTGGGAAGAACAACAAATAATATGGTTCATATCATAGTAATGATTTCAAGCATCTTGGTTAATCTGTTGCTTATGTACTCATATTGTTGGGTTGTGGTAGCAATAACAGATCCTAATGATTGTAAGTTGATCCAAAGTTTATGTCTTTTTTTCCCCATCTAGGCATCTATTATATTTCAATAGGCTCTTCAACTGACTTTTTTTTGAACTTAACTTATTTTTGCTGGCGATATTGTGTTATAGTGATTAAAACTGATCTCTATTGATTAAAAGCTGTTTTACCGCTTAAAGCTGATTTTTGCTAATTCTATACTGTTTGTCACATGTGGTTACCAATTGGGCTATTCGTGCTGATCGAAACTGATGTTCTTTCAGTGAAAGGGGCCTCAGTGTTGTGATTTAATTTGTCGCTTTTAATGTTTACTTGTTTTAGAGTTGATTTTACTTGCTCATTAGTCATTACTAACTACTTAGGATATTGAGTAGGGATTTGAGAGGAGGGTGCTTTGAGGTTAGTTGGAAGAGGCTCCTACTGAGATTTACTTGTTAATATTGGCAGTGTCATGATCTCTGGCCCCTATGCTTTTAGGTGGAAATTCAGGGTTTTATTTTTCAAGAAACGACTATACAGTATGGGGTAGCCATCACATTTCAATGTATGCTTCGCCTTGTGTGGTCAATGATTCTATAGATATTAGATATGGGAGTTATCGTAGGAATCAGATTTTGATGATACTTGTGCAACTACTCACTGTCATGCCCTGATTTAGATGATGCCTTACGCGCATAATCCATTCAAGTTTCTTGGTTGAAAGATGACCATGTTAGTCAATTATGCATTTAGTTCTAAAAAAGCTATGTCTAGGCTGAGTTGTGTAATAGTTTTGGTTCTTCTTAATGAAATCAAATAAAATAGAAATCATCATCAGTTTGTTGTTAGAGGAAATGGGTAATTTAGCAAAACCGAGCTGACAAATATTAGGAGTTCGTAAAAATTATATTCGCCAATGAAGTGATAGATTTATGATAACATTGTTGAAGATCAGTTTGCTGTACCATGGACCTCTTCCTCTTCGTTTAAAAGGATGATGCAAGGAAATTTGATTCTTGTGTTGCATACTTCTTCCGAAATCCTTCCTTCTATCCTTCTTATGCAAACCATATATCTTAATAAGCAGCTATAAGCAACACTTATCTGGAATTGTATAGAGCCTTTAGTTAATAGCTGCTAAGAACTTATGGCTCTTGTTCTAAAGGTCTTTTTTTATGTGATAACAACTAACAAGTCCTTGAGTTCAGAGTTCGATGTACTTGAAATTTTGATGCTCTTTGGACCAATATTTCCTGAGGTGAAAAGCACCCTTCACAGATGTGTGGCGTTGAAACTCACAAGTTACTACAGAGTTTCCTACTTTCCTTGCAGCGTCTCCTTCATTTTTCCTCCTGCAAGATCAATTTTCTCATCACTTTTGTATCTTCTAGTCAGTCACATGTTCATTCCTCTTAATATGGTTTAGTATGTGTGTTGCATTTTTTAATTTCAATTTCTGAAGATACATGAATACAGTTGCATTTCCTAAGGACTGTACCATTCCAGCTTTGGTTAAGTTGAGTAATTTGGTAGCGGGAACATCAGACATCTATGTTTTCTTATGGTGTCTCGGTACTTCTCTTTCATATGGGGTTGACTGCAATCTTTTATCTATATGTATTGATGTGAGATATTGATTCTAATGTATGCAGTGACTGCATTGAGATCGCTCCAGGAACAATGGCAAAACACACCACCCAACTGGGTCAGACGTGATCCATGTGGTCGGAGATGGGAGGGAATTTATTGTAATGAATCACGTGTGATTGAGATGTGAGTCTATTGTTCTTGGAAACTCTAAGAAAGTGGTTATTAGTCTGTTGTTTAGATATGGCCAACTTACCAACTAACTCTATTCATATGACATTGCAGTATATTGCCAGGAACAAATTTAGCTGGTCCGTTGCCTGAAGAAATCTTATCATTATCTGAATTACAGACTTTGTAAGTTGCATGTCTGATGAAGTTAAATCACTAGGCTAACTCTGCTATCTTATTGCAAGGGATCTCTTGATCTTTAAAGTCTAACCAGTTTTGTAAGATCCACAGTTTCTAAAGCATCTGACAGTGCTTTCAATCCCTGATCTTGCAGTATGCAAGAAATCAACATCTTATATTGAAAGAAGGCACTTGTATTTGGTTCAACGTAGGTTTGGATGTTAATCACTAATGTATATGTATCCATTCTTGAAGAGTCACACTGAAAATTCGATTAATTTTTACATTCCAATAAATGTATTTACTTGAAAATTACACTTCGAAATCAGATTTACTTATGACACTTATAGCACATGGAACAGTCATGCTGATATTTTAAACAAGTGTGTTAGTGTGAGGCAATATAGCGAATGATAATTTTTCAGAAAAACCTACTTCGTTTAACTGAAGTTAAAGATTTCCTGTGCTGTGGCCAAAACAAGCCAAAATCACATATTGAGATTATATTTGTGTACTTAACTGAAGACCAGTAGCTTTAGGTTCCTTCTTAATAGTGCCACTGTAGGTTGTGCATAGAATGTTGATTTACTAATCACCTACGGCCTACCTAAACAAGGCAATTGTACTTTGTCCCAAAGACGCATGGCCTTGGGACTTGCAGCTTCAACATGGTCTTTGCTCAATTATATGCTCAATTTTGTGTAACGACATTTTGATACCATTCTACCTAATATTAGTATGGTAATATATGCTGTTTCAAACGTCAGGATTCCTTTCTTGTTCTTATTTTTCATCGTTTCTCGACTTCCCTTACTTCTCTCCCAATTTGGTAATGAGCAACACTTATTTTTTTTCAGAGACCTATCGAACAACAGAGGTTTGACAGGCCCACTTCCATCAAGTATCGGGAATTTGAGTAACTTAGTGAGCCTGTAAGATATATATTCCTTCCATCTTTATAGAGCATCACCTGCTTACTATTATATTAATGTGATTAATCTCATTGCCTTCTGTTGTTGCAGTGTTCTTGTGGGCTGTAATTTCTCTGGTCCAATTCCAGAGTCTATAGGATCTCTTCAGAGGCTTACTCATTTGTAAGGATCTCTCAGTGTCCAATCGTTTTTCTTTTTTATTCTTGATAATTAACTTCTCCAATCTATTTGAAGAAACAAATGTTTTTGTGTGCAAATTATCTTCATGGAAAATGGCGCCCAGGATTTTTTTCCAGCTCTTGTTTATTAGACTTGAATCAATTTGGTGTATGGGTTCTACTATGGATGCTTATCTTTAACCAAGCTTCAAAAGAATTGTCAATAAGTTATTATGATAAAAGCATTACTTTATTTCTTATCTAACCCTGGTTATGTGATCCTTTGCAGGTTCCTGAACATAAATCACTTTAGTGGAAACATACCACATTCCATTGGTAACCTCAGAAATCTTATCTGGCTTGATCTTAGCGAAAACGAGCTGGATGGAACATTACCAATTTCGAACACGACTACCCCTGGCCTGGACATGCTGCTTAATGCCCATCACTTGTATGCCATGTTTGCTACAAAGTCCACTTCTTAACAATTCTTTCATCTTCCCTTTAATGGGTGAACAATTAACTAGGTATTCTGTGTGCAGTCATCTTGGACAGAATAGGTTCTCCGGTGAAATTCCAGCAGAACTTTTCAGCTCAAGGATGACTCTGATACATATGTAAGTTCTTTGAAATTGATAGCTGGAACTTAACTATATGACTAAACGATATACACACCCTTGGGCGTCTCTACCACAATAAAACTTGCCTCTGTGCCAAAATAACTATCTTCCAGAAATGCCGTGTTCTAAGAAATAACCTGCCAAAGAGGATCACACAACAAAGTTTAAAACAGGAATGTTACTGACAAATAAAAGGGAGTGTAAGTTTGGACATCCGGAGTACAAAGTCAAACGTATTAGCCTCTGATTTAGTCAAATTATAGATTTTAGGCCAAAGCAGATGTTATTCAAATCTCTGAGTCTGTTCTACGTGACAAGATAAAGCTGGTTCAAGAAAAACAAGCTTGCAAGATTTTTTTTCTAAAAATGAAAGCCACGTAAAATAGCAGTGTCAACTGTCAAGTTTCTTGAACTTGGCATATCCATCGCTCTTTTTTCTTTTCTCAAATTTGAAAACTATCCGACAAGCTTCATTTACCATTGACTGTCTTTTTGACTCATTCCACATTAACCATATTCTGACAATCTGGGGTTCAATCTATAGTAAATTGGCAGTCTTATTAAAGACACTCATATGCTCAATTGTAGTTTTACACAGAAGAACCTGTTCCATGCTTCATGATTGATTGACTACTTGTTGATTTTAATAGCATCTTAAACGAGAACCAGCTAAATGGAAGTATTCCAGACACACTGGGAGTTGTACGGACTCTAACAGTCATGTGAGTGCATTTTATCTCTATTTAAAGTATACTTCACTGAGAAAAAATTACACCAGTTCTGTGACTAAAATCTAAATATATTGCTCTCACTTGCAGTCGTTTGGACAGAAACTCCCTTAGTGGGTCTGTGCCCCTAAATTTGAGCATGCTCACTAGTTTGACTCAGCTGTAAGTAGACGAACAAAAAACTTAAATGCACTTTAGCACATAATGTACACATTTGAATGCATATCGTTTTTGTTCATTTTTCCTATTGATGATACTGTATTGCAGCTACTTGGCAAACAACAACTTGAGCGGGCCAATCCCTGATCTTACAGAAATGAATCTCCTTACATATGTGTGAGTACCAGCAATATTGTAAGTTTTAATTGTAACTTTGAATAACATCATTTACTATCCTAATCATTGTTTATATATTCCCACCCCTGGGGTTTTGCAGAGACTTGAGTAATAATAGCTTTGACGTAGCGGCTGGTCCTCAATGGTTTGAGACTTTGCCAAATTTAACAACATTGTAAGTTTCTCCAGCCTTTTCTCCTGTTTCCCAGTGATTTGGTCAAAGCACAAATTCAGCAGTCTTGGCAGATGTGATTAATTGCAAAATTTGCAAAAGGTCCTTACCTGGGAAGATATCATGATTCTAAGAAGGCTTTATGGGTGTCCAAAACTTCATATCATAAATGCATTAGCGAAAGGGTTTTCCATGAGATGGGAAATAAAAATTATTAGCCCCACATGAGGTTTGTGAATAAGTGATTGTCTGATAATGAGCAAGGAATACTCGTCTTTCTTTTGTAGTTAAATAGGCTAGTTCTGAGTCTCATCAAGCTATTTCTGTAGCCTTTATAATGTTGCAGATAATAAAAAATGTCACTTCGCTATTTTTAACTTCTTACTTCTTTGGAAGCACTTTTTTTGAGCGTCTACTTGCGAACACACTTCTTGTCACTGGAGCTCTTAAAGTTGTAGATTTGAACACTCACCAATCTTCCGCAGGAGCCTCAAGGGAGGCACTGTGCACTGAAGTTCTGGTACTGGTGAGAATTTGTTTTTATGAAAAAGCTAATATATATTCATTTTCAAAGACTGAGGAAACATGTAACTTCGGAACAGCAGTAGGGGCTATATATATTTCCAGAAGATCAAGTGGAGCGGAATCATTTTAGTACAAGGAATATATATATTAATTTTCACAGCTTCATATTCTAATTATTAGGAGAGTTTCTTTCCAGAAAAGGAAGACGTTAAACAGTAAAGGGAAAAGTCTATATCCTGTGAAAGACTAAATAACCTTCTCAATTTTTGTCTGCTGAGTTATCAAGCATTTTTTAGGGTTCTAGGCCTTCACTCTCCAAATTCAATGAAACTGCAGCTTTATTACAAATATCTGGAGACTCAACCTAACTCCTGTCCTAGGTTTTGCAACAGAGAGGATTTACGCCAATCTAGAGTGATAATTCATGAGACCTTTTTTCTTTGTGCATCATTGAAGGATATCGTAGTCACTGGATACAAGATTAGTGGTATTATTGGCCTGATATGTTCATTGTTTTAACCAATAGTCAGCCTTCATTGTTGACTAATTCATTGGTTTTTAATTTGCAGAATGATGGAGAACACTAGATTAGAAGGGAATATATCAACAGCAATGTTGAGCTTACCTCAACTACAAACTGTGTATGATATACCTTATCTTTCTGATATTCTTTTTCCTCTGCTCACTTTGATAATTTTCTCAAAATCAGTGGGTGCTAGATGTACCAAAGATATAGTGTCCTATAAATTAATATGAATCCTGAACTTTTGTATTTGATTGGACCATAGTGTACTAAGAAACAACCAGCTTAATGGCACTTTGGAACTTGCTGCAAACATCAGCAGCAGTCTCCGCCTTTTAGATCTACGGAATAATTCCATTGATGGGTTTACTTTCGGAGTATACAACAGGAGCAGGCTTAGCATTATGTAAGCATTTGTCTCTACCCTTCATTGAAAATATGGTTGTCTTTAACTTTTGATATCTGACGAATATTGTATTTTTTACAGGCTGGATGAAAATCGATTTTGTCTGATGCCAGAAGCAGCCGGAATCTGCAATACTAGCCAACCTTTAAATTCTTTCATACCCCTAGAGAATTGTGCTCCTGTACCCTGCTTTTCAGACCCAACATCTGAATCTGAGTGCACTCGACCTTACCTTGGTAACCTGGTATTCAGATCATTCAACTTTTCTGATCTGGAGAACATGCTCTACTATGCCTTTTTGGCAGACTCTTTGCAACCTTTTCTTGCTGATCGAGTACCATTAGATAGAGTGTGTTTAACAAGTGCAATGGTAGATATAAATGGGTTCCTTGTATTGAATATATCATTCTTTCCTCCGGGTGGAGCTTACTTTAATCGAACAGGAATATCTACTGTTGGGAATGTCCTCAACAACCATTTATATGGCTCACCTTATGGGCCTTATTACTACACTGATCTGCCTTATACTGCCTTTCCAGGTGATTACAAGTCGCAACTTTATCTAAGATACGGATATTCTTTGAGGATTTTAGTTTTTATTCTCCTGTTTTCCTGCTCTCATGCTCATCTGGAAAAATCTGCAGAACGAACCATAAATACTGGACTTATTGTTGGACTAGCGGTAGGTGGCTTTGTGCTTGTGGTGCTAACAATCGCTTCTGGAGTTTATGCCTATCGCCAAAGAAAGATAGCTCAGAGAGCTGCTAAATTTAATAATCCTTTCTGTAAGATGAACAATCCTTTCTGGAGTCATTTTAAATGATCTACCTTGCTTCCATTTATTTGAGTTTACTGGTCACTCTATCTTCATATCATGTAAATGCAGCATCTTGGAATGAAGGTAATGTTCCTCAATTGAAGGGGGCCAAATGGTTCTCCTTTGAAGATGTTCAGCAGTGCACCAGATTTTTTTCACATGAAAGTCAGATTGGAGTTGGGGGTTACGGAAAGGTAAGTGCTGTAATCCTCTACCTTTTTCATTTTTGGGTGCCGTGTGACATACAAGCTTCAATTATGTCAAAAAATCTCCCTTATATGGTTCTAAGATCTTCTTACTTGCACCTACTTTCGTTTACCTTTCAGTATCAAAATTAGAAAAAGGTGAGTTCATATATTAACGCTAAAATACCACTAGATAGACATAGACTTCGGTTGTCTTTTCATTGTACAGTTTGGCTTGGCTATGAATGAGAATGTTAATTGACAGTGTGCATATATATCTTGTAACATTAGAGAAGCTGTACTAATACTGATCTAGCAAGAAGCAACTCTTTCCATATCGCTTATAACAGTTCCTATGATAACCTTTTTCAAACATGAAAGTAAGATTTTGTCTGCTTTACCCACTAGAATGATAAGTTTGTCGCGTGCTCTAGGCTTAAACTCTCTATCAATTAGTATTTCCTTTTGTTAAGAAAACTGTGAAATCTTAGGGGTAAAGAAATGTAGAGTTGATTAAGTCTTATATCAAGGACATTAAAAAAAATGGTTTCTCTGGTAATCAGCTACTAACTGACAGATTCATTAACATTATTGTCTAATAAATGAAGAGGAACTTTACAGAGTAGAAATTTAATTTTGTATTATCTGACTATGCAATCTAGTATCCCAAGTAGTTTCTTCAATGCCTTGATTAAGCAAATTTCCATTTCTGTTAATTTGCATTAGTTCAGATTTTCCTAGATGAAAGTGTCAATATTTGGTTATAGTACATTCCGTGGCTGATAAACTCACTTAACATTTGACTCTGAGTAGGTTTATAAGGGAAAACTTAGCACTGGAGAACAAGTAGCGATCAAGAGAGCTCAACAAGGATCACTGCAGGGCGCCCTGGAGTTCAAGACCGAGATTGAACTATTATCAAGGGTTCACCACAAGAATGTTGTAAATCTAATTGGTTTCTGTTATGATAAAGGTGAACAGATGCTGGTTTATGAATACGTCCCAAATGGCAGCCTCAGGGAAGCTCTCTCAGGTACCTACTTCGCTTCACCAAAGACAAATATGAACAGAAAGTTAGAATTATATGCTAATGCTAATCTTTGATCATGATGTGAACTCAAAAAACTGAGAATGGCATTTCTTGCATATTGTTCAATTAGGAATTCTTGAGAGATGGGTTATTGCATATACTGTGTCCTGTATGAAGGTACTAACGCATTGATGAGCCAATGACAGGGAAATCTGGAGTTCAACTAAATTGGATGAGGAGGCTAAAAATAGCTCTTGGCGCAGCTAGAGGTCTGGCATACTTGCATGAACTTGCTGATCCACCCATCATACACAGGGACATTAAATCAGACAATATTCTTCTGGGTGATAACTTGAATGCAAAAGTGGCAGATTTTGGTTTGTCCAGACTTTTCAATGAGGAAAGAGGTCAGGTCACCCAAGTTAAAGGAACAATGGTTAGTCTTGATTATATCTTTGCTTTGGCGAGAGAGAGAAGAAGATGGTGAAGGAAGTATTGTCAATTTTCTTTTGGCGTTCTTCCCATTAATCCATTATTTTTTTTTTTTTTTTTTGGTGTTTGCACCCGGTTTACCCTTCGGGCTACCTCCGGATCGAGGCCAAGTTTGGGGTGGTTAGGTTCCATTCCTCTCCCAAGGGTGTTGCGGGGATTCGAACACTGGTCCGACCTACCAAAGCCAGTCCCCATCACCACTGGGCCAACACTTACTTGGTCCCATTAATCCATTATAATCTGAACTATAGGTCATTCTAGGATAACCCAACTAGGGGGAGCCTTCTCGAAATGATCCTAAATAACCGGTGACTTGCTTTACTGATTATTTGTTGTCTTGTCTTTCAAGTTTTTCCTTCCCCAACTCTCACCGTCTCTCCCTGCCTAGCCAAGCTGTTTAAGGTCACTATTATCAATTTTTGAAAGGCATCCCTCATAGTTGACATTATTATGGAATGCTCCATAGTTTGATTATGATGAGAAGACTAGCTATAGGCCCATAGTTGGCATTGCTTCTTTTTTTTTTTTTTAAAAAAAAAACAACTAAAATCATTCGTTTTACGCTGTGCAGGGTTACTTGGACCCAGAATACTATATGACCCAAATATTAACCGAGAAGAGTGATGTCTATAGTTTTGGAGTGGTGATGCTAGAGCTAGTGACCGGAAGGATGCCTTTAGAGAAAAACAAATACGTCGTTAGATTAGTAAGGGAGGCGATGAAGGAGATAGGACATGTATACGACCTTGTTGATCCTGCCCTTTCTTCAGACGCTCTGGTTGGCACGGAGATGTTTGTGAAATTGGCAATGAGGTGTCTTCAAGACATGGGAGATGAGCGGCCTTCAATGAGTGAGGTGGTGAAAGAGATTGAGAAAATGATCGAAGCAAATGATTTGATTGATGAAGTTGAATCAACAACCACTTCAGCGAGCTACGATGGAGCAAGAGAAAGTGGTCATCCTTATAGTCATCCGTATAGCAGCAACAGCAATGTCTCCTTTGGTAGCAGAGCAAGCAGTCCTTTTCTTAGATGAGCAAACTTTTGTACAAATGCTCATCTGGTCACTTTCATCTTTGTATTTGAGTTCTATATATAGACTTCTTTCTTTTGACCATCCTCATATAGTGATAGATTATATTGTTGTGTATACAGAGGGAAGACATGCTATATAATGTGATCAATGTGCATATATATACATCTATAATAAGAAGCATTTGTCTTATGTCTTAGTAGCACATGTATATTACGACCTAATTGCCAGATTGGTAGAAGAAAAGAGAGGTATTTGATAGATTGATATCATAATAGCCTTTGTTGATTTTTTTGGTTTTGAACAAAAGCTCATTCATCATATAAGTCTTGAACTTCTGTAGTTATGGAAAACTATAAGAATGTTATATTTTGAAAGCACACCTCCACCAAATCTAATGACGTCTAGTATGATAATACAATTTTGTTTTATCATCGGTACAAACTTCGATTTTTGTTAAGTTACGACCAAAAAAATAATACTACTGCACCAATCTAAAAGTATACTTAGAAAGTTAAAAGTTATCTAGCTAAAAGGATAATAGGGCATATTTTCCAGTTTAACTGGCTAAAATTTAATTAATATGATCCTTTATATCATGCGTTTTAATTTTTACAGTTCCTATTAACATGATCAAAAGAAAAGTGCATGATACAAGATTTGATTCCATGACTTTAAACTTATACTTCATCCGTTTCAATTTACGATTCTACACTTTTGAAAATCAGTTACCTGCAAGAAAAATTTAATTGGGGATTAAGTAAAAGTAAGGGTGGGGATTAAAGGGAGTGGGGGACCACCCCTCCCCCACCCACCCCAATAGCCCAACTCCTTCCCCCTCCCTCCACCCCTCCCTCTCCCCTCCACTCCACCGCCCCTTCCCCAGTCGATTTCCCCTCCCCTTCCACCGCCGCAGCCGCAACCCCTCCCGCACCCCTCCTTTCGAATTCCCCAACCCCCACCCTTCCCTTCGAATTCCCTAACCCCACCCCCTCCCCTTCGACTCCCCTTCGAATTATAGATCCGACGTCGAACAAGTTCATCTAACCACTCTTTAACGGCTCGTCGTGCTCTTGTACGACTAAATGAGCTTGTTCTCTCTAACATAAAGCTCGCACTTCTTTCGACGGCATTGAGGATGTAAGTCATCGACTCGGCGAAGTGATGGGAGACAATCGAAGGGGTTGGGGAATTCGCACTCATCGCAACTAGGGTGCGGGGAGGGGGAAATCGGCAGGGAGGGGTGGGGGAGGGGATGCGGCGTGGAAGGGGAGGGGGAAATCGACGGGGAGGGGGTGGGGGGGGGGTTGCGGCGGTGAAGTGGAGAGAGGAGGGAGGGGGTAGGGGGGGGTCAAGGTGGAGGGAAGAGGGAAGGGGTTGGGGCTGCAGGGGTGGGTGGGGGGGGGGTGGTGGAAGAGAGAGAGGAGGTTTAATTAATATAGATTAGTATATAATTAGGTTAAATTAAGTAGTTTTAATTTTGGTTAATTGTTATAAGTAAGGGTAAATTGGTAATTTTGGAGCATAAAACTTTCCATTTTGGGGAAGAAAAAAAAGTGTAACATGTATTTTGAAACATTCCATTTTAAGAAAGTGTAACATGTAAATTGAAACGGAGGAAGTATATTAAAGTCTTAACCATTAAATCAAGTAATATTTGGTGTTATAGTTTTAAAGTAAAATATTAATAAATGAACATTATAATTTCCCGGGGCATATGTAGCCTGGGCCTAAACACTATATTGATCCTTTATATCATGCATTTTAATTTTTACAGTTCCTATGAACACATGATCAAAAGAAATTGTGCATGATACAATATTTGATCCCATGACTTCAAACTTATATATTAAAGTCTTAACCACAAAATCAAGTAATGTTTGGTGTTATAGTTTTAAAGTAAAATATAAATAAATGTACATTATAATTACAGCATGGGCCTAAACACTATATAAGTAGTTACATATTTACTTTATTTCTTATCTAGCGCTCCGGAGCACCCGTTAGCGGGCTCGGTATGTTTTAATTTACCATATTGATTTTTAAAGAGTAAAATTAGGATTCAATGATGTATCAAAATTTTTAAAATTCTCTAATAAAGATCAAAATGATGAAAACTGACCTACACAATTTCAATAATACTTCTTGTGTCTAGTTTCAAAACTCGGATACTATATTGTGAATTATGTGAAAACCTAGGGCATGCATTTGGTAAAAAAAAAGTTATAAATAATACTTCTTGTGTCTAATCAAAATAGCTACACTTTGACATTTTACGATCACTAATAAAATTTTTAACTGGGAAGAGTGATGTCTATAGTTTTGGAGTGGTGATGCTAGAGTCAGTGACTGGAAGGATGCCTTTAGAGAAAAACAAATACGTCCTTAGATTAGTAAGGGAGGCGATGACGATGGAGACAGGACATGTATACGACCTTGTTGATCCTCCCATTTCTTCAGACACTCTGATTGGCAGTTTGGCACAGAGAAATTTGTGAAACTGGCAATGGAGTGTCTTCAAGACATGGGAGGTGAACGGCCTTCAATGAGTGAAGTGGTGAAAGAGATTGAGAAAATGATTGAAGCAAGTAATCTGATTGATGATGATGAATCAACCACCACCTCAGCGAGCTATGATGAAGCAAGAGAAAGTGGTTATCTGGTCACTTTCATCTTTGTATTGGAGTCTTGAGATTTTTTTTTAACATCCACATATACTGAGAATATATTGTTGTGTATATAGGAGGAAGACATATATATTGATCAATGTGCATATGTATACATCTATAATAAGCAACAGTCGTCTTTGTAGTATATGTATTTGACGGCCTAATTGCTAGATTAGTATAAGAAAAGAGAGGTATTTGACAATTTGGTATAAAAAGTAAATTGGTATGATCACTTGTTTGATGCAAAAGATCATTAGTCATATAAGTTTGAACTTCTGTAGTTAAAAATATTTGATGACCTAATCCATGGTGAAGTTGCAATTTGTTTCTCAACTATATTCTTATATATTTCCAAATTTGAAATACGATATTGGAAATTTGAAATTTCTTGTAGAAAAGTACTTGATGTTGTCAGACTATATATATATGCCCTATCTCAGTCTTTTTTTTTTCTTTTTCTTTTTTGATAAATTCAAGCTGCTAGTGAACAATTCCCATTTGGATTAATAACTTAAAATAAAAGCCAATATGAATATATGACTATTCTTCAGAAGACTATTTTTTTGCTCATTTAAAATAATCTAAATTAGCAAAATATACTAAAACCAAATGAGCAAAAATTAGTCTTGGGCGTACCAAGGTGTATGATGGATGAACTCCATCATCCATAGGGATGTTTTGAGATAACACCATTACTTTCTGCTTTTCCTCTCCTAATAAAAAAATTCAAGGGAAATTCTCAGTGGTAGCCATCAACTTTGACTTTTTATCATTGGTAGCCAAAAAAAAGTTTTATTATCAGAAATAGCGTTGAGGTTTTGGCTATACTTGAAAATGTGGTATTAACAACCATTTTCTGCTAATCAAACATTTTTTTGGCTACCAATGATAAAAAACCAAAGTTGAAGGCTATCAATGAGAATTTCCCAAAATTCATTCACCTACTATCTCTATTATAGAGGGCAACACATTGGGGACACCAAAAATTAGAAAAAGGAAAAAAAAGGGAAGGTCAACTACGTACTGGCTTTAATTAAAAAAAAAAAAACTAAGATAATCGTATCTCTATCTCTATCTATATTAATCCAATATATGAAAAATTAATATGAATTCGCACGCATAGCGTGCATATAAGACTTATTTGAAAAAAAGACCTAGTGAAAAATCAAAACGAAATCAAACAAATCACATCAAGCATCCCTCTTGACCGCATCCATAGGCTTTCTGCAAAGGATCATATGCATGGGACTAAAAATACCAGACTCACCACCACATGTAAGATAATCAGCAGTTCTACACAGCATATCATGAACATCCACAGTTCCTTTAGGAGCAATTCCTAGGGCAGCAAGAACCGTAACCATAATATGATTCCTCCAATACGCAATCCGACCCATCTTAAGCCGGTTCCACCATGGATGCGCATTCCCTTCTGCTAAATCTCTCTCTTCCACCACCTCGAAACCCACCTTCTTAGCTGCATCCGCAATGTCAGTGTAGTTTCTGAGGCCGGGCAACGCATCCCCTCTTTCGATCCCTTGGATGATCTCCCTGTGTTCGCTGTCGTCCCCGTTGTATTTCCCAGTCGTGACCCATTCGTAAGAGACGTAGAGAGATCCGGGCTTCAAAACACGGAAGATCTCCGCGTATACATCCTCTAATTTAGGTGCATGGCACGTCGCTTCGATAGAATACGCACCATCGAAGGTATTATCATCGAAGGGCATCTCAAGGAAATTACCATGCACTACTTCACATAGTGAAATTAATCCAGCCTTTTTATTATGCAACTTTGCACGTTTAACTTGATAGTCGTTGATAGTGATCCCTACTACTTTAGCTTTCGAGTGTGCGGCAATTGCCCGCATAGGTCCACCCACCCCACATCCAACATCGAGTATTTTTTGTCCAGGAGAAACCTTAATCAAATCAACAGCCATCTCTTCATGGAGACGAGTTGCGTCTCGATGTGATTTCCCGTGGATGGAAGGTGAGAAATGGAAACTCTGACCCCAACCCCACTCGTAAATATCAGTAACGAGGTTGTAGAAGGTGTCGACGAAGTCAGGGACTTTGTCGACAGTCTCGATCTCTTTCGGACGTCGAAAGAAACTCCAGTATTGGTGGTACTTATCATCGATCTTTTCAGCGGAGATTGAACCGCCTGTTAGATTAGTAATACGCTTGCCCTTTTGTTCGGCTGCGCCATGGATGTAGATGAACCAGTAGATACCACCAAGTAGAAGACCAGCTGTACACAGCATTGTCATGGAATCCATGTTGTGGTGAAGTGGGAAGAAGAAAAATAAGGAAGAGAGGGGTTTTTGAAGAAGAGAGGGATCTGAATTTAGGATAAAGAATAGGGAGGTTTCAAAACTTCTGATCTAATTCTAAGTTATCCCTGATTTATAGACGAGACGGTTAGTAGTTTGATCAAGTAAAACCTATTTTTGTTCTTTTAAATAAAGAAAAGTTAAGTAGAAACTCTATCTTTAGATTAGAATAAAATTGCTTTTTCTATTTTTACAAAAAAAGTTAGATTAGAATGAGTAGTTATTTTGGAGTTTCCCATTGTGATCAATATATACAAAATAATAATCCTAACCATGTTAGGAATCCAAATTATATAGGGATTATATAAATATATCCTAAACCGATGAGAAAATATTATCCTAAATATATTCTCTATCAGTTCGTATAAGTTGTGATGTAGCATTGACAAACAAAATAGTATGTACAGATGAAAATAAATGAACCGTTGTGATTGCGGGAGTGTGATAGAATATAAAACGCTATGTGATATATTTTGTAGTTTGTATATATTTTGTATAGATGAAAATCTAATCTAGATAGATTTCCTAGTTAGGACTATCTTTAGGTTGTAACCTATATATACTAGTCTTATATGCACGCAATGCGTGCGAAAGCGTATATAAAATTAAATTATTTGTGTAAAAGAACTGTAATTGCATTTTGTTTTTCCACAAAACTGTTGTATGTAATTTTTTCGTTTTTTCCCCTTTTTCATTTAAAGGAAGTTGTTAGTTATCCCTTTTTTTTCCTTTTTCTATTTTTTGGTGTCCCCATGTGTTGTCTTATATAGAGATTAATCAATGGAAATCACTTCAATTATGGGAGTTTAGCCAAATCTAATAGAAAATACTCAGAGCAAGCAGTACTAGGGGTGTTCATAAATATCCGAGCCGGGCGATGCGATCCGTGATCCGGTCGACCCTGATTTTTCGGATACCCGGTTTCGCTTTTTTAGTTTCCGGATATTTCGGATCGGATACGAATCTGAAATTTTTATTTTCGGGTATCCGAAACATGGAATTTTTTCGGTTTTTTCGGATATCCAATCCGAAATATCCGTTTTCAAGACCGGATATGCGAAATATCCGATGATCCGATCCGATCCTAAACATATTTTATGAACTTTTCTTTTGAAAATTTCAGTTTTTTACTTTTCGGATATCCGATGATCCGATCCGAAATTTCGAATATCCAATCCGATCCGAAATTTTTTGGATCGGATTCAGATCGGATCGGATATTCGAAATGAACACCCCTAGCAAACACTGATGTTTATGTAATACAAATAAAATTACTGTACATATACACCAAGGGGTATGCCACGAAGGGAGATTATGATTTGAACGAAACTATGTAGCACAGACAAAAACCATTATCTACAGATTAGATATAGATTCATGTTTAGCTAAGGACCGTCTTCTTAGTTAAGCGAACATGGAAGCCATCAGGAAATTGTAGTCCTGGTGTCCGAAGTATATTTCCTCCTCCTATTGGCTGCCACCTGAAATTCATTTGTAGAAGTAGTCAATGGTATATTTTGCTTTCAATTTGTGCATGCATATATAATTCTATGCATGTGTTAATATAGACCATTACATAAATTTGCCTTACCTATAGTTGGTGACTAAGTAGTGGAGGAACACAGCAATTTGAACCTTGCTAAAATCTGCTCCAATGCAGAATCTCATTCCTCCTCCAAAAGCCATGAAATGTTTCGTGGCTCCATGTAATTCTCTTCCCTATATGTCAAGACTCAAGTGATATATCACGAGTTTTTTTATCATTAATTCATACTTCCGATCCGTGTTTTAATAATTGCAACATGTAGGAGTTGCACATTTTTTTTTAAGGAGATGAGAGAGATAGATAGAGATGAAAAAAGGAACCCGTGTGATAAGGAGAGAGATAGAGAGAAAACATAGTCAAATCTAGTAATGTTGTAATTAAAATGAAACTTCCAACTAAGGAATATGTTGCAATAATTAAAGAACAGAGGAAGTATATGTATTTATATTCTGAGGAAACGGAAATAGTTTAGTACAACTGTACAAGTATGGTGAATGTTTATACCTCCCATCGCCATGGATTGAAATCGAGGGGATTTTCATATATATCAGGATTTAAGTGTACTGCGGGAGGGCACACCATGACCGCCCAACCTGCTGGAATGGTATACCCTACATCCAACCAAAGCGATTAGTGTAACACATACTCGTATAGAAAGCAACCAACAAAAAGTAATAGATATAATATGAGGTGGTAGTGTAATCTATTAGTCATTAGACACTTAACAAAATGATCTAATTGGTTTTTTAGTTTGAGGAATAAATAGAACAAACAGATATGTGAATATGTCCTATATATTGCTGCTTCTATCTCAATATGATATACATTTTGATGAACTAATGTCTTGGAATAATATGATAGATATACACCAACAAATACTTTATTTGCATCTAATTAGATCAATAAAATTTTGGTAATGATGAGATAAAAAGTTAATGCATACCCTTGAAGCTGACATCCCTGAGGGTTTTTCTAAAAATTCCAGGTACTATGTTTCCATGCCTCACTATTTCATTGATGAACTGAAAGTAAGGAATTAACGTTAGCCAATCTGGATCTAATGTTTCCAGCAGAGTTGTATATTTCTTATTCATGAAAAACAAGGAATTTTTATCACACCCCGGAGCATGGTACACCTAAGGCTATTTTTTTTGCTCATTGCTTATTTGAAATCTCCAAATGATCATAACCACATAATAGGTAAGCTCCAAATCAGTAAATGAGCAAAAAATAGCCTTGGGTGTACCATACACATGGTTGATAGTACACCGGGTGTATGATGAATGCACTCTGAAAAGCAGGCACCCCTATATAAATTAAGAGCTTATTCAACCTGAAAGGAGAATGTCATCGACTTGTAATCACTCCATGATAGGCGATAACTCCCATTTTTACGCTTCTTTAGGATCGCCTCGTGTTCTTCCTGTCAATTCATTTGATGGCAGACGAGTTAAACCTTTTTTATTTATGGCAAAGTGAATTATAGATGAGAGTGAGGGATATCTCAGTTGATTAGAGCTTCCCTCTCGGTTCCAGGTGATCCTGGGATCGATTATCATCCTCGCCCTTGTGGCTCATTCGCACAAAAAAAATAGTGAATTATAGATAAAGATGCATTACCGTTAGTGTTTGCAGCACCCGAGGATACTCTGTTAGATATTTCATGGCTAAAGTTATAGCTAAGGATGTTGTCTCAAAGCTTGCAAACAAAAGAACAAACATAAGGTCTAATGCGATGCCCTCTGTTACACTAGTTTCCTGTTTAGAAATTTCCTCTAGTACATAATCAAAGAAGTCTTGGTTCTTTTCTCTAGGCTTCATTCGTCTCTCTTGGAACAATTTTTTCAACACCTTCATTGCCTTGTTTCTTCCCTGTGGCCACATATATAGCTAGGGAGTTAATTTCTAAGTTAGCATATGAAGTATTTGATGTCGTAGTACATCTTAAGTGTGTATTACTTGTACTAATTTAGTGAGAAGAAAGCAATTGAACGCAACGTAAAATTACTTGTAAGCACTTGTGGTAGGCTGTGCCAGGAATGTTCAACGGAAAAGAGACTAATCCCTTCATAAAATCAACATAGTTCTCCCTTAGATTCTCTGAAGAGCTTTCCTCATCATAACTGATGAGCTTTTTGGCTGTCAAATTGAAAATCATCTGCACGCATATAACAGAAATTACCGAGTAACATATATAGCCATATTAGAGAGTTTTTACTCCATAGTCCGTACGACTGTAATTAAAATCACCACAACTCCACAAGGCCAGACACAAGTAACTAATTATACTTCTTCTGTTCCTTTTTAAGTACAACACTTTGACTTTTGCACTATTCACATACCTCACTTTGCCGTATATTTTTACTAATATATAAAAACAAAAATGATCATATAAAATGTTGTTGTTTTTGATTCAATGAATATTTTCATAATATCAACTTTTTGTAATACTTACAAATACATAATTAGAGATATTAATGGTCAAAGTTGTGTGTTGACAAGCATGAAGTCAAACTGTTGCACTTATTTAGAAACAAAGGTTAGTATTTATTCTCTTCTTTTATCTCAAATATGAAGCGAATATTTCGACAGCTTACTTTGGCAGAAGCATCTTTAAGCTCAACTTTCTTATTGATGAGCCACTGATTCAGATGTTTGAGTACTGCATCTTCAACTTCAGGTAGCATCTTTTTTAAGCTCTCAAGACCAAACAGACTTAGCACCATGTTTTTTAGGTATTTGTGCATAAATCCATCTAAGGAGCCCATGTTTTGTTCTCCAAATATCTTATTAAAAGTCGCTGGATACCAGCTTTGAAAAGATTGTCCCTCTTGCTGAAATATTGTGTGGTTTAGCTCTGGATCCGTGGATACAATAAGTGGCGTGCCTACTATACTTGTTCTGAATATTGGCCCATACCTGTCAATGTATGTAATTTCAGAATACACATCGATAAATATAAAGCAACTACGTAACAAATTAATCGTAAAGTATATACTTCCTCAACTTTATGAATAAGTGTAATACTTTGACTTTCACACTTTTAAGATATACACAATAACATCTATACTAATATATTAAAAGGCGTGCGTGACAACGTATACACGCCACGTGGCACCTCTGTTATTATACATAACACAATTACCATCTCAATCAACTTTTAATCATGCTTTAAATGTCCATAGTATTATATTTGTACCTTTTAAAGGTTGAGTTTTATTTAATATATTTTAATGCGAATGGAAAAAATGCATATCAAATTCTGAAAACAATAACACCCGAGGCAACGCCCGGGTTCAAATACTAGTTTCATATGACAACTTGTATTCTATATATTTGTAAAAAAATATACGGTCAAATAGAATATGTGAATAGTGTAAAAGTCAAAACATGCACTGAAAAATAAACTAAAGTATTAGTATACCTGATCATGCGTAGTTTGACAAAAGGAGGAATATCAAAGGAAGTATTAGAGGAAAAAAATTGACGAGTTTCACCAATAAGTGGCCAACCCATCGAACCCGGCGGGAGTTTGATATTGGATTCTGGACTCCTCCATTTGTAAAGCGCATGACGGCATGAGTGATAACGACGATGATGGCCAATACTACGAGACTAAGAGTAAACGAAGACATCATATATATATTAGGGCCTTGATCTTATTTCGTTGACTTAGAGTAAACGTGTACAAATGAAATTAGGAAGTAATATTATCTCAGTTTTGTGGAACTAGTAGGAAGTTACCTCATATGTGCAACTAATAAATATGCACGTAGAAGAGCTCAAAGTTCGGCTAAGCCCAAATATGGGGGCATAATATGCATGATTGCAAGCATAATGACGGAATTTAAGTAGGGGGTAAAGAATGCATAGCCTTACCAAGACTATTACCAACCCCTGATCATAGTTCAATACTTCCTCAACTTGCATAACTTTTTTTTTTTTTTTTGACATCGAGAAAATTTACATTAATTAAAACTTGGAGTACAGCCTAATGCTAATACAACTAAACAGAAACAAACTAACATTTTTTTTTTGATTAGCAAGATTAGTAAAACAAACTAACATTAACAAGAGCTTTATTAGCTCATACATACTTTATGAAGACAAACTGCTGTTGAACTTGCATACCTAAGATAATGGGCAATAGTTGCAATACTTTAACAACAAATTAATTACTAGCAATCATGTGTTCTCTAGGCATGTGGTGATAGATTTACCATTTTTCTTTTCGATGCATGTTTTCCAACGTAGAACTTTAAGATTAGCATCTTAATTTTCTTAAGTAAATATAGAATAAGATGATATGATGAATGCATGCATAAGTAGGTGTTGGGTTTATTGGAGATGGTGAAGCAAGATAAGAAGAAGAAGCGAAGAAAAGTGGTAGAGGAACACACAATCTCATTGTTCAAACTTGGTATCACATATTTTTTAGTGTTTTAGGAGAGAAAGAGGGTTTGTGAGTGATAAATTTGATATGACTGAAAATGGGCTTGGGCAACCCAGTACGGAGGAGGAGAGTTCGGTCCACATATAAGCCCAAAAGAGGTTCCATACTAAAACCAATTGGCAATAGTAGGAGTAGCTCATATAGCTTATATTGTGGTATTTTCTCTCCTCTTTCTCCAATGTGGGACAACTCACATGTGCACAACATATATGGGGTTCAACAGTGAGAGAGTTGTATGTTCACATATTTCTAGTGCTTTGCATGCAATGGTATGTCATTGAATATTCTTGTTGCTAGCAATTCTTAAGAAACACTAAAACCTCAACTCAATCCTTATGTTTTTGAATGATTTGCAGTTTTGTATGGTCTCTAAATAATTTAAGTGCGTATTGGGTATAACATGTTACACCATAATTTATTGTGTAACATGCATAATCACATAGACTAACAATAATAACACGAAATATACAAATAATGACATGAATCTCATGTCATTTTGTAATTTATTTTATGTCATTTGAATTCTTTTTAAAGAAAAGTGACGATTTATGGATGTTCATAAATCATTGTGGAACAAGTACACCCAAGAATTTGTAAAATAACTTGGTTATATATTAGGAATATTATAAAAAAAAGTTTATATCTTGAAAACACACATCAAAAGAAATAGGAGTATAACAACATCCAATACGATGACATTATTTTTTATTATTACTAAAAACACACGTTTAAATTTTGTTAAGTGACCACCAAAAAAATATTAATTCCTCCGTTTTTTTACATGTTACACTTTGACATTTTATACTATTTACAAATTTCACTTTGACCATCGTTTGTAATTTATACGTGAATAAAAATATTGTCATGTGGGATCTTGTTAGATTCGTCTTAATATTTTTTTTTAATATGTACTTTTTATTACACATACAAAATTAAAGATATATGTTCTCAAAGTTTTGCATTGGCATGCGTGAAAAGTGAGAGTGTAACATGTAAAAAAAAACGAGGAGGTATTAAAAAAGAGAAAAAAGTAAAACTTAGCTAGCTTAAAGGATAGTAGGGTAAATTTTCACTTCCAACTAGCTAAAAGCCTAAAACTTAACATGATTCTTCAAAATTTTGATTTATTTATTACTCCATGTAATAAACGAATGGGGGTGCCTTTAATTTTTTCTAAGCAGCCAATTAACGACAAAGAAGTTTGATGAGGTGTCACTTTTTTTTTACCCTACCCTCCCAAAAAGGCGAAAACCTAGGGATCCTCACTGCACTATAAATGCAAGCATTATCCCGCCCTGAAAGAATAACAGTTTCCATTTCTGATTTCACTACAACTTTTTTCTGAAGAGAGAGGAGAGAGAAAATGCAGATATTCGTTAAAACTCTGTCAAGCAAGACCATCACCCTTGAGGTTCAAGGCGGCGACTCCATTACCACTATCATGGACAAAATCTACGACAAAGAAGGTTTTATCTCTCTCTTTTCTAAGCTTCTTCAATATTTTCTTCTGATTTTACTTTGTTCTTCGTGATTTTATGCTTGCATTTTCACTCGAAATTTCTCGACGTAAATTTTTTCCGTGTTTTTTGAAGGCATTGTTCCTCAAGAGCAGCGTCTGATTTACGCTGGAAAGCAGCTCAGTGATGACAATACTCTCGCTGACTACAACATCCTGAAAGGTGTTTTTCTGTTTGTGCTCTGTTTCTCTTTTTTTTTTCTTGATTACAGTTTTTCTGGTGGTGAAGATGATGATGTTGAATGATATTTTTTGTGGTGATTTCTGTGTCTTTTTTTTTTCCTGTTGTGGCGACTCTTCAGTTTTCATCTTGTAGTTTCTCTTTATATCTGTCATTTTACGCCATTTCTCTTTTTTATTTTTGCTGAAATTGCTATTTATTGTTGATTTTGTAGTGATTTTTTTTACCGCATTTTATGATTTTCGGATTTTACTGCTCTTAGAGCAGTTCTGTACTGTTTCTTTTTCCTTGATGATTACAGTTTTTCAGGTGGTGAAGATGATGATGTTGAATGATATTTTTGGTTGTGATTTCTGCGTTTTTTTTTTTTTTTTTTTTGCTGTGGTGACTCTTGATCGTGTAGTTTCTCTTGTATCTGTCGTTTTACGCCATTTCTCTTTTTTTTCCTGAAATTGCTATTTATTGTTGATTTTGTTTTCCGCTTTTGATGATTTTCAGCTATTTCTGCTCTTAGAGCAGTTCTGTACTTTTTTTTTTCTACGAAGAGAGCGGTTTTATTTTTATATTTCAACCTCTGCTTTTCAAATATTTTTCAGTCTCTCCTTTTTCTTGTCCTTTTTACAAATCCAGTTGTTTCTCCTTGTTGCTGTTGATTTTGAAATAATCTGTTCTTGTTTTTTTTTTTTCATTTTTGTGCTGATTTTAGTTATCTGTAATCATCATGAGACTGATTTACAAGTAACAACAATATTTCCATGTTCTTGCTGTTACTGTTATGATTTGTTAACACATTTTTGTGATTTTCATTTTTCGCTTTGTTGTTGTTCGTTTGCTCGTTCTTTTTTCTTCGAAATCTCTGGATTTGCTTCTAGCGTACTGTTTGTTGTTGTTGACGACGATGATTTAAAGTTACATTTCGTTTTTTTTTTTTAAATCGGTTGATTATCATTGTTAAACTGCGGTTGTTTGTAGAATCAACTCTTCTCCTGGTGCTGAGGCTGAGAGGAGGAGGATGCGGCTCGTTCAGAATTGCACCGGATTTGCTGGAATTGGCTCGTAAGTACAAGCAATACAAGCAGATTTGCCGCAAGTATGATTTTTCTTTCCCTTCACCTTACATCCCACCTTTTTCAATGTTGTTGCTGCATGTTAAATAAATCAAATGATTTGGCGATTTATGATAACATATACGTGTTCTAGTGTTATTTACTTCCAAATGATGAACTTGGATCATAAAATACCTTGGAGCAGGTGATGTATCTTTTTCTGGTTTTGATATTTATTCACAGATTTATACTACTTTTTAGCAGTGTGGCTTTTTTTTGTCAACAATGGTAGTATAAAACTTAAGAAGTCATGGCAAAAAGCCGATTATGAGAGTAACTCTTGACAATAATTAGGGGGAGGGGGAAATGCCTAATTACATCAACGGTATCTACATTCATGAGCTAATACGCAATGTTATCTGCAATTGCATGATATATGGTGGCGTTTTGGGGATGTTACTCTGTTATACTTTTTATGTTTTTAATATTCGTAGCTAACAAGGTTAAATGTCACAGAGATATAGACGATCGATGGTGTTTTTATTTTCACTGTCTGTAGTTTTATTACAGTATAATATATAAACCAGCTTTAGGAGTTAAAATAAAATTGGCAGCTTAAGGGAGATTCTTTATATGAAAATGCATGTATATTTCAAAGGTAGCCAAGTTCAAATCTAATTAGTAACTATGTACTCGTACTTGATAGAGAATGTACAAAATATTTTAACCAAGGAAGATAATATTTTGTATATATATTCTCTATCAGTACTAATCTTGCTTGGTGTAAATGGTGGGATTCAAAAGTTAAGTGTTCGAATTCCACAATCTACAAGTTCCTTGGGGTGAGATCTTCTATATCTTTTTCCGTCACTCAGAAGAGTTTCAGCCTACTAAAATGAACTAAGAATCTTTGAGGGTTAAGAGTCCAAATTATGAATCAATTCATTCTAACCAAAAACATTGAATAGTATAATTAATAATAGACTAGTATAGTACTATGTATCATGTATGTGATCAACTACTAAAGTGAAATATAAGTGTATTTCTTCTTTTAACTCTTGTCATGCAATTAATTGATACCATTTCTCAAGTTTCCACTACCAGTGAAGCATGTGCGGGTTCCCTTCTCCTTTATTCAAACTACTGGTCATGGTCACCCTGTGATAAATTCAGTCATCAATAATGGGATTTTCAGCATTTCTCATTTTGAATTATTGATATATTTAATGTATTCAGGTGCTATGCTCGCCTGCCATTGAGGGCTACAAACTGTCGCAAGAAGAAGTGTGGACACACCAATCAGGTACTACTTATTAGTACTACAATAACATTCTTTTCTTGGACATCAGTTAGCTATATATAGGTCGTTTTAATTCAAATCTCATGATATGTTTTATCTTATTATTTTTTACAGCTGAGGTCCAAGAAAATATTTTCACCTAAGGAGACCAATGCAAGGGTGCACTAATAATTAGTAGTAGTACTTGAAGGACAATAGTCGCTAACGGCTTTAGCATACTAATTAAGGAGTATCACTCAGATATTTCTCTGGTTTAACACGTAAATTTTAGACAACTATGTTTACTGGTTTTAGTTTTGGTTGTGGTGAAGTTTATAGCATGATGCAATCAAAATGTTGCTGGATCAACGTACACTACTAGCTATATATGGTTTAATGAACATATATTTTGGATAATTGTGTTTAGTGTTTAATGATTTTGCCTAGCATTTGCTGTTGTCAATGGGTGAGTCGTCTATAATTGAATTTTGCTCTCACCACCGATGTGCTATCAGCTATATATTTAGCCTTCACTTTAGGAGATCTTATCTATTTGATCGTATCCGTTGGAATTTGGGAATGTTCAAATGTGCGACTTTTTAAAAACTTATTTTGTATAGTGTTAGCAATAACTTATGTATCAGTAGCTACTATTCAGTTATTCACTAGTCGGTCCACTCTTGAAGAATTTCATTAATTTTGCGTCAGTTGTAGATAAGAGCTTCGACTTTAGTTGCTGGACTTGTTAGAAACATAGAATTATGATTTTGCTTCAATAAAATCACCCTCGTCTAAACCTAGGTTTAATTGTTGCCGCAGGCCCGGCCCTGAGGGGTGTTTGAAGGGGCAAAGGCCAAGGGCCCAAGTCTAAAAGGGGCCCAATCCTCAAAATAAAACTAGGAAAAGAAAAAAAAAATTCTCAGTCGCGTTAAAGACGCTCCTCAAAACTGATAAAATCAGTGAACGCAGAACGCGACTCCTCGTCTTCTTCGGTTCTTCACTTCTTCTCACTCTCTTTCCAAATTAAAATCTTCTAATTCCCAAAATTTTCTCTAACCTCCATTAAACTCGTTGAAATTTTCCATATTTCCCAAAAAAGTAGCTGTTAACTTTCACTTAAATATGGCAACGGGAATTTTTTTTCTACAATTTAAATAGGGAAGCATCAATCAAGTGAAGTTATTAAGATATTTTGAAAATTGAAATTAAGAATATAAGTAAGGGTTTTGGGAATTTTTCTCTTGACCGTGATTGGAAACCCGTCGAGTGATTCGTTGGGGTTCGCCGGAATTTTTCTTCGAGTGTGAATCGTGATTCGCCCGAGTCCGACGGTCGGACGGTGGTCCTTCGACCGTGGTTGCCGCCCGCCCGTCTGAGTCCATCTCGTATGCGCCTTCTTTGTTCTTGAATCTTGAGTTGCAGATTGCAATTGTGGCTGCGGTCCAGAAGCGCTGCCGGATTTATCTTAGCACTTCACTTGTTCAAGGTGTTGTCATTCCATCTCTATTCTCTGTAAATTATGCTCTGAGTGTTCTGTGTTTGATTTATTTTATGTGCAAATTGCAATGTTGCCTACAAAACATTTATCTGGAAGTGAAACTTGCTGAAGAGTTAATAAAATCACAGCATTTGCTTTAGAAATTAACATTAGTGATGATTTTCCATGAACATAGTGATTAGAATGGTAGCATAATATTTTTTTACATATACTCACGATTTGTTCTATATTCGTCAGAGTTTGGGTAATATGAAGCTCGCGATTGAACGAAATAGTCGCTACAGTTTTGAGCATTAGCTAAACTTCTCAGGAGAAACAAGCAGATTGAGAGGTTAAGTAGATTCTGCGATGAGAATGACATCTTGAGAATATTATAGAGAAGGAGATGGGTGTAAGATTTAGAGAAGATGCGTTGTTTGATACGTGAGAAATCTGTGATAAGTGCTGCAGTATTTATAGAATACCAAAGAAAACAGGGCTTCCTTTTAGAGCTTGGTAAGATAAATAAACTTTTTACATTCAATTTAATAGATAAACTTTTGACCGTTCTTCTTATACTTCACACTAATTAATCAGAAGACGTTAACAAAACAATTCTTGATTCTTTGGCCTTCATCCTTTCACATTTTATTAAGTACCACTTTGGTACGTAGTTTGCTTCAAAGTGAGGGAGCTAGTTTAGAACAAAAGGTGGTTTTGAAGGGGCCCCAATCTAATATTTTGCCTAGGGCCCCAAAAGGATCAGGACCGGGCCTGATTGTTGGGATTTGTGGCTCTCCATAAATTATGAAAGTATATACCAAAACAATAATGCGAAATTAAACATAGATGTATGCCGTAGAACTCAAGGAGATTATACGTAAAATTTTGAAAATTGGAAAAAAAAAGTCTCTAAAAATGTACTAAGACTTTTCGACAGTTGCATGATTATTACAAGGCTGAGCAAAAGAACTATCTTTAGCCCGCTTCTCCCCATCCCCGCTCGCCCCGCTCCCCTCCATCGCATACCTTTTTATGTTAAAAAAACATATTATGTATTAGTAATTTTTATTATAAAAAATCCTTGTTATATTATTCGATTTTTTCACCATATACCCCCGACAAATTGGAAAATTCACCATATACCCTCAATGTTTCAGAAATTCACCATATACCCCTGAGTTTTCAAAACTGTGCACCATGTACCCTTTTTGCTAACGGATGTTAACTCGCCGTTAGTTTTAATTAAGATTTTGCCACCATTATCCCCTAACCCTAACTCTAACCCCTAACCTTAACCCTAATGCCTAATTAACCTAACCCCTAAACACTAACCCTAATTAACCTAACCCTAACAAGTTACCCTCCCCCAACCCAACCCCCACCCCACCCCTTCCCCACTGCCAGCCCCCCCCCCCCCCCCTCCCCCGCCATCCCCGCAGCCCCTCACCCCCACCCCCTTCCTTCCCTCGCCCCCTCCCACGCGCGGAACCCCCGCACCCCCTTCCTTCCCCTCCCCCCTCCCCGCGGCGCCGCAGCCCTAGCCTGCACCCCCCCGCACCCTTTTCCTTCCCTCGCCCCTTCCCCCGCAGCCAGGCCTAGCCCGCACCCCTAACGATGGCAATGCTGCGACGAAACAATGGCGGGAAGTTGCAGATGCGGTGAATAATCGACATGGACATGTGAAGAAAGCTCGAAGAACAGATGTTCGAAGTGTATACTTTGAAGAAGAAGTATAAGATTGAGAAGGCTAGGGTTTTGGATTCGAATGGAAATTACAAGAGTCCTTGGCCGTTTTTTGAGCTATTATTCGAAGGGGAGGGAGGGTCGGGGAAATCGACTGGGAGAGGGTGGGGGAAAACGACGGGGAGGGGGTAGAGGAGGAGCGGCGGCGGTGGAGGGGGAGGGGGAAATCTACGGTGAGGGGGAGGGGGGGGGGCAAGGCTGCGGTGGAAGGGAGGGGGAAGGGGATTAGGGTTATGGGTGGGTTAGGGTAAGGGTTTTTGAATTAGGGTTATAATTAGGGTTAGGGTTAGGTTTAGGGTTAGTGGTTAATGGTGGCAATATCGTAAATAAAACTAACGGGGTGTTAATGGTAGTTAGAAAAAGGGTATATGGTGAATGTTTTCGAAAACTCAGGGGTATATAGTGAATATCTGAAACATTGAGGGTATATGGTGAATTTTCCAATTTGTCGGGGTATATGGTGAAAAAACCGTATATTATTTTGCAAAGGGTAGTAAGTTTGCAAATTGTAATATTGCAAGATGGGTCTTGACCCATAACCTGAAAAGTAAAGAGTTGAATACTAAAAATTTAACAAGTTTCTAGACTTATTAATTTTACATTTTTTTTCATTATATTATATTGCGGTGGAATGTGTTTGTGGTGGAAGATTTGCATTTTTGAAGTTTGAGAAGATAGTTGGGGTGGGGTGATGATGTGGGTATGAAGCTGGTACGGGTACCCATGCGGGTGGTGGGGTAGGGACATATTTAAATACGTACCCATTGCGGCGGGGATAGATTTGGAAATTTTCCCTGAGCGGGTGCGGGTGTGGAGGAACCATCCTCTGCACCTGCCCGGCTGCTAGGGATGGGCATGGGCCGGATCTGAGGCGGGTCCAACCAGACCCAGACCCAGACCCGCTTTTTTTATTTGGACCCAGACCCACAGGGTCTAAAAATTTCAGACCCTTACCCAGATCCAATGGGTCTGGCGGGTCTTGGGTCCAAAATGGGTCTCAAACATATTTTGACTTTCTATTTATTTTTTTACCTTGCGATTTTTTACGCACATTTTCCTTAGTAATTAAAACGGATTTTTCACCAGATACCCCTGAGGTTTCTTAATATTCACCTGGTACCCCCGCGTTTTCAAATATTCACCGGGTACCCCGAGGTTTGGAAAAATTCTCGAAATGCCCCTACCGTTAAGTTTCCGTCACATTCTTAATTCACCAAATACCCCTTAGGTTTGATAAGTTTCCAACCACTTTCTCCCTCCTCCCCCCCCCGCCCCCACCACCACCTACCCACCGGTGACTCGGAAACCACACCTCCCCAACCCCACCCCCCCCCCCACCCCCCACCCACCCACGCCACCGGAAACCCTTCCCCACTCTGCGGCAACCACCCGACTTCCTCCATCATTTGAACTTGAGCTAAGAACTAAACAACAGATGCCCGTGTGTAGCTCTCACACTAGCGGGGTGTGTAGCGATCAATATTTTCCCATCATACGGTCATCACAAAGAAAATACCCTCCACCCGCCACAAATCCCGAAATACCCACATTTTGAATTGAAGGAGACCAATTAACCCGAACACTTATAGTGACCGTAAAACAAAGAACAAGAGTTGGAATGAACCGAAGTTTTACCAACTTAGAATTGAAGTCGGGTTTTAGAGCATTGTAGACAAACCTTGAATTTCGTGACATGCCATGATTTTGGAAGAGCAAAATGTGCTAACTTTGCTCCAAATTCTTCAAATTTTAGAACCGGCTTCAAGGAAAAGAGTTTCGCGGGGGGGTGGTGGAGGGGTGGGGGAGTTCGCGGGGGGACGGAGGGGTGGTGGAGGGGGTGGGGAGTTCGCGGGTTGAGGGAGGGGTGGGGGAGTTCGCGAGGTTGAGGGAGGGGTGGGGGGAGTTCGCAGGTGGAGGGAGGGGTGGGGGGGAGAGGTGGGGGAGTTCGCGAGGTTGAGGGAGGGGTGGTGGAGTTCGCGAGGTTGAGGGAGGGGTGGAGGAGTTCGCGGGTGGAGGGAGGGGTGGGGGAGAGGTGGGGGAGTTCGCAGGTGGAGGTACGGTAGGGGGTGGTGGAGGGGTGGAGGAGTTCGCGGGTTGAGGGAGGGGTGGTGGAGTTCGCGAGGTTGAGGGAGGGGTGGAGGAGTTCGCAGGTGGA
Source organism: Beta corolliflora (assembly GCA_947648045.1). Classification (NCBI taxonomy): domain Eukaryota; kingdom Viridiplantae; phylum Streptophyta; class Magnoliopsida; order Caryophyllales; family Amaranthaceae; genus Beta; species Beta corolliflora. The sequence goes on along the minus strand of CANSZD010001252.1, from coordinate 120,127 downwards.
GGGAGGGGTGGGGGAGTTCGCAGGTGGAGGGAGGGGTGGTGGAGGAGTGGGGGAGTTCACGGGTGGAGGGGAGGGGAGACGCGAGGGAGGTCGAGGGGGAGGGGGAGGGGCCGCGTTGGGCGCGGTGAGGGGGAGGGGGAACTCGCGTGGCCGCTGCAGGGAGGGAGGCGGGTGGGGTTGGGGTTGGGGTTGGGGTTGGGGTTGGGTGGGGGGGTGGGGTTGGGGGTGAGTGGGGGCCGGTGGGGTTGGGGTTGGGTGGGGTCAAGGGGTTGGGGTTGGGTGGGGGGTTGGTGGGGTTGGGGTTGGGTGGGGGACGGGTGGGGTTGGGGTTGGGTGGGGCGGGGGTGGGGGGGATTGGTGGGGGGGGGTTGGGTTAGGGTTAGTTAGTGTTTTTAAGATTAATTAGAGTTAATTAGGGTTAATTAGAGTTTAATTAGGGTTAATTAGAGTTAATATGCATGATTTGGACGGAAACCTAACGAAGTTGACGGAAACTTAACTAACAGGGGGCATTTCATGAATTTTTACCAAACCTCGAGGGCACCTCGTGAATATTTGAAAACGCGAAGTGCTGCGGTGAATATTAAGAAAACCTCGAGTGCACCCGTGAAAAATCCGTAATTAAAATGATATGGGACCAAAAAATTGAAAACTTATACACAAATCAAACCAATTTCATTTTCAGTCCATGGTTGTATGTATTTGTTTTGTCAAATTGTCACAGATTACTGTTTTCCAGTCGAACAAAATTTCTCAACTCCAATATAACATTACAGAGTTCAAACTCTTCACAACAATTAAGTAAAGGATGATTCAGTGCAACATAAATGTAGGAGATTAACTTTTACTTTCCCTGTCTTGAACATGGGAAATAAGCATATCTATATATATATATCTAAAACCCAAGGCAAAAACATGCCATGCTGCCACATGTACTCCCCCCCCACACAATTAAATGAGAAATATTAAACAATAAAAATGTGTGTTATAAGACTCGAACCCATGACCTCTCATTTGAGATACAAATGCACTAACCAACTACACTATTATCTCATATTGGTCATTATGGGAAAAAAAATATATTTAAAGACAAGATAATTTTCTATTTTTAAGACAATTAAATAGGGATGTTCAGAGTGCGGTCTGAACCGCACCAAACCGCAACCCAAACTATTTTTTCGCGGTTTGGGTTGGTTTGCGGTTTCGAAATTGCGGTTTGGGTTATGATTTCAAGCAAACCGCGGTTTGCGGTTTGGGTTGGGTTTTAATTTTTGTAAATCGAAACCGCACCGTAAACCGCAATTTTATATGATTTTTTTTTTAAATTTTTTTATCTATTTTAATTTTTTTTTAAATACACTTGACAAGGTGGCATACAAGTATACAACTGAAAAAAGAAGTTCGAGGTAAAGAACTTGGACACTTTTGATAAATTATTATTTATGTTTAATTATGAAGTCAACTTCATATTTATTTGGACTCTTTATATTTATTAACAATTTTTTTCTTACTCTTAGTTTACAAAATTAATGTCGCAGAGGAAAAAATGGTTAAACCGCAAACCAAACCGCACCCAACCGTTTCGTGCGGTTCGGTTTGGGTTGGTTTGGGCAAAAGTGCGGTGCGGTTTGGGTTGGGAAAATGTCAAACCGTATATTTGCGGTTTGGGATGGGTTACATGCCAAACCGCACCAACTCAAACCGCGAACACCCCTACAATTAAATACAAATGTATATATTAATACTCATTAAAACAATAAAAATGTGTGTTATAAGACTCGAACCCATGACCTCTCATTTGAGATACAAATGCACTAACCAACTACTCTATTATCTCATATTGGTATTTATGGGAAAAAAAAGAATATATTTAAAGACAAAATAATTTTCTATTTTTAAGACAATTAAATACAAATGTATATATTAATACTCATTAAGCTATTGTTAATAACAGCGTGTCCTACTTTTCAGCAATCTTATATTAAAAAAAGATCTTCAATTTTTTATAACCATTGTAATTAACACTACTACACCATTTCATTGCATCGGTTGTATTCTTACATATTAACCTACATCTAAAAAAAGATTGTATTATATTTTTTATAAGTAATTATATATTTATATATATGTACTCTCTTGAAGGCGAGGTTATATTGATGAATAATTCATATTATAATTTACTATGTAGAAAATTTAATAGGAACTGGAAGATCACTTCCTATGCACAATCCAATGCATATAACTCTTTTTTTTCCACTTTTCTGAAGTGTTCGATTCAAGACTTTAAATTCACATTGATAAATTATTAGGGGCATCGCCCGAGCCAACAACTAGTTTATAATGAAAAAACGGCAGACAAACAAAAAGAACAAAAAGAAATGGAATCAACATTGAAGGAGTCAATGGTAGAGATGTGATTTTCTAGTATTTTCTGGAGTAGACTAAGATCAGTTAATAAACTAAACTTCTAAATATTTTGCAGGCTCAGTCCACTTCTCGACTACAAGAACATAATGCGAAAAACCAAACTAAATACAAAAAAAAAAAAAACTTACCGGTGGTAGATTAATGGCGGAGACAGCCGGAACACGGTGGTCTAACTGAAGCCGTGAAGCGGCGAGGTGTATACTGTAGCAGAGAGACAGAGAGAAACAAGTGGGCTGGGTCGAAATTCGGTTGTGTGTATAATGTATTAGGGTAAAATTAGTTTATATATTTTATATTATTTTTTATATATTTATATGTAAAAAAATGCACCGGGTCTCTGGGTCGGGTCTGGGTCTAGAATTATCAGACCCGAACCCAGACCCGTTTTTAGACACTTAGACCCAGATTCGACCCGGACCCAATGGGTCTCAAAATTTTAGACCCAGACCCTTAAAAATGAGTCGGGTCCAACCGGGTCTGGGTCGGGTCCTGGACCCATGCCCATCCCTGCCGGCTGCCCCGCCCAATTGATATCCCTAGCAATAAGTATCAATCAAGTACCCTTTTTTGGTCTATATAATATATGTACATTGAAGAAACAAGAACTCTTTTATGAGACGAAGTGAATAAAATAAGTTCCAATAGCTAGATAAGGGTTAGTAAAGTCAGCTAAAGCTAATCAGGTACAACAAAGTGTAAAAAGTTTAGATTAATTCAAATTAACTAAATTTAGACAAGGAGAATGCACTATTTATATATGAGTATATGACAAATAGATGCCATCGATCATATGTTTAAAATATAAGTATAGAATATGTAATTCAACTTAAACTCATATGTCTATTGGAAATTTGATTAGTTGGATCAAACTGCCTACGGGTAACATGTTACATATCAAAGTATGGTGGTCTATTTAGCAATACTAGTTGAAAAGGAGATGAAGTTGATAAGTTAGTTGAAACTGATAAGTTAGCTAATTAGGTTAACTGTTTGGCAAAATTAGTTGCTGAAGTCGAAAATTAGTTGTTATTAAATTTATCAATTTAAGTCATTTTAACCATGGTGCTTTCAAAACGCTAATACTTCCTCCGTTTCGAATTAGTTGTGACACTTTCACTTTTTACGCATGCCAATGCAAAAACTTTGAGGACATATATCTCTAATTTTGTATCTGTAAAAATAATAAAAAATACATATTAAAAAAATACGTATTAAGACGAATCTAATAAGATCTCACATGACTATATTTGTATTCACGTATAAATCACAAACGATGGTCAAAGTGAAATTTGTGAATAGTGTAAAATGTCAAAGTATCACATTTAATTTGAAACGGATGAAGTAATTATTTTAGCACCTACAATATTCTAGCACCTTATCATCTAAGGTACTTAAAATGCTTCCGAGACCTAAACGGCTAAACCGGTATGTGATTAGTGTAGATTGTAGAACCAGATATAGAGGACAAATCAGAAGAAAATGGAGAGGGAAAAGCCACCTGTCGTCGTCTGTCCCATAAAGTTCGACCAAGCTTTTAAGAAACCAAAAGATGGAGATCCCTAAAAGTTTAAACCATTACAAAACCTTAAAATTTAGAGTTGGTATTGGGATTTACGAATCTAATTTTATAGTGTATCACCATGGAATTCGTGGCACCATTGATGTCCGCACGTAGAACGGTTGAAGAGTGTAAGAGTGCAGACTGAAGACTGTGTGAGATGATGCTGACACTCCGTTAATTTTACATGTTTAAAATTTTTGCAACTTGTTATCTTCTTCATTGTTTCTCCCACTTTCTTAGCAGGTAATTATTTAAGGCTCAGTCAGTGTGAATGTGTGATATTGAAAATTTCTTCCAATTTTTATTGAGTTTTTTTGCTTGCAAATTGCAATGAATTGACTTGTACTTACTTCATCAGAATTTTTTGTAATTATAAAATCCCAGTAAACCCATTTTTTTTTGAGGGTTTCACATAATGGGTGCTGTTTCTTATTAGTGGATTATTGTCATTTTCTTCGAACTTTTCAGCTTTTAACTTTGATGGTAGGCCTAAATTAGTTATTAATTTTGAGTTTATTTGTTTATGCATTAGAATTTTGTGCAAATGGATTGATGCCACTTTTGTTACTATTAATTAACAAGTATAATGTGAAACCCACAGAAGTTTGAATGATTCAGATACTTGGAATGTCCAGATTATTAATTACCATTGTTGTATTTCTTCTTATTTATATAGTTCCTGAAGAGGGAAAGATAAAATTCAGCAACCTTTTTGCTAGTTTAGGAGAAAATTATATTTTTCTTGAATGTGGGTGTTAGTTGGGAAGCACCAAAAGTGTTCATTATATAGTCATGAATTTCAGGATATCAGTCAATCTTCTGCTCATAATCTTGCACTTCAGGATTATATCAGCAGAAACAAATTATGGGGATTGTGAGTTGCTTTAAATCATGTTGCCTCGTTTTAATTTCTTTTTCTTCTTTTAAATATGCTTGTAATCTTTAATGTAGCTTCAGTGCAGTTTGGATCATTATCTTAAAGTTTCGATCCGAGACTTTTTCTTATGTTTCCATGATACTAGTTGAGCTGCTTCATGTTTAGCTTTAGATTAAGGATTATTCTTGTAGAAGCTTCACGCTTTCATAATTTTCTCTGATGATGAAATACTAGATTTCTAAAACCTTTAATATCTATGTAGGAAACTGCCTTTAGTTGACAATCTCAAACAGGTCCTTAGTGTTCTGGGTATGTCTAGGTTCTAATTGATGATCATTCATATAGGTTCGGCAATGCATGTGTGATCAAGAATTATTAACCCATATTTTCTTTTTTCCGAGTTTGAGCAATGTCATTTTGTTTTATAATGTGTTTGATCTTGGCCAAGGAAGCTGTCAAGAGATAATGATTCCACTTTATTTTCATGCTTCTTTTATGAAAAAAAAATAAAACTGGAAGAAAATCTTCTCTTTTTTTAATTATGGGAGTCCATATCTCTTGGTGTGTTAGTTTCTTTTCATTTGAGAGACTTGTCCCAATGTTTATAGAGTTGCATCCTCGCTTAGAGAAAATCAGACCAGTTCCTAGTTACCAAGTTTGGAGGGATTGAGATCTATGTCTGTTTTGCAGCGTGAACTATCTTACCCGTAGATTGATAGATAGATAGACAGATTGATATAGAGAGAAAGGGAGGGAGGGAGGGAGGGAGGGAGAGAGGGGGGGAGAGAGAGAGAGAGATAGAGAGAGAGAGGGAGGGGCCTAGAATAGAGCAGGTCATATGGCACAAGACCGGGGGGGGAGCTGATAATAACTCAATAAGATCACATCAATTACTAAAAAATATTGATGCATTGAAGAAGATTTCCTGGGGCACAAGACCGGGGGGGGAAGCTGATAATAATTTAATAAGATCACATCAATTACTAAAAAATGTTGATGCATTGAAGAAGATTTTTTTGGAAATGGATACAATTTCTAATTTGGAAGAAGTTATTTGAACTGTATTTGCCCTTGTGCTCTTCAACTTCTAAAATCTTTATAAGGAAAATCACTTTTAACTAATATTTCATTTCACTTCTATATATCTGGTTATTGGGTTTTTACTGACTATGCTTGATTATTATTCATCAGGAGGTTTATTTCAAAATCAGCCTTATACTATTGTTAACTCATTTTATCCATTGCCTCCTTCACCAACAATTTTTATCTGAAATCTGTATTAGTTAGTTATATAACTACTCCTAAAAAGAAATAATATGAGTGTTAATCAATGCTTTCTGTAGAGAAAAGAAAAAGACACCTAAGGTTTATGTAAGAACTAAGAAATACCTGGCTCAATTAATTGAGAAGCAGTTCTTGCAACCATTTTGGTGGCTGCTTATACACTCATAGTTCGTGGGTGTCATAGCAAAAACAAATACCAGCAGGGAAATTTGTTATATGATGGCTCTCCATAGTAGGTATACAAATTAGCTCTACAGGAAAAGCCTTTTGGTACTTTCAGAAATAAAGGTCTTCTTGTATGTGTGGTTTCATTGAACTTTTTGCTTGCCTGTAGAAGTCATCATATTTTCCTATGCTGTTAAACCCTGTCTAAAGCTTTTCAAACTCCTTCCTTATTGCACTTTTCTTCCTTCTACGATTATAATTTCCTTGTATACACGGTGTAAATACACCTACCTTTCAATTTTTTTGTAATGAGGCCAACTTTTTTCTTTCTTTTAATAATGTCAAGTTCACTCTTTTTTTTTTTTTTTTTTTTTTGGTAAACAAAGCAATTCATTCCTTACGTAATAATGTTGAAAATATTACAATCCGATATCAAGTGTTCCATACAATAACTAGGAGGGGTGGGTAGTTCATTCACTCATTTTAACTCGTTGCAAGTGGCATATCCTTATCAATCAGGTGTCAGGTCTACACTGATATGTAGCCATTCTACATTCCCCGACCGCAGTTAAGGGGTTTTTGCACATATTTGTCATTCTAGATCTCAAGGTATAGTTACATGTCTTCCAGACTGTATAATGTCACTTTGGCGTAAGCAGAATGCTGGAAGAGGAGACAATAGTGAGTCAACTATGAATCATGCTATGCCAACATGTTTTCCTTTAGTTTCAGACTGTCAGGTAGATCCTTATCTTTACAGGAGGCTATTTCCTGTTCATAGGGAGTTCTGTGTCTTTCACCGTGTTGGAGTGTTATGAATACTTTTTCTGGGCATTGGAGGAGCCGAGGATAAGAATATGTTGTGGTTAACCTATAGTGTTTACGATTGAATTGGGTGTGCGGTTGTGCGCGTCTTCTTCAGAGCACTTCATTGAGTGATTTGCTTTAGGATAGATTACATATCTTGCGTCTCTCTGGGCTATGGCTGCTGAGACTTATAATAGCTACTTGTTGAGGAAAAATAAAGGAACTGGGTTAATCTGTAATCTGTGCTTGCTTATAAAGAAGAAAACTAGGAAATATCTTGGCTAATTTTTGTGTGATGGTTGATATCAGTAAGTTAAGTTTGCAGACCTTCCATGTTTGGAATCTGGCTCTTGTCAAATCCAACTCTAGGCTACAGACTTTAAAGGAGGGGTTGTAGGCTATGGAGGCCCTCCTTACTGCTTAGTATTTTCAGAAGAAGAAAATGTTTATGATCTTGATTCATCTGTTGTCCGCATATTTCCTTCTCAAAAAGAATTGACTTAAGTTTTTTTCTGATTGAGTTTTACTGATGCAGTGGCTTTGTTGGAACGTCTCAAAACACAATGGCAAAACACGCCACCCAACTGGGTCAGGCATGATCCATGTGGTAGAAGATGGGATGGCATTTTCTGCAGTGGCCCGCGTGTGACTGCTATGTTAGTATGCTGATAAAGTGTTCTACGACTTGTAGCAATCAGTCATTTTCATTCAATATCTGGATAAACACTAGTTTTTTCAACTAAGCTTCTTCACTTTACATTGCAGCTTATTATCAGGCATAAATCTGATAGGTGTACTGCCGGAAGAAATCGTGTTATTCTCTGAGCTGAAGAAGCTGTAAGTAGTACTAAGAAAAGTTGCTACTGCCACCAAGCTCATCCTTGTGTCTTATAGAAAACTCCTAAGAAATTCTCGAGGCGTGTCTTGATTTTATCATATATATCCACTATAAGCTATTTAGAGATCTTCAATACGTATGAGCTAAAATACTTGGCAAAATGCAAGTATGCAACATCTTTTGTGAATAAGAAGAGAGGGATTTGTGGCTTATAATAGCTAGGTTGAAATATTCAGAAACAACCTGACATATTCTCTGGAATTTATATGATTGAACATTGTAAAGTGCTTGATTATCATATAATATCCTAATTGATGAAACCTTAAGTTATTCACTTGATCAAAGTTTTGTTGCTTTCATTTAAAAATCAATTAAGCTGCAATGGAAGTGTCATATACCATATACTGTCTAGTACTCTAGCAAACATTATTGTTTTAAGATTTGCTAATTCAAGGCTCGATACTGTGGCCAATATTATAAAGACACATGGTGCTGCAATACAAGCATAAATGCATAATTTCCCTCATGAACTCCATGATCTATCCCCCATCCATCCCTGTTCATCTCCCTGTACAGTGTCAATATCTGCTTTATGATTAGTGCTTTCTGTATGTAGAGATCTATCAGACAACAAAGGGTTGCATGGCCCACTTCCATTGAATTTTGGCAGGCTGAAGAATCTAGCACGGCTGTAAGAAACTCCTTCTTTCTAACACCGCAACAGTTAGTTTGACAGAATTAACCTCACTGTGTTTTCTTATTGAAGTGTTCTTTCAGGCTGTAATTTCTCTGGCCCAATTCCTGAATCGATTGGATCTCTCCTCCAACTTGAGAGATTGTAAGGATTTCCTCTGTTCTTTTTTCTGTCTTCTCTTATAATTTTCTCTATTATCCCTCCAATCTCTCTGTCTCTCTTAGGAGGAGGCAGTTTTTCTCCCGGCACTTCTGTCATGGAAAATTGAGCTGTATGGCTATCATTGATCTCTAAATTGTTCCCCTCAATGGGTGTTAGCTTCATTCCCCATATGTTGGCTATCCTACTGCTGAGCATCAAAATCTATAAGCAGTGTCAGCCAGTTCACCATCATTACTTTTCTTCTGACTCAGGTTCTGTGATATCTCTAGGTTTCTCAATTCAAATAACTTCAGTGGACCGATACCACATTCCATTGGTTATCTTGCAAAACTCGAATGGCTTGATCTAACTGAGAACCAGCTGGATGGAAATTTACCAGTTTCCAACAAAACTATGCCTGGCCTGGATGACCTGTCTAAAGTCGAGCACTTGTATGACTCGTTGGTACAGAGTATTCTGATACTTCCTTTCCATCTTACTGAAGATTAAACAATAACACTGTTTTCATTTCATGCAGTCATCTTGGACAGAACAAGCTCTCTGGCGAAATCCCACTTGGACTTTTCCGTTCAAATATGTTTTTGAGGCATCTGTAAGATTTTTCAAGTAATTATTAGGAGAATGTACTGTTTGTGGACTGATGATAATTGAGGAAGATCACAAAACTAGAATGAAAAACAGTTACATCCATTTGAAATGATATTCCCTCCCTTATGTTATGCTGATCAACAAAGTAATACCTTTGGTGGCTTCACAGATCATTCATTTCTATGGATTGGAACGTGTGATAGGTCTACACAAAAATTCATCTGAACTCAAGTTGTGCTCTTGCTGAAGACAAAGTCTACAGCAAGGGACTACTATGAACCTCAGTGAAATTCTTATTCAACAGCAGTAGAAATTCTTGCAATTAAGCTAACCTTTCAGCCTCCACCTTGCCTTTCTTGCCTTTTTTTTTTTAAATAATTAGTTGAGGTCCATTAACTCCGCCTGTGAGTGTCTGTGTGACATTCACTGCCGGTCTCAAGCCCGGATAAAGGAGGAGAGTTGCGGTAGGTTTGGGGCGGCCAGCATAAAACATAGTCCCATATCATGACATGAATCGACAAATGAAAAACGTGGGGGCGTCCCCTACTCAGCGACGCGCTGCACTTCATAGACCCGGGTGTAGTGATAAGTATGCAAGGGTTGCTAGGTCGTCGCCCGGAAGCGGCGCGCCATCCCGGCGCCCGGGGGTGGTGTCAAATATGCAAGGGTTCCCGCATCAGGGACGGGTGCGGGTAAAGAAGTTAGTCCAGGGTAGTGGTAGTGGTAGGGGTAGTAGGTTGCGCTTTGGAACATGGAACATTGGCTCTTTGACGGGAAGATCGGCGGAGGTGGTGGAGGTTATGAGGAGGCGAAAGATTCACATAATGTGCCTTCAAGAGACTAAGTGGGTTGGTGGAAAAGCAAGAGAACTAGCCCCGTGGGGTTATAAGCTTTGGTACTCCGGAAAGGATAAGCGTAGGAATGGAGTAGGCATCATTATTGATAAGGAATATATTGATGATGTGGTGGAAGTTTCGAGGAAGAGTGACCGCATTATGAGTATCAGGCTAGTATTAGGGAGTAATGCGGTGACTATCATAAGCGCATATGCGCCGCAAGTAGGATTGGAAGCATTTATTAAACAACAATTTTGGGAGGATTTGGAGGAGGTTGTGCAACGAGTGCCTATTAATGAAAAATTGATCATTGGTGGGGATCTTAACGGACATGTGGGCACTAGTCGAGTTGGCTTTGAGAGCATTCATGGAGGTTTTGGGTATGGGGAGAGAAATGAAGCTGGAAGTGATATCTTGGATTTCGCATTAGCCTATGGTCTTAGTATTATGAACACTTGGTTTGAGAAAAGAGAATCTCACCTTGTGACGTATAGGAGTGGAAGTAACGCGAGTCAGATTGACCTCTTTTTAGTAAGGAATGGTTGGCGGAAGAGTTATACAAACCGCAAGGTGATCGCGGGTGAGCGCGACCACCCAACATAGACTAGTCGTGCTTCGATTTCGGGGTAGGGAGTCTTTAAGAAAGCGAAAACCCAATGTGGAGCCGCGAATCAAGTGGTGGAAGCTCCAAGGGGAGCACAAAGAGAACTTCTTAGCTAAGATGGCTAATAAAGATATTTGGGCTTGTAACACGGAAATGGATGTAGATTCGATTTGGACAAAGATAGAACTTGGTATAAAGGAAGTGGCGAAAGAGGCCCTTGGAGAATCTAAAGGAACTGTACCATCAAGTAAGGACACATCTTGGTGGAACGAGGAGGTGAGACAAGCGATAAAAAACAAACGAAAGAAAGTTATAAACTTTTGGGAAAAGATAACGACGATGTGAACTATGAGAAGTACAAAGAGGCGAGAAAAGAAGCCAAGAAGGCAAGACGGGAAGCTAAAGCACGGGTAAACAAAGAGCTTTATGCAAGATTGGATACGACGGAAAGGTGAAAAAGACATTTATAGAATTGCGCGTATGAGGGACAAGAAGACAAGAGACATAAGAAAGGTAAAATGTGTCGAGGGTGTGGACCAAAGAGTGCTTGTGGAGGATGAAGAGATAAAGGATAGGTGGAGGTCGTACTTTGATACCTTGTTCAACGGTGATAAAGCACAAGACATCGGGGATGTACACATTCCGCCAAGTATGTTAAATCGAGAGTTTATGAGGAGGATTCAAAAGGGAGAAGTCGTTGCGGCATTAAAAAAGATGGGATTGAAGAAAGCTACGGGGCCGGATGGCATACCTATCGAAGTTTGGAGGTGTTTAGGGGGAGAGGAATCGAATGGCCGACAACATTCTTCAACATGATTTGGAGACACAACAAAATGCCATTAGAATGGAGGAAGAGTACTTTGATTCCTTTGTATAAGAACAAAGGCGATGTACAAGATTGTACTCAACTACCGAGGAATCAAACTAATGAGTCATACGATGAAACTGCGGGAAAGGGTGATTGAGCAAAGACTTAGGAAACATGTGAAGATATCGGAGAACCAATTTGGATTTATGCCTGGAAGATCGACTATAGAGGCCATCCACCTCTTAAGACAAACAATGGAACATTACCGTGATAGGAAGAAGGATCTACATATGGTTTTCATTGATTTGGAGAAGGCATATGATAGAGTACCAAGAGAAATACTTTGGTGGGCGTTGGCGAGGAAAGGTGTTCCACAAAAATATATAGATATCATCAAGGATATGTATGAGGGGGCAACTACGAGTGTGCGGACTACGGTGGGGAGGACGAGAAGAGTTTCCTATTACGATCGGAGTGCATCAAGGTTCCGCACTTAGTCCCTTTCTCTTTGCCCTAGTCATGGACCGAACTAACGAGGTCAATTCAAGATGATATACCATGGTGTATGATGTTTGCGGATGATATTGTGTTGATTGATGAAACAAAGGAAGGTATTGAGAGAAAGTTGGAATTGTGGAGACATACATTAGAAGCCCTGGGTTTTAGATTGAGCGAAGTAAGACGGAGTATATGGAGTGCAAGTTCGGTGGGGTTACAAGCGAGGCGAGGGCGGTCACTTTGGATAGCAAAGTGGTTCAAGGATCGAACGTCTTCCGTTACCTAGGATCCATTCTCCAAAAGGATGGAGAACCTGGATGGAGACGTGGCTCATAGAATTAACGCGGGTTGGTTAAAGTGGAAAAGCGCCACTTGGATTCCTTTGTGATTCCGGTATTCCCCAAAGCTTGAAGGGAAAGTTCTACCGTACGGCAATAGGGCCTTTGTTATATGGCACCGAATGTTGGGCGGTGAAACAATGCCACGTCCATAAGATGAACGTGGCGGAGATGCGTATGTTGCGGTGGATGTGTGGCCACACAAGGAAAGACCGATTAAGAAATGAAGTGATCCGGGAAAAAGTTGGAGTTGCATCCATTGAAGAAAAGATGAGGGAGAATCGGTTAAGATGGTTTGGTCATGTGAAAAGGAGATCAGGTGATGCACCGGTGAGAAGAATTGAAGAGTGGAGGAGTAACCAAGTTGTAAGGGGTAGGGGAAGACCTAAGATGACTTGGATGAAGGTAATTGAAAGTGATATGAGGTTACTTGGGATTGAGGAGAGCATGACGTTGGATGGAAGTGAGTGGAGGGCGGTATCCATGTGGAGGAAGGGGTGTGATTTCCGCATTTATTTGTTTTTCTCAATTGTGTTGGTATTAAAACCTTTTGTTGAAAACCTCTTTTAAAACTTGTTGGTGTAAACCTTGCTTTAAAAAAAAAAAAAAAAAAAAAACCTTTTTATCACTCTTGGCGATGCCATCTCCTTTGGTGACGGTTTCAGTTGACGATTCATGTTAGCCGACCCCAAATCACTTTGGGAATAAGGCTTAGTTGTTGTTGTTGTTTGTAATTAGTTGAGGTCCATTCCAGAATCCAGACTGAAATTTTAAGCAGGTCAATTTAACAAACAGCAAAGAGATCTAAAGTTAATCTACATCAACATAACTCTCTAAGCTAGCATCATTGAACTAAATCAACTAAATTGTTCAACTATTCAACCTAACATGATGTTTGTTTTTTTTTTTTTCTTTTACAATGCAATTATGTACTCGAGCTCGATGATCTACTATATGATTTTGCAGTATTTTAAATGACAACCTGCTGAATGGAAATATTCCAGAAACATTAGGACTTGTGGAGGCTCTAGAAGTCATGTGAGTATAATATCTTTGAAATATATCATGGTGAAGTGAATTTTGCTAAACCATTAACCATTTGCAACCTGATTGCAGACGCTTGGACAGGAACTCACTTAGTGGCTTGGTTCCGCGGAGTTTGAAATTTCTCATAAACGTGAGTGAGCTGTAAGTAGACCATCCAATATAAACTCACCTACTTTATTGTAAGCTATAGTTGAAAATTCCATTGTACTTTGGTAATGTGCCAACGCTGATGTCTTTCCAGCTACTTATCAAACAACAACTTGAGTGGTCCAATCCCTAATCTTTCTGGAATGAATCGCCTTACATATATGTGAGTATCTCGTTTTCCATGTTATGATTTATGCGATGGAGCATACCATCATGCAGTTACTCTGATATAAAAATGATCCTGATTGTGACTTTCTATTCTTCATGTAATTCATGTAATTGATGTGCAATTACAGATCTTTCTAATGAATTTACTTTGCCAATCCCTTGTTTCGCAGAGATCTTAGTAATAATAATTTTGACGCGTCAACTATTCCTCTGTGGTTCACCACTTTTCCATATTTAACTACAATGTAAGTTTCTTGCCATCATGTTTTGTACCCCATCCAAACACTAGAAACAATGAAAATAAATTGAGAGGACATTACCAAAGATATAAAGTATAAACTTGCGAAACACACTGACAAGTGAATATGGGAAACATAATGATTCTGTTAGCTTGTGAAATGCAACATACAAACTTTGTTACTGGGACAGGATAGTTTGAGTCTATCTTGTCAGTAATGCAATTACTTAGACTTCTTTTTCCAGGGAAAATACCTTGGTGCCAAATTTGGAAATAGGAGAATGTGTGGTATAATTTAAAATATCTTAATGGATTTAGATTTTGGGTTTGAAGACCAAACAGAGAAGGATCAGTTTTATACAAGAATTATAAATAAAATAGGGTTGATGGGTTTTATATGAATTTGCACTTGAACCTTTTCTTGTTATTTTAGTTTGAAGAAATTAAGATTATGAGCAGCAAAGAGAATTGGGCGGGTTTTTCATCAGGAATTATTGAACAGGCTTGTAATCTAGGTCTTTGAAATTGTCAGTCTAGGGACGAAAATACTTTCCACTGCAGAGGCTTCTTCTGCAGATTCCAAATTCGTCTTTTTTTGTTTCTTCTGGTAGAATGTCTACCGCTGCTTCTTAATGTAATGACTGCCAAGATTTTTTCCCTGTGTCATAAAGCTACATGAATACCATGACCATAGGTGTAGCATGTATTTTACATGACATTAATATTACTGTCTCGGCTTTCCATTTAACCTAATATATTGATAGTTCCCTCACAGAAGGATGGAAAATACTAGCTTAATCGGCCAAGTACCGGTAGCATTGTTCAACCAATCCAATCTGCAAACCGTGTATGATTTCTCTTGTCATTTAATCACCTTCTGCTTCTTTTTGTGACGTTACTCCATGTCTCAAAAAATGCATATGAACTTGCCAACAAAGTGATCATAATATATGATACTTATAAATCTGGGCTTGTGGCAATAGGTCACTTAGAAACAATAGGCTCAATGGCACTGTTGATATTGGGACCAGACTTGGCAGCAATCTCCACTGTATAGATTTGCGAAATAATTTCATTGATGAATTTATTTCAGAAGACTTCAGTCATAGGACTCACAACATTCTGTAAGAATTCTAGTTCTTCTGTATAATGCTTTTGGTCTGTCTTAGAATGTTGGTATCTATAATCATTTTTTTGCTGAAATGAGTTCAAAACTTGTGTAATTTGTGGCAGACTCGATGATAATCCGTTCTGCGACAGGCCAGAAGCAAAAGAAATCTGCATGAATGTCAAACCATTAGATAATTCAAAGTTTATACCCGAAGTTCCTTGTGTTTCTCTATCTTGCTTTAGAGACTTTACAGGATCGGATTGTAGACATCCCTATCTCGGTCGCCTGTCCTTTGTATCATTTAACTTTTCAAATCTGGAGAAATTGACCTACTACAACTTTTTGGATGACAATCTAAAGACTACTATTAACAAAAAGTCCATCCTTGTAACAAAAATATGTTTGGCTAGTTCTATGGTAGAAACTAAAAATGGTTATCTTGTGTTGGAAATAGCATATTTCCCTCCTACTGGCATTCATTTTGATCGAACAGTGATTTCGAGAATTGGGAATATCCTGAACGAGCATATTTTTGAAACACCATATGGGCCTTATCACTTCCTTCCGGATCCTTACAATTTTTCAGGTGATTTTAAGTTTATCTCATAAAGTAGTATATTTATATGGAAAATTTGCCAAAAAAAACCTTTTAGAAGTTTAATTTTTGGCAAATTTTCCTATTTATATTAAAGGTTTTTGCAATTTTTAGTTTATTTTATCTAATATATTCCCCTTCTTACTTCTCATGCAAAATGGACACCAGAAGAAAGAAGCCTTCATATCTCTCTCATTATTGGGCTCTGTACATCCGGATTTGTGCTTATTGTGCTAATGATTTTTGCCGGATTATATGCCTATTGTCAAAGAAAGATAGCTCGAAAAGTGTCTAGATTAAACAATCCTTTTGGTAAGATTGGTAGTCAATGCTGAGTTAATCTTATTTGGTATTAGTTTACTTTGCTTGTATCTTTAAGATTAGTTGTTGACTCTTATTTTGCAAGTGCAGCATCCTGGAGTCATGGTGACCTTCCTCAATTGAATGGAATTAGATGCTTCTCATTAGAAGATGCCAAACAGTGTACCAATAACTTTGCACACTTAAATGAGATTGGAGTTGGAGGTTATGGGAAGGTAAGTTCCTGATCTTCTATTTCAGAATATACTCAAAGAATGGATTGGCTCAACTCATCACTTGGATTGTTGATTTTCATAGATTTTCCCCATGGGTTATCTGGATTCACAGCAAAGTAGGACCTTTTATGATCTTTGCTGAAGTCAGAACTGGAAAATTAGAACTTGGACCTTTTCAATTCACAGTCTACTCACAACTCTTGTTGTAACATTGTAAACTTTTTTCAAAAAAGTATGCCATGAATGACATGGAATGCATTATCATTTTCAAGTAACAAAATTATACTAGCACTTGGATTTGCTAATACCCTAATATATACTCCACATATGTTTCAAAAATTGTTAACTTTAATATTGTAATTTTCTATAAAAAAATATATACCATGAATGACATGGGATGCTCTATCATTGCCCAACTAACGCGAAAATACTCTCTCTTGGTTCTGCTCATAGGCACATAGCCTAATGTATGCGTATGTATGTTTCACAAACTGCTGACTTATTCACTGTAGGAATTTGCAATAAACTATTTTAGGCCTTATCCTTATAGCTAGCTTGACGAATAAGTTACTAAGTTAATTAGGGAATGACTATAAATAGAGCAAATCAGGAAAGGAAAGCCATGTTGAATATTGTGGTGTTCTGTTTAACTTTTAAGAGTTAATTGCGAGAGAATCAAGCCTCTCAAAAGCTTGAATATCCTTTATTATTGTTGTTTTCCAGTTATTTATTAATCTTCTTCACTTATTCCGTATTTCCTTGCTAAAATCTGTCCTAAGCTAAGCTAGTTCTTAGCAGAATTCCATGTTCCCTAAAGTCATCAACTCCACATTATGACCTTGTCAGCAGTCTTGTAACTTCAATACTTTCTAAATATTTTATTTATATTTTCTTGAAGTTTCCTTTTATGATGATTTGACCCTTTGTTGTTTGTAGTTTTGTACAGAATGATATGCCGCTTTTTTTTTTTTTTTTTAATATACCATTTCTTCTGGGCTAGCATTAGCTATCTGATGTTATTTTGATCTTCTTAATTATATCCTATCAGCACAACTCGCACTCTCTAAGGCTTTTTTGTTGAAACTTTTGGATCAGGTTTATAAGGGAAAACTTGACAATGGACAATTAGTTGCAATCAAAAAAGCTCAGAAAGGCTCATTGCAGGGTGCCTTTGAGTTCAAAACTGAGATTGAGCTTTTATCAAGGGTTCACCACAAAAACATTGTCAATTTAGTTGGCTTCTGTTATGATAAAGGAGAACAGATGCTGATTTATGAATATGTCCCAAATGGCAGCCTAAGGGCAAGTCTTTCAGGTACTCCTTCAGTTTTTTGCTTATCTTTCAAATGCTCAGGCTAAGATATAATGCTGATAGACAAGAATTTAACACTAGTTCTTACTCATCATTTATATAGCAATTAAATGACAATGTTTCTCATAGTATGAATATATAGTTGAAGCCTCTCAATCCTGCTAGCTGAAATTACTGGTTCAACCATCTTGACTGGATGCCCAGCTTCTTTTTTAGGAGCACCAAACGTGCTGAACATACTTTTTTGTTAATAAACTTATGAACTACTCAACAACAACTCCTATCTAGAAATACACAACCTTCATTCAGCAAAAAAAAGAAGAAAAAGAAATACACAACCTTCTTGATACATTCATTACCCGCTATTGGTTTATAATCCACTAGACATCTTATACATGTAGCCATCAAATCTCAGTTCTGTAGTTCAAAGACTTCTACTGCAATCTGGCATTCTAATTCTTCAGCCGAGTATGACCTTCCTCAATGCCTAGCTATGATCTCCAACAACCTACTCATTTACCAACTGCAAAATACTCCCTCCATTTAACTAATCCGTCCTGAGTCCGCTTAAACTAAACTTCCTTAAATCATATAGTACTTGTCATTTTAACACACTAATGCAATATTACTTCACTTTTTAAATCCAATGCATATGCATAATCATGGTAAAAGACACTCATATAGAAATGGAGAGAGTAGCAATAAAATTATTCTCCATCTAGACTAATTAGTCCACTTAACTAAACTTTCTTAAAAAATTATTGTACCTTTTTACTTGTCACTATAATTTACTAATGCAATATCACTTCAGTTTTGAATTCCAATGCTTAAGCATAAACATGGTAGAAGACACTTTTTTAGGATTGGTGGGAGTATCAAGCTTTGAAACTTAATGAAACATTTGATGATAAAGAAACTCTTCTCTTCGAATGCATACATCTCAATAATACAATTATATCATCTTAGATTTTACCTTACCCATTTCTGCTTGAACATATCATGAAGAACCTGTCACTGGATCTCAGTGACGGAGTGATTCAAGAAATCATATATATTGTCAAACCAGTTGGCTAAAAAATTTCTCTTACCTACTCTTTTTAGGCTCCAAAATGGCTTCTGGTCAAATGCTTATCATAGGATAAAACTAGGGACCAACTTTTTTCTTAATTATAGCATTCAATCTTGTTATATTTAAAAGACTAGTCAATGCAATGGGATGTCTCATCTATCCACTCCCAGGTCCAACGAGACAGCTCCTTGTTTCCAGGTATTGGGCGGACATTGGGATTGTGATTAGGTGCTGTATGTGACCACTTCATTGTGGATGCTATTACCATAATTTTGAATTTATTCTATCTTAGATGGAGGTACTAATTAATTACTGATGAGTTGCAACAGGGAGATCTGGAGTGAGATTGAAGTGGACGAGGAGATTAAAGGTTTCCCTTGGGGCAGCCAGAGGTCTGGCGTATATGCATGAGTTTGCTGAGCCACCCATCATACACAGGGATATTAAATCAGAAAATATACTTCTTGATGGTCATTTGAATGCCAAAGTGGGCGATTTTGGTTTGTCCAAGCCTTTTAGTAATGATCGAGATCATCTTACTTCTTGTATTAAGGGAACAATGGTTAGTCATCTTGCCTACACTTGAATGTTTTGTTCAGATTTCAATTCAGAAGAGGGGGAGGGGGATGGAAATGGTAAAGGGAGAAAGGGTGGACCTGTGGATGGTTCGGGCCCCTCTTCCTCTCTCAAAAGGTTTTGAAATGAGACTTGTCATGGTTTTATCACTCCATACACATATGGTGCAGTAGCAGAATTACTTTTCTGCACTGATGGCCAAAGAATCCAGTTAATCCCTTTCAGAATCTGTTTATATATGCAAGTAGTTTGCCTCCCAACAATTTGTACTGCACCTTTTTCTATCATCTGACTTTCTTGTATCCTCCTCTTCCAGGGGTACTTTGATCCTGAATACTTAATCACCCAACAGCTAACTGAAAAGAGTGACGTCTATAGCTTTGGAGTGGTGATGTTGGAGTTGGTAAGTGGAAGATTACCCATAGAGAACAAGAAGGTGTACATTGTAAGAGAGGTTAAGGCCACTATGAACGAGACAGGGTACATTTACAACCTTGTAGACCCTGAAATTCGTTCTGGCAATCTAATTGGCGTGGAAGAATTCGTAGAATTGGCACTGAAGTGTGTTGAGGACTCAGGACACAAGCGGCCTTCAATGGGAGAAGTGGTGAAAGAATTAGAGAGTATTATTCAGGCAGGTAAAAAAAACCTGAAAGCTGTTTTAAGTTCTTATGAAGGAACAAGCGAAGGCAGTACAAGTTACAGCACCAGCTGCCTCTCTGAAAGCAGAGGAAGTGTCCGTTGTTAAGATGAGAGCTTGTTTGTGAATATGTGATGTTTGAGACCTTTTCAGCTTGACTATGGCATATCTTTTTATTTGGGCTTGGCTTGTTCTTTTGGCTTATTTTTTTGCGCGGCGTTTGCCACTGAATTTAATCACTTGGAATGTACTTGGAGAGCATTATCTTACATGTATGAAGTATGATAAACTGGTTGTAATGTGGGACGGTGGATAATATGAATTTATTTCTTTTCAAGATTAACTTCCAGAGATGATAGAAACGAACCGGATTAGATGAACTTCCTCTATTTATTCAATAGAACCACTGTTTGGTTGTAGCTTGTAGACTGTTCTCAATATTAAGAGTACTCATTTGTGAATGTCCTTATGTTGTTACCAGTGCTTGAACTTGGTTTTCTTCACCTAAAAATATCAATCACAAGTAATACAAGTTTTGTTCATAGCCTATAAGCTCATATAAGTTTCAACAAAGTCTACTAGTAAAAGATAAGCTCAGATTAAGTCCAAACAAGTTTAGGTAAGCAAATCTTTCTAATGTGGTGCATGATTTAGCTTTGGATGGCTTAACATATCTCTCATTGCCCAAAAGCAACAAAAGCAGACAACCCTTAATAAATTCTATTATTGCTCATCTGCTTCGATCAACGGACTTTCCTTAATCGTCCTAGCCGTAATATAGTTGTACATTCTATTTGGGTGTCAAAAAATGTTGTCTGCCTATTTCATTTTTATCAATTTGGTTAGACTAAATTATCCTCAATTTTTCCACAAACTTTTCAAAATACCCCTACATTTCTTCCAAAATTGTGTCTTATTTATTACTTTATAAATTACAATAATATTTATTGCTTTTAAATAGTTCCAAGACAAAAGTATTTAATTACATATTTTTTTTTTGGAGAATTCTATTACTCCCTCCATTCTCCTTAATTCCCGTGAAAAAAAAGAAGTAAACACTATATTATGGGACGGATGGAGTGCTAAATAGTCATATAAGACAGGGATATCAATGTAATTTGATCCCAAGTTTTTGGTACTACCCCTACAAAAATTTTACTAACACATTCACAATTTGTTAATTGTTGAATAACCTTTGTAGTTTCCCACTAGAAGTATTTCGTTATTAATTATCAAGTATTGTAAGAGGTTGAACCAGATAGTACCCAGTAATTTTTCTTTTTAAATAAATTAAAACTATAATCCTAAAATTATCTTACTTAGGCATACATGTAGACTCTCCTGTGTAAGTTTCACACGTATCATGGGGGAATTTTTATCATACACCCGGGTATACAATGTCATTTTTTGCTCATTGCTCATTTGAAAACTCCAAATGAGCATAATCACATAATAGGTAGAGTTTTAAATGAACAAATGAGCAAAAAATAACCTTGGTTGTATAATAAATACACTCCGCATCATGGTCCCCGTTGCATCGCTTCATACTCCCAATTGCATGTTGTTTTTATATTTTTTTGTCTTTTTTATCAGTGTACTTTTGCATTCTTCTCATTTCATTTGCATACTCTTTTTAGCATAAGGATTTTCCTTTTTGTTTCTTTTGTTTGCCATATGCATCTTCTCTTCATGATGTCTCTATGTTCTTTTAATTTGAAACAAACAAAAGAACATGTAGGTGTAGTGAAAAGAAGATGCAGTTGGAAGCATGATACTTTCTAATGTAAAATCTAAATGTTGACAATAGTTAATAGGGAAATTTATAAGCGAATTCATTCCAAAACATTAGAGAACTCTCACTTTAAGCAAACACCAGTCAATATAAATGATAGATACAACAAAACAGAGAAGCTTTAGTTAACTTCTTATCAGTTATCACAGTAGTCACACAGGAAGAAGGCAATACTATCCAAATACTTCAAGAGAAAAAAAAAAGAATCAGGAACTCAAGTTTCTGGAGCTGGAACTGCAGCTGCAACAGCTTCAGGAACCAGAGCAGATGCTCGCTTGATCGAAGCAGACTTTTTAATATGAGCATAGCTTCCTTTCTCTCTGAAAAGCTGTGAGAAATGATGTTTACAGTAGAGGATTCCATCAAGGGCAGCATAGTTTGAAGGGGTAATAGAGCAGCCACCATGGGAGCACTTAAAACAAAATTTGTGATAGAATAGATTTTCCACTGTCACCTGTTGGGTGTTTTGCAAATAAGAATATCAGTAAAAAGGAATGGTAATCAAACACAGACACGAAAAAATCTGGCATTGGTACTTCGGTAAGCGCTATGAAGTGTCCATGAAAAATAGGAATAACCTCAACTATCCAACTTCAATTGGCTGACATCTATTGTTTGTAAGCTTTTCAAGGCTTTTATTGAACATAAAATTTGCACAAGATCAACACCATCACTCGACTGATGACATATATGTGAATTGATTACTTCGTTTTCTTTTCTTTCAATTTTTCTTAGATTTGATTCCCTGTATCTTTTTTCTTGGGGGGAGGGTATTACCAAATTCTGGAAACAAACTTAAAGCCATCCCGGACCCAAGTTAAGCACAAACTAGTAATAATTAGTCAAACACAGTACCTTCTCAATTGGATAAACAGTTTTGGAACAAGTTGTACATTTTTCTTGAGTTCCAGAAAACATGCGCGCCGCTTTGCTTGGCGATCTTGTCTGAGACAAAATTGCATAATTGAATGTCAGAGAAGAAGCAATAGGTCACCGAGATGTAACCAAAGGAGCATGGTAGTGGAGTAGATTTTTACCAACTCAGGCTTCACGTCAGGGGACTTCTCAGCTAGTAGTCTCGTAGCTGTTAAGAAAAATATGTTTAGTTGAGTTAAACGGTAAAAAAATTATAGCTTTGTTCGATGGTCAGAAAGCAAAAAGATCTTATTCTTAGGATTAAAGATGTGAAAGGGGTTAGTACGGGACTGAAAATTCTTGTTGAAGTTCCCTGTTTCTTTGAACAACTGCTCAAAGTGAGGCTTGCAGTACAGGGCACCATCCATTGAAGAAAAACTGTGCAGCTGCAAGCAAGATAGCAGCTACATTAGCCCACATAATAGGCCACCACAACAATTTCTAGTACAAACCGGAATCACAATAAGACCAATCACTCAGTGCATACGTGACATTAATCCAAAATCTTTTCTTCCCAAGTTTCTGATAGAGTAATAGCTCAGTCATCTACACCAAGGCTTCAGCAACATATCACACACATTTAATCATTTATATACACAAAGGCTTGTAGGATAAAGGGAGAGAACAATCCTCACAGGCGTACAAATCGAAGAGAAAGGCCAGGTTTCGGAAATGAAATCTCTCTAACTCCTACTTGTAAAAGGTCTAAGTTCGACAACGGATCCTTATTCTTATATACAGGTCCAAAAGGGGTCCAGTGGTCCTCCACTTCTCCATTTAATTTCTCCCAGTATGTTTTAAGTATTGTCAACGAATAGAATGTTGCATATCACAACCTAGACAAGCAATCACTTTGCAGAACCAACAAGTTTTTGTTCAAACTACACTCAGCATCAAGCCACTAACACACAATGCAGCAAAATGCGCTTCTCTTTTGGTGCAAAAGAGGCAGAAAGAACAACAGACGCAGAAGGGTCCAGGAACCCATGTCTATAGCACAAATACAATCCCTTGAGAATAACTTACCCAGCTGACATTTACACACAAAAAATGCCCATAACATAAATCATATGAATTTATTAGTACTAAATACAAACTACCCACATGCACAAGATAACCCAAAGCTTTAAGTTCTTACAAATTACCACATAACATCTTAGATCAGACCAAATTACCCAAACCCATAAAAACCCAGAAATTATATTATCATAAGCAACATATAGCAACTACCCAGAACGCCCAATTCAATTTAAAGTTGGAAAATTGAAAGTTTAAGAATTAATTATCATAAATATCTAATAAAACTAATTAATCAGGATGACAAAAAAAGGAGGAAAAATTTGATCATAATATAAAGTAAAAAAAAAGTAAACCTGAAGCTTGCTTTTGCAGTGGTTGCATTTGAAGCAAGACTTGTGATAAGAAACACCATCAGCAGAAAGCTGATCCATCAGATAAACAGTCTTATCACAAACCTTACATTTCTGTTGAGTTCCTGTAAACGACATCGTTTCACCTTTCTTCCTCCCTCTTTTTTCTCTTAAACAGATCTAAGAACTCCCTCTTCCCAGTCTCAACTCCCCACCAACTCTCCCCACTTTTCTCTCTCCTCCTCCAACAAAGAAGAAGCTGCAATTACCGATCTGAAAAACAAAAATAAAACATGGGTCAACTCACAAAATTGAATCTTTCACTAAAAAAAATGATGGGAAAAAGTAAAAGTTTGTAACTTTAATGTGTTTGCACAAAAAAAACAGACCTTGAATTAAGGGATCTGAAGAGAAGAAATGGAGGAGAGAGAAAGAGAAGAAGTTGGAAATGAAGAAGAAGTTGCAGAAAAGATAGATTATGGAGATTATTATGATGAAGGGTGAAACAAGAGAGATACAGAAGGAAGAGAAAGAGAAGGAGAGAGAGAGAGAGAGAGAGAGAAGGTAAAAAGACGGGAAGATAAATAAAACCTGGCAAGGTTCTGACTGACTGCTGGGTCCACCACCACTATCTTAATTAGATGTTAGGCCTTGGTGCGCGGCTTTTAGTGTTAATTTTTGTTTAGCTAATGATGGGGAAGAAGGAAGATAAACTTCACTATCAATTAAAGATGCTCGAAAATTTGACATTACGAGTCTCAATTAGGGGTACTAATCGAGTTGAGCAGCTCGAACTCGACTCGGTTAAATCTCGATTTGAGTTAGTTTGAGCTCGCTCGATTGAACTCGATAACCTTGCACGCAACTCAATTGTTCTCAATAAGTTTCTCTTTGAAATAAAGGAATACATTAGCACCCATTAAAAATAAATTGATATAGTATAAAAGCAAAAAAATTGTAAAGAAAAGAAGATATGAGAATCAAATGCTGAGAATTCAAGGTGAACCGAAACTTTAAACGAGCTGCTTGTGAGCAACTCAACTCGACTCGAAACTTAGCGAGCACGAGTCGAGCAACCCATTGCTCGTGATCGACTTGCTCGATTAGCACCCTTAGTCTCAACTATTAACAGAGTTTATATGAAACAACTTTTAGTTATAAGCTTAACATGAATAGTAAAAATAGGTTGTTTCATCCCAATGATATTTTTTTTCAGAATATAAATTTAGTAGCTTATTTTAATACATTGGCATGCATGATGTTCATAATGATGTAATTATTTTTAGAACGGAGGAAGTATAATAACCTAAACAATTGTTAGCTATTTAGGTAAGGTATAATATTTGATTTATTAACATATTTAGCTATACATTTTGGAGTAATGCCTAGTTAATAACCTTGATAACATGGGGAATATATGCGGTTAACATAATTGTACATAAAGTCTTCAAAGTCGTAATCCTCTTTTTTTAAAAGATAAAAGCACTAATATATGCAATCATAAATCTTGTATATACTGTCATAGTTCTTTAGTACTTCATCCGTTCCGAATTAAATACAACAAATGCACTTTTACGCATCTCGAGGTATTATTTTGACCATAAATATCTATAATTACATATAAGTAAAAATTATAAAAATTAGTACATTTTATGAAAGTATGTCACGAGACGAATTTAACAAGATCTCACTTTACTATGTTTTTCATTATGTATAAATCCCAAATCTTAGTCAAAATGAAAAGTGTGAATAAGTGAAAAGTACGATTGTTGCATTTAATCCGAATCGAAGGAAGTATATAAATGAGGACATTTATGATATTTTTAGCTTGGTTAATCTAGGACCGTACTCTTTTTTGGCGCAAAGAGCCCGGGGAAAGATTTCAATTACAATTGAGAACTCTCTCACGACTCACGAATCAGCATAGTATCTGATTTGAACATCAACAACCGAACAACTATGATGAATAAGAATTGAATCGGCTATTCATTTCACTTGCAATAATCAACTAGGACCTAGTTAGTTAAAGTGCCAGTGAATCATGTCCGCAACAATATTTTCACGGTTTAACCCAACCTTTCAACTTGTTTCAAATCAATCAAATGGCATGATTTTAACCAAAATTAACGGCTTTCCATTGGAATACAATGAATGACTTCTTCTTAAAACAAAGGAAATTTGCCAAAAAAAACCTTTTAAAGGTTCGGTTTTACGGAAAAAAAAACCTTATAAAGCATTCTTTTGCGAAAACAAATCAAAAAGTAAATTATTTTTGCAAGATGAAACCTAATCTCATTTTCCGGTGTTGACCATAGACTTTTCGGCGTTGACCACTCTATTTCCCTTCTTCCTCCACAATCACCACCTAGCCACCACTACCAACACCTACCGTCGCCCCCCACCCACCTCTCGTAGCCCCCCACTTCACCCCTAGCCCAGCCCCCCACCACCCGCAACCCCCAACCCTCCCTTAAAAGGTTTTTTTTGGCAAATTTTCTTAAAACAAATTCACTACCTTGTACAGCTTGTACATCATATATCAAAGTTAATAGTTGAACTGAAGTAATTAAACATGCATGGAATCATCAAGAGAATATTGAAGTTTAGATGAAATTGATGACTAAACATTATGCACTATACATCTATCTCTATTATATAAGCCAAGGGGGGAGCTATGGTGTCCCCCTTTGAAAAGACTTTTTAACCCTTCATCCAATAAAAATACTTACCTATTAAGATTTTGAAAATTTCCTCAATCATAGTCCTTCCTAATTTAAAATATGTATATCAAAAGAAGTTCAAAATAGCTAAAATAAACTTTCATAAAAATATGTGTAGTGAAAGAAAATATTTATGATTGAAGAACAAATTAAAATAACTAAAGCAGTTTTCAAATCAATTACAAGTCAAAGACAAAAAATTTAATTTTACCTAAACTTTGAAATGCAATAACAATACCAACATCCATTAACAAGTAATAAAAATACCAAGAAAACAACTTTTTCATCAAGTAATTTTTATATTTTGTATTTACACCAAACGATATTCAATTAGAACTAATGATGATTGTAAATTACATTCTTCAAAATTACACTTAAATGAAATTTAATGATAACGTCAAAATAATCCACGCACGCATCGGCGAAAGAAGACTAGTATAAATATATTAAAAGGCGTTCCTAAACAAGGAACTATGCCACGTGGCACTCTCTTTAGAGAGTTTTAATTTATGTAATCCATGTACAATAAAAAAAATTAGAAATTGCATAGTATAGGTTTTGATCTCCTAACCTCAAGTTCATATACTAAAGTTTTAACCACTAGACTAAGTTGTATTTAGTGTTATCATTTTAAAGTATAATATTAATACATGAAATTTTTTCTTACCCGGGATATAGCCCGAGCCCAATAACTAGTTTCAAATTAATGTTTGGAACATCTAGGCTCAATAAATCATTAAATCTGATATTAACCTCTAATGGTGTGTTTATGTATGTACTGTGGTATATTTATATTTTGTTGCATCCTTTTGTTCCTTTGATTATAAGTATCATTTTCTTAATAGGACATTATAAGTATCATTTTAGTATAATTTTGTAAACAAGGTTTGATCTTATATTTCAATTTCATAGAAATCTTTATTTGCACTTCGTGAAAGCAAAAAATTTAAGATTGCTAACATCTCCACAAATACTAAGTTAACTTTTTAGCAAAGAAAAAACACTATCTTCAATGTATACAAATCTAATCCATGAATAACCCTCCTACATTTTTGTTTATCCAGGACTCTCGAGATAAATTGCATGAATCCCGTCTACATTGCCTTACTTATATGGCTGATATTACATCTTTCCAGTTCCATTTTGTAATAACTGCAAAAGCTACAATATATTCATTCTTAGGCATGCATATGCTTTCAAATGACTTCCTATGACCCTAGCAAGCATCTCATGAGGCCCGTGGCCCGGGCAGTAGAAATGTCTAAAAGCATGTATAATAACCTTCAAATTTTGCTATTTGGAGCCGTTTTCGAACTTTTTCGAGCCCGACAATATCTTTTCTCCAATACTTTTTTGAGGGACTCGAGATGCCTTGGTATGACTCTCGGGTAGTTGGGACCCTCTATATTGCTTCAAATTGCCTTGTACGACTTATTTTGTATCTTTCTAGTTTAACACCGAAAATGACTCTGAAAGCCATCATTGTCCGTTCTTAGGTGTTGATACACTTTCAAATGGCCTCTTATAACCCAAGATGTATCACATGAGGTTTGACAATAATTTTTCGATTCGTATATAGATATTTCTAGGTTCGACATGCAAAAATTTATGGGTCCAACAAAATACAAACTTTTTAGGTCCCGATAATATTTTTCATCTAGGACTTTCCTGAGCGTCTCGAACACTGTGGATGACTCTCGAGTGGTTAGATATCTCTACATTGCCTCAAACTGCCTTATACAGATCATATTGTATCTTTCCAGTTCAACTCCCGAATTAGCTCCAAAAGCCATCATATACCTGTTTTTAGGCATATATGCTTTAAAATGGTCTCATATGGCCCCATGATGCACCCCATGTGGTTTTTCATCTGGTCCCCGTGAATGTCCGAAAGCGTGTATTATATAAGCTTCAAATTTTGGTTATTCTGGATCACTTCTAGTCTTTTTGGCCTTCCGTGATATTTTTCATCTTGAACTTTTCCGAGGGACTCAGGTGCTATAGGATGACTCCCAGGTGATTGTGACCTCTACATGGCCTCAGACCGCCTCATAGACTTATGTTTTTTGCATATTTTCAGTTCCACATAGAATTAGCTCCCAAAGTTACATTATGTTGTTATGAGGCATGATATGCTTTCAAATGGCCTCCTACGACCCCCAAGACACATCCTCTGAAGTTTGTTGCGTGGGCCTGAGGTTTGTCCAAAAGCTTTTGAAATAGGCCATTTTGGGGCTATCTCCCTACTTTTCTGACCTCGACAGTATTTTTTATCATGCACCTTTTGGAGGAACACTGGATGCCTTAGGGTGACTTCAGGGTGGTTAGTTACCTTTAAATATATAGCCTCACAGTGCCTTATACAACTTAGTTTGTATCTTTCGAGTTTCATCAGGAAATAGCCTCAAAAGTTACCATAGGCCCGTGAGGCATACATATACTTTCAAAAGGCCTCCTTTGTCCCCAAGATGTATCGCATGAGATCCGTTATTCAGGCCAGAAAAATGTCTGAAAGCATACTAGCCTCTAAATTTGGCTAATTTAGGGGTATTTTTGGACTTTTTCGAGCTCGACAATGTTTTTTTAATCCCGAACCTTTCCAAGTGACTTAAGATGCATGCCTAGAGATAACTCACGGGTCATTGAAACTTTGTACATTGCCTCAAACTGCCTTGGCTTATTTTGATCTTTTCGGTTCCATCCTTAAATAAATGAAAAAGCCACCATATGAGCCTTCTAAATATGCTTCTAAATTGCCTCATACGACTTCAAGATGCATCTTATCCATCTAGCTATCTTATACTCCCCCTGTTTTCTTAATTGTTACATTTTCCTTAAATGGTTGTTTATGTTTAATTGTTACATTGTTTATACTTTCCGTATTTGAAGTACTTGGCCCACCAAAAAGTAATAATATTTTTTTATTTTTAGCTTTTTCCAACAAAAAAATACTTTTTTTTCACTTTTCCCCTTTATTATACATTAAATTTGTCAAAAAGTATCATGCAAAAAGTTTGAAAGTGACATCACCTAAAATCTTGCAAAAACAACGTAGATGAATTTAAAGAAACAGGGAGTAGTAGTATATACTTCTACTTTAGTAAATCTAACCCATGAACAACCCTCTCAAGTCTCACCCCCCAAAAAATCAAATTCTTGTTACGTGAGTAACAAATTGGAAGCTAATAGAGAAGTAGTCCGCTATTTTTATATGCAGGTTATTATCTTGTTACGTGAATAACAAATGTGAAACAAGTATCCCAATTCACATGTGGATTATTATCTCAACAAATTCCGAACAAGAGGATTAGATAAATCCCTTTTAAACTATGCCAATTGTTGAGGAAGCTAACATATTTGATGTAGAATCACAAAGATTTTGCGGAAAGAAAATCCGAGCCCAAGATATTTGCAGGCTGAAGAAACGAGGAATGTCTGACGACTGAGGCAAATGCCACCAAGACATTGTCAGGGAGAATTTTCTTATTACATAAAGACGACTATTTCGTCTTTAAAATGATATTCTACAGATCAGGTAACAAGTAAAAGAATAAAAAATTATTCAATTGTATATATAGTTCATACCATATGGTCCATATATCAATAACACATCAAATGATATAATCGAACAAGTAAAAAAATTGTGTTGTGAATGGCATTATATTGCATGCATACTTGTGCTTGGCACCGAGCTACATGATTGATAGTAGGCTAGTAGCAAGTAGGGAATATTATTATTATATTCTTTTTCTTTTTGGCAGAGCATATTGGGGGATTATCTTAGTATTGCCCCACTTATTATTGAGTCCCTTCTATAATTACGTGAAGCCACGATAACATATTTGTATGATTGTAACAATCAGCTGTCAATATTCATATTCAGATTTTGCAAATTTTGACCCTGTAAACTAAATCCCAAATTAATGTCTCAGATCATATTTTGTGCATATAATATTATACTAACCTATAATGTTAATTAGTATGCACCAAAAAAAAAATGTTTGTTAGTAAAAAGTCTTATTTAATTTTGGGATTAAAGACATATCTTCACAAACATTTCTATCGATAGAGACGATATTTATGTGATGAAAGAAGATAAGAATATCATTTCCTCTATATTTCTTGAGACAATATAATAATATCTATTCATTCGAAAGGATGCTATAGGCTGGTCATATCATAGGGGCTAGTCCTAGTGTGTTTTTCGGTTCCTTACCAAAAAAAATGATATCTATTATTGAGTCATTTGACAAGCATGAAACACAAACTTCTAGTTGATTAACTTAGGACTACAACTTGAATTAAATATTTTCTTTCTTATAACCAATAGATATATCGTGTAACCCAATTGTATCTCCACATAGGGTCGAAGGAAAATGTTCGATTGCGTGCATAAAAGATATATATCTGACCCTCGAGTTTCTAATCCTCCAACGTTGTAATAAAAAGTAGCCAAATTGCCAAAAACTGGGTAATAAGAGTGAGTCTACAATAGTTAAAACTTCGCTCCCTGAAAACATCTCTAACTCTCAAAATTAGCTATGTTTCTCTGGCTCAACAGTAGCCATTTGTTGCTCACCACAAGTTGTAGGTGAGCCAACTTCGCTATTAACCTAGATTTCTCTTCCTTATCTTGTTCAACTAATCTCTCTTTACAATAGAGTTTTTTCTATTATGAAGTTTTGGGTTATATAGATATATATACATTGGTTTTGTCTCCATCTTTGTGAGAGTTGAGAGGCCATTTTTCATATTTTTCTACGAATTGATTTAGTGATGGGAATGTATAGTATCATGTAGCAAATTTCAATTATTTCTCTGCAATGTGTTAAACCATTTCAAGACCAATGTCAAAACTAACAACTTGATGATTCCCCTCAAAAAGGCTATATAAAAACCATCGTCAAAATAGGGCATGAACTAGTCAAATCTCATCTACAACGATCATAGTTTTTCTAGAGGAGTTTTATTCAATTCCATTGAATGTGTGTTCTAAGATTTGATCACAAGTATAGATACCATATGACATTTTTTAATGCTTTAATTTTAGTTTATGAAAAGTGAAATAGTTATCCCTTAGACTCATCCCCATATTTTTGACAAGTTAAATATCTCAACACATAACATATGAGTCCCATACTCATTTGTTACTGTGATTATGCCTTTGAAAAATAGATAAGTTTAGAACTCCAAATACGAGTTCAAATTATCGCTCGAGAGACAATATTTGATGGCCCAATTTCATGTGTTACAATAATCACGATGAGTTTCATCTTTCGGCTCAACGTCCAAATATGCTCTGCTCTGCTCGCTTACACACACTACCTCTCACTCTCCCAGACTCTCACGTCAACTATAGGTTATTGTAAATTGGTGGTGGATCTTCATGAGCGATTATGGTGGTGAGTCATGGATCTTGTGAATGGCTAATAGAGGTGGCCAGTGCCTGGTGGCCGTGGGTGGTGGGTTTACAACTTGTGATGGTGAATGGTGGGAACAGTGCGTCTACAACAAGCGATGGTGACTGGTGGCGGGATTGATGCATTTTCAACTTTCAGGGATAATAACAGTTGATGATGGCGGAGTCATGGTGGTGATGGTATGTCATAGGGTGACTGTGGTGCCATTAAGTTGAGGTGGATGGTTACAGCATACGAAAGAGGTTTCAGAAGTTTGGTTGCTGGGTTGTATTCAAAATTCAACTACTTTTCTAAAAATTCCTGGCATCAAAAAGCAACAAAAAGGATAAAGACAAGTAATGAAAATGAAGGAATGAAAGTGCTCGCAAATATATGGTTCTTAGGTAGCCATATCAAATATGCCCATAAAAATCTAGCAATTCAAAATGATTCTAGACCCACATATTTTTTATATAAATCTTCCAGTACTAGATTAGTAGATTTTCAAGTCATATACAATATGACCTAAGAATTTCACCTCCACAAACATGGATGCTTCAAAATCCTGATTAGTTCTTGGTAAGGGTAAAGAAAGCTAATTAATTAGAATTACCAAAACTTTGAAAATAATGAGGAAATCAAAAAGGAAATTCATGAGACCTGAACCTATCAATTCATCTGACAGTTCATTTTTTCTTCGCCCCAACTCCCAAGTTGCATATTCATATATCAACCAGATCAAGCTTCAGATGAATTCTGTCTAGCTCATAAATCTCACTTGAATAATTCAACATTAAGCCAGTCCCTATAAGAAGAAATTCATTTCAAGTTAAGATCATACTATCATTCTACGCAATTTATACCATATTGCAAGAGTAAAATAACACTTTGACTTACTCGCTAATGTTGTCGAGGTGATCGTCAAAGTCTACAATGTCCTCCCATTTCTGAGTAGATACATAGTCCAATAATATTATGTTTGCTGATGGCTCCTTCATTACTAGCCGACCACTGTCCTCTACTTTCCATTTGGAACCATCTCTTGAATACAGCTGATCAAATGGAAGTACAATGTTATAAGAGAGAATTATCAAACTTCAAAGAAAGCTCAAATTCAGTCACTACAGACTTACAATTTACAAACGGTGTGCACGGGTCCAAACCATGACGGAGCCGGTTTGGACCAGATTCAGCATCACAACAAATTAACCATTCCCAATTTGGACCCATTTTATAGATTACACATTAACCATTCCCAAAACTATGTAAGAAAGCTGCAGGTCTTAAATAATAACATGGATTGTATATTTCTCATATAAGCTAAAACATGTCCAACTAGTACAAGAGGTCCAACAATTTCGTTGTCTTCGAATTTAAAATCAAAACATTAATTAATGACAAACCCAGTTACAGGAACCTTAATCTTCAAAAAAAATAAAGAATAAGGAACCCTTAGTAGTTCACTAAAAAATGTAAGGCAAATTCATAACATAAGACAAAATTACCTCAAAAACTCACACAAAATATTACTATTTTTACTTGAAGATGTTCAGAACAGCAAATCAAAGATCCCAAATCAAATAGTTCAAAGATTCCAAGTCAAATATGCCCCAATGCAAATAAAGTAATAAAGTGGAATTTCCAATGTGCGGATCAGCGAAGAGGTGCAAGTCTTCAACTTGCAGTAGCATCAGATTGACCAAAGAGAAGTAGCAGAAAGCAGACTGTGCAGGGCAGTGACGAAACCAATCAAAGAGGCTACAGAAGAGAGAGACTGAGATTGGAGGGACCATAAATCATGGTGAGCACCTTGAAGGATTGAGGTCGAGGGAGAAAGAAAAGGAACAGGCCAGGTAGAAGGGACTGCAGTATGTGGCGTTTGTGCTTTTCCCAAAGTAGTGCTCAAACTCTACCTTTAGAATTTCCCAGTGGCGTATCAATTTTCTTGTTTTAATAAATAAAAAGTCCACTGGTCCTGACCAAAAAATCACGAGTTCTTCCCGGACTCGGGAAGCCCGGAAACTGATTTTCTAAGATTGGAGTCTGGAGACCAGACCTGAATCAACGGATCCGGCCTATTCGAGTTTGGTCCCAAATCCCAATCCATTTCCCCCGTCCAAATTGAATTTTGCAATTACAAATTAACAAAACGAAGGCAAGAACCACTCCTACAACATAAACAAGCAAAGCAACAAAGAATATGACAAGATAACCACTTTAGATACAACTTTTTGAAGCTTGAACTTACTTAGCTATATTTATCAGGGTCAAATGTCAGTGTTTGTGCAAGTTCTAGTCCCTCAAGCCCATCTTAAAACTAGAACCTCAAGGTCAACAAAAACCAATCCCACAACTCAAGCCATAAAAATCACTTGTAAAATCTTTATCTTTTAATATAACAACCTTAACCTAGAACCTCAAGGTCATCAAAAACTAATCCCACAACTCAAGCCATAAGAATCACTCGTGAAGTCTTTATCTTTTAATATACAACTTTAACTCTCGTATAGCACTATAGCAAACTAGGCACTTGATGACATATGACTACTTCATTTAGATGGGATACGTGCCAATTGGAAATTCTATGCAGTTCTACAGCATGTGATTATTGAGTAGCATGGTCATAATGTCATACCCATATACCCCGTCCTTTTCACGTCTACTATCTCAGCAAACACTTAAAAACAAGAATGAGGATGTGGCGTATTGACATCGCTCCATCTCCAACCTTTAAGTCTCAAGATCAATCTTCGTGGGTCCAACTTGACACTTTCTCTATATTACCCCTCAGCCAGTCAGTTGGGTCCCTTCTACTTGCGAAAAATAAAAAGAAACACTCAAAATTGAATAAAAGTTGTAGCAATCAAATACAGAGATGTTATTAATTAGGACAATCATTTCGAAACAGACCAAAACACAAGGTAGGACTGTCAAAGTGAAATGCAGGACAGGAAGCATGTGTGTTTACAGAATGGACCATCACCTCAATTTACTGTGCAACGTCAAGCGGCAAGCATCAAATTATCAGCCAAAGTTGAGGTTCACTAGCGCCAAAGGAAGAAATTGGTACATAGAGTTGCAAACATACATAACAACTCCTACAGCTTTAAAGGAAAATAAAGTACAAAAACAAGAGCTACGAGTGTTTCATAAAATAAAAGGATGGAACATAAAGCTACCTGCATCACGGGATTGCGATCTTTCACTTTGGGTAAAGCTTCCAGCTTTTTGTTGTCCAACTACGGAATCAAATAGTAAATACATAAGCATTGATAGAATATAAAGCACAAATTAAACCCTAAACAATAAGGGAAAAAAGATATGAAAGCCAGTCAACATCTAGCAACTATGCATACCAAAAGAACTCCCGCCTGGGGAAAATATCGGCACAGATGATCTCCAATGTTCTTAGCCACATTATTGAGATCAGAATCATCAGCTCTTTCATTTGCATGGAAGTAACCCACCAAGCTCAAACCTTGACTAGAATAATGCTCTTCTATCTAATAACGTAGACAACAGATCAGTATATGTACATTTTCCTTTATGCAGGAAAAACTTCATCAAAAGAAACAGCTCTATACCAAAGGAAACAAAATTAAATATCATCTAGAGATTATAGGAAAGAAGAGTTCACCAATCACTAAAAATCACAGAGAGATAATTGCTAAAAGACACTGATGCAAGTTATCAAACAGGGCCAAAGGAGACAATTAGGCATGAAAGCGGTTCCTACTTTAAAAATATTTCCATTCCTTTCCAGCCACAACACCCACAGAGTAGCCAACAAGTACACTGGCAGGGTAAAGATTGAAATATCTAGCTTTGCAGGACTTGATATATATATTACCCTAAAAGATGTAGCACTTGAGGCCCGTTTAGTTAGTGGTCATAAATAGTGGTAATGGTAATGAAATTTAGTGTAAATCTTAGTTTTAAAAGGCGCAAGGCGCACCTAGGCGCAAGGCGCAAGGCGCACCTAGGCGCAAGGCGCAAGGCGAAGGCGCACGCATCCC
Organism: Beta corolliflora; assembly: GCA_947648045.1. NCBI lineage: Eukaryota > Viridiplantae > Streptophyta > Magnoliopsida > Caryophyllales > Amaranthaceae > Beta > Beta corolliflora. The sequence continues at coordinate 83,989 of CANSZD010001252.1, read as the reverse complement.
GTTGGCGAGGCGCACCTTTGGTGCCAAAATACTTAAAAATCATATATGGAAATATTATAATACTTAAAACAACATAGATATTATATTAAAGACCCATAAAAGGATATAAGAAAACATAATTCATTGCTAGACGCAACAAGGCAAAGTACTAAGTGGAAAGAAAAGCAAACATAATTCAAATAATATTTCAAAACTAATTAAATAGAGAAGTATGTAAATGGATTTTTAAATATAAAACTCACTGCCTCATTGCCTTAGAAATAAAAAATGAACTCACTGTCTCAAGAAGAAGAAAAAAAAAATATATATATATGCGTCGTAAATAAACAAGAAAGAAAGAAAAAATAAAGAAAAGAAAGAAGAAAATAAATAAGAAAGAAGGAAGAAATGAGCTCACTGCCTTAAAGAAAACAAAATGGAGAAAAGGGAAAAAAAAACTGAAATAGAAAAAAATGGAGAAAAGGCTCGAGAATTCAGATCGAAGAGAAAGAGAGAAGAATAGAGAAGATGACAGAAGCAGATGATGAAGAGAGAGAAGAAAAGCAGATCGACAGATAGGAAAGAAGATCGAAGAGGAAGAATCGAAGAGAAAGAAGAGAAGAGATCGAAGAAAACTTACCTGAAACTCTTCACCGGCGTCTACCACCGGCAGATCTGGTGCCACAAGTCACCGACGAAGACCGGCGAAGCATGCTTTGTACCACCGGCGACGAGGAGCAAGCTGCTGTGGAGTTCTTCTTTCACCTTCTTTGTCGAGTTCTGCACTTCTAGGGTTTGTCGAGCACAATGCTCTATTTCTATAACGTTCAACGTTCAAAAACAGAGGAAAAAGAGGCACGTGGTTGGCACGCGCGCCTCGCTGCAGAAAGCGCACGCCTTGTGCGCCTCGCGCCTTTCAAAAGGCGCGCGCCTTTTGGCGCCTTGTCTCGCCTCTTGTTCTTCGCCTCGCCTGAGGTAGAGGGTGCGTTTTTTTGAGCGCCTTGGCTCGCCTGGCGCCTAGGCGCGCCTTGGGCGCGCTTTTTAAAACTAAGGTGTAAATGTGTAAAGAAGTTCTCATGTCAATGACCATGGGAATGAAACTTTATCACAAAACATGGGTTTCCCTTTATAAATTTCCATTACCATCCAATACCACCTTCCCAAGTGGTGATGGATAGTAATGAGTTTTTAGGAAGAAAATGGATATCTTGGGATGAAGTAGCATTACCATAGGTAATGACATTGGATTTGTAGTACAAATTTACACTTTAATGTAGGGGTGTAAGTGGATTGGACTGGATTGGACTTTGTCAAATCCAAATCCAGTCCAAAGTTTTTTGGACTCGAGAAATTGAGTCCAAGTCCGATCCAAATATTTTTTGATTCCAGTCCAGTCCAGTCCGATAATTTTTTCTTGAGTCCGAATCCAGTCCAGTCCAGTCCAGTCCGAATTTTTTTTTTCCCGATTTAGTTTCAATGATTCACAACGTTTTTGAGATGCTTGAGCATTTGACATTTGATTTAATTATAAATGTCTACAAATTAGATTGAAAGCTTAAATTAAAGTAAAATACTATGAATAAAAAGTTGAATTAGATGCCTACATTGATCTAAGTTGAGAGGAAGCAGAGAAACTGAGAATATAATCTGAGAGAGAAATAGAGAATGCGAAAGTCGAGACAGCGAGGTAGAAAGAAAATGAAAGAGTGAGAGGAAGTGAGTAGTGAGGGGTGAAGTGAGATAGAATAATTAGTCGGCTACTAGCCTACTACTGCAGTACTGCTAGTATCATTTACTTATGTAACAAATGGAGCCAAGTGAAATTGTCTAGCGCCAAGTGAAATTTTCTAGCGCCAGTTGAAATATTTAGAGAGGGAAGGTTGAAAACTCTAAAATTTTTAAAATAGTATCAATTTTATATATATATATATATATATATATATATATATAAATATTTTTGGACTGGACTGGACTTATTGGATTCCAAAGGGGTGAGTCCAAATCCAGTCCGAAAATATTTGGACTCGGAAATTTGAGTCCGAGTCCAGTCCGAAAAATTTTCAGTCCAGTCCAGTCCGACAAGTTTGGACTGGACTGGATTGGACTCTGGACTTTTCGCAGTCCGCTTACACCCCTACTTTAATGCATTACCATTCCCACTATTTATGACCTCTTACCAAACGGGTTGTTATTGTCTTTAACTATCTCCAGACTTAACTCAGAAAACTTCGAATATATTTGCTAACAAGATGCATGTCCGTCATTAATAAGCACTAAAAGGATGCAATCCTCATCAAACTGACTACACTCTTTGTAATAGACTGCTGAGTGCTGTACTGAACTTCCCCAAAGGAGGGGCACAGTAGGAAGCACAATATAGTTTAGTTATGAGAGCTTGTGACAGAGGGTAGAGACTAGAGAGTTAGTAGGAGCAAAGAGAGATGAAGAAAGGAGTCTCAGTATTATACATGTAGGGAATTACGGAAGGCCGGAAGGGAAAAGCATCAGAAATCAGATATATATTTATGTATTCATCATCTTAGATAGTTTTGGGAAAGATTCAAGCTTATCAAGTGCTTAATATTCTATCACTAATCTCCGTATTTCATAGTTTATCAATCAAATCTTCACCTCCGTCCTTCTTCAAGTCTGCTCAGTTCATTCTCAAAATCTATTTTCCAGATTTTCAGTTCATAACAAGTGCCAGGTGGCACCATGGCCGGACAATAATGATAAAGTATATGAAAGTAGCTCCCGATTCCTGAACATAATGCTCCTTCAAGAATACACCAACTAAAACCCCACAATTGTACTAATCAAACTTAGAGTCAAAACTCATGAAAAAACATCATACTGAAAGGTCTGCCCACACGCTCACATGTCCAGCGTATCAAATTTGTATGACCCAATGTTGTTTGCAAATGTAGAGTATTCAAGTATAGAAAACAACTACGGGAAAAGGAGTTTGCTTATACTCCATGGTAATGTAGGATGCTAGACTAAATGACTAATAACCAATTATCAACTACTACTTGAGCTGCCGACAAAAGCCACAGTTCTCTCGAATAATCTAACCATACTAGTAAAAAATACACAGTGAGTTTCCCAAAAGTTATGAACTTACTACAAAAATCATTGCCCTAGTATTCACATTCCCCTTACAGAACTATTAGTATGGATCAGAAATGTTATTGAACTTCTTGTCTTTATTCTCCACCCCAATCTGAATCTATGGTAACCTACAAAACTCGCCCACTGATGACCGAAAATCGACCCTCATCAAGCAAATAGCTATAATCATTGAAGTACCACTTCAATCTCAACAAGAACCTTTATTGCATACACTTACTTAGAAAGTCTCACTATCATCTAAAGATGGTAAAAATCACAGTAATTTTGAGTAAAGATGCACAATTTCACAGATTGATAACAATTATTCATAAAAGAGAGGAGAGAGAAAGTACAGACTTGCATCAAGGCGATCTCAAGAGGAGGTAGGAGACCAATGTTGGAATGAAAAAGAGGGACAGCATCAGAAATTTGAACAACTTCTTTGCTGGCATCAAATCGACCAACCAAAACTCCATTAACGGAGCTCGATTTATGCTTTAAAGCGTGTAGTACTAGCTTTATATACGCATTTTGTCCGATTTCATACGTTAATTCCCCCATAATAGTTTCAATCAAGCAATCAACAACTGAATTTGGAGTAATTCGATTCAAACCTACGTTTTTACATACAAAAAATCAGGAAAAAGAAAAAGTGAAGTGAATGCAAAATTCGAAACCCTAAAAAAATATAATCGGAAACGAAGATGATACCTTTATTGAGAGTGCAAATTGTCTCACTCTGCCTGTTTCTCTGTTTGGGAAAATTGCAAGATCTGGGGAACTAAGTTTACTTTTAGCGGAGACGACCTTGTTTGGTGGGGTCCAGGGATTAGTGCTCAACTTATGCTATGAAATACTAAGTGGGAAGTATAAGAGCAGCTCCAATGGTAGAGCAAAATGGAAGTTGGCTTAGAGTACCACCTAGGTTTTTCTAGCTAACTCAACTTAAAGCCAAAACTTCCATAATGGTTAGACAATATACTTGTTGCTTGAGTAGGTCCCACTTGAAGTAAGATAGTTTTTTTTTGTAGAGAAGAATATTGAAATTGTTTACCAAAATTCCCACACGCCCACAACTTTAGTTCAAGAAATTGGGCTTGGTTAGGCTACGTTGGTAAATAAAATGAAATTTCACTACTCACTCCAATGGTTGGGCTAATTGCTTAACTTTTTTATTTTTTATGTAGTCGCGATCTTCATCGTGGAGTTGCTCTAAGTGACATAATATCACAAAGAAAACTCTATCTTTATTTCAAAGAATCATGAATTCATGACTATTTAATATTTCGTCTTTCTGTTTGAAATGCTCACTCAATCACTCAATCAAGAGAGTTGTTGGACTTTTGATTAAGGTTGTGCTACAATGCTAGTCGATATGTAAAATTGATCAAACATTATGTGACCCATTCGATGTCAATTGAGCTTGAACGATTTTTTCAGTACAAAATATGGCGCAACTTGATTGACCATATTTTACATAGAAGAAGTGACCTTGCTAAATTAGGACTTTTCAAATCACTTTTGTCATTTGTTATCACGATGTTCAACTTTAACTATAAAATTGACCAATGTGTCTGCCTAAGTAGGCTGAGATTTTGTTTACTATGATTATTATCAAAATCCTATTTATATACTTATATTATTATTAATTTTATCTTGCATAATATAAATGTGTGGGTACGACACGGGTACGAAAGCGGGTACCCATGCAGGGGGGTGGACGGGGATGAAGTGGATACGAAGCGGATGCGGGTGCCCATGCGGGTTGTGGGCGGGGATGAGTTTAAATACGTACCCGTTGGGACAAGGATGGGTCTGGAATTTTTCCCCCGTAATGGGTGGTGGGGTTGGGATGGGGATGGGGATGGGAATTTTATGCGGGTGCGGGTGTGGAGGGACCATCCTCCGCACCCGCCCCGCCCAATTGCAGTCCCTCGAAAAGCATCATTAGTACGGAGATAATCTACGTAAAAACGGTTAAAACTAGTGGAAGAATGAGTCATAATACCCTCGAAAACTGATTTGTTTCGAGCACTCCATATATGCCATAATCCAGTAACAAAGATTACATGCCAACTTTCAGATTGGTTTAGATTAAAAGAGAGCCAAGAATCCCAATCTGAGTTACAAAATTTTGTCAAATCAAATTTAGCACACAAAGGAAAAATGACAAAGATTCTCTTCCAAAGTATACTAGTATGAAAACATTCCCTAAAAAGATGAAGATGAGTTTCCTGATATAAACCATAGCAGCAGCAAGTTGGATCAAAATTCAAAGGAAGGGAATTTTTTTTGACAGATTAGTAGCATTCGTGAGAATAGCGTGAACTACATTCCATAAGAAAACCTTGCACTTAAAAGGACACTTTAATTTCCAAATTTTAGACCAATAATTAGGCAAGGGAAGGAGTTGAGGAAGAGCTCCACCTTTATAACTTACAATTGTAAAATGAATTAAAACTTTAGAAGTTTGGGCACTTCTCGTAAAGGTAATCCCTTGTTTCTAGATCATTTAAATTCGAAACGTTTTACAGACTACACAAGGATGAAGTAGACGAAATAATCCACAAGGTTCTCCATTGTACATGAGGAAATTAGTCAGGACCATTTTGCTAAATCAATTACATCCATCTCCATCAATTCTAATTCCACTGCAATTAGTAAACAATTATTGTTTCCATTCAATAACACTCGAAACAATCCTTTGAAAATATTAGGATGTTGCATGCCATGCTATTAAGTTTTGCAGGAGCTGACAAGAACATACAATCAATAGAAACTGGGGAAAGCTATAAAGGCCTATGTTATAGTTTGTGCACACACTACATTTGACTTAGCACTAAACAAACTTCCATAAGTTTTTCTGTTTTAGATTATGTAACAGATTCAATCATTTTATACAGGTCTTATAGGTACCACCATAATTGCCAAAAAGAGAAACGAATGTATGTACTGAACACCAAAGAGTTTGTAAGAACTTGGCTAGCTTTATTCAGGTAGTCTGCCACAGATGTTGAATTTGGACGGCCCAGATGAGACAACAAATGCACGTACCAAAAATTCAAGAATCTCCAGAGTCATCTCTTGCTCTATTATCTCTTGATTCAGCGAGTAATCCATGACTAGCACAGTAATACCATAATGATACTTTCTTCTTTCTTGCTTGTCCACAGTCCTCAGTGTTTCATATCTTAGTTCCATATTCATTGTGATTCTCTTCTGTGCTTTCTGGACTAGTGTATTTGCAAACCCCTGGTGAAATGTGAATACAACCATTAAGCGATGATTTGTTAGGACTTATGATAGATTATTACTCCACCATTATGAATGGATTTCTTATCTATCTCTAAGAATTTAAGGAGTATAACACATTGCAAGGATGAGTGAAATAGAATAAATGCAAAATAATATAATGAGGAATTTTTAGAGATAGATAATGAGGAATCTTTAATAAGTTCCACTACGTTCAGTTAAGATAAGTTAAGGAAAATTTAGGTGAAGGAAATGCACCCTTAAGCTTTGTGAGTTTGTTCCTATACTGTTGATCATCTCCTTAGTTTCTTGGAACAATATCCATCCACCTGGTCTGACAATGCGGTCAATTTCCGTAGCCACGTCAATGATGTTGCACCTGAATAATAAAAAAAAGGGGAGGAAAAGAACATACGATTGAGCTGATTCACTTGATTGCAGGGAAGCAACTTCAATCACAAAGAACAGAAAATTCTAGAAACATTTGAACACAAGAAGGTAACAAACAATTTGCAATTTTTACCTATTCGGAAGATTGCTGAAAAGGAAAGTGGAGTGCAGGAGATCATATGTCCGCAGATAAGTGTTAAAAGATTCACACCAATCATGATAAACTCCAATCAACCCTCGGTCAAATATTATGGGAAGTGTATCCAGCTCATGGACTGGGACAACATTCATCACCCATAGCGGCATATTTATAAGTGATGCAGCAAATCTGCAAGAAAGCAATGTTACTTCTATTTGAAAGTAAAAACAATTTTGATCTTGTCTGCCTGAACTGCAAAGTTCATCAGTTGGTGTAAGCATTCAAGGATAACAACCAAGCATCCAACACTTGACACTTGACAGTAGGCAAAAAAAAAAAAGTAACTGATGGCCGGGACAATGCTATTCTGCTGTAAGATTTGACAAACATTATTTGACCAAAAGGGGGGGAGGGGAGGTATAGTCACTTGGTAAAAGATTCTCACCCTCCATGACCAGCAGTCATGTCCATCACGTTACGCACGCTTGACCATTTTATTCCAAGGCCACCAATATAAACATTTGCTACCAGAGCATGCCAATCACGGGTGTCATTATGAAACACTTGTTCCACAAGGAGAGCTGAAGGGAGGCTTAAAGACTTTGTGGTGAGCCTGTTCGGCCAAAGAGGAGGCCAACTGGAGGCTTCAGGCGGAAGATGGGGAAGACATTTTTGGAGAGGTGAGTACCTATTGATGAAAAAGAACCTATCACATTGATGAAAAGTTACTGATTGGGATCAAAAATTCAAAACATTCCCACTAGAAGCAATACCAGGACATATTTCTCCCCATATCACACATTCGGATGTTGTTCTTTTCACGCTCCCTGTAGCAGGATGTTGAGATAGGCTTCTGATACACCACAAGTCCAATTCCTGTTGATGACATGGTCTTACCTACTACCTCCCAGCACATTGACTTTGTTAAAGCTACCATGGCTGCAAGAAAGTATTCAACAGATATCACAGGTCTGGTATATTCAACATTTCTTCCCATAAACTTTCGAATTAGGAAATTTACATACAGTTCCATACAGTCACATCCTTTGCATCCTTACGATAGACTGGTGTGGCAGACCAGATGAAGAATCCTCCAGGCCTGAGAATCCTGTTAAGTTCCAGTAAGGGTTTGCCGCCTGCAACGATAAAGTATTATCTAAAACATAAGGTTGATTTGCAAGCTATGAGACCTTGATTGCGCAGCTAACAAAGCATAGTAATTACGACGTCATACAAAAGCCTAGCATGCACACAGCAGACGTGTTAATCAATAAAACAATACAAGACGGACAAATGCAACTGTGATATAATGCTCAACCATATAACCGAATGGTCACCTGACATAACCACAAACTCTGCTACTCATATATGTCAATTCAGTTCAAAGTTGGCCTATTGTCACGGATGGCATTCCACGCCCCAAAAGCATCGCTAGGCAAGCAGCGTGGGCTGGGCGCTGGGCGATGGCCCGACGAGAGGTAAAATAGCACAAGGCATCTGGTGGGCCAAACGAGCTTCAAATGGGCTCAAATTTGGGGGTCCGCCATATTTTGGGCTAATAAAGATAATGGTCGAGCCAGATTTTGGATTTGAGGCCTAGAATCAGGTGATGGTGCACGACCATATTTCGGGATTGCATGGAAGCTTCTAGAAGGGCCTAACATGCTCTTTGGAGGAAAGCTTCTAGGCTAGGACTTCTAGAGTGTATCTAGATTATTCTTTGCTGTACATAAACCTTGTAAAGTGTCTAGATTGTTCTAGGGCAGCAATGTGTAGAACCCTCCAATTGAGGAGGTGCGGAATATTCTAGAATTAGGGGAAGGATGGATGGAGGCCTATAAATAGGCATCCCCTCCTCATTTGTAGAGATAAACCAACACTTGTATTCTCTCACAAGCAATCTAAGAGCTTTCTCTTAAACTTTCTCTTGCTTACTCTTAGCCATCTTTTCCATACTTAGCCAATTTCGTAGCACACTTAGCTTAGCCAAGCAAGCAATCAGGTGCCTTGACTTGCCTTCCGATGGGACTGTGAAGCAAGTAGGCCACGTATAGCGACTAGGGAAGAGTCGGTACGTGACACTATGTTTGTCAGGAACAAAATCATATAAACTCAAATGCAGAAGCTTCCACAACAGACAGAGAACAGGAGACTGGAGGCGAAGATATAAACAGGGGACCTAAATAAAATTTGTCGGTTTTCCTACAAGATCAAAGGAACAAGATATAGAGAAAACTTGTAGGCCTCCTTGTTTCCTTTTGCCTGTCCCTACTCTAAATAAAATTCATCGGTTATATGAAGAAAAGAACTAGTTAATGAGTGAAAATCAGCCATCCTTTACTCTTCTAAAAAGATACATTGAAACATAGAAGTGAAAATAAAAAAAATACCTTCTTCTCCTCAATTGGCCGGATGTTCATCAACAGCATTGTCGCGGTCTTCTCATCCACAACCGGAAGAAGTTGTGACGGTCGGCTAATGCAAAAGGTAACCTCCCTGTGTCCCACAAAAACTCGACCGTGTCTCCTACCCGGAGGCGGCGGTCGTTAACGAACATCTTCCAACCCACCCTGAACCACCGTCTGCATTCTATGGGTGGACGTGGCCTAAAGACGTATCTAATCGCGTAATATTTATTACGATGTGGATCAAATCCCGGGATATCGAACGAACCATGATCATCGCCCAATTGTCGTTGATTTTGAAACAAATTGGGAACCATCAGCCGGTGGAGCATGTCGTAGTCGACGGAGATGGAAGAGCGGATAGCTCCGGGAGACATAGTTACATGATCGTCCATTACTTCTTCTTGAAGTGGAGAGAGAAACAACTTTTTCTTCTGGTTTCTCTTTTGGGTTTCTCTTCTGGGTTCTTCAAGTAGAGAAAGAACTTTTTGTTCTGAGTTATTGAAGTGGAGAAAGAAGTGCATGAAAGACCAAATTCAAATGAAAAGGTATATATATATATATACCAGGAAGGTCGGTCCCGTTATAATTCAAATTTGTTTTTTTTGGAAGGAAGGAACAACTAGCATTAATTAAAGCATTAATTAAAGGTAAGCTTCAATACATCTCTTTGTGGGTCACTAGTGTTAGTGTGCCCTATTGGGTTTGAAATATGAGTTGAAAATGTAGGTTTATCATCCAAATAAGAGCTAATACAATCCGGGGGAGGGGTACTCAAAATACATAGGTTATTAAAACCATCAGTGTTCCCCTTAGCACTCTTCGCCATGCTATCAGCTAACTTGTTGGTTCCTCTTCCTTCAAACAGCAAGCTAATACCTCTTTGATCTTGGAGTAACTCCCTGTACAACGCAATTTCATTTGATTCATTGATATTAAAAATTGGGCCTTGTAGTATGGCCATAGTAGTATGTAGGCAATCAGTAGTGACTATAACATTTTCCCAGGTGTTCATCTTTATCCAGCGCAAAGCATAATAAATTGCTTTGACTTCGGCTTCAAATGCAGATTGGGTAAAGGTGGATACTTGAAAACCCTCGACCCAAGTGGCATTATGATTACGACAGACGACACTCAGGTAGGCTTGTTTGGAAGTAATGAAAAACGACGCATCAGTGTTAATTTTTAAGTGGTTTATAGGTGGTGGAATCCAGGTAGTGTTTTGGGGAGTGTTAGGTGCTTTTCCCACTTTAGGTTGGTTCTGGGTGAAGAACCATTCAGTGGCGGCCCAACTCGAAGATTTGACTAGGACATCTGATGGGGTGTTTTCTTTTTTAAAAATCCAAGAATTTCTTTTTAGCCAGATATGCCAAGATGTAAATACAAAAATGGCACTAAAAGGCACAGTAGAGTTTTGGTGAATAATGGTAGAGGTGGCGTTCTTCTTAAACCAGGTTTTAAAGGGAGTTTGGGATTCAATGTCAATTTTCACCAAGTCCCAAACCTCACGAGCCTGAGGACATGTTCTTAGTATGTGGTTCATATCTTCAATATTTAAAGGGCAAAAAGTACAGTTGATTGGGTGGTCTCTAACTCTAAAATTCAGATTGACATTATTTGGCATCCTTTCCCACCAAACCTGCCAGATGAAATACCTTTGTTTAGGGTGCCCAGGTGCTTGCCAAATCCATTCCCACCCCCCTCGATCTAACTCATTAACTCCTACTATATCCTTGGTTGTTAAGCGAGAGTTGAACCTGTTCAGATTAGTCCACGTAGAGTAGGTTGCATCTTGTTGGCTTGTAAAGGTTATTACACTTATTCTTTTTATTATTTGGTCAGGGATGTAGAAAGAGAGGGAATGTGCTATATCTTTGTTTTTAATATCACTCACAGTTAGATTAGTTTCAGTTTTAGTGAGAGGCCCAATAATCAAAGAACGTAGACTCTCATCATTTAGCCATTTGTTATACCAAATATTAATACTTTCACCGTTACCTATTTTCCAAGCTAAGCTGTTGTTGTAAGTTTCCCAACAATAACCCACATTTTTCCATAAGTGAGAGCCTTTCTTGAAGCTAGTTGGTTGTAACTTATTAATAACGTATTTCTCATGTAAGATTTGGGCAGCCCACATGGTATGGTTGTCAAGTTTCCAACATAACCTAGCGAGGCTAGTTTTATTAATGTCCGCATTTAGGGTGCAGCCTATGCCTCCATTATTCTTAGCTTTGCATAAGTGTTTCCAAGCAATCCAAGTTATTTTTTTCTTATTGTTCTTCCCATTCCAAAAGAAGTTATTACATATAGCATCTAATTTGTTGGTGATATATTTAGGGAAGTAAATAAGATGCATGTAATATCTATGAATAGCTTGAAGGGTGGAATTTATAAGAACTACACGCCCAGCTTTAGATAGGGCTTTAGCTTTCCATGAGGCTAGTTTAGACGACATTTTATCAATGATGAAGGAAAGCTTGTTTTTTGAGTGTTTTCTATGGCATAGGGGGAAACCAAGGTAAATACCAAGGTCATGGGTGCTCATTATATTCATATCTTGCTCAAATTCATCTTTCATCTCAATAAGGGTGTTAGGAGAGAAGTAGAGCATGCTCTTAGAATCGTTGGTTTTTTGACCAGAGATGGAATAGAAATTATCAAGGATAATTTTCATAGTAGCCAGAGTTTTTTGGTTAGCTTCCCCGAAGAGAAGGATGTCATCAGTGAAGAGTAGGTGAGAGATTTCAGTGCTGCCCCCTCTTATTTTAAAAGGAATCCACGCTTTGCAGTTGCAAGCTTCGTGGATTTTCCTCGATAGGTATTCTAGGCAAAGAATAAAGAGGTAGGGGGAAAGAGGGTCCCCCTGACGGATTCCTCTAGAAGGTATGAAGGAGTCTGTTCTCTGCCCATTTATTTGGATGGAGGTATTATGAGAAGAAACACAACTCATTATAATCCTAATAGTGGAATCATTAAAATTATACATTTTTAGACAGTGTTCAATGAAAGACCATTCCAATCTATCATAAGCTTTCTCTAGGTCCAGCTTAAGGGCTAACAATCCATTTCTACCCTTTTTTTTTTATTCATGCAGTGAAGGATCTCAGACTCTCAGTAGCAATGATCTCTATTATATAAGGCAACTAAAGAGGGACACCAAAATACAAAAACCCTTATTTTACCCTCACTAAATAAAGTAAATTACATCTAATCAAATAAATCAAAATAAATATTTTACAAAATCACATCACACAGAATAACTGTAATTCACTCCAAAATAAAACCAACCCAACTCCCCCAACACACAGGGGCGGATCTACTAAGTAACAAGGGGTAGCATATGCTACCCCTAAAAAAAAAAATTAAAAAAAAACTGGCTGGAAGAAAAAAGAATAAGAAACTTATATATAAAAAATCTAGCAATATGTTACTGAAGAAATCTGTTTGCCGTAGTGGTTGGTTCGTTTTCCTCAGGGTACAAAGACACCGAGGTCTCCGGTTCGACTACGGACTACCTATGCATTTTGTTGTTTGTTACTTTTTGTTCATTATCTTTTCTTTTCTTTTTTCCTACGGACTACCTATGCATTTGTTGTTTGTTACTTTTTGTTCATTATCTTTTCTTTTCTTTTTTCCTTTTTCTTTTTTCCTTTTTCTTTAACTTCCCCTATGCATTATAAGAGAATCTTCTTGGATTTTTTTTCTACACTATATTCTGAATATTTTTTTCTTTTCAAAATGTACCTTTGATTTTTTTAAAAAAATTATTCTATATCGTATCCCTCTATTAAATCAACGTGAAGTTTTCATTAGTTTTTTATTTTTACTTCTTCAGACTTATACATTATAAGGGAGAGAAAATTCTTCGGCTTTAAGACGATTGGATACGATAGAGTAGTAGGGTACGTAGAGTTTTTATGGGAATAACTCTCTCATAATGCAAGTATAAAGAATATAGTATTTTGACCATGTAATAATATACTATAAATACATCACACTCCTTTAATGTCAAATAAAAAAAGGTTCAACCTTTCATACATCACATATTGTAAAGAGAATCTTCTTGAATTTTTTTTTATAAAGTATCCATGTATTTTTTCATTTTCTACACAATATTCTGAATATTTTTTTTCTTTTCAAAATGTAGCTTTGATTTATTTTTTTTTAATTATTCTATATTGTACCTAGGGGTGTTAACGAGCCGAACCGAGACCGAACATATCCAGGCTCGGCTCGGCTCGTGAGGATTTGAGGTTCGGCTCGGCTCGAGCTCGAAGCTCGTCGAGCTCAATAAATTTGGGCTCGGCTCGAGCTCGAAAGGATAAAACTCCAGCTCGGCTTGAGGCTCGGCTCGAGAATTTAAAATTTTTATATTAAAAAAAAAGGTTCAGCATAGACGATAGTCATCGGGATTGTGACAAAAGTAAAGCCCAAATTCTTTTTGCTAAACTCTTTACTATGGATGTCAAGAGTCACGCCTACTAAATAGGCAAGGCCCAACTTCCATATGATATTTAAACCATCTCCTTGTGCGTTTTTATTACAACAGGTTCCCCCCTTCCCTTTTTCCTTCTTCGATGTGGGATATCTGCAGTTTCCACAATACAATTCAGCTTCGCGTACAACAAACATAGAGCTGTAAAGATTTCCTCAAAAAAAAAAAACATAGAGCTGTAAAGATCAGAAGCATGTGCTGGTGCTGCAAGTTCTTTT